>OY992763.1:50315790-51515790 GCA_963921325.1 Logfia minima | reverse complement strand
CTTGCCATGTCACCTGTACAAGGAAGTAATCACTTGATGTTTCTACTTGAGACGTATAATGTAAATCTTACCTCCTCATTGTCAATAAGACTCCAACGACCATCACCCAATTTAACAAAAATTCTGTTGGAACCCGGATTATTCTGTGAAGCAGAAGTTATGAATTGCCAGTAACGATTTCTTTTTCTGTCATGCCCGAGGGGCAGCGATCTGTATACATATATGTTTGAAAAACTGAATCAAGTACTGAAGTAAAAATCAATTAAATTAGGCTGGACGAAAAGGGCAATTAGTCGTTTAAAATACATAATGATATCAGTTTTATCTAACCAGTATGAAAGTGATAAACTGATGTCTTAAACCTGTATGTTGATAACAAAACAAAGAACGTTTATGATAAACTGTATGACTCTATTTATACGATCAAGATCAGAACTAAAAAGACCATATGTTGAGAACAAACAAAGTTCATGAATTATATGTTTGTAGAAACAAGACAATGTTCTATGGCTTTGATATCATTCAATCTCAGTTGAGTCTGAGAATATTTTTGGTCTCCAAAAGGAGTCAACGTCTATAATCCATTTATAATGTGAGCAGAATTGGCAAAATGGACGACTTTGGGCAGGGGTCAAAACCAAAACCTTTTGAACACGTAGACGCCCATTGATGCAATTTATGGTGATCCTTTAGCATCTTTTTGTGATAATCCAAGTAGACTCGTATCAACTCGCTGCAAACACAATCAATAATCAAGAAAATGAACTAAAAAGGTAAAAATCACACTTGTTTCTTGTTTACATGATGTCTACTGACCATTGCTTGCAAATCTTCGCCTTTCGGTTTTTCAGCAAATTGAATGACTTTACCCCTTGTTATCAAACTTCAACAGTCCAAAATCAGGCGGCCGGCTGTAAAATACAACCACATAGCACATCTGATTAAAAGAAACTAAATATAAAATGGTAAGAGTATGATGATTGACATCAACAAACCTTTCGCCTACTGGCACGCAAGAAACAGTAATATCATCATCTCTATCCATGTGATTCTGTTTGTAAATGTAGAAAGTTTGTACAATTTTAAGTCTTGTTACTTCATGATGATCAATCAACTAAGAGCACGCATACCTGCAACAGGTTAAGGTAGTCCATACGATAAAGATGATCTCTTGACAAGATTAGTATATCCTCAATATCCTTGTTTTTGGCATCCTATAGGAACCAAAAAAAAAGTCAATCATTTATTTATAAAAAATAAAGCTTTTTGATAGTACATACAATGAAGAAATCTAAATAAATGCACAATCGAACCTCAAAAACCCATGTAAATTGTCTCACAGCGTTTGCAGTTCCTTGGAACCAATTCATTCCAGTTTCACCGGGCATTTGAGTGGCAGCCAAAACCTATTTATCAACAAAAATTCCAAAACCAAGATTCAATAAATCGTGTTCTTATAAATGTCACAGAAAGTAACATGATTTTTAGTTTCCATTCCACTGACATCAAGTAAATGTCACCACAATCACATCTTCAAGTCTTTTGATTAGTGTGACATATATTATTATTCATAAAATTTAGAACATACAGATCCTATTCAAAATTAAAAATGGTCATAAGCGACATACCTCTACAAACCCGTCCCCGAAATTCACACCGTTTCCAAAATACGTACGAGCTAGGTGACGATTAAGTGAAGCGGAGTTGAACTGAGTGAGAACAAATATTTTGTTTATAGGAGAACAAATAATAGCGTCGACATATAATTCAGGTCCAACAATCTGTCATACTTTTTGGAGCTTCGACTCATGTTCAATGATGATGAAACCGTGGTCCAAGTGAGATAGTTTTGGGCTTCACTCTTCTTTAGGAGATGATGCAGCAATGACTGCCAACAAAACAAGCACTCAGAAGATAAAGCACAATCAGTTTTCTCAAGATCAAAATTAAATTATGCGAAATTGAAAACTGAAAAAATATAACAAAACCATTTGCCTACAACTTTCATATTAACAAAATCATTTGCCTACAACTGACTTACATTCCATAAACCAAAGATATAAGGTAAAAAACAAAGACCTGCTCCCTCAAACAAACAAAATAACAGAGTGCTTATTACAGTTATTAGCATGTAGCTATATACCAAAGATTCAAACAATATTAGTTGATAAGTTGTTTAGTATTTAGCACATACTGATTATAGTGGTAACAAGTGCTGAGGTGAAACAGCTTATTAAGGAAAAACTTAATTAAGCTGAAACACTCAAAAGTGCTTTTTATATGTAACAAAATACAGTAAGCTGATAAACTGCTTAGATAAGCAATAAGTTTTTGGGTATAAAATTAACATCATTATAATCGCATAATTTAGGGTTAATAATTGAGGTCAAGTAGCTCCTCACGCGGCCTGGTCCGTCATCAATGTAAACATTTCAGGATGATGATTCAGTTGAAATTAAGTAATCAATACATAATCGTAGAAGATGTATGTATAGGTATATGTATAGATATATAGATAGAGATGAATATACGTATAGATACCTTGCGAGATGAAACGGAGGAACCGGTCATAGCGGCAGAGAACGACGGATAGACGGAGATACGGGGAGCGATGCAGATTCGGCAAATGATTAATGAATTTCAATTTCAAACTCTTGATGGTAACGAAATATGCGGTAACGAAGTTTGTGCGTGTGATTAATGAATTTCAATTTCAAACTCTTGATCATAACGAAATCCGCGGCTTAGATTAGGGTTATACGCGAAAAGGTAATTTAACGAAGGGTAAAATAGGTACTTTCGATATGTGTTTTAAGTGAAAAGCCTTCCTCAATTATAAGGGACTATAGATATCTTTGTTAAACTTATTTAGTTAGGTATCTTTTTAATATTTATATTGAGATTAAAATTCTCTCGCGTAACATAATAGATTATATTTATTTTATTATGAATGATAAATAATAAATTAAATCAATGAAGTCCTCAGTAATAGGCCCACCATGTTATCCTCTCACAAAATACAATATATGATCCATCAAATCTACTTATAAAATTATTCCCAATATGAAAAACGTTCTTTAAATTTCTTCAGTGTCGTTCAGCGTCACATTAACACTTCTGAAAAAATACTGAACGCCGCTAATCAAATAAGCTTCTTCAGAAAGATAGAACTCCACCATTTATTTAATTACAATAATTACAATTATGATTTTTAAAACGTAAATTTAAAAAAACACATTCATTAAAAATTAAACATTACATTAAATAGTTTATAAAAAATAACATTGCATTTAAAAATAAAAATACGATTAGAATAATTATTAAATAAAGATATGATTAAAAATGAATTTAAATGAAACACTTTAATTAACTAAAATTAAAATTTTGATTACATTAATTGTTTCGAACAATGAAATTTGACTGGAGATTCCAAATGTGTTCAATAAGAGCATTTCGGAGTTGATGATGCACCCTCAAATCTTGTAATTTTTTTGTCCATACGAAGTTGCACTTCAACTCTCTCCGACCACGATCGTCGAGGAAGATTATTCGGGTCTGAGGGGTAATCTTCCTCAAGATGACATATATTGCTTCTGTTGTCTTCGGTTATCATGTTGTGTAAAATCACACAAGTGTACATGATTCTTCGTATCTTTTTGATACTATATGCTCTTGTCGGGTTTTTTAATGATTATCCAACGACCTTTAAGCACACCAAACGCTCGTTCAACATAGAATCTTTTTGAATTTCATAGACTTTTCCTCAATTGGACATTAAAACGACTTGACAATAGTCGTCCATTATGGATAAATTCCGTCAAGGAGGTAATATCCCTTTTTGAATTAAACCCCGATCACATTATACACTACATTGTAGCTCTATATTAGAGTAAATCATTGAAGATCTCCGATTGATTAACAACATTGATGTCGTTGTTCAGACCCGCAAGACCAAAGTAAGCGTGTCACATCCACAAATCATACGAGGCTACCGCTTCGAGCATGATTGTAGGACAACCTTGATCACCTCGTGTGTATTGACTATTCCACACTACTGAATAGTTTTTTCAACACCAATGAATACAATCGATACTTTTAATCATCTCCATGAAACCATGCAATTCTTGATGTTTAGAATGTAAACGTTGAATATCTTTGAGTGTTGGTTTTCTCAAGTACTCAATTGAGTATAGATGAAATACACATTTACAAAAGTTGTCCAAACAATCGTATAACGTTTGTTGACCCATTGTAAGTATTCATCAAACGCATCAGCAACACAACCGTATGCAAATTGTCGTATGGCGGAAGTGCACTTTTGATAAATGACGTGCTAAATCTAGTTGTAAAATTTATATTAAGAAACACCGAAAATAACTATTACACAACCGGGCAGTGAACCCTGCCGAGTAGTAGTATACTTATGGTAAGTCCGAGTCGAACTAAGATGACCGTGCAACTAAGAGTATTTAGTGAATGTATATTAATCTATACAAGCGAGTAAATGTGTGGGTTTTGCAACCAAATTGTTGATTTGCAAAAGTTATTAAATAATCTAAAAGTAACGAGTAGGCAAGTAGATCTCTGAATAAATCGGATTAAAAGTGTAATCAAATGGTAAAAGTAACATTCACTTGGACTAGCTCACTAACGACTTCGGGGTATTAGTTAAAACGTGTGTATCTAGTATTTTTAATCAAATTGAATTAAGAATGAGATTCACTTTCACTCCTCCCGACCGCTTGACTAGAAGTATCCTTCGCTTTCACTCCATGTTTATAACCAACCTAAATCTCAGTTCAATTCGTTAATCCATGATTTAATCTTGTAAACATACTTTCATAATAATATTAAACTTAAGTTGATGTCTCTAGTTAACCTCAATTAAAATATACAATTAAGTTTCATTAGCAATCCTATTTTAACCTTGTATTCGCAATCAATTAACAATCATCCATTCAAAAATAATTGTAATAAACCAATTAAGATGTAGGAGTATTCACTAAACATCCAATGATGGACCAATAGAAAAAATTAGCACTTAAAACTTAATCACTAATGGTTATTTGATTAAACATGAGTTAAACAATAATAAACCACAAATGATAATAGCCCCCGATCAATAGGTTACGTCATCAAAGTGAAAGTAAATGAAATTAACTCATCACTAAGCACGAAACAACAATAGATATAATCAAAATGAAAAGTAAACATGGTTTCAAGGTGAAAAGAATGTCATCCAAATCGTGAAAACGTCTAGAGAGTTTAATCCTCAATCTTGGATTAACAATGGTGGAAAATCGATGGATGAACCTCCAAAATCATCCACAAGCACCATAGAAATTCGCTAAGTAAAAAGATAAAGATTAATTAGGGTTTCAGTGGGATTAAGGTGAAATTCCCGTAACTGGTATGTTTACCAGGGGGTATACGAGTACCCGACGGGTACGTTGAATATCCACCCGATTTAACCTCTTGTTTCGGCTTCCTGCCTCAACGGGTATAGATGATTACCTGGTAGGTACTTTTCACTTCCAAACTTCTGTGCCAAATCACCCGTTTAAGCGCATCTGACCCATTTTGCTAAGGAGTACCTAGCGTGTACTAGGCTTCCGAGTAGGTACTCTGTCTGTCAGCTTCAAAATTGAAATTCTCTTCACCTTTTTTCCGATTTCTCCTCACACTTGACTAGTAACACCTGAAAACGTAATTTCATCATTTTAAGTACCCAAAGTTCACTGAATTAATACGAATTAACGATATAATGAGGGATAGTGCTTCAAATTAATAAGTATAAAGTGAGCAACATCAATAAACGTTAAAACTAAGTTTACCGAGTGCCTCACACCTTTGATGAGAATAACTAAAATATATAGGTATCGGTAGTTGAGAGTAAGACGTTATACCTTGACATATACGGAAAAACAATGACTTGCTCATCCAAAACCGCATTCGAAAGTAATCTTCCGGGAATGTTGGTTTTTCAGCAAAGTAGTCTTGTCACAAACGTTCACTAACGCCGAGACGATTTCTAGGTATGAATGTTCTAGGTGCTCTTGGTCGTGAACTTTTAGCTTCATATTCTTCATCCTATTCAAACGTTTCAATAGTATCGAGCATATCAATCAGATTGAAACAAACACTCAATGAGTTTATATCTTCAATATATTCGCCGTAATTTTCGTATGGATCAATTTCAATATGATAATGTGTTTGAATTATATAGATAGATATAATATATGAAAGAGTATAAAAGATGGTGAAAATTGTGTTAGGATTTGAAAAGGAAAAAAAAGCAAAAAAGCAACTGTAGTTGTAGTTAAGAGAATTTTAGTTGTGCTTGTGTGAAAATATAATTAAGTTATATATATTTCATACATATAAAAGAGGAAATACATATATATATATATATATATTTTTTAAATATTATTTTTTTAAATCGTGACCATTGGGGATAAAAACAATTTTTTGTTTTTGTTTTCTATACATCGGACCTACAACCCTCCATCTTGGAAGATCTTGAAGAGACGGGAACCTCCGGACTAAGAAAGAAGGTGTGGTGACAACGGAGCATGGTAAAGACAGAGCCAAGGACGGAGTGAAGATCCCTCTATTGGCACCTGTCTAACATAATTTGAGAGAATTTAAATTTATTTATATTGTGCTCGATATTAGTGAAGAAAAAAAAACTTTTATGTAATTTTTTGGTAAAAGATAGATGAGTTAAAAAAGTACTAGTTTTGAATAGCATTTAAAAGGAGTAATCTCAGACACTCATTATAAGGTATGTCGAAATGGTAAATTTCATTTTCATCTTCATTCGAGGGGCGTGATCAAATTTGTAGACTTGATCTCATTGACAGTAACATGAAAGTTAGATGTGTTACAACATCTTCGACATAAGAATAAAAATATTGTACTAAATTTACATTTGGGGTAATAAAAAATTTTCAAGGTATTATGCGTTTACACCAAATGTTGTTAATCTGTAACGTATAAATCAAATAGACTTTCAAAATTACATATCACCCATAAATTATTATTACGTTATACTTACTTCAAATAATTATTATTATATTTAATTAACATTTTTAAATATTATAATTGTAAATTTATTTTTTATAAAAGAGTTTTATACACCAACAAACTTCTATAAAACTAAACGAAAGTTACAATGAAATTATAGTATAGCACGCTTCAAAACAGACAATAAAAGCAACTAGCTAACAGATCACAAGAAAACCAAAAGGTCACCGTAACTTATTACAATCAAAACAATCATAAAATTAGAGCTCTCCGGACATTAACTTCTTCGAGAAGATCGGCTCATCTTCAATAATGTGTAAAATTCAGTTGTGCACCGTGCCAATACCACACTGTGGCACCAAGCAACCACATCGTCTGACTTCCAGCTCACCATAACTCATTTGTATCAACATTTTGGCTCGTAATCTTCCATATATTAATCATGCTTCATGCTTTGAACTTGTGTTGTTAGTTTAACACAGTGAGCTTGCTTTGAACTTAATTGTAACTTTTATTTACTTACTTTTGTATAGTTTTAATTATATAACTTATTTTAATGAATCAATGTTTCAAGTACCATTCAATGTCTACATTATATTTTATTGTTTTAGTCACTAATTATATAACGTAAAGTGTACCGCACTTGAACGAACAATACAAGTAAATAAGTGTATTCAAGTTTTGTACCGAAATTATAATAAATATTCTAAACAAAAAGTAAAAAATGAAACACTAATAATTTGTAGCAATAATTGGCGTTATACTGAATTTGGTACAAAATATTTAAAAAATTGATGTATACCAAAAAATTACCAAACCAAATGGTCATTGGTCTAGATGTATTAAGAGGACCTTTTCAACTATGAGGTTGGCGGTTTAAATTCCGGAGATGAGCCAATTGTAAATATTTATAGATTAGTGTATATGTTCGTGATATTGGTGCGTGTGAAAACTTGCATTTTTGAAAAAAATTAAAAATTATCAAATTTAGTGAGATAGTTGGAATGATGATTGCATACTAAAACACCATAAATATGATGTATCGATAACAATTTAAAATGCACTGAAAAACATTATTTTTGGAGTTCCACAATAGATTTGTAGTAAAATTAGGCAGTCGAGTTTAAAGATATCCCAAACACACAATTTTCAGATGTGGTTATGTCAAGAAGTGAATATTGTTCTAATCTTAGCTTGCTGTTTATGTTTTTGTACGATACTTTTGGTTCTAGACACACATGCTACATATGGTAGCATAATATATTGACGTTTGCTGCAGTGGCAAAACGAATAACGTATTTAACAAAATCACATTCGAATTTTATGATGTGAAATGAAATGTAACTACTGGCTATTCGAACTTCAATTGCATTGTTATGATTGCTATTTTCAAACATAATTGATTCTTTAAAATTATCATCCAAACCGATTTGGACTTGGTATAACAATGTTGTGGAATCACCTTGGATATCAAGTTATCCCCTATTGGTAACATTTGTTTTTTAGATTTAGGATTAAGATTCAAGGTGAGAGTTCACGGCAACCAGTAATGATTAATGTGGTTAAAAAACAAGGCCTAAACATCCCTAGTATCTAATTCTAATCTAATTGATACAATATATTAAGGGTTAATTTATTAAAAGTGCAACGTACTGTCATCAAATATTCTATGCATACAAGTTACCCTTTTTATTGTCTAGGTATGCAACAAACTGGACAATTATATATCGATGTATGCAATATGGTAACCGGTTACTCGGACAACAGGTAAGAACGTATTTGTAAGCATTTTTCAATTTGTTTTAAAAGTCACGTGGATAAAAGCTACCATTTAATTGTCCGGGTATACAACAAACTGGAAGATTTTGTACCGATGTATGCAACATGGTATTCGGTTACCGTGACAACGAACTATGAAAACGGTTTCTTCCAGTTTGTTGCATACCTAGACAATAAAATGAATAGTTTGTATACATAGAACATTTGATGACAGTACATTACACTTTTCATAAATTAACTCATATATGAAACATAACTCGGTCTTCTTTTTTATTCCCCGATCATTTGAGTATTTTTGGTTGAAATTAATTTTTAGTGGTATAGAACGATGAAGGGAAATAATGGAACAAGTAGTTATATTCATTCCCCCAATTATCCAGCGAATGCTCAACTAGCCACTTTTAGCTAATGGGTCATTGCAATTTTGTAGCCTTCCAATCACCTCTAATCATTATCATTACCATTTTTATCTCTAATCATTTGCACCAGTTAAATCCAATGTTTTAAAATTTAGATTTTAAAACGATTCGGTTTAGTGATTAGGTCCGGGTCAACTCGGTTTGTGATCCGTTTCTAGAAAATTTAAATATTTGTCAACGCATATGATTGTGTACTAATTTCAACATTGTTTTGATTTATTGAATTGTGACAATAATGACTTCTTAGTTGGAAGTTGTAGATAATTAAATATTATTACATAAATCATCATGTCTTTATAAAACTGTGTACGGATACACGAGTGAAAGATCGGAAATATTTTTTAAAGCGATGCAAATATCTTTTTTAATATAATTTAATGATTTATGATGACTACTTTAATGACAAAATACTAAAGTTAAACTTAAGAAAAAAAAATGAAAATTATATGAACGAAAGATTGGTCAAACCTTAAAAAAAAATAAAAAAAAAAAAAAAAAATAAAAATAAAAATTGAAAATTCACAACCCGCCGGGTCAACTTAACCCGGGTCACCGGATGAACCGCTAAATCCGTCGGGTCACAGCGGGTCAGTACCTGGGTCGTGGTCTGCCCGGCCAAGTCAACCTGAGTTCAAAAACCTTAGTTAAATCTATAAACATAGTTTTAAATCTAGATTTTTAGGCACATCACACATTTTTCTTAGCAAAATAGTTATCGTGTATTAAAAAAAGGATCATTTAAAGGTAACATTCACAAATACATTATAATGCCATGCATACAAAGTTAAATGGTTTACAAAAATCTGTTTTCACAAGGGGAGTAATTTGTGCATCACCTATTTTTATCTATTCACCACTAAATGTGTTTTACATTGTAAAGCAAATTTAATAGTGTACAAATAAATTTAATTGGTGTATGAATTATCATCCTTTTCGAAAATGCTGATTGGACTTGGTAACAGTTTTCACAAGTTAGATATTTTCAGTTAACAATTTAGAGTCAAATGACCAATGACCAAAACTAAAAATGAAGCGAGAAGTGATTTTTATGTATTCAACTTCTAAACTTTAATAAAATATTATCTTGATCTACTTGCTCAGCAAAGAAGTCCTAGTTTCATATCCCATTCTTCGACATAACTTGACAAATCTGGAACAATATGCTAGACAAGATGTCAATTTCAATGAATGTACCACAAATTTCACTTCTGAGGTTACAATCTGTCATTCAAGTGCATCTTCGCGGCTCTAAAAATAAGAATCATATATGCTGTGAAACTATGGAACCATATGATTAAAGATAGGGCTTTAAATTTCATGGAGGACTAATGCATGTTTGTCCATCACTGCACTCTCAGGACTTCACCCCTCCCAGAAAGAAAATAAAATGAGAGATGTTTCAAAAGTATCGTTACCCCTCCAAAAAAAACAAAAAAACAAAATTCATTTGTAAGAGGTTAGGGTTTCTAGTCTTCTTTGAGCTTATTGACATACTTGAGGAAAGCACGAGCAGGATTATCCCTAGGTGGCGCACGTACACGAGTTGACCTCCGCAATGCAGCTTCTTCTTCCATTTGGATCCTTTGAGCCTCCTTTGATTTCTTCTGCATTTCACCTCTGCAACACACATACAATTTGTTAGTTGCATACAAAGTAAAATGAAATAAAGAAGGTCAAGTCAATTTGAAACAATCCGTTAGGCCGTATCAATCCATACAAAAAACTACTCAGTTCTATCTGAACCCGTGGCCCAAACTGCAGAGTGTTTCCACCAATATACCATAACACGTGTAAACGTGTCTTAAAGCAAGCAAGTGATACAATTACCAACTCATAGGTTCCAGTCATGAATACAACCAATTAGTGCAAGAAGAAAAACTACACGCTATATGGGCTCGTGGCTGACAAGCTTATTGGCAATACAGGTTGGGCAAGTCAAATACTCATATATTTGAGCCAGGTTAAGTTAACTCTTGTCATCCTCTTAGTTTCATAAAAAAATCTAAAAAGTAAATGTGATTGCAAAATTTAACTACAATTCAAGTGATGATGCAAATCTTTTAAATTAAGCAATTTAAAGGTTATATAAACACCAAGTAAAATTTTGACCAATTGTAAGAGTTTCTATTTTTTATAAATTCTGTTGTTACAGGCATTTGATCCAATATCTATAAATATCTAAGCCAAAATGACTTGTTTTTAAATAAACAAATATGATAAACTTATTGCCTTTACCTGTAGTCATCTCTCTAGGATATAAATTCTTCATGATAACTTAAAAGCCATTTTCGCGATGTAATTATTACGGTAAATGGCTTCAGGAAGAAAGAAAACAAATAGATACCATTTGTTTACATTGTTTTTCTCTATTTTCCATTATCCATTTAATGGGTCAATCTTTCTATAATTTTCTGGCATCAAGTAAACGGGACCCTCATAACTGATACTTCATTAAATGTTTCACCTATAAAAAGCCAAATTAAAGTTGAAGAATCTTACGATATTTTGTTATAACGTTTCTCCAGCTGATATTTAAGAGCTCTTTCTCGCTCACCCTTCCGATTCAGAGAGCCCATAAAAGAGTCAAGCTGCATAAAGATGAAAGGAAAAGAATCAAGAACATGAAAATGAAAATGATGGCCACAAATGTACATGGAAATATAAAAATAATTGATACCTCAGTTTTAGTTGTGTAGTATCCCCACTTTTTATGATCAGAACTTTCAACAAAAATCCTCGAGTCCTTATGGAAAAACCAGTACCTATTATAATCCTTGTCTTTACCTAATGGGTTGGTGCGTATGAATCTCTTCTCCATTTCTCTCTCCAGATATTCTTTCTGCAGATACAAAAAAACTAGATAAATCATGCTATTCTCAAATATATACCTGTAAACACATTGAACGGAACAAGTGCAAAAAAATAAAAAAATCAGAAAACGTATATTATTTAGGTAAGACAATGATAAGGTTGTCAGACGACTACTTTTAGTTAAGTTTTACCAATTTGACATTGAAAGATAAAACATAACCCAAACCAATGTTACATTATCACCTCTACATAAAGCCATTACCTTGTTAAACCTGTAACATGAAACACAACTTCCTACAACAAATACCCTTAGAACATCATGTGATCTAGCAATTTAACAACACTTAGTCAGTGTGTTAATACCAATTTAGTATCGAGATGGTGTGTGTGTGTGTAGAGAGAGGCCCTACCCTTTGTTCTACATTTTTAATATACTCCGTTTCCTTTTTCTCAGCATCCAGCGATTTCTTCGACCCCTTTCCAGCTGATGCTTTTTTATTTACAATAGTGAGTTCTGCATCTACCTTCACACTTTTCACATCGTTCTCATTTGTCTTGCCTTGCTTCTTCCCACTACACACCAATTAGAAAAAGAATTCAAATTCAAGATAGACCTTCCAACTACAAATTTAATCATCAACTAAATAAGATATTTTTTTCTTGGAACCTGCTCTCTGAATTGCCTTTCTTTGCAACATCTCCATTCTGACTATTCGCCATTTCTTTTCTCTCTCTCCGCTTTCTTCCTTCTTCAATTGCTTCACCTCGTTTTTCAGCTGAAAGTGCCTTCCGTTCTTCAATATACTCGTCCAGCTTTTCTCTCATGATGTCACTTGCAAGTACTTGAGCAACCAATTCAAAATAGATGGCTAGCTTAGCATGAGTATCTAAAAGACCATAATGACCCCGCTTGATAGTACTTATGTGACCAGATAATTCCTCATTGCCCTTCAGTTCCAAGAAATCACACAAGTAATCCGTCCAGGTGATCAATGTAATCTGCTTTGAATGACATAACACAGTTACTCACATATAAGTTAAGAAGATTGAAGTCAGTTTCACAAGACAAAATAAAGCTGCTAATTTTGACCCATTTACCTAAACATGGGTTGATTTGGTCATACTTTTTTATTCCGATCGGTCGAAAGTTGCCTAAAGTGGCAAAAATGTACTTAAATGCTGAAGTTATAACCTTTACAAAATCGTATTCATATTATATATTTTAGTTTAATGGTATACTTTTAAAATCATAGTTAATACATTAACTATTTATAATTTTTTAAAATGGAGACGAAAAGTGTAGGTGGGTCAACTCAGCCCTGTAACAATGACCCGTCTACCACACCACCCATTATCAATACAGAGCAAATGCATTTGAATTATAACAAAAGCATGACTTGAACCTTTGGCTTCCTTTTCTTCTTCTGTAAAGCTATAAAATAATCCCCGTCATCCTTCATAAGTAAGCGAAGAAGAGCAGAATGGGACTCCACAATCAGGACTACATTACTTTCTTTATAGCAGAGAGCATTTTCAAAATCATCTAGGGAGAACATCGACAGGTTCAATAATTTACTATAAGAACAACAAAAATCCCAAACCATCAAAAGATCACCAACACAATCCATTTGGATATTAAAATCTCTGATTGGTGGAGGACGGGGAGTAAATACAGGATCATCGGCAGCAGGTCGCACTAACAAATCATCGATCGGATATTTTATGGGCTCTTCAACTTCTGTAGTGTTGAAATTGATCATCAAATACTTGTCAAAAAGATATCACTTTCACTTGCCAAAAAAAAAAATGAAATAAAATATAAATAAAGAAAAACTTAAATGGAATGCAAGATATCTGAGAAACACAATCCAAAAGTAAACATTGTTACAAGAACATACCACTCTCTGCATCATTGTTCAGTTTCTTTCGCTTACTGTCTCCATTATTCGCCCCCTGAATATAAAAATACGTAACTAATTTAAAGTACTTCATGATAAAGAGATTACATTCACTTATACTGTTTTCCTTCATTCTCCATTTTGACCTATTTTGTGTATTCCTCATATCTTTCAAACGAGGCTCACAAACCCATGTCTTTTATAGAGACTCAGGGCCTCTTTACTTTACTTATCATTAAGTCCTATATGGGTATGGAGAGCTAAATGGATAATGAAGAGCTATTTGCAGTGAACAAAAATAAGATTTGTTATTTACCTTTTGTGCTTAGTAAATAAACTGAATGATAGTAAACGAAAACATCCTAATGAATTAAATCTCTTCATTATTGTTATTAATTAATGGAAGAGGGCTTCTTTGATCGAACAACTCTAAGGTATAAATTCATGGTAACAAATTATATTTCTAAACTAATTAAGAAAAAACGCTAAATTTCCAAATAAAAACAATAACATAATTAAAATAACGATTCACAAAAAAAAACATCCAACAGACATAACAATGTGGTTTTTCTTCTAGAAACTTAATATGCCTACGACGCAATTATTAATCGATACCATAAATTCTTACAAACATTGTTACCAAAATCGTGTAACATTAATGAATTAACATATATCATCTACTATCAGTTCACAGTTAATTTCAATTAACGAAATTACCTTCAATTATAACCATTTTATACGAATCAGAAAAATAGAATACCATAAAAGAAGATAAAATGACTGGCTAACGGATCAGCTATGACAGTGGTAAATGGTGAAGCAGGTGAGTCAGTGACGGTGGTTAACAGAGTTGCGGCGATGGTGGTCAACAGAGTACTAGTGACCGACGTCGAAGGAGCAACGTTCATCGGAGGAGGAAAATGGCAGTAATTGGAGGTCGCAAAGCGCTAGTGGGCAGTCCTTGGGAAAATAGAGAGTTGCAGACTTTCAGGGAGGGGTTTTGGATCTGCGGCATCGATTTGAGAAAATAGGGAAAAGGGTATTTTTAAGAACAAGATGGCTAGTATTTTTGAGATGAGCCAATAATATGTTGGGTCAATCTAGATTAAAATATAAGTCCCAAAGAAATAATAGCACATGGCTGAGCAGATAAGTAATCAGGCCCATTCAGCCCAATAAGTTAGAAGTAAACAGCCCCTTAATCTCGCAAACTAAAGGTTGTGAAGCCTCTCCTACCATTTGACATAAGTTGACCATATCAACCCATCTACTTACGAACCGGTTGTGTTTTATTTCAAATGAGTCAAATAAAAGAACTTAGCTAAAAGGGAAACGGTTCGAATGACATGAACCGTTTGAAAGTCACCTAAACTCTACTTTTAACGCATACAATCTCCTTACTCGCTATATTGAAAGATTTAGATAATTATAGTAATAGCATTGCTTTTCTACTCATAATTAACACAACAATTATTTGTTAAAAAATGGACGGAATACTGCAGTAGGCCAGACAGTGGCTGTTTTGACCCATCACCCAACCACCATTCTTACCACCTCTAATCCCTACCCTTGGGCCAAAGGCCTCTTAGTCGCATCCAATAATATCTTCTTGTTCTATATGAATGGGACCAGTAAAATGGATGTGTTCAATGACCAAAAGAAATAAAACCTTAACACTTGTAATCGGCGAGATATTACCTTGTCTTTCTTAGAAAGTTTCCTCTTGGGCGAAAGTTTGATTCTCAACTCTTCTGGAAGAATAGTAGATATCCCATATCTCACTGCCAATTTATCGTGGAGTACCCAAGGAACACTCCTATATGTAGACTCTCTGATGAATGACTTTAAAACATCTCTACCAAATGGCAACTTTTTCTTAATCAAATCTTCTCCATTCACCACAGCATTTTCAGTTACTTTCTTATCTTTGTCGAGCCACGCTACCTGATATTGTGTTTTTTCTACTTCCTCGTCGATTACTTTTACAACTTTGCATGGATATATGCGGTTGTTCTTCCTTCCATATGTTTCGGTTCCCTCTAACAAACGCTCCTGCAGCTTTGCAGCAACAGTACTCACAAGATCTCTTAAAGGGAGTATGCCTACAGACACATATACAACTACAATTACAACTAAAGCATTGAAAGACACTTCTTTAACCGAAAAGACTCAATTCAGAACATTGTATCTTAAATATTAGTAAAATAACGTTCTCTTAACTCAGATGAAAAGGAAAAAAACACTAAAAAAATCTTTAGAAGTAATCATATACACATAAGAGTTAGAATGATCAGTCATTTGATGAAATCAAACAAGTCTAAACCACTAGGTTAGGAGTCATAACAAACTGTATAAGTCTCTTCCCACGTCATCTATACTTTTTTCTTTTCTGTATAGATATAGAATTAGAATCGCCAATGAAAAGAAACTGGTAAGTGATAGAAGCGGGAACATCACCTAGATTCAGATAGACAAATACTAGAACTATCGACATGTACACCAAAAAACAGCTAAATAATGTTTATTAACAAGGAATATCATTAAGGGTAGCGACACTCAGAAAATGCATACCCTAAAAAAAGATTAGCCAACACAAAGATGTGTATGACTGCAGGTCTGCAAGCCCGACTCGTGGATATAATAACTTGTAAAGTAGGTAAAAAGGCAGAATGCTGTATAAAAGGGGGGGGGGGGGGGGGGGGGGAAGAGAGAGAGAGAGAGAGAGAGAGAAAGCAGGATGAGTGATTACTAAATTGAACATCACGCAGCACAGGCTCCATGAGTTCTTTAGGGAACTGCTGAACCTTCTCATTGGCCTGTTTTTCAGAAACCAGTGCCTCTTCATAAGTCAAGTTGATCTTCCCAGTGCTCTTGCAGGTCCAAACTCTTTGACGATAGAAATTTATCCGTTTCAAGTATTCACTAACAAGCACAAACATATAAATTCAATCAAGACAGATAGAACAACCAAACCGTAATGGCTTCATCCCAGAAATTAATACCAAAATAAGACTCCTGCCTTTTCTTTAAACTGGGACGCTACACGCACAAATCTTCACACAAAACTTTAAACAAGTATATATTTTTTTCTAAATTGATGAAATTATTCACATGTAGTCTTCATCTTTGAAGTGAATTGTAGCTTTGGAACAGGAGTACGAGTCTTTTACAACTCAAGGAAAAACGGTAACTACTTGAAAGTATACATAGGCAGACCTACATGGAACCTGCGCAAATCCTAAAATACCTTTTTATGGTGTACTACAGATTTAAAAAAAGAATAGAAAAGGAATTAATAAAATGCACCACAGAAAAATGTTACAACACTGTAAACCGTAAGAAGCCTCGATCAGCAGTTTAAACTTTTGGTCTAAAAAGTGAGGACTTTCTAGAAATTACTAAGCTATACTTTCAGAATAAAATATGGACAGCAAATACATTTTTCTTTACCAAGAGACTAGCAATCACAGTCTTGCTAAAAGTTTGTTTTCCAAATCGTATCACTTAAAATTATTGATCCAAACAGAAACATAAATGTTACTCCATAAGATACACCCCTCATTCTAAAATGTAAGTTGTAATCAGAAGTGGCATACATACATATACAGAGTTTTGTTAGCGCTAGTTCTACCAGCTGTCTTTAATCATGTTTTTACGCTTACATTGTGGTACTTTAACATCAACCAACAAAATTTTAACTATAAAGTAACAACATTTTAAACATAAACATCATTAATGACACCTCACACCCCGTAGGATTACCGCTGTTGAAAGTCATATAGACACACACACACATGCCTATGCTACCTTTATCATGACTCACATATACACACACGGACACACATAATAAACAAAATAAATTAGCAAGGTACCAATAATCACGAAAAATCTCTTTGGTAAATCGAATTTGATACACCAGCTCATCTGGATTCAAATCATCAGGTCTTTCCAATAGAGTAAATGGTTTTCTTTTATATAATGGCATTTCATTCACCAACTTACCTGCACATATAAAACATTCATAAGACAAAGAAAAATTTGCAAAAAAAGAAAACCCAAATTAACATGCACCACTCTAAACCCTAAAAGGCTGAACTTTTTCTAGTAGGTTTTACCCAAAGAATCTAACAAACATGAAATTATCTAAAAAAGACTTAAAGTTGACTCAACTGATGAATCACGAATATATACGAGTAAAGCTTAATCACATGCCAAAACCCTAGAAAGACAAACTGAGAAATAAATTGAATTGGAAAAGAATAATGTAAGTATGTAAAATAGCGATTCCCGCCACAAATTTGATAAAAATGATGCTGGGAATTGGTGGGGGTTAATAAATCAGTAAAAAGAAAGAGTGAAAGAGAAAGAGAAATGAAAAGAATTACCTGAGATTTGTTGAAGGATGTATTTTTGGGAATGTATAAATAGAAGAGAAATTAGAGACGGTTTGGTGTGGCGTTGGGTGCTGCTCAAAGAGAGAGACGATTTCTCTTTGGCACCTCTTCTCTCCCTTATTCTCGGGAAACAAATATTAAAACGGATCTACTTAGTTTCTGTATAACTTCTTCTTTTTTTGTTATTTTTATTTACTTTTTTATTATATTTGAAATCAAGTACCCAAAGCCTCTCTTCAATATATCGAGTATGATGTAAGCATCCCTTGTACGTTTGTTTATTTTTTTGTGAAGATCTAAGTTTATATTTTCCAAAGAGCTTCAAATTTTAATATTTATTTGTCAAGTAATTCATCAGCATCGATAACATTGAGTGAATTTACGTTTTATCACTTGTTAGGTTTAAAATAATGTAAAAATGACATTTTACTTGTTAGGTTTAAAATTAAAACGATTTATACGTTCACTTGTTTGTTTTAGAAGATTATTGAAAAAATAAGTTGTAAACATAACTTATTTGAAGTAACTTTCAAAAGTGGATTGAAATACTAAATGCTTCTAGTTAATGAATATTTTTTATTTAAAATTTTTAAATGTCATTTAATATTATTTTACGTTATTTATTTAAAATAATTTTAAAAGTAGATTTGAATTACTAAAAATATTAGGTACTTTTAGTTAATGAGTTTTTCTATTTTAAATCTTTTAAGTGCCATTTAATGTTATTTTACGTTACGCAAATGCAACAATAGTTATTTAAAAAACACATATAAATTTGTCTACAATTATAAACTTTATAACTTTATCGAAAAAACATCGTACATAAAGTATCTTCGTGAAATTTGTCATTCTCTTTTTTTATGTGCATAAAATGAATTATAGATTGATTTAACTATTCGAAACCTACGAGGTGCCAACATGGAGTATTATTTTAATAAGTTTTTCTATCTTTTATTCCGTCTATAAACTACTCCGTATTAAATTATTAAATTATGTCACAATTTAAAGAGTGCAATTCGAGTTATTTATGAATCATGGACCATTGCGCCTCCCTAGTTTTGCTATGTTGGCCCAAAGTAAGTTTAAGCCCATGTGACCGTGTCCGTTGTAAGTTTTAAAGACAATGTTAGAGTTAAGCAAAGTTAAACTTTAATCGATCCGTAACTAATTAATCGAAATATCATAACTAAATCAACAGGCCTAAATTAATAATCAACAGTTCGATTTAGAATTTTTAATTAACTAACTACCGATCCAAATTAACCGACATTAACATAAATGCTCAATTATGTGTATATTTTGATTTCTCTTAAATACATATAGTTACATACACTTAAATACATATAAGTTTATAAAGGCAATACAATTTAAACAGATATATACAAAGGCACGAGCTATCATTTATAACAAAAGTAAAATATGTCTCTATTTTTTTAAACGTTAGCAACCTAATCATTCATCTTTTGTTTTAACGTTTCACATATACACTTAAAGTGTCGTTTAATGACTTTCATAAATGCCGATATTAACAATAGATGAGGATGAATGTTTTACTAGCAAAATTGAGATGTTTTATTTACTGTCTAAGGGTTTTTTTTTTCCTTTCACTATAATGTTGCACTCTATCTTTTTAAAATTTCATACAAATCGATGGTTAATCGTTAACCGACCCATAACCAACGAATTAACCGATTAAACGACAATCATTTAACCGATAACCAGTGTATAAAATTTAACATTAACCGACGTATCGATTATGGTTAATTTTTTCTCTTAATCGATCTATAACTTACTCATGCTCACCCCTAGACAATACTACAAAACTTTCCGTTACAACCATAAGAGATGATATATAATAAGTACTATATTAACTAACCCAGGGTTGGAATCTGCACTTATTCAATTTGATAAGAGAAAAAAAAGCAACCATACTGAAACTTTGATCTATATTAGTAAACACTGTTTTATACTCTACTACTATAACATTGGAGGTGGTCTAAGGAAAGAAATAACAGACGTTGAGGACATGAACTACAATACTGATTACTAAAAATTCATAAACACCAAACCTTGCTTTACTCTAACAAGATATATGCTTACTATCGGACATGAGTCTCATCAATCTACAAAACATATGAAGCAAGAAAGAAATCACAATTCATGAATAAAGGCCTTAAATTACTATAAAAGTAAAACATAGCACACTTGCAAAAAGGCAAGTTTTGTTATTTGAAAAATAAGTTTCAACTTCCTACAATGATCAACTAAAATCAAATTTAGGCACATCTCTATCTGTTTGCTTAAGTGATACTAGCTCCCTGCTTATCTTGCAAGCTTGTAAATCATTAGTTGTATTAGTTGAGAACCCCAAATAAGTTATTCAAACAATGGAAACTGACTATTATAAATAATTGAAATCAAATGAGATTGTACTCAAATACATATTTACATATACTTAAAAGACCTCAAATAAATTAACTATTCTAAAGAAACTCATGTTCTTTATCTTACAATCAAATAATCGATTTAAGACTTAGACATGATAGTATAACTTGAGAGATAGCATAATCAAGTGGTACAAATGAGTAGATCAATAAGCATATAAAATACAAACAAAGTATGCAAACCCATCACTACTCCCTTGACTATATAAATTTTGCATATGGACTTTAAGTAATACTTAATAAACACCGTTCAAAGAGATAACTAAAAGAACATAAATAATAAAAATAGCTAAATACAAAAATAAGTGATCTGAATAAGATGCAACTATCTCACCACGGACCTTTGATAATGACTTGTAGTAAGTAAATATTTGACACGATGTCATCTTCAAACTATAAAAGCACAAGCAACAAGCTACATATTAAATGATTACAGTGTAAAACTTTAGTTTAAGTAAGCAACCTCCTTCAAATCATATGCAACATATATCAATCTCTGCAAGTAGATTTAATCATTTGAAATATATAACAGGTAAGTAATAAGGACATTTATTTAAAAGTGAAGTTTTTGAAGTATAAACACAAACACTTTGAGTGCAAAACCAAACTAAACTTGTAGATATAATATTTCCGCGATCATACTTCGCGATTTGAAACTACGAACAAATCAAACAAAAACTCAAATTGTTTCAACATTTTCATATGAAAAACTAAATGAATACGGAAATAAAACATGAACTACAATTATTGCAGTCGTTAATGCTGATTTTTATGCATTTTCACACGTAGATTTCAAGCAATATGCCAACATAGATGTACAATGATAAACTAAGCAAAACCAACAAGCCAAATAAAACTAATATGTAAAATTTTAGACAGATAATCGATGATGGATTATCGAAAGCAAAAATTAAATAAAAAATACAGAGATGATTAAGATTATAGAAACATGAGAGAAGGATGAAATCAACATACAATGATTAGCATCAATTTTGAATTGATATTAGGTTCGAGGATTACTATAACTAAAATAGAACAAATATATATCAAATACTACCATAAAGCAAAAGTTCACTCGGTGAATGAACTTTTAAGTGACGAAAAGTGTAAAATACTCAATTCTCATATATATATATATTATAATATAATATATACATCAAACCATTTTTAATTGTGAACTATTAATTTTTTTTAGCTTTACATAAGAATATTATTGTAAAAAATTTATTATTTTTTGACTTCACGTAAAGTTACAAAGAAATGAAACTTAATTTTTGTTTTCACCGTTATTATTCGAAAATTGTATTTTCATTGGATTCTATGCGCGCACACACATACACGTATATATATATATTAGATATAATATAAAAATCGGATAATTATCTCATCAAAATTTTAATCACCCAAGAAAGTTGTTCAATTTTATCAAATTGACTAAAATTAAGAACATGATAACATCATAAATAAATAATTATTAATAATATGATCAAATACAAATAATTTATTATTTATTTAATATATATTCTACAGTTTATCTTAATCTATTTATAATTTACCTTTGTCTCTTGATTAACTATCTCGTACGTAGTACATTATTAGGAATTCTTCAACAATTTAAATATCTATTCGAGTTATTGCAACTAAGTGACTTTTTCAATTTGATTATTTTGATAATTCTGGATATTTGCTAGACAACCAAAAATCATCACCATTTAGTTTAGATAATTAAGGAGATTACAATTTTTATTTTATTTGTTGAAATATCATTTGTCAATATTATCTTACTTAACTGTTTTTATGATGAATAAACATTTATTTTCCTTTTAAACTATTATGAAATGAAATTATGAAATAATGGAATAAATTTTAGTAATCAAAATTTCAAACATCTTTAAAAATGTTTAAAATGTATGATAATATTATAGTAATACGATGATATCATAAATTATAAAACGAATTAAATTCATATAATTATATTTAAAATTATATTGAGATAAATTGTTGAAATAAATAATAATTATTACCTTAATTTAAAATAACAACTCAACTTTAATTCATATAGTATACTTTTTATCTCTAAATTGTCAGTTTATAACCAATTATTTGAATAGCTATACAAGTCGTTTTAACAAATAGTATATTTATATTTAATATAATTAGTTTAATTTCATCATTCGATTTATTTAATATTAAATCACACAAATATGAAATTAATCTCAATAAATATTCATATTAATTAGTATTATTATTTTCATAGAGTATTTGTAACAAAATAACAAATAAAATAGTGAGTTTATATGTATATATGGATGATTTAATATTTTTAAGTGTTATAAACAAACCAAATACTTACAACTTGATATTGAAAATTGTCAGTTGAAATTGTTATTATAAATATTATATTGCAAAGCTTTTATGAATATATTGTTGCGAAAATCATTCTTCTCAAAAAACTTTTAAATGACTCAAAAGGTTTCGACTTTTTCGACTTTTGCCACTCTCAGCAGGGAATGAAGGACAAATGTGTAGAATAGATTTCTCGAGGAAATTAAAAGGGTATAAAATAAACACTTTCACTGTGAGGTAAATTGCAGGACTTACATTAATATTTCTAACATTTTCTATTTTATTTTTATGATCGTAACATAGTTATCAACACTACCCCATGTAACACACATGTGTAAATCTAGTGTGTGTATATATATATATATAAATATATCGAATGTTCAAACGAGAACCACTAAAGGGTATAGATCTGGGAGAACTTCTAAATTATAAGAATTTTCACATTTAAGTGAATTCAATCACATGTGAATATTGATATAAATTAAGGTTAAAAGAAAAATAGTTTGAAAAAACCTCAATGTTACCTTTAAAATCAAATTTATATTTTTTTCGTTCACATGTAAACATTTGCTCTATGAACATGTGAATATTTCATATGATATATCAAATTTAATTTCATATAATTTAACTGTTGTTTGTCAATAATATGAACATTAAATAACATTTATATGTAATATGTTGCATTTACATGTATAAAAACTAATCAATTTGAAAGTTCTCATATTTATGTGTCTTTTTGTAGTTCTCGTTTGAACCTAACCCTATATATATATATATATATACATCACTTTTTATGAATAGAGATATTTTCTAACCTTTAACAAATAAAGTATTGAAAGTATGATTTTTGAAACTCTAGTTATTATAGTGCATATCAAATAAATCTAATTATAATTATTAAAATTGGCATAAAACTATCGCTACGAATTATGTTCTATTGTTTAATATAAAGGGTTTAGTACTTGTAAATGTATGTAACTATGTGTTGACTTACATAGTGTATACGTAACAAAATTGAACATCATTGTACAGACTAACCTTTTAATTTTTAACATTGTGTATATAGAACGGACTATAACATTTAATGGTAAGTTGTAACTAGTTACCTACCAAATCAAGTGACTAAACTACCCTTTTTAATTTATTTTTACCTTTTATGTTATTTTAATTACTTTCATAAAAAATAAACTAAAACAAAGCAAAGTAGACAAAACTCCACCTACTATTTCATTTAGTACACTAATTTTTCTTTTATCTTTCTAATATTTTATTTTGAAAACGTATACAAATCATATTTTAAATTTTGTATAAAAGCTACTCAATGATATAAAACTATTCGAAGAATATTAGTAAATTATATACGCAATGCAGCGGAAAAGTTGTTAAAATCGATTAAAACATAATATTATTAATCGTTTCAAATTTATATGAATGATATGATTAAAAGATAATATATAATTTGTTGTTTCATAAGCAAATACATTTGTTTATATAATAATAAATTGTTAATTCTTTTCTTTTGTATTTATTGTGTATATAGAAAGAATAATTATTTTTAAATAGTGTGTCAAATATGAGATCAACTTTAATGGGGTTTTGTTTAATTCAACCAAGTGAGAGTCTGAGACAGAGAAAAACGAGAGTTATTTTGACAATGATGATGATAAAAAAAAGTAAATAATAATTAAAAGTTCCATCCACATAATGTCTTGGTAACTAAACTATGTTCGGTTATCTATAGTCTTAATAAGGTTATACATACAATGCAAAAAAATAAAATTTAATCCATACATACAAAATATGAATGTCAACATATAACAATATACATTTTAAAATACTTAATCTTAAAATAAATAGCCGCCCACTTAGCTTGAGAATTGAGGCAGTTGATCATACTGAAATTCAATGTTCTTCGATTATTTTATTTTTTAAAATTCAATTGGATTAATAAATTCAAACAATTAGAACGAAATACATTCATTAAAATAATAAATACATATTAAAAGTCCTACAAAAGTACATAATTGAAAGACAATAGTTTTAGAACGACATAATTTAAAAAAAGTAGATACAAGTGTTTCCTGATCTTGAGCAGATATTTCACCCCATCTTGTCACAAACCTTCTCCTTTTCCATTTCACCATGAATTTGTCTTGTTCTGAAAAGTTATTCGTCAGTAATAACAAGATTTCTAGAGCGGCTTCAACATCTCACGTCCTGTAGTAATCATTTTTTTTAGCGAGACCTTCAAAGTTTGATGTGATCGAGTCATCAAACAAACAAGAAAATAAGTGGCAAAACCAAAGTATGTTTTTTGGCTCTTAGTACGCATTAAATTTCCAAGTTGACGTGAGGATGGATCATCACCAAATAACGCGACATTCAGGTTTTCAGCATCTTAGTCGTTACCCTCCGGTTCTTCGTCCAAATTCAAGTTGTCAAAGTTCACCCTTTTGCGGCATCTTAGTTTGTTCCGCATTCCTATGACAACATGATCGGGACATAACCTTTTATGGTGGTTCTTAAAAAAACAACCACGGTTTGTAATGTTGAATTTTTTATTTTTATATTTTGTTTTCCAACATATATTGATCCTCCACACATAACTGAAATTGCTCCATATCTTCCCCATTATGGGGTTGGCGTTCAACTTATCCCAGAAGCCTTCCCACTTTCCGCATTGTGCATTCATTTTCATCCATTTTGAAGACAACATGTCCTTTGTACGTTAGAATGGGGGTCACGACTGTTGTACTCCGCCAATACAAGATACCAAAACGAATCGCTAGTTTGGCGTTTATTGGGTTAGAATATTCGAAAACATATATTCAACTTTCCGCCAATCGTAATTTGTCCTCCGGTTGCCAAACGCTGTGGTTGGTGATAACCTTTATTGGTTTAGGCTGTGTTGGTTCCACCACCGATTTTCCTTGTTTTTTTGACGATTTATTTAGTCGAGAGGAGGTTGGTTTTGGTATCTTGACTTTGTGTGATTGTATGTATGTTTGTGGTTATTGGGTGTTTTGAGAATTTGACACATTAGGGAACCGTTATATTGCTCGGGTGGTATGATAGGATATTTTTGTGTTTGATGGTGATAGAATTATGTTTGAGGGACTTGACTTTGAGACATTTGATATGGATTACCAAAATTTGACATATGTGCGTTTGATGACGTTGGTATTGACAGATTTGTAGACGATGATACGTTTTGAAATTGGTTCCATTGGGATTGTAGGTATAACAAATTATTTGGATTGTTCGACATTGTGAATTATAGAGGAAAAAATAGCCTTTTAGTTTGATGAGTGTTTGAAGATTAGAAATAATGTTTTTTATGTGTTTTAAATTGTGTTTGAAGTATGATATTTATAGAGTATGAAAATGTGTTTAATTTTATTTTTTCAAAAATAGATCTTTTAATGGCTATTGTTGGCTACTAATAATAACTTTTTTTACAATCTCTAGCCGTTAGAAAAAGAAAAAAAAAAGGTTGCGCGCTTTACCGCCTCACCTTGAACGCCGACAAAATTTGGCGAAGTTGAAAGCCGATCGAGAGTGGCAAACACCAAATCCCGATATTCTTCTCCAAGAACGGTGATGCCAGGTAAGACCACTCCTAGTGCTAATGACTCGACTGATAAATCCAATGTAAACACCTTAGGCAAATCTCTCATCGGCCGTGGACATGAGAGATCTGGG
Organism: Logfia minima; assembly: GCA_963921325.1. NCBI lineage: Eukaryota > Viridiplantae > Streptophyta > Magnoliopsida > Asterales > Asteraceae > Logfia > Logfia minima. The sequence goes on along the minus strand of OY992763.1, from coordinate 51,488,971 downwards.
CTTATAAAGTATATTTCATCCTTACCAGACACAACGCGTTTTGGGGCCACAAGCACAACAGATGCCGTGAGAACTTTGCAGTTAAACGTGCTCAAGCTGGAGTAATACTAGGATGGGTGACCTCCTAGGAAGTTATTGTGTGGTCGCCAAGAAAAAGTTGTGCGCTTTGCGGGCAAAGTGGACAATATTGTGGTCGTGGTAAGGCGGGATGTTAGAAATGGTATCAAAGCGACTCATGTACCGTTCGGGATGGTGGGCAAACCTCATCGATGACGATGAGTCCCAAAGGAGGGGTATTTGTAACACCTTAGGTGAATCCCATACAGGCCGTGGACATGAGAGATTTTAGGCTTATAAGGTAAATCTCATCCTTACTTGACACAACGCGTTTTGAGGCCACAAACACAACAGATCCCGTGAGAACTCTACAGTTAAGTGTGCTTAAGTGAGAGTAGTACTAGGATGGGTAACATCTTGAGAAGTTATCGTGTGGTCGTAAAAAAAAACCCTTAAGCCTCTATACAAAACAAACAATATTATGATCGTGATAAAGTGAAATATTACCTCCAAAACTATAATCAACGAGGGCATATCTTTGTATGTTTTTAGAATAAAATGGTTGGTGAGTGACCGAGTGGTGACCTAATTGAACAAATTCAAACCAGAGGGACCAAATCGCTCAAGTCTTTATACTTATTGTGTCGCTTATCCTCCTCTATTTCTATATTTCTATACCTATATAATACTAAAACCCTAACAACTGCACGCATCAACACAAAACCCTAGTTCTTTAATCTCACATATTTGCTCTCTCGAAAAGAAATAACAAGCTGCAATTTAGAGCGTCTGTGTGTGAATTAAAATTATGTTACGAAGGAATGTGAGGTTGAGAAGAGAGTATTTATACAGAAAAAGTTTAGAAGGCAAAGAACGTGTGCTTTACGAAAAAAAACGCAAAATCAAACAAGCTCTTGAAGGTTTTTTTAAATTTGTTTTAATTTAGTATATACTTAAAATTCGTTTTCTATTTGAAGTGCCAGAATTATATGTTGTATAGTTATAGATGTATAATTATATGCTTGTAACAGAGGGGAAACCAATTCCTACTGAGCTTAGAAATGAAGATGCGGCTCTTCGCCAAGAAATCGATCTCGAAGACGAGCGAACTGCAGGTTTGTTTATTGCTGAAATCTAAATATGAATTATTTTGTCATTAATTGATGTAATATTGTATTATCGGTGATAGTGATTCGATAGAATAGTAGTTGTTTTAGATATGTATAGCCAAAGGTATATTTGGAGAAATTGTAAATTGAATTAAAAGCAAGTTATTTGAGAAAGCTGTGATAACTGTTAAATTTAGTTATTTTGTAAAAATAAGTGATGTGTGTTTAGTGTCATGTATTGCAAATGCAAATGTGACGTTTGAAGAGTGTTGATATAAGAAAATAGCTTTATAAAGAGTATTTGATTTTTTCTATTCTATTGGATGTTTTCGTTTTGAATATGTTTTGGCTCTGTGAGTGATAATGTTTTTTGTTTTTCTCAAATGTAGTTCCAAGGTCAACCATAGATGATGAATATGCAAATGCGAATGAAAGAGATCCAAAGATTCTGCTAACCACATCTCACGACCCAAGTGCTCCTTTGAAACAGTTTGTGAAGGTTTGTGTATTTACTAAATTAATTATTTTGAAATTGTGCTATTTTTTCTTTTAATTCTTCAAGTAATATTGTGTGGAGAAGTGATTGTTTAATGCCTCTTACTTGCAGGAATTGAAGTTTGTTTTTCCTAATTCACAACGAATGAACCGTGGTGGTCAGGTTAGTTACTTGTTAAATGTATAATGATTAATGCGAGTATCTCTTCTTTGGTTTGCCTTTGATGTGCTTGGTGAGTGCAGGTTATTTCTGAAATAGTTGAGACTTGTCGATCACATGACTTCACAGATCTTATACTGGTTCACGAACATCGTGGTGTCCCTGATAATATAATAATAAGCCACTTACCTTTTGGTCCAACAGCTCACTTTCAAATCCTCAATGTGGTGAGTGTCATTGTGCTTTTTACCTGCCTCTTATTTATTTTTTATCCGTATTGTTTTCTTAATTCTTCAATGCAAATTATAATATATGCATATATAGGTCACGAGACATGACAATAAAGACAAGAAGGAAATGGGAACCGTTTCCGAGGCTTACCCACATCTGATTGTCAACAACTTTTCTTCCAAGGTATTGATGACTCAATTATTTTGTCATAGTGACTACTTTAAATTCAGTGACAATTATTCTTCTGAAGTTGCAACAGTGACTGGTTTAAGGAATTTTTGAAGCCTTCGTTTTGTTGTGCATTACTGGAATGTTGATATTCATGTACTGAATATCTGTCATTTACTTCAATTTCACTCTTCTTTTCCTTAAATGTTTTGACAAGTATCTATTTGCATATTACAATTGAATAGATGGGTCAAAGGACTGCAACCATTTTGAAGCATCTCTTTCCTGTCCCCAAGCCTGATACAAAACGCATCATTACTTTTGCTAATCAGTCAGATTACATTTCCTTCAGGTATTTCCTTTGCATGTCGTCTGCTGGTTCACTTCAGTCAGCGAATTATTTCTTGTAATTTCTGGCCTCCCGTGGTTCAGATATGCTGTGATGCTTTTAGTTGAGAGGACTTCCATTTTGTATATTTTTCTAAAGGTCACGTGCGGCTATGTCTAGCTTGAAATAGTGATATTTTTACATGATTTTCATGCTCATGTTAGGTGAATTTGTGATGATGTGCTGCCAAGACCTGAGTTTGTGTAGACCCAAAATACCTATTTAATAGCATAAATTGTTTTGCATGTCCGTCCGATTATAGTTTTTATGTTAGACATGACAAAATGTATGGGTTGCATAGTGGGTCAAAAGTGGTAGTATTATGGGAGGATCGTGTTGGATTGAACTGACAGGCTGAAACGCTTTTGCCAAAGTTGTAATTTTGTTTGATATAATTAGTGCGTCAAGTATGATTACACATTCATTTATTGTGTTTTCTTTAAATGTTATGTGTGCCATGACCATGCTTTGAGGGTTGGTTACTTGATGAACATGCAGGCATCATGTCTACAGACAAAGTGGAGGTCCAAAATCAATTGATCTGAAGGAGGTTGGTCCTCGATTTGAATTACAATTGTATAAGGTAACAATTATCCGGCATGAGTTACTATGTTATATTGGTCCTATTGTCTCCCTTCCGTTCCAAATAGTTATATTTTACAATTTCTGTTTGTCCTAAAGGATACATATATTTCAAAGTCTTGCATCAAGATAAAACTTTCATAATCTATTCATTTGCGTACTTTAGCAAATTATTTATCAATTACATGGTTAAGTTGCCCCAGTTATGCTACTTAAATCTTAGTTGAATTGATATGCGATCTCTTTTAAACTTGTGTCGAGAGTTTATGTTTTAGTTCATGCTCAATAATCTTTTCCTTCTCTTTTTTTTTTTTTGAACTTCTTTTATACCGAATTTATTTTGTTAAATTTTGGCCTACGATTGGATGAAAACAAATTTGATCGATGTGTTTGCGAGAAAATAAGTGTATTATTCATAAATCATTTACCCAAAGTTAGCAGATGAAAATTTTATGGAAGGTTTAGTCACTGCTATGGTGCTTGTCTTGCAACTTGCAAGCGTGAAAAAGTAAATGTGGCAATGTGATACGTATCTCCTACAATTTGTATTTATCTTCGTCAATGATGACGCTTAATACTTTTTTCTCGTTTACCCCTGTGTTGATTTATTAATGTGCTTTGTTACCATTGGTTTTGTTGTTGACTGTTGCAGATTACGCTTGGAACTGTTGACCAAGTAGAAGCACAAACAGAATGGGAGTTAAGACGGTTCATGAACACATCCAAGAAGCAGAAAGTGTTGGGCGAATGAACAAACATCACCCTCCACCTCTAGGGGTATAATGTCATGTTTTCTTATCTGACAAAGTCACCAGACTTGCATTATTTGATAAAAGAAATATCTCGAATGTTATATGCATCATTTACTTGATATGAAATTTTTGGATAGTTCCAGTTATGTTTTCAATCGTCGTTGTCTTTTCTGTGGCAATATTGAATCAAGATGTTATGACCTTAAAACGCGGATTGTATCTATATTTATGATTAGTTGGTCACTTGTCTTGGGGTGGTCTTGTTTTGGTATAAACCCTTGAAGCTATACTTCAGGTTAATATTATACTGCTGATCTCAATACGTTTTAACCTGGAGTATGGTCAACAGGACACAAAAACGAGAAAAAATTGGTTGGGAGATTTGCAGTTTGGATGCAACGAATCTAAACTCACATTGTGAAAAGTAGATAGGAGAACTTTTTGATTCACCTTCATAAATAATTTTGGGAATGTGCATATAGTCATAAGCCACTTAACTTTATTTGGTCTACCGTTTTTTAGGGTATGGAACAAAAACTACAATAAAGATCATTAAATTAAATAGCTTGTTATTTGTTTCCCGTAGTGCTTGTGAAAGCCTGAGGGCGTAAATTGAACCCTAAACAAGATGTCCTGTTCCTTACGACGAATAATTAAATTGAAAAATAAGAGTCAACCCTGGATACTTTGTCAATACGTGATCCATATATGCCTAAACTAATGTACCAGGTCAAACGTAATAAGATGAAGAATGGCATTGCATAATGCATCATTCAAAATCACAAAAAACATCCCAACTACATACAGCAGACTTGCCCTAATATTCATTGCGGCAAACAAATTACAGCATTCTAGTCTTGCATATTTGCCCTAATATTCATCCTGCCCAACAGTCAACAAAACAAAAAAGCAATCTACTCTTACTTGGTACTAATATTGTATTATTTACTAAGCAAGAGCCTTGTCGATTTCATCCACATGAGCACGAAGTTCTTTCCACTGCATAATAGAGCCAAAAAAGTCATCATTATAAGACAAATGTTACTTGGTAGTCTAGTAGAGTAGTAGATATCACAATTTCAACCAATTTACCATAAAAATAGATCAATTTGAGCTTTTTTTTAATCTTTAACATGTCAAACGAGTAAATTCTGAACACTTGGCTAACAATGAAATGGGAGAAAGACACTCAAAAAGTATTCAAATGCTCCTGCATAGCTTTATTATAAAACATATACTAATATTGATTTGATAGTATAGTTTTGTAATCAAATTAAATACAATGATTATTTACAAATTTAAGAACTTTAAAAGGCAAACTCAGCTACAAGTTTTGTCCAGAATCCGTTCTTATAGGTTACAGTACCTACCCACTAAGCCACGTTCAGTATTTAAGAGAAAGGTCCAACCAAAAATCATAAAAAAGGGTTATGATTTACCTGATCCATGGTCAATGAGATACCTGAAAGAATAATAAAACAAGATTATTAGTTGCTAACTCTTTATCCACGTGTATAATAACGTCATACATGGATGCAAATTAACAAATCATATGGACAAACAACTACCAACAATCATGATATTACTATGCAATAGTAAACCATTAATGCCTCACAGATAGCACAAACAATAATACAAGAAACAAAAGAACCAAAACAAATGACTAGGATAGTGAGCACCTGACCATGCTAACAAGTCATACAATGATGACTTTACGTATGACTAAAGATATGGACTTGCAAAACAACTGTTTGAAAAGAGGAGCCACTTCATCTTTTAGTTTCAACAGAGTACTTCAAATATGAAAGCATGATATTTCCTTACTTGTTTTCCAACCATCATATTTTCATTTGTCATTGTTCTTTTTTTTCAGAACTTGTATCAGTTTAAAACTGAAACATCCTGATTGAATTCACAGTAACAGTTCATCACTTTCAGAGACACAAAATGAATGGAATGAGATTAAAACAATAAAAATAAAATTAATATCTTACAATCATGTTATTTGTCGATCAATCACAAATTTTATAAGAGATAATTTAAAGTTTACCCTGGGTTAAGCAAATGAACCCGAGATAAATGAAATCAAACACTGAAACCCTAGCAAAATTTACTTTAAGGATACAAACAATGTTAACAGACTATCATAGGCCAAATTGGAAACACTATAAAATCTATCTGAACTTCTGAAGCAATGCATCAGTTAATTTTACTTTAAACATAAAAAATATACCGACATACAAAATCTATTATATGTTCCCTGTGCATTTCTGTTTAAGCAAAAAAAGTTTAGTTGAGTACTATATGACTCATAAATAAAAGAAAAATATTGAAACCCCTATGGAGCAAATTAAACAACTAAAAAATAGCTTAATGTAACAATATATAAACCCTAAACAAAAGCACTTCCAGTAACCCTAATAAGCAGCAGCAGCAGCAACAACAACAACAACAACAACAACAACACACAACAAAAAACCCAAAACCCTCAATATTTTTTCTTGATTAATTTATTTAATCAATTTCAAACACCAACAGAAATTTACAAATCAAAAACACTATTAAGCAGGGGTGTAACAAAATACAGCAAAAGTTAATGATGATAATGATAGAAAAATAAACAAATAATGAAAAAAGATGGTACCTTTTTTACCGGGCATTTGTTTACCATCTTTGAGATAAAACTCACGGATATCAACAACAACTTTCCCTTGCCATGTTCTTACTGAAACCCTACGGTTTTTTGATACGTCACATATGAATATGCTTCCGTCATCATCTTCGTTTCCAGAACCTTCACCGCCACCGGCTGACGTGTCTTTTTTGAACGTTTTTTTCGGAGGAGCGTGCTCGGCGATGTGTTGGTCTTCCTCGTCCTTTCCTTTCCCGCGCTTGTACGACATGTTCTTTTTTTCCTTTTTCGCTTTCTTTTTATTTCTGTGGCTGTTATTGGTATATGTATATATGTATATATATGCACACAATTTTGTCTGTATTTATATTTCAAAAAGTTTTGAAAGTATTCAATAACCGCGCAGTTGCACACGAACCACCGCCTAAAATGAGGCATCCATCGGACATTCAAATGCTATGTTAATGTCAAATAGACATCCAATTTTATCATCATTCATAAATAAATAAAAATCAAAAGATTATGAAGTATGTTTTGAAGATTTGCTGGTATGTGTATTTAATATTTCAAAATAATTTAAATGTTGAGCTTCAATTCTTTCTTTATAACTCGTTATGTTTTTAACCGCAATTTTGAGCTTTAAACCAGTTCTATGAGAAGAAGTCGTCGCGTCGGAAGAGTTTTGACTTTTTGTGGGAGTGTACTTAACCGGTCGGGGGTCTTGGAATTGCATCATCCCCAAATAGCTAGTTGGTAATATCGTCTTCAAGATCCACCACCTCATTCTCGACTTCTTCATTTTCGTCAAATAAGCACCTCGTTGTGCCTCCTACTCCTGATTGCATAAAACCACTTTGCTTTGTCTTTTAATACTTCCCAAGATTCTTTCATACTAAACGTTTTGAGAGTGGCGTTTATAAATTCGACAATTGCTCGATCATAGATAGTACGGTCGCCCTGCCCACTTCCCCATGTGCGGGGGTTTTCAGTGTAAATTGCGTTAAATTAACCACAAAGTTGGTTAATGACTCGCCATTTGGAGGTAAGTTGATTATCACCTCATTGATAGCCCTTATTGGATTTTTTTCCCCCACTTTTCTCCAAAACTAACGCGTCTTTGGGAATTTCCGTCTTTGGGGTCTTCCGGAATATCGAACCAACATTGACCACGCTTCTTCTTTATGTGTCCAAGGCTTTTTGTTACATATAACCGGTACGCCTTGAAATGTTCCTTTGATTATTTTTTTCCCTTTTTTGTCCGTGGATACGGATTCTTGTTGTGGTGAATCTTGTTGTTGTTAGAATTGTTAGTTGAATTGGAATGATTGTAGTTGGTAATATGAATGTTTGAACATGTTGGATTGTTGATTATTCGGGTTTGGAGGTAATGAACTAAAACCCAAGGCATTCGTTGTGCCGAAATTGAAAAGATTCGTATACGATAAATTTTCGTTTGGATTAAACACGGTTATAGGAAAATTATAGTGTTTGTGAATATGTATGTAGGTGAATTATAATGTCGTGTTAAAAGATTGTATGTAAGTAAATTTGATGAATTATTGTGTTAAAAGATTGTATAGTTGTTGTGTATTTATATCGGAATATGATAAATAAATTAAAATTATATTAAATAAATATATATATAACTGTTGAAACCAACGATATATATGATTTGAATGTTTTATTTTTTTATTTTTATATTTTCAAAAACTAACCGTTTGTAAAAAAAGTAAAAAATATTTTTTAACTTTAAAATTATGAAAACAGATTAAAATGAATTAAATATACTCGTGGGCCCCATCAAAACTCGTCATGGGTTAGTGATTTTTACAACGAGGACGGTTCATCACGGAACCACTCCGTTCGTGGTGGTTCGTCCTGGGCTCGAGCATGAACAACTGCAGGTGGTCTAAATTGTGTCGACAAAACCCAAAAAATTTGCACAAGTTAAAAAAAAAAAGCCTCTACATAAAGTACGCTATAGGTGAACAAGGGTACAGCTGAATAAAAGTTCAAACTTATAATGCGAATCAAGTTGCTACACAATTGGTACACGGTTTTAACTCTTACATAAATCAGCAGTTGCTGACAAAAAAATTAAAGCTATCAAAGGTCCAACTTCCATCTCACTCTCTAGCATGCATTAAATCATTTCTAACTTAAGATGGACAAGGAACTTCACTTTTCTAACAAACTCTGTCATGAAACCGAGAGCGATTCTCTAAATACGTTCAAAGGCCACCAACAGGTCACACTCAGAATACAAAAAAGGTGCAAACTTGGTGACTACCTCCATTAGTTTGCACCTTCGTACCATTCTGTTGTAGTGTTGTTCCTGTGAGCCTATACAGAAGAAAAAACAAACCAACATGTACACGGATGCCCTTCTTAATTTCCAACGGATTTCGAATATTATCTGTTATATTTTAAGTGGTTTCATTTAAAATATTGAAGTTTCTCTGTTCATAAAGATCCTGGCATGAGCCTGCTGATGATGGGCTGAACCTTTTCGCTGGTGCACTAAGAGTCTGATCAAGTTCAGGTGTGCTAGGGACAACAGGGGCATTATTGTCATTTATCGGTCTCTTGGAGTCAGATCCAAACTTAGCTTCTACTTGGAGATCCTCATCCATTCCTGCATTGCCATCTACGCGTTCCTGAACATGATTTTGATACAAAGAGCAAACTTTAAAAGGACAAATCAGACTTTTCATTCAGCAATAATACTTGGAGATCCTCATACAAAGCTTTTATACAATAATTTTTCATTCAATCTATATAAAGTTTTAACAAACTGACCCTAAATTGTATTCCCAATAACACCCTTCTGTATATAAAGCATCGATTTTTGATCAATCTGGAAACAGTTGTCTTGAAAAAGAACTCTCTTTAATATGAATATAGCAATGATAAACTAAGATCGACTAGTTGTCAAATGTCTAGAATAACTTTCAGAAACATAGACAAAATCACAAAATAAAGGAATCTTGTGCATTCAAAATCAATGCTATATTAAATGATGGTAATGTGAATAGAGGTATTTTAAGTTGAAAACTTTCCAAACAAATAAAGGTGGCTATAGGAAACCCAAAAGGGTATCCGCTGCAATTTTCATGGAACAGAGGGAATACTAGTTCTTTATAGTTTATATCATAATTTGCATTCTTAAAAAGCAAGTGTAGAGTGCATTGATACTATGATACATTATATAGAACAAAGAAGAAATTATTAAACCTTTTCTTGCGATGCAATTCTCCGCCGTTCTTTGGATCTACAAATTGCATTCCGTATTCCATGGTTATCCATGGTCCCTTTCGGCCACAATGCCGCAAGCTTGACAATATAAAATAAAAAATATCAAATAAGTGAGGGCATCTATACCTTTTGCTAATAAAAACTTTGAATTGCAAGGGCTAGGGATGCATATCATTCTATGCAACTTATCACTTATATTCTATTGGAGGTTGTTTTTTATGACATATAATGTAATTCATGACCTCCCGATTACAAAAGAGTAATCGACAGGTTTCTCAAAGGCTCTCCCTAAAACAATTATCAGATTTATGGTCTCTAGGTTAAACGAATGTTTGAGGTTAATGCATTTATTAATGTTACATAGTTAAATACTACGTAGTTCAGAGTAGATTGACTCGTACGTAAAAACTTCTAATGGTGCTATACCTTCATTATACCATATGTTTTGTTAATGTTTACAATTTGCTGGGAAAAAGGGGTATAGTATATGGTACGTTGTATAAAGGAAGTGCTCTACTAATAGTACATGTCGCAATCATCCTCCAACTATGGTAAAAATGAAGAATCCAGTAGACCTAGAGAAATATCATTCTTTCTAATACTGATGACAATTTTAGTTTCAAAAAGTTGCCGAAGCAAAAGAAGGCTTCCATAAAGTCTTAGAACTGGCATATAAAAAAGAGGCAAGAAATAACAGAATATTGAAAAAAACCACCTGAATGTAGAATTTTCGTATTTCGGAGCTTTTAATTTCAACCATTCCCTGTTAAATATAATATGGAAAACAAAGTATATGTCTATTATAACGTACAATGTAATAAATATAGAAACTTTAACAATTATAATATCAATACCTGGACATAAATATCATAGAAATCACATACTTTATCTTCCATCTCATGGTCCATACTGCATTTTGCTTTGTAAACTGCACACAACTCCATAGTCGTGTTACTGAACCCATCCTGATTCACAAGGTTAAACGTTACATAAAATATCTAATTACAAGCATGAAATAAAACAGCTGCCACTAGAATTATTCTTTTCAGGGCCTTTAATTTCATTTCTTTCAGGGAACGGCTGTTGTAATTTTCATATCGAGCGTATAGTTTCTAACTTTATACAAGGCAATAAGAATCACACATATATGAGCCGAACCAAAACTCAGTGCATCAGTACATCAGTACATCAGGACGCCATATTAATTAAAAAGTGTAACAAACTTCATAACAATCCTACCTTTGTTTCCATTGATGGGATCCTCAATTTTATCATATCTAAAACCTCCTTCTCAATCATACTAAACCTGACAGCATCCCCTCCCCATGCTGATAGATCAGATGGAGCCATATCCCGCAAGCATCTCTACACACGCAACACAAACACATACCAAGGATGAGTAATCAAAACCGTAAAATGGATTTCGGTCAAAACGTATTGACCTACCAACAATTATCGTGTTCTTGTTTTTTATAAATTATATTATGTATGCTTACATAAGTTATTAATCCAATTTAGTTTATGATTAAAAAACAACTTAGGAGATTGTAAACACTTAAATATACTTTGGATGACACTTTAACTGGTTGACTTGTTTCTTTTTATGCTAAATATACCTTCAGTGTTCTTAGCTTCAACCACTGCCCAAGAATGCTCATAAGACGCATGATTAGTTCATCTGATATTCTCCCTTCGATCGAATGCTAAATTGCCCAAAGTAAAAGATAAGGCATTAAAAGAAACCAAAAGCGTTTCTTTGCAGACACACCTATAGTCCAAGAAAAATAGTCTGCTATAGGGATGTGTTAAAAGTTAGTATAACACAATCATGTCATAATGGGTTAACATACCGCTAATCTAGCAACACTCCCGAGCTTTTGCTTAAGTTCCCGAGGCAATCTGCTTTTAGTTTTTATTGAATCATTTGCATCTTGAAGATCACCATGTGGTCGTGTTGCTGCAAAATAAACAAAAAGGCCATTCAATCTACTTAACATAAATTGACAATGCCAAGATATTTCCTTTAGTGATATCTATGAATATAAGCATAAGACCCATAAAAAATCGCAATATTTCTGACCACATAATTTACAAGAAATGTTTTATTATCGACTTCAACAATGACAAAATAAGATAATCAAGTTGACCTAATTCTCTATCATCAATTCTATGTAATGGATAAAAAGGGGAAGGTAAGAGTTTGAAAATTTCCGGGGGGAAAAAACCCTGAGGGACTTACAACTTGCAACCATGGTCTGTATCTCCAAGATGGTACTTTCGAGCATTGATCCATTCACCAGACCACAAGATTCATCCTTAATGTGTGCTGGCGAAATACTCTATTAATTTCAAAAGCAAAACTAATGTGAGTATACATTTAAAGTGAACACGGCATCATTAAGTTATATCCCATTAGGCCCATGAGCTTCAAATGTTTGTCCAGTCACATAGTTCAACAAAGACTACCTAAGGCCGTTAGCCTACTTCAAAAACAACATTTGCAGCTTTCCAACCTTAGACTACCTAAGAGTAAAAAAATAATTTAATAAAAATACCACATGTATAAGACCACATTGCCAACACACATAAACATACAAAATCATTAGATTCCCATCGTTCACACACAAAAAGCCTAAAGTTCAGCACGCTAAAGAAGCAAATTTTGGAACTGATCAATAATAAATGTTTAATGCTCGGGTTACGATATGATTATTTGATTACATAGTGTTTAAAAATAGCTGTGAGAAACTGATTATGCAGGGGTAGATTGAAGTACCTACAGACCATTATTTTACCTATTACTATCTTAAATAATTACAAACTGCCAACACTCGACACCATGAAGAATGATTATTTCAACTTCAAGGAGTAAAAGAAGGTCGAAGCACTATCTGCTAACACCATATCGTATTACAGTTAATTATCTGATTATCCGTACTTATTTAATATCACAGAATCATTTTCAAAATGGACACCAAGAAACCCTCTAAAAAATCATGTCTAAGAACATACTTCAGAGTGCAAGTGTGTGTCCAGTTGTGCATGTGCTTGTGTATATAGTATATACTCACAGCTGCTTGCACTATGTAAGGAACGTTTAGGTCAGGTAACTCAAGTTTTGCGTTGTTGAGAGAACGTTCTTCACTAATGTGGCGTTTTAATGTTATAGACTTCACTCTCGCATGCCCCATTTTTGTGTTTTTTGTGGCTTGAACAAGATCCATCCCTTCCTGGACTTCTGATATGGCACTCTGCGTTTTTTGTCTTGTTGGAGGTCTATAACTAGCAATTTATGTCACAAGGCTGCGTTAATTAAGGCGGTTATACAATAGTATCAAAGGAAATCCTAGGTGAAAATAAGAACATTACTGTTGCAATATCAATAAGATATCACAAATTGGCGGTTACAAATCCATATATTCTAGTAACAAAGTATCTCTTATGTAACATGTTCCTTTATTGGTCAATTGACTAGTTTTCCGCCTATATTTCATTTGATTTCAATAATCATCACTTAGTCTCTTCAGATATCACCTATTTATTTATTCATTTACATATCACCCTATTATGTTTTTGGGTAACGATTTAGTTAAGAACGCTTCATATTTAGCTCTTAATTTCCAGATAAACACTATTCTCACCTTTTTACTTATTAAATAAAAATTGACTTTAGTAATACCGGCTGTCACGCAGGTTTATAAACTAGTTTTGCAATAAAAAACACGTGACAACTAATTTTTCAAGACTAAAACACCCTAATAACAATATTATAGTATTGAATGACTGATAGTTTCTCAATCAAAAACTAATATATAAGGTAAAATAGTTTGCTAAAAGACCATTGTTATTAAAACAGAATGCTATATATTAATTGTACCAAAAAGTGCAGAAAATCATATAAAAGAGTACGTAAGATCTCACTTTTGCTCGTCCATCTCTTTCTTAAGAGTGATGTTGGAGCACTCACTTCTTGACTCATCTTCTTGATGAAGCCTCTGCAATATGAAAATTTTTGGAGTAAATAATTAAAAAAGTTGAAAGAGAATGCCAAATATCTGATTTTAAAATTAAATATGATGAGCACTCTTGATATAGAAAGACATGTCAACAAAATGCTTTTCATGAAGGAATAATAAAGGAAACATATAGTCCAGATATACGGTGTAACTATATGTCACATCAGGAAGTAAAGCAAGTATAAAATAGTATATCATAAAACATGAAGATGATACCTAGTCCAGATATGTTGCTACTCACAGCAGAAACTTTACAAATAGTGCATAAATTTAGATTAAAGTCAATTAAGTAAGGAACTCCGAATAAATGGATAAAGTACAAAATATAAATTTCGAATTTATGGCAAAAGAATCAATTAAACTTGTCCCATGAGATGGTAGATGACAGAGGATCATATATATATATCATGTTCAGCAACAAGATTAGCTTAAAACCATCTGCTGCTAAGGTATTTCAGATGAGGAAAAACAAGCAAAGCTCCAGACAATATGTAAGGTTATTTCTGTTCTACACCTCTATATTATGCCAATTTTCAGTGATCTTCAAAATTATTATGATTACAAGACACATCAAGTGAAAATTGGTTTCTAAAACAAAGCAGATAAAAAAACGGATAAACAAAAAAAATTAAATAAATATAAGTTCAAGTGGGTCAATTTCCTATCTTTTTTTTGGTCATAAAATGTAACTATTTTTAGATTACCGCATATTCTATCAGAACTTCCCGATCTACATTGGGATAAAGATTGTGGAATTAGAGGTCCAAGGTTCAAACATTGGCTATTACATATATAAGGAAAAGAGAAACAGAGAATAAAAGACAACCCTTGAGTGGCCACGCCAGTCTCCCTTTGGGAGAGCTTTACCTGGCTCGAGTTTGTATGGCAATGGACTCAGACTGCGTGGATTAGTCAGCCAAAGGTTGGACACCACGATTACACACACACACACACAAAAAAAGATTTGAGACCTATACTAATGCTATTTCAAGAAACAATGTAGGTTCTCTTACTTATATACGATCTTTTATAATCAGTTTATAGGCTCTATCTCTAGATCGCAAAGAGACAACTGAGTTAAAAAATAAATAATAATAATAATATGTAGAAGAAGAAAAAGAACCAAAAAGAGTAGAAAAGGGTTACGATAAATAATCCATATACACCGGGTGATGGCCAACAGGGCAAGCCAAGAAATTATTCAACAAAGATATCTAATAAATGTGTTAGGCAATATGCACTAGCAAATAGTTTCACATTGGTTTGTAAGTAAAAAAGTAGAAGCCTTAATATACTTTGATGGACTCGCTACAAATGGTTCAAAGTTATATAGTCGGCCTTTCCAAGTGATTGGACCACAACTCACAATGCGATTGTAAGAGTCCATCAGAAATCTATTCAAGATAATACGATCACGCATTAAGAGCTACAGTCACTACTATCAATGCTATTAGTTGTTCATTATAAGCTACTACATGTTTTACAACACATCTAATTAGCATAATATATTAATATACCTTTTTGTTGTCAATATGGGTATACATTTCCTCCCTAAATTTAGAATAAGTGAGTTATTTTTAAGGCACCACGTATTAGGTATGAGCAAAGAGTTTGTAGCGAGAGGGAATAGCTTAAAAGGAAAACTATGCAATCTTATCATTAAGCAACTACATGCTTTATCATTAATGTTGACGTTCAAAAGGAAAACTATGCAATATTAGTCGAGGAGATCAATAGATGTTGTCAACTCTCCTCACAAGTCATAGCCCGAGTTCACTGTTCTGAAACATGTCACCATTGTTGGACGTGTTACTTTATAAAAACCAACATCTTTTCATGTCTATGGTAGGTGATGAAGGATTTTCTTTAAGATTTTACGATCATGATGTGATAGACTCCTTTTCCTTGATGTGGTTTGCTTTAACACAAATTTGTAACACCCCAACCAAGATGATATTGTATAGTTTGCTTAAAAGTCACAACCCGCTTAAGCTCACCCCACTTAAGGGTTTTCATAATGTGAAACTGGCAACTTTCTAATTTCCATGTCTAATGGAGATGTTAAATTTGAGTATTTGACTAAGGTTTTACAATTATCAACCATAAAAGCATTTGTTCTTCCATTTTCATTGGTAGTTTTTAGCAAGATGGTGCCTAATGGTAAAATGGAAAATTAGAAATCAAGAATCGACAAGTCAAAAGTAACTTTGTTGTTGAAGATATAAGAAATAATGATTGTGCTTAATGGTTGATAGAGCATCCTCATTACTTTATTCATGATGTAGGACAAGTTGCCAATAATGTTGGTTCTAATTTACAGATTTGGGTTATGTAATAAAAGATATATGTATTAGAGAATCTCGTCTTTGATATATGCCATGTTAACAAAAAAACAATTGGATAAAGTCATAAAGAAGTCATTTAAAGAAGGTTTGGCTCACCGTTGGCAAAGAATCGAATAGTTTGAAAGTCTTAGCATGGCATGACTATAAATCCTCATCAACTTAAATCTTGTCCTCATAATTAGATCCATCTATGGGAATGAATTGCGTTTGAGTTTAGTCTTTTGGCGAAGTATCCATAGTCATTTGCATCAAGTGAAATACCTTATGCGCATGTTGGTTAGTATCCTACCCTTGCATATAATATACATGACAAAGGGATAACTCAAACTAATAGTAACGGTTTTGCGAGGAGTTAATGGGATACGCATATTTTTTTGATTGAGACAAAATTCCTTCAGGGTTTTGCTATGATTTTGAGCGTCGAGATACCAAAATGCAACATCTACATTGGAAGAATGTAGCAAGAACATAACATTTAAAACGAGTATCTTGCCACATAGGATGAGAATAAGAATTAGAGTGAAAAAATATTCAACTAAGGTCAGGTATCCTTTGAAGAGAAGGTCAAGATTGATAAGATAAGATTTCTAATAGCACCAAGGAGACTTGAGTAATGGGGATTAAGGAGGCAAGGTGAGGAGCAAGTAGCAAAAACCAAACGAACATCTATATGTATCAATTTTGTAGGATGGAAATGCAACTCATGCAGCTCAACTCAATTAAATTAAGACATATTCAGTATAAATAGGTCCAATGATTTCCCATAAATGACATCAATACATCAAGAATTAAAATACGCAAATTTCTCACTCCTACTCTCACCCTCTTATAGAAACATACCTTAATAGCATGTATTTTTATAAGTAATATAGAATAGTTAAACATAACTTACACTGTAAACTAAAGATTTTGTTGTTTTCAGATAATTTACACACCCTACTAAGTCAAATTCTAGAAGTACAATGATAAGGAAATGCACATAAGGGGTTTGGGGTCTACATGAAAGCATGAAACAAGTAGATCATAAATATATGTCAAATGAAGTTACAATATATGTAGCCAATATGAAATATGTCATGTACACACCAAGCTCATAAGGATCAAGCACAGTCAAAATAAACGGTTGGGTAGATTCTAAACTCAAGACAGCAATTCCAGTACCTAAAGCAGGGTTATAAGGTAGATGCTTTGGATATTAGGCATCTTGGTACGTTCCCATCATAGGAAGATATCACAAGAAATTTATATAGCATTAGTCGATTATATAGCAAACCATACCAATGAAAATTATCCTATTCTATGAAATAGTTCAAACCATCTCTGGACTCCATTATCCATTGACAATGCCACATTAAGAACTAAACAGAGAAGGTGTGACCAAGTAACAGAACCAATTACAACCCTACAACCCTAGGGGAAGGTTCTACTTTGGTAACTTCAGTTGTGACTTCCCCTTTCTTCTAGTTATTCTTTTTTGGGAACATTCGGACCATTTCTTTCTAGAAAGCAATACTGCATCTGTAAGACCACCAAGCACAAGCACAAGATATCTGTGATTTTACCAACAATTTCTTGACTAGGTAAGAAACGAACATAATTCAACTAGAGAAACCCAAGAATAATAATTATCAGCAAGATAAAGACAACATATAGACCCCTTTAGAACGATCAACTTACATAGAAAGTTCATAATACAAATGATTTGCAAAAATAACTTTGGGCTTCACAATATATAAGTGTATCCCTATTCTAAAAGAGCGTTTTCTTATCGCATAAAATAGAAATTTTGCAAGCACATGTGTTTGGACACGTGTTTAAACCACTTATTGTGACTTTTAGGTTACAATAGTCGGTTAGAGTGGTTGAGAAAAAGAAATTATAATTTCTTGATTTACTAGCATCATGATTATCAGATTTGGAGAAGACGCTAAGGATGATTATTCAGAAAAAGACTTAAAAGTCCCTGATTATTCTTAACTTTGAGCACATGATTATCTGATTATCTAAATCTGAAATTTTCAAGCAACGCTAATTACTTTGAAAACCCACATCCAAACACCCTATAAATATCCTAACATTTTATGTTGGTTTAATAGTTGCAAAACAGTTCTACAAAAGGGGATAGACCAATATGATGAATGAAACATTTTATATATGTTTTAGCGCCAGGTTGCACCAAAACTCCCCGCTTTGCTAGACTAAGGGAGGGAAGCCCTGGTATACAACCCTATTCTTAAGATTCACAAAAAGGGAGGTTTATGTAACACAAACCCATGACCTGTTGGTCAAAAAGAAGTAACCTTACAACTTGCTCCAATTCTTTCCCCTGAATCATATTAATATATTATATGCAACTCACAAGCTACATTTTCAGCGAAGATTACATTGCCAAAAGGTAAATTCCGCTTTTATCAAATACTTTAGGGAGATCACATTGGCCCATTTTTCACGAATATAAATTTGTTTGGCTGAATCGCCAGCCCTTGTGGATTTCATACTCAACCACTCGACTCTAGAACAGTTAAGCCACAATGAGCCATTCCCCGCATCAAAAAAAAAAAAAGGAAGAAGCATGCAAATTCCATTTTTCTAGTCAAAACTTCAATGCTAAAGTGCAAATAGAGTTGTGAATTATCTTTACTGGTCTATGAAGGAAGACTTATCCATACTTGTCTATCTATCAACTTAGAAGTATTTTACTTCATACTAATCAAAAGCGCACAAACATACCACTCCCCCTAGATTAAACCTAAATCGTAGCCTTAGAGGTCATTCAAAATTTTATCAACAGTAAGAGCCAAATTCAGATCTTTATATACCGAAAACTCAATTCCATCTTCATTCAAAAGGCACACATACAAACACAAACGTATACGATTATACCCTATCTTGTCCAATTCTATAAACTAATCATCTCATTTCAAAATGGTGTCCCTTCCTGAGTTTAACTTGACCTAAGAGTCCTCAAGTTCAAATCTTTCTAAACTGCATGGACCCAAACCCTTCCTTTTTTGTTAATAGAATTTCAAAAAAACATGTAATTTTCACCAAAAGTTAATAACTATGACCAATTTGTAGATCATCCAAATCAAACAAAATTTGCACAAATCTAACAATCATATAACCCTAATAATGACACACAAAAAAATAAACCTATAACAAAACAAAACAACAATCAGAATATACATTAATTATTAATTATATGACATAAAATTAGTATACAAAATATAAAATATGTTACCTCAGACTGGTTAGGTGATGAACGGAAAGACTTATCAACTGAAATGCCAGAATCTTTAAGCAGTTTAGCCCATGAAACAATTGTTGTTTCACCTTCTTTTAATTCTATCTCAAACCTCTTTCTGTCACTACAAGATTCATCCACCAACAACCGACCAACACCACCACCAGCGGCGGCAGCGGAGGAGGCGGCGGCTGAAGCACCATTACCTTTTTTGTCACTCTCCATTGCAGAATTTTGGAGATTATGGAGCTAATCAAATGCCCAAAAAAAACTTTTTTGTTGGTTATGTTAGCAAAAAACAGATGAACATAAAGAGTTGGAAACTTTATCTAAAGATTGTTGCATTGAAATGGGTTTTAGGGGTTTTTTGTGTGAGAAAGAACAGAGGTCTTCAATGGTGTTGATTTGAATTGAATTGGAATTAGGTATTTGCAGATTTTAGGACGACATTTGCCTTTCCAGTTTTGGGTATTCCTCATTTTCTTTATGCATTTACCATGGTAGGTTACTTTTTTTATTAAACTCTTCTTTTTCCCTTTTCCAGAGTTAAATTCATATATACTCTATCTAAACTCTTAAAATATCAAAAAACGAGTAATTAAAGACGCATCAATTGAGATTCAACCTACGAACATTGCATTATACATGATTTGATGTAAATTTTTAAAAAGTTGTAGACGCGCTTTAATCGAATAGAGCTGCAATATCACGTAAATAAGACGCAAATTAATTAACAAATTTGGAGTTTATTAATACATGTGATTTAGTTGATAGTAAAACACATATTCAAAGGCAAAAATATACATATAACATATGTGATATCTAAGCCTGTAATTTTTCTCAGATACAATCGTGTCATCTACAAATTTAACCTTCTTCTCAAGCATAAAACCCTGGTGACACCCATCATTATTTTCATTAATAGCAACTTTCAGTTCAATAGACTTTTTCAAAACTTTATTATCCTCTTCTTCATTAAATACATATTTTTTCTTTATAGATTTTTTATTCACATTTGCACCAACTGTGTCATTTACAGCAGTTTTATTCGTAAGCTCGACTATATTCTGTTTTGGTGATGCCAAAGGAAGCAACCGCTAGCTTTGAAAGCCTCGAATTTGAAGGATTGTCAAAAACAACAACAGGTGACGCATCGTTATTTGTACTTTGATCTCCCATTTTAGACTCTTTTGTTTCCTTAACCACGTGGACCAAAGGTTATTAATCGGCCTTCTTTTTATAATGCAACTTCAACTTCATATTATTTCTATCACCATGAGGCTTGGTAACTTGAATACGAGGCAACTTATCAGTAAGTGTAAAGGCAACATCTATTGTAATACAAAACATAACACATGTGTTATAACATCTAGCAGATAATAAACTATAAACAAAAAGCAAAATAAGTACATGTTCAATAAGCAACAACAATCAACACATAAGAAGTGATATGAAAACATCTAATAGTACAGTTGTTATGGAGGTTCAAATACAATACAACTGGTTCAGCACATGTAATATTAACAACAAAATTAAGTAAATAAATCACAAACATAAGCGTGTATAAGCGTGTGATTTGTTAAAAAAAAAACTATACCTTGAACATCAAAACATTTTTTAACCCTTTTTTATATACATAAGGAGGATTGCCCTCCAAAAGGCAACGAACTAATAACATTGTAAACATGATCATAGTATTTAAAAACATAACATGAGTTAAAAACAAATAACAAACTAAAACATGTGTGATAAAACTAACCTTCAAAAGAAACTAAAACACTAACATCATTAGGCAACGAAATCAACATGATGAGCACATATATTATGGTTTAAAAATTAATTGCAAGTTAAGTCATAGTCCATTAAGTTACTAAAGTTCTATCAAATGAAAAGTAATACAATCTAAGTAATGAAAATAATAAAGAATCATAAGCAATCTTATAGACACACAGATACTTACATACTCTTATAAACAACAATACAACATCAAAACGGTTCAAAAACATTGATTACATTACTAGTATAAAATAAACAATTTTTTTAAAAAAGTTACCAATTGGAACGGATTTAAGTGGAACGGACTTAATAAGAGACTTTGAAGATGTTGTTAATGCGAGTTCTTCCCGAGTATCCATTTGAACGAAGAATCAAAGTCGAATGTGTGATAACTTGTGTCTTAATTAGGTTTTGGGAGTTAGGATTTCGTCGTACGAAAGAGGTAAAAATTCATCGTGCAAATGAAGATTTGCACACTCGTCCTGGAAGAAAACGATGATTTAAAGCAGCAATCAACAATTTGTGAAGGTTTCTGCTAGGGTTTTCGTGTTTGAGAGACAAATAGAGCGAGCGAGGGAACTAATGAATGTTTTTTTATTTAAAATAATATATATGATGGAATTAACTAATTGGTAAAATTACCATATTACCCCTCCATCAAATTTTAGTTAAAAACTTAATTGTGTTTTAAAAATTTTAATGTATTCATTTGGACCTTTGATTATGTATATCCAATGGCTAACATACATTATCTCATACTTTTTTAAAAATGTATACTTATATGAACTTTTGTCATAATACTAAATGCATACAACAAAATACTCTATATAATAAGAGTCTGTTGTTGAAACTACATTTAAACCATAAATAACTTAATCTTCCATTCACTTATATATATAAGGTACATTTATTCTTGGTCAAGGACTACAAGAGAGTTTTGTACACCATAGTGTATTGTTTTATTTAATTTTATTTATTTAATTTTTTTTTTTGAATCATTGTTGTGCTTATTTCTTGTAAAAGGTAAAATGGTAATTCATTAATGAAGACAATTAGATTTTATTGATTTAAGTATAAAGGTAAGAATTAAGTTTAAATGAGAATGAGATTTTTGGTGAGAATTGAGGATTCAATCTCAACCATCAATTTCATCAAGATAATAATACCCCCAACATTTTTAAAAATTGAATATCTTACAAACGGCTAGTCAAAAAAATATAAAACTTGTACCATAAAAATCAGTATTTTTTTCTCTTCGATTAGACATCTCACAAGGTATACTTTCGACAAACTTTTTTTTCATTTTTTAATAGGTTTCGAAAACTGGTAACACATGCATTAGTCACCGGTAACACATGTGTTAGAATCCGTAACACATGTGTTAGTCGCTAGTAACACATGTGTTACCAACCACTAACACATGTGTTACCGGTTTTCAACCCAAAAAAAAAAAAATTCATCGAAAGTATATGATGACGGATATCTAATCGTAGAGAAAATAATGCTGAGTTTTATGGTGCAATTTTTATAATTTTTTGATTAGCCGTTTGTGATATATTTAACTTTGGGGAAAAATTGAGTTTTGTAAAATGGATGGCTAGGATTTATTCTTTCATTCTCACTAAAATTTTCATTCTCAATTGAACTTAACCCATAAACAACCCATAAAGGTAAATATGAAGGTTTTTTTTGTTTCAATTGGGAATATGTATAATATTATGAAGATTAATTGGGTAAATATAATATTTATGAGTTTAAATAAGGTATGTATAACGATAACCCTTGTTGAAAATGGGACGCAATAGTTAACGTTTTAAAATGAAGAAGCAAAAGCATTGATACGGATTACGCTAGTTGAACAATCATTTAACAGACTTTGATCATTTTTGTGAGGTGATTGACTTCTCTAATCTTGAGCTTGATCTTTGTCATATCACTATTTTATTGTTTGTGACTTTATGTGCTTATGAGGTACATGTGAAAAATGCAAAAAGTCAAGTTCAACACATAACGTTCATTGAAGTGATGACTTAGGACTTAGTGTGTACGAATGCATCGAACTTTTATCAAATGTCTATTGTGTGTACCCAAATTACGGGTGGTGTTTATAATGTATCCAATTTTCAAAAATCGTGTTTTAATGTACTTTGTTGATGTGTCGTCCGTTTAAGGTGCCACGTGGCATCCGTAGAAGTTGACACATCATCAAAACATCAGCAAAGTACATCAAAACACGATTTTTGAAAGTTAAGACCATTAAAAACACTACCCGTTAGTTGGGTACACACAATAGACATTTGGTAAAAGTTCGATGCATTCATAGGCACTAAGCCCTGATGACTTATGATATGAAAGTTTCATACGCACCTTTTGTAATTTATTCACTTGAGTTTAATATTATTATTAAACCTCTGTCCCGTGACACATATCGAATCTAACCATGATTAGTTAAAGTTTATTAGACCAATATTTTATAGTAGTATACTAACTAGTAGGGTGAGTATGGGTCGGTTTGGGTCGATTATGACCTAAAATCGAATCCAAAATTGAAATTTCGGTCAATGTATTTTAGAAACTGATCAATTTTTATGGAATCAAACAACAATACGAAATTGATACAAAAAGAACTCCTGGAACACGTATTCGACATATCGATCAATTTTAGTGACGATGATGTTACGAGTTACAGTTAGGTTTTGGTGCCGTTCGAAGGTATATATCTCTTTCATGATAGAACATGTTTAATGTAGTAGTAATATCTAAGAAATAGAGATTGGTCGAGTTTGAGTATCGTTAACGTGTTTTCAATTACCGAAAGGTCATTGAATAATTGTATTCATAAATTTTAGTAAATATGTTTTGATATAAATTTATCTGTTACGAGCGTTACATGTAGAGAAATACATTTACATGTGTTAGAGATATTTTAGTATTGGAAATTGGAAATCAAGGTTTACAATACAATACTTAAAAAGATGGCGAGAGTATCATTCATAAAAGAATTGAAGAAGTGGGTTTTGGTTATCTATGAGCATCCATTTTAATCACTTACATGTACTGCCACTTCAATTAATAGAGAGTTGGATTATTTTGAAATAATAAAGAAAAGAGAAACGAAAGGGTGACTTGTTGCAACGTGTGGCTAGAAAGAAACAAAGAAGCAGTTTATTGAAAACGTAGATATTTAAATGGTTGAGTAATCATATACTTTATAAATGCTCACTCCTAATGTCTTAAAAAGTGTAAGCTTGTAATGTCATATATAACTAAATATCAGCGGTTCGATTAATATCAGTTTATTCGGTTCGGTTTTTAACAATTAACCGTAACCGAACGGTTAGTTTCAGTTATTCCAAATTTAAGAAACCGAACCGTTAGTTAAGTAATGGTTCAGTTATATCGGTTCGATTTTTCGGTTAATTCGGTTATGGTTCGGTTAAATCAGTTTTATGCTCACCCTTATTAACTAGGAACGTGCATGAAAATCAAAAAATTAAAAAATAATCAAATCGAAATATACGAATCGAAGCGAAGCCGACTGTTTGTCTTTTGATAATGCATAATCGAACAGGTCTATGTGCTCTCGATTCCCAACGGACATTCCTAAAGATTCATTTGCCAACTCTTTGATGGTGTGAGCTAGGGTGTCCAACATCCTATCCGGTTCATTACGGGTTTTGTTTTCCACTTCCATATTGCCTCTTTCGGTAACTGTTGCTCTAAAAGTCTATGTTGTCACCTCTCTGTTTAGGTTTTTCCATAAGATTTTTGGTTGTACTGCCCTAGCACTCTTGCATGCATGTCTCTATATAATTGAAACGTTCAGACTGAAATCAACTTCAGATTGAAAATAAACTTTAGTCTGAAAATAAACACTTAAATTATTTCATAGACTTAGAACTTTTGACTCATTAGATTTATAATTTGGGTTTAAGCATTGTTTTTCCTAACACATTTCTCGCCTGGGAGGACCTTGCAGTATTTACATGCCCTAAGGTCTCCTTTGCGAACCAATAGGTAGTCAATTTGTGTGCTATGTCTCGCGCTATGGAATGTAGTTAGGTAAGCATCACTCTTATTGAAGAAAGAGTTTGCAACAACTAAGTCATAAGCAGTAGCGAACTTGAGTAGTGTGCGCCCTTCTTCATTCCTTCTCTATACCCAAACAACCATGAACTCCCTAGTATCCCTCCGTTTATGCTCTGATATGTTCGTTTAGATCGCCTCCTATTATCAGTCGTTGGTCGACTGGGCACCTCCTCACAACTCATCCATCAATTCCCATAAGCTCTTATTTTCTGCTTCTCCCAAACCCGCTTGTAGTGCGAATGCGTTGACTATCGTGACAATCTCCTCTTCGATCATTAGCCCTACCGATATGTACCTATCGCTACACCTCTCCACATGTATTGCGTTATCCTTAAATCGCTGCACTATAATGACTCCGACTATGTTTCGAGCAGTCCTTGATACCCGAGTACCATAATTTGTAACCATTTATCTCTACGGTACCAGCACTCTTCCATTTGGTCTCTTGAAAGCACGCGATGTCTACCTTACGCCTAATCAAATAATGAACAAGCTTCATAAACTTTTTGGACAACGTTCCTATATTCCAATTACTCACTCTAAACCAAGTCTCTAATCTGTTTGTTCGCCTAAATCCTCTAGATCTACCGGTCCATAGGTTAGGAGAACATGACCTCAAGTAACCGTGGGTGCGTAGCAAATCTATAGTAGCCTATGTATAGGCCCAAAGACAAATAAGTGTACACGACAAAAATGGAAACAACAACCAAAAGGGAGCAGGCAAAAAAAGAAGAAGTAATAATATAGTATTCAATATTACTTTAAAAGAAAAGAAAAATAAATAAAGATACTTAAGACAATTGTATATATGTTTATATATTTATTTAGATTTATAATAGTATTCTATAAAATTTATACCAAAAACATTAGAGTATAATACTGTAGTTTAATAAGCAACAAATAAAATATTAGGTCCTTATCCAAAAGATAGAATATAAATCTACAATAGTTTTATAAAAAATTTATAAAAAAGAGTAGAGTGTAATATATAGTCTAAAAAGCAATAAATAAAATATTACGTCTTTATCAAAGAAAGAAAAAAATATTATGTAAATATGATATTAAAGTTTTGTATTATGTAATTATTTATCTATACTCCCTTATAAAGAGTTTGCCCATTTTCTTAGAAAGTTTAAACTTTTAAAGATGCGAAATGTCTATTATACCCTTATTGTTGACTTAATATATATGGAAACTAATAAAACATTAAATAATTAAATATATACCAATTATAATTGAACAATTGTTAAAACAATTTTATCATTATTCGACTACTACCAGCGACTATCACCGGCTACTATTGTTACGCTTTTATTATTTGTTACCGCTGCATTGCGCGAGTAATTTACTAGTATTTATATAAACCTTTTGTATATAGCTGCAATATAATAGTTTCAAATCAAAGATAAAAGCTTGAATAAATTGAAAACGAGATACAAAGGAAAAACCAAACTCTACAGGTGAAATAGAAAACGACAATAGCCGACGAAAAGTCAATAGCTGACGACGGGTCACGGTATCTGATGGTGGACTTCGCGACGGAGTAAATGTTGGCTGCGGTGTCGAAGCACTCGCAGTATAGGCCATAGAACAAAGTTCCTAGGGGGTGGGCTTGGCAGGTGCGTGGAAACTCGTAAGCGGTCCGACAACCGTGAAATTTGTTATGGTGGGTTCCGAAAATGATTTCAAGTTTGTTGGTGGTGGACACGATGTCTAGTTTGTCTGGGATAAGTAGCAATCTACGTTCAAAGTTTTTGGTGGTTTTGGATTTTTTGGGAGACTAACATCACCATCATCATCATCATCATATAAAAATTAACCTATTAAGTTTGAACAAATATTAACTTACTTGCAACCCCAATGCTTCTCTAAGGTCCACCAAAGTTATACTAAAAAAGATATGAATATGGTTTCTAAAACCCTAACATATGATAACAGGCAGTATACATTAATCATGAATAAGGAATAACATGTTCTTTGAAACCCGAGTATCGAACAACACAATAAGAAAAAAGGGCAATGCAATTACTTAATTGATTAAGCAACCGAGGGGTTTTATCATCACCACCAAACCATCGCAGCTGGAAACCATCGCTACATCGTAATCTAAACCCGATCAGCAATTTATTTTTCAGTCAACATCACCATCACCAACGTCACCGTCATCGTAAGACTACCTAATCTAAACCTGATGCGGAACTATCGCTGTTGTATTCATCCATGTTTTTTCTCTGATTTTATTTAGGGTGTTGTAATCAGGTTCAAATAATACTTGTTTCCGGGCTTCTCAGTTTAGGGTTTTAAAGAACAAAAGATTAACTATTGAATTAGAAAAAAACATAGCTGTTGAATCAAAATGAAGAAAGTTAATTAAAGGCCCAAAATTTTTTACGGTATCCTCTTTTATGTATTCAAAAGAGAAGATTATGCTTACTTTAGCGTGTTTTATTTTTTTACAAAATAATACATTTTTGTTCAATATTGTAGCTCAAATATTCTAATTAGCTCCTAGCGTAAAATTAAGTTATAAACTGAAATAACCGAAAAGAAATTGAACCGAAATTGAAAAATTAAATGATAGAGAAACCGAAAGCAAACGGTTTTGGTTATTAAAAAACTGAAATTTGGTTCGATTCGATTTTGTGAAAAATCGAACTAAACCAAATCGTGAACAACCCTGAATTGTTAACTTGCCGATTCATTAACGTCAACCCATGATAAGAAGTATTACGAGTAATTAAGCCTCAATCTAGAGTCTTGGTTCTTACCAAAAAAAAAAGTAAAATTAGACAAAGACACAAAACTAATCCTTGTATTTGTAACCATTGAAACTTTTAGATTAAATTCGCCGTGTTGGCACAAGAAGTGAACCAAATTGTAAATTACATTTTACTCTAAATTATGCTATTATTATTTACGGATCCACTTCGTGCCTTTACAAGAAATTGGCCGCGTGACGGTGTTGCTACGCTGAAGAGAAAGATGCTAAGACTAGCGTTTTCTAAATTACTTTATCATGTTTTAAATAATAAATAATAATAATAATAATAAAAATAAACATACTCCGTATATAATTATAATAATACATTTGTACGTAGGTGATATTATTTAATATGTATATCATACCTTATAAAATAGTGAAAATGATTTGTGTTGAATATGTATGTTACTTGTTAAATTGCGTGTGGTCCACGGATTTTTTATTTGGGCGTATATAAGTTATTAAGTTATTTATTTATTTTTATTATAAAGTTATTTTGACTACAATTTTCTCTTTAAAAAATATAACTATATAATAATAATTAAATAGTTGGAGTAACAGGTAACCTTGGCGCCACGTTCATGTATGAGTTTAAACTGGCGGACAATCCGAAGATAATGACAAAATTAATATTATATTCCCCAGACAATTTTCTTTATTATTTAAATCTAAAAACTTATTTATGACGTCATATTTCAAAATTCATTCAGTACTGCTTCTTCATATCATCATTCATTCTTGCTGCACCATACAAATTCTCTTCAGTCTCACTTGGGGGGCGTTCTCCCTCTGTCTATTTGGGAGAAACCCACTTAAATTTGTGAGTAAAGTTTCTAAATTTATTCAATTCGATTCAACTGATGGTGTGAGTCAACTATGGCTATTGATGATTCATCTTCTTCACTTAGCTTTCGTGAGCTTGATGATGTATTCCTACAGGTACCTTTTTTTTTGGTTAAAATTTAATACAACCCACGAACTGTTTGTGTTGATGTTTCTATGAGTAACATGTGAAATTAATTGTTGACTTTTGGGATCAAACTTAGCAGTTTTCACATGTAAAATTGATGCAGATATTGTTGTTATTTTAACACAACCCAAATTTATATGAAATTTTTATGGTTGTGTAGTTAAATGGTATTATTGATATATTTTTGAGGTTTTTGTTAACAACAAAGTTAAGTTTGAGGGTACCGATTAGTGTATTGACTTCAAAAGTCAAACTGCGCATTTTAGTTGAAGAACTAGGGGAACTTATTGGATTAGCCAATTTGTAAATTTTAATGAAATTATTGAAGTATTTGTTACTTATTCTGTATGATAATAAGAATACAGTTTTGCTTAGAACATAGTTTGGAACAAAAAGATGTGCATTTGGTACTCATATACATGCAGTACACATATACACATATACACATATACATAACATGTATACACACAGTCACACATGTACAACTATATTTATATTGTGCTTTGGGGCAAAATTTACTTACCTCCCCCAACTAGAGTCTACTTTTGATTTCGAGAAGTCTACGCAGATACTCTTCTTGAGCTAGAAAATTATTGATTTTGTGATGGTCCAATCAAGTGAAGCGGGTAAAACTTATTTTTATTTTCTAGAGCAGATCAGTTCATTCCGGATGTAGAACTTAAAATTACCATTGAGCTGATTTATGTATTTAGAAAACACATCTTGCTCATTTTTTTGTGTTTTTTTTTTTTTTTTAAATTATACTCTGCTTATGTTATCAATAATGTTAGGCACTACCAAATCTGAAACTTTGTTTTCATAATTCATATTATTCTGGAACTAAATTTTCCAAGTTGCAATGTTATTGATCAATTGAAGTTTTGGAAAACTAGGATAATCCATGAAAGGCAAACTCAAATAATTTTGCAATATTTGTTCTTTAAGTTTACAAAGTAACACAATATATAGTTACATAATTTTTTAAGGAAAGAATGTTGAGTGAATTACTTTTATGTACGTTCTAGCTAGTTTCTGGGCTCATATGTTGAGTGCAATTTAACTAGCACTGATTCAACTAATCTCATTTTCTGATGTGGAGATTTTTCATGTTTATCTCATTTTATATATTTAGTCTCAAGCAAGAATATGGCTTGGAGAAGTGTTGCACGCAAGATTTGACGAGCAACTAAGCATAAGTGATCTACTTTCTGATGGCGAGCTACTGTAAGTTTTTTTTCTTTTTTAGCCAATAGTTGTATAGAGTTTACCTGTATTCTTCGTTGTAGAAATACTAGGATTCTAAGTTCTCTAAGATGTAAATGAATGAAGTCAAAATTTTAGGATTTCATTGTTTTCTGGGTACCTTCACACCTTGTATTAGTGTTCATACACTCATACTAATCTAATTGGGTATTTGGATGTGTCAGGGATACTTGATTTTACATGTCTCCTTCAAAAATCAGTTTTGTTGCTGAAATTTCTTAAATGCTTCTCCAAATATTATTATTTTGTCCCTGCAAAAGCAGGTAATTAAATTGAAGTCAATTTTTCAAAACAATGATTAGATGATTGTTGTGACTATGTTTCAATAATTTTGGTTTGCAGCACATTCAAACACCCTTTCTTACTTCACCTTAAACAGCTTAGAAAGTTACACCAAAATGTTGGGTGTAGTGTGTACTTGTTATTTCTCTGTGTGTAACAATAAAATCTTTCCAATGTTAAAATTAATTTTTTAAAACTTATTCTATACTGATTCTATTAAATAATTTAGCACTTCAATTTTGTATGTCAAGTTGTCAAGATTTCTCCAAGTTAAAATAAATAATACTCAAATTCAAGTTGAAAATAGTTCATCATAAAGTTAACATCAAAGTATGCAAACCATTAGAGAACATATGACATGGTAAAGAGAATTGACATGTATTCCTTATAAGTGTAGCATATATTTATGACTAATGATTTTGTTTGACATAACAGATTTGAAGTTTCAAAAGCTTTATGGAATATGTTGTTGGTTAAATATATGGAGCTCAACAATTTTAAAGCTCGTATGCTTATACCGATTGATACAAGGAAGAGCAGTGGGAGATATAGGCCTTACTCGAACGTGGATTCATTTTTGAAGGCAAGCACCTGAGGACAGGATTCTTTGTTACCTTGGCCAAAATATTCATAGTTTTCTAACAAGTAATTTTAATATGAATGCATTCAAAGTAAAATGAATATAACAGTATTACAGTAACTTCATTTTCCTTTGTTGCAGGTATGCAAAGTTTTGGGATTGAGTGGAGTTGATCTTTTTTCCCCATCTGATGTTGTGGAGAAGAAAGACACTAGGAAAGTATGCATATGTATACGATCTCTATCAAAGAAAGCTAGGTCTAAGCAATTAAATGTGAGTAAATATTACATATTTTGGCCAATGCTGTTTCACCTTCTTTCTTACTCTTATGATATAGTTTCCACTTAAAAAAAATAATTCTTAATGACCCCTTGATCATAACCTTGGGTCCTCATATTCTATATATATACGAGGGTGTATATAGAGATGATCTTAGAAAGGTTAGAAATATTATTAGTGCAATACATGATTGCAAACTTTCTCGTGTTAGGTTCCGGACTTTGACATTGTCATGAAAACAGTAACAATGCCCACAGATGTAGTTAGATGTATCAGAAGAAGCTTGGAATTATCAACACCCAGTGTTACTCATGGACAAAGTAAAACTCCAAGATTGAAATTCAGGCAGGTATTCTAATTTCTTACGATGACTACCTCTCTGTTTTAGGCTTTAAAATGATGGTCCGCTTTGTAATATTCCAAACTTCGTAGAGCCCATTTTTGCACACAACCATGACGAAATTCTTGTTGAAAATTCCGTACTAGGGAGCAATTTCCCTATAGAGTTCTGTTTAGAGAAAGTCAACAGGCTAAAAGTCTTATTCTTCAACTTCTCTGTAGAAAAGTTCATTTGCTTCACATAAACAAGAGGACGATTCATATCTTGAAGAATCTGATGAGGAGAAAAGCAATTATTCAGACACTTCATACGCGGATTTTCTATATTTAGAATCTGGAGAGTCACAGGACATGGTCGATAAGTATGTACCGACTCTCACAAATTACAGCAGTCTAGAAGTTGACAGATTTTCACATACACCAGGATCAGCAGAATCCCTTCTCTTGCAGTATGTCAGTAGGGATAATCATGTTGATGGAATTTCATCACCTGTTTGTGAATCAAGATTGATAATTTGTGATGAGTTCACACCCATAAACCAGGGAGCAAAATTTTGGCATGATAATGGAGAAAATGCTCTTGTTCCACATAACAGGGGTGAAGTTGATCATCATATATCTTTATCAGATACAATTTCGTTTAGAATTCTCACAAATTTTCCTTTTCATACATCCGAAGACTGTTTGTGTCAATCATGTATGGATGCAGAATCACATAATTCAAATACGACACCCAACTCTTCCATGTATAGAATAGGGAGGAAGTTCCCTGGTGATGTAGAGGCATCCCCCTCAAGCAGTGTAAGCTCTGTGGTGGGTCGTGTCCTTGACTTTGACTTTGATGCTAAGTCCGAGCCCAATGATCTCAGAACCTCGTCTTCCTCTCCTAATTTTCAGCAACATGGATCAAAAAGACTTAGCAAGTTGTTGGGTTTGTGTAAACAATCAGAGCAAGAAGTTTTGGATCTCTCTGATGATTCATTTTCACCATGTTGGGATGATGCGAAATCGTGCTGCTCAGTGGATCAAGATCTTGAATCATTGAATCAAAGCGACGTTGTTCATGGTTCTGGTGAAGATAAGATTGAAGCTGCTAGCAAGGTATCTTCGCATCTTTGATTAAAATACTTTCAGATGGGTCAATTTCACTGATTATTTTTGAAACAATAAGATGCCTAGCCTCTTTTTATTTTTCTTGGGTTTATGGTTTCAAAATATATTAAACTTTACACCTTTTACTATTGTATGGGGCGAACTTTGAAAATTACTTTTGTATGTATTCAAGATCCAAAAAGCGTCTATTGTATGTGTTTTGGCTGTTTTTTGATACATAAAAAGACATTTTTTTCTAACTTCTATACATACAATAGTAAGTTAAATGTATACAATAGATGTCTTTTGAACTTTTATACATACAATAGAACTTTTCAAAGTTCGCCACATACAATAGTAAAAAGTGTAAAATTTACTACATTTTGAAACAATAAACCCTTTTTTCTTTGAGTATAGAGGTTAACTGCATACTAAACCGTAGCTTAACTGTGAAATGAGGTTAGGTGTTCAATATCTTAAGGTTAACTGAACCACAAGCACCCATACTGCAACCATCCAATTTAATGAAAATTTCCAATAAATTCCGAGGTAGAAAATATTGATCTTCACTTTTATTGTTGAAACAGGATGAAAGAGAAGATGATAGCATTGACTGTTTGGCGGAAGCAAACACAAATGGAAAAAATGACAAGAAGACAGTTAAAACAGAGAAAAAGTCTACCTATATAGCACCATTGCTGAAAACAGTTGCCAAAGGCACTGCCCTTATTGGGATTTTGTTTTTGCTTCACCTCAGGTTCATTCTCAACCACCTTGCTTCACTCGCTTATATGTACCACAAACAACTTTGAGTTTAACAAATTTAATTAATTGTAGACATATTTTGACATATCTTGTAGAAAAATGAAGTGTCACACTTAACTCTTGTGCAAAGAAATTTGCAGTGACAAGTTGCTTTTGAACCTTCGAGAAATTTCCTAAATTTTTATCTTTTTACTTTTATAATTTTTGTATAGTTATTTTAAGAGTGTATATACTTTTTTCAAATTTTATAAGTTTCTATGTGCGCATAATTTTACATATTCTACTTTCGGAGTCTGCACACCTGTGAGCGTGCAGAAAGGCAAAAGGTGTAGAAAGTTGAAAGTAGAAATAAGAGTGGGCGATATAATTATCTGTTTTGCACTATTTTTCTACTCATGTTGTGTTTAAATAACAGGATTATGGGTGATAGAAATACGAACAACAAATTGACTGGAAAATCGAGTCAGATTCATTGGAAGTCAAGTGGAGTGGGGTTCTCAAAACGGAAAGGAGAAAACGGAAGCAAGATATATCCCGCCGAGAAGTTATTTTGATTCAATTCTTCAGATATATAACAATCTAGCATATACTTGTCTATAAAAAATACAGTTTTTCATAGAAATGCACATGAAGAGCAGATACTTGTTATTCAAAAATGATATCACATGCAGGCATTGTAAGTTTGCAACTGGGAGACAAATATTTCTTGAAATCTATGATTATGTAACCAAGGTCCAAAAGTACACCTACTTTCACAGTTTCACAGATTAACATGATAAGAATAACATCTTTTGCGAAACTGTGAAGGTTTTATAAAGAGGGAGGTGATTTTCACAACATTTTTTTTCATATACTAAAATAATACATTAATGAGATACTGTGTTTATTCATAGGAGGATATTTTCGTGTATAAATAATAAGAGATAAGAGATGCTGAGATGGTGTAAAAATTTAATTTCTTAATTCCTTTGGTCAAAGGATGAGGCGGCCGAAATTAATTACGAGTATGTTTGACACACGAGTTTATGAAATTTTAAATTTATTTTTTTATATAAGTTTTAAGTTTTTAACTTTGTTTGGTAGACAAAACTTTAATAAATTATTGAAAATATAAGCCCTAAAAAAACTAGTAGAAGTAGCTATTAGAAATAAGTTCTAAGCTTATGAAAACATAAAATACATAAATACCCCTTATATCATTATTTATCATGTACTTTTTTGTCTTTTGTGTCAATTTAAATCTTTAAACTTCAACTAATTTTACTTGGCGCTTATAAAAAATAAACTCCAACTTCTAAATTGAAATATAAGCTCCAATTATAAGCTTCCAGATAGTTTTGTCAAACATACCTTACGTAATATTTTTTATTTAATCACACTGTGATAATTTACCAAAATACCCCTATCCTATGCATTGGCCCTTATTTGCAAAATGGTATAAGAATTCTGGTGGATATTTTAGTAAAACTTGGATTTCAGTGTTGAAATGTAAATTGAGGTTAGAAAAACGTTATCTATGTAATGTTCTTCTGGTAACTTATTTAGGTAGTTAGTTTTATTCTCTTGGAGAGTATTAAAAACAATTAAACAACTGCTATCATTTCATTTTCAATTGGTTGTTATAACTCTTTATACAAGCTCTAAAGTCTGCAATTATGTCTCACGTGACTAGAATGTGAGCCAAGCCTGCCTATTTAAAGCACAAATTTTCATCCAATTTTGCTAAAACATAACATTTGAAAACAAAATAACCATAACCAATGGCTGATGAAATACTAGTTTTAGATTGAGAAAATTCAATGGTTAAAAATGATTAACTAGAAACATGTTACTATCAAGTGTATCTAACCTTTATTATTATCGACATTGTTATTGTTATTAGTTTACTATTACTATTAAACAAAACCCATATTAAAAGGCAGAAAATATGGATATGATTTGAAGTCACATAATAACGACAAAGACTTTTTAACATCGATCCACCAACATGATTTTAATGTCTCCATAATCTTAGTTTTTGAACAAAGAAGAATATATCACCAATCAATCAATCGATCAAATAGTATTGAAAAGATATTCCCAAGTGAATTTTTTGTCTATTATTATAGTACTTAAATTAAATTAAATTAAATTAAATCTATAGGTTAAAAAAAAGTATAATACATTTTCTAACTTGACCATTTTGAATAATTTACTTTTTATTAGATAGTTTTTACTTTAACAATCAAATGAGCCTAAATTATTTTATTAAAAAAGATTGATTTCCCAACTTGTGCTTAAATATTTTAGTATGGGTCACATTCATCCTTGTCATGAAAATGTTATCATAATAAGTTAGTTATATATGATTATTTTTAGAAGTATTTATTTTCAATATAATTAATGCCTTTTGGTTTATTTTTTTAATTTTATTATATATATATATATTATATACTAAAATGGTAAGATGATTTGTATAAGTTACTTTTTATAGTAATTAAAATCGAAGTGCAATAGTACTCCTACATTGCCATGTTACGACATTGATCGTTCCAAGTCAACATTAAAACCTCCACGACTCCACCCATTCATTTTAATCGGTCATTAAATTGTCAAACAACAGTAGTTATATGTTTTTAATCATTTCAATAACCATATTTACACCAAATAAAATAAACATACCATTTTAAATCGAACTTAGTAATTAAGTACCTTGTAATCTTATCACAATATCTACTTCACATTTAATTTTAATGCTAGTTTTTGATTAATAATAAATTTTTTTTAACATTCTTTGATTATATAACAAATTGTTCAACAATATTATAATTTTAGCTAAGTAAAAATCAAGTAACTTAAAACACTAAATTGCCCATTCATCATACGTCCATACTTGATAACTAAACTTTCAAATACACAAAATTATATATTAAAAAAAAATAAAAGTTAATGAAATTATATTTGTAAAAATAAAATAAAAAATATACTAACATTTTATTTAATACATTGAATAAAAAGCTTTATCAAAGGAAGTGTCTAGATTGGTTTTTAATAGTGAAAAAAACAAAAGAAAAATAGACTCATTCATCAATAGTAATGTACTTATACTAGTACCTACTTTTATTTAATTAGAAATTAAAAATGCATTTAAAAAACATTTAAACAAGAGAGACAACACTTTGAATTGCTTCGTACTTTTTATAATGCATTAAAAATGTTTCTAACCATCCAGTTTTAAGTTTAGTAATATAAAAGTTATTATCAGAACTAAAAGTCTTACATTTTTGTATTTGAAGATTAAAAAGGTATAATATGTATTCTCCTTGAATTTGTTACACACGAACTCCATAGGTATTAGTTCGAGTATAATTGTTGATGAAATAATCTATACGAGTAACCCTTTTTTTTCTTCTGAAATACCCTAACTAAGTTTCATCCTATTCCCTACAAATTAAACAACAAAAATTATTTAACTTTTAAATAATATATAAATATTAGTAATAAATATCGTTTCATTAGGGACACTAATCGAACCATTGTTTACAACAAACCTCTTAAGTGGGGTTACTTAAATAAGTCTCATAAGTACGTAGAAATTTAAAAACGAAAACTATTTAAATATGAAAAAATAAATCTATAAATACTAGCAGTAGAAATCCTTTTATCAAAGATCCCTAATCAAACCATGTTTACAACAAATATCGTAATTGGACTTAATTGTATAACCGGATTGTTTTAAAATGATATATAAACCAACTAGCAATGCGAAAAATGCTTAAAAATATATGTTTAAGTTTAGACATTATAATATATTTTCTGACATATAAATTTCATTTATTCTCTTTATATTTACCAATAATTTTAACATGTTTACGAATAAAACTTTTAGATCTAATTTTACAAAAATCGGACATTTTTTGAATCTAATACATATAAAAAACATAAGTTCCCAATTCATATTT
Organism: Logfia minima; assembly: GCA_963921325.1. Taxonomy (NCBI): domain Eukaryota; kingdom Viridiplantae; phylum Streptophyta; class Magnoliopsida; order Asterales; family Asteraceae; genus Logfia; species Logfia minima. The sequence continues at coordinate 51,451,400 of OY992763.1, read as the reverse complement.
GATTCCGATCTATTAAAAAGTTACATAATAATCTTCATATAAAACAAACGCCACATATTTGAGTAAAATCTCGTAAACTTTTTATAACTAAACAAATCATCTAAGCTATTTAAAATACTAATCATGATCCAGGTTAAAAAGGAAAACTATATGATAAAATGGATGGTGTTGGTCACATGAAGTGTTATTGTTAAACCATAGATACAACTATACAAGTGATGATTTGTAAAAGAGAATAAAAAATAATAAAACTGGAAAAAAAGAAAAACATAAATATAACATGAAATGGAAAAAAAGTGAAGTAATGGGTGTCAGCTTTCTTTCGTCTGTGTCAATTTTAGCACCTGCAGGCGCATGTGCAATCACATCTTACAGAATAATTCAACACAACTTATTTTTTTGAAAGTTGTGGATTCCAAGCAAACTACTACCCAACACAAACACATACACACCTGTTTTTTAAACTAAACTCACCTTACCCTTGTTGTTGTGTAACTTCTCCTTTTTCTAAAAATAAAATCAAAATCAAAACTTGGTGATTAATAAGATCAGCTTTTTCTTTTTGATGCATTTACTAATGGGTGTGATGAGTGAAGTCTAAGCAAAGATTCAAGATCAACCATTTTGAACAACCTATTGCTGTACTGTGAAAAATATAACTTTTCTTGCTTTTGATTTAATTTTGCTAGTTTTTCTGTTGTGGGTTTTGTGTGTTATAAGTTTAGGTTGTGGATTTAGATAACAAGTTATTAAATTTATAGAAAAGAAAATAGGATTGTACCAAATTTGTCAAGTCAAAAACCCTAATTTTTGTGTTCTAGTGAAAAGTTGACATTTTTCTTGTTGCGTATTTGATTTTAAGAGTGTATAGATTGTGGGTTTTGATTGTGATTAAGTTTTCTGTAATGGGTTTTGATCAAGTTTTGATTTTGAATGAAAAAGATTGGTGAAATTGTTGATGAAGGGTAAGAGGGACTGTAAGAGTGTGAGATTATTAGTGATTGGTTTTCAATCTGTTGCCGGAAAAGATGGACCGCCGGAGCTGGCTATGGCGGAGGAAGTCGTCGGAGAAAAGTCCCGGCGAAACTGAAAGCTCTGGTGGATCCATTTCTTCTCATTCTGAAAGATTTTCGGATGATCAGGTATATTTAACTCATTAATCATGCTCACATTATCGTGTAATCAACAATGTAGTTGTAAGTAATGGGTATAAGATTAATAGCTTATGGTACAACTTCCATCAGCGTTGGGTTTGCACTTTGCGAGGATCTTGTCTTCATTAATGATTGTGGTTGCTTACACTTTCTCATGTTATGTTATACTATCGAATTTTGATAGTCAAAGAGTTATATATTAATTGGAAATTACCACGAACACTTTACTTGAAATAAAGACAACTATATAAGAAAAGTATGGAAATAGACAAATGTTGATGAATTCGGGTAAGAATTAGAGCGTGCGGGATTCTAAACCGAACTGTGAATTTGAAAAATGGTAGGTTCATGTTTGACTTTCAAAAATGAAAAATTAGAAAATGTATTCATTTTCGGAAACACAGATGGGGTCATGCTTGTTTGCTTTGTTCTTAGACAATGTCAAGATTTATTTAATGCAATTGAATTATGGAAGAATAATGTGCATTATGACTTCTACGTGTTTAAGTGTCCAACTAATAGAGATGTGATTGTCTCAACAAATTTTGATGGCGGTATAGACCAAATTCGAAATGTAGATAGCTACTCCATCCATCTTAGAATCGAGGTCCATTTTTGACTTTTGAGATCTGAATGATGGCATTTGACTTCAAAATCAAGTGATTAATCCGATGTGTATATATGACAAAAGTATCCGGATATAGTAGGTTTGTCACTCGAAAGTTTATATAGTTAACTGTCTCAAAAAGATATGGAGTATTTGCTGTTGGAAATGCTGGCAGCTCATACGACTAGCATAAGAAGTACACCTAGTGACATTGTTTTGACAATCATATTATTGTGAAATTATGATATCTAGGCTTCTTTATAATTTTGTATGTTGCTTTGTTGTTATAGTGGTGGTTGAAATCTTATATGTATGTTTTTCATTTATTTCATCAAAGATGTATTCGAATCAAAGTTCTTTATCACCTGAAGTCACATCAAAGGTTGAACTATCTCCGGAAGAATTTGAGGGTGATGTCAAGACTCTATCCGAGAAGTTATCAGCGGCTCTTATGAATATTAGCATCAAGGAAGACTTGGTAAAACAGCACTCCAAAGTAGCAGAGGAAGCAGTTGAAGGTATACAAAGTTTTAGCTATTTTGTATGTTCTTGAAGTACCATTAGACTGTCAAGGTCTATTGATCAAACTTTAAACTTTCAAATCAACTGGAATTCATTACGCTTTGAAATCAAAATTTATGGTAGCTGTCCGATAGTCTTGAAAACTTGAAGAACTAATAGCCAATTTGAAAGTTTCAAAGTTGGTTCTTTGGACCTAAAAAGTCAAATGGTGCGTCTCTTTTAGCTTGCTAGCTAATTTAATAGTTTGATTAACTTTGGAATTAGTTTCACATTTTCTTTATTTGTTATTTAACTTTAGGTAACTATCAAATTTTCTTGAAAAGTTTGAGAAAATAACTCCAAATTTGGGGTTGAAAAGTATTTTTATATACCTTAAAGGTCAAACTGCACCTCTCTTTCTTTTAAGATGGGCAGATAGCTAATTTGGAAGCCTAGTTAACTTAATATTGGCTTGAAAAATCTTATTAGCATTTAATTTTCTTACCTTCTCCATCGAAGGCTTCCAGTTATAGGAAACTAATCTGTCTAAATAGAGGTCGGAAGATAGGTTGATTGGACGGGCTAGGTAATTGATCTTTGATTATTTATTGTCAAAACAAGTGAATTTTCTAGTCTGATCAAAACGGGTGCCTAATACTTCATCAGTATCTTTTTTATGAATACAAACTTTATTAGTTATATTACATAATTTAAATCGTATTATTATTATATATTTTTTTAAAATGCTTGTTAAAGTTTGTATAGACTTTAGGAGACCTTCAACCTATTTAACGCATCTGACATTAGAGATACGATATAAACCAAATCAACCCAGTTTTAGGTAATAGTGTGAATATTACTTTTGGTGTGTAGCTTGTTTTCTTCTTCTTACCTTATTCTCTACTGCTAGGATGGGAGAAAGCCGAGACTGAAGTCTTAGCCTTGAGGCAGCAAAACGAGGTTCTAACGTTTAGGAACTCGACCCTTGAAGATCGAATTTGTCAACTTGATGGAGCCCTAAAAGAGTGTTTAAGACAGCTTCGACAAACAAGAGAAGAAAGAGATCAGGAAGTAAATGAAGCTATTAAAAAGAAAACTTCTGAATGGCAGATAACAAAAACAGAATATGAAAATCAGTTTGCTGATCTCCGTTCACAGCTTCAATCTACCAAAAGAACCGAATCTAGTTCGCCCTCCAATAAAGTGGCGGAAATAGAAAAGGCTGCTCTGAAACGTGAGCTTGATTCAATGGCTGAAGAGCTTGAAATGAGGTTTATCGAGAGGGAATTGAGCAACCAAGCTGCAGAACAAGCTAGTAAACTACATCTAGAAAGTGCAAAGAAAGCAGCTAAATTTGAAGCCGAGTGTCGTAGGCTAAAGGCAGCCCTCACAAAAGCATTATCTACTAATGATCGAAGATCGTTAACTGATAGCCAATTGACTTCTGAGAGTGATGATTCTAAGGAAAAAATTGAACTTGAAAGTAACCGAACGACCCCTTCAAAGGGGATTAATCTCATGGATGACTTTCTTGAAATGGAAAAACTCGCCGCATTACCCAAGAATGATCCAACAGAATCTGTAAAAAACCGAATATCTGAAGTTGAAGAGCTTTTGGAAAAGGTAGAAGCCGAAAAAGGGAAGCTGGAGATCACTTTGAACGAGCGTGAAAACGAGCTCAGAGCATCAAAAAATGAGCTAAAAGATGCTGAAAGGAAGTTAGTCAAGATAGAAGCTTTGTTGGTTGAATCATGTGATGCAAGGAAAAAGATGGAGAAAGAGCTCGAGTCAACAAAAGCAATAGTCAATTCGCTACAAGAAAGTGTAAGAAAATCAGAACTGAAAGTGGTGGAATTGAAAAGTCAACTAGATATCGAGCGTAATGAACGAAAAGAAGCAGAATCTCGATATGAAGGTGCTTACACAAAGAAAAATGAGGCAGAATCACTTTTGAAAACACTAGAAGCTGAGATGGAATCCTTGATTCCGAAAGTTGAATCTTTAGAAACGGAAGTCCAAAACGAACGCGCTTTATCAGTGAAGATGGGAGCCAAGTGTCGGGAATTAGAAGGTGAGTTGGAATCCTTGATTCTGAAAGTTGATTCACTAGAAACAGAGGTTGAGAAGGAACGCACTTTATCAAAGAAGATGGGAGCCAAATCTCGGGATTTAGAAGGCGAGATTTCAAGATTACAACTAGAAAATCAGTACCCAAAACCCGCCATGCACAATGCAGAGCTCAGGATAAAACAGGTCAGCTTCCTTAAATGATCCCTTAGGGCGGGTGTTTGGTTATGCGGTATGAAAATGATCATCTGATTACTGCAACATTAAGTTATTATAACAATGTAGGGGTCAAATAATCATTTTTATGGTATATAGGAGAAAAACTAAAAGTATTTATCTACGCTATTTAAAATACTTATTATTATCTACATCTCTGGTTATTAATATTATAAAGGGAAAATTGATAGTATCTTAGATGATAGTGTTTTTGAACTTATCAGCAAATAGTTTAAAAATATATATAGTACACTAAAGAAATAACTTTTCATATTTTAAAGTTATACTATGAACGTAAATGTTTTTACTTTTTACAATTATATATTGGATTGTACAACTTCAAGCAAGAAAACACATCCAAACACTATGTCTTGCAACACGTTCTATTGCTGCTAGCTATCTGATTCTGAAATTCAATATAATATAGTATCAGTTTCAAAATGTACATCCAAATTCCCCTTAAGGTTACATTTACGGGATTAACAAATTGGTCATCAAGAATCAGAAATATTATGATTGAAAACCTTTAAATAAGTTGATACGATCATTTGCCATGTATAGGACGCCGAACTAGCATTGGCTGGTAGTAAATTTGCCGATTGCCAGAAGACAATTGCTTCTCTTAGTCGTCAACTAAATACACTTGCAACACTTGAAGACTTCTTGATTGACACAAACGAATTCAGTCGACGTATTTAAAGATGTGGAGAGATTTCAACCCTTCAACAGTGTAAACTTTGCTTCTGCCCTGCAATACGATGGTAAGGTTGCTAGTAAAGAAGTTTTGGTTATTTTTTATGTATACAAATGAACGAATATTAAGCGTGTAAATTTACATTGTATTTAGACTCGTTCAGTCACAATCATGGATATACAAAAACATTACAAAAGTTTGTTCATTTTTTTAATCTTTAGATATTTCAATATGGCTTTTGGCATCTACTTGTAGTTTTTAAGCCTATCGGCTACTGGTTGATGTTGTTTTAATGTTTTAGCTAGGATAAGATATGAACCTATCTCGATCTACGCTCGATTGAGTAGGTGATTTATTTAATTCATTTTGTGAAAAGTTGTAATGAATATAGAAATATTTAATGAAGAAGTGTTGCATTTGCTTTACAGTACTGTGTACATGATTTTGATTTACTCTTCATGGAGTCAAAGATGCAAGTCAAAACTACAGGCATTATATTCATATTGGCCATTTTGTGAGAATTTGTTAATATGCAAATATATGTGTACACAAAGGGTGTTATTTCTAACGAAGATGGCATACCATATGGAATTATGCTAATTGTGTATGGACCAAGCTATAACAACAGACCAATTTTGAAACTACTGAAGTACCTTACAAAAAGCACATTTAAGTTTAAGTAAGTGAAATAGACAACAAAAGAAGTACTGATAAGCATCTACAAAATATTGAAACATCAGATCGAACTATGTCCATCCAAAAGCTATAGTTTCTTTCGAGTAAAAAGATGGAAGATTTATTTTCCACTTGGCCTTAAGAAGGGGTCGTTATGATACAAATGTATGTATTTATATAAAAGTTTGATGATAAGTACGTCTATGAAGATAAATCTTCCTGTGCGCTTAATTAGTATCATCGAGGATTTGTTTGAACTGGAGAAGTGTCACTTCAACTCTTCTGAGGCATACAGTATTTGGAAAAGTTCCGAGTCATTCTGTCTTAGGATGAACAGAATTTTCATAGTATAATTATGAGACAAGCAACGATAAAACAAGAGCGATGACAACAAGCATGAGAATGCCAAAGAGGAGAGGAAGAAGAATAGGAAGAAAGATAAGAAACATGAATATATAGAAAAGAGGAACGATACCAAGGATGATGAAAGAGGAGCAGCAAAAGAAGTCCCATTATTGAAATGAAAAGATTTACTACAAGTATTTTCTCATTTTTCCGAAATTTGATTAACTCAGGACTTCTCAATGGTTACATATAACGTAGAATTTCATCATTTTGGCATGCGATGAATAAACAATGTGTTTACTGAGCAGACTCTCACAAACTGTTTGTTCTTTGCCTTTTTGAATTGGTTATTTATTGACATTTTTATAAAATGCCAAATACATGTCAATGTAGATAGAGTGCCAAATGCATGACATCTGATAAAAAGTGCTAAACTATTTCACTTCAATGTTGTATGAGCCGTATAAAAGATCTGATTACATTTCTAGAAACCAGATAGCTATTATAATTTACTTAAAGGTGCATCACAGATAACAAAGACAAAAGAGGTTTCCTACTTAAGCAAGGATCCCTCTAGAAAAACATGAGTAGAAAATGTTAAAGTATCTATAGTTATATATAAAAATATCAATGGAAACTATAGATTCATTATTGTTAATGACTAAATACTCTAGTTTCTTCATAGCAAACATCTGATTGTTAATTAAGATAAAATAAGTATTTTGTATTTCTACATAACTTTGATGATATATAAGGTACACGAAGGTATACTTGACGAGTAATGATATCGTAGACTATTTTTTCCCTTTTCACAACTAATCTTCCTCATGGGCTAGTGAGCACAACGAATGAGGGTGTTTAGGAGCGCCATTCTTTCTCTTCGGAGGCATAATATATTTGTAATAATTATCTTTTCTGATGGATAGTATATTTATAGTATCTTTATGCGCCGGGCAGCATTAAAACGCTAAAAAGTAGAAACTATAAGAACCCAACAATGAGAATGATGGCAACAATCAAAAGAAGGCCAAAGAAAAGGATAGGAAGAATAACAGGGAGAAGAAAAGGCATTAGAACAAGAAGCATGAACATGAAAAAAAGAGCAACAACAATGAGGAAGATGAAAGGGATGGAGAGGAGGAGGAGAATGAGTCCCATGATCGAAATGAAATGGTTTACAAGTATCTTCTCATTTTTTTCGGAAGTTAATAAAGTAGGAGGTTTCATAAAGAATCTTAATTGAACTCCATCATTCTAGCAAGCTATGAACAATCAACATGTTTAACGGGCAGTGTCTTTTGAACTCTTTCTTCTTTGTCTTTTAGAATTCGTTGTTTGTTGACATGTATATAAAATGCCAAATACATGTCAATGTACATATACTGTCAAATGTGTGACATTCAACAATTTATAACAATATATAAAATAATATATAACTAAATGGCGTGTGGTCTAACTGTGTGAGATTAACCTATCAATCTAGAGGTTGAATGTTCAAGTCTCACTTGAGATACTGTATAACAATATGTGTGATCGTACATAATAGGTGACTAAGACTATAAGTTCGTCAGTCTAAAAATAATGACAATAATTTTGTTTTATTTTTGTAAAACCTTTCAGTCTTGTGAAAATAATTTCAAGTCAAGTCAAAACTTTGATAATGTGCCATCTTAAATATGAAATTTATAGTTTACATTTTAGATTTTAGATACTTTAGAATGACTTCTGTATGCAATCTGGTTTTAGATGTTTACCATATTGACAGCCTAAGTCGTGGATGTTAATTTAATTGTCTAACGTTGTTGGTTTTACAAGTTAGTTTTGGTTGCAAAGCTTTATTGGCACCTTTTGTCAAAAAGTTTCATTAATAACTTGCATATTGCATGTGGAAGTTTATTAATTTCATAGTTGCTACTAGTTGTAGGTCACTCGTATTGCAAGAAGGTTGAAGATAAGAACCGTTATTAAGATATCAACTTAAACTATACTGCATTTGTTGTAATCAAGCTATTAAGCTATGCTTGGTTACTTCATAGGGGTTTTAGTGTGGTACTCGGAATTGTATTATCAACTTCTATGTTTACTTTTGGGGTAGATAGTACAAAGTGTTATACCATGACAATATTGTTATTTCATGCTTGCTTCAATTTGATTGTAAGCTAGTCTTACAAATAGTAATTCCAACATTTTACTCCAAAACCGTCCGAAAATCTTATCCAAAATTCTAAAGTCATCTATGTCTAATAAACAAAAATATCTCTATGATTGAAGTGATAAAGAAATTAAGGACTAAATTCCAAGTATGATTTCCTCCCCATAGCTCTTTTAATTTTGTGAGATTAGCAAAGTGATCTTTAGGGACCATGCTCATGAACATATTAGTATATATTACCCCTGTAAGAAAGGTCTTTATTACAAAGTTGAACAATTTAGTGATCTAAAATTTCTAGCTAATAAGTTACAATATATTTGTACTACTAAATAATGATAAACTTTGTATGTAAATGGAATCAAACCCAAGACTAAATTGCGTACAATTTTTTGCTCGAATACTCTAGTTTACTCGTAATAAGCAATGAGAGATTAAATTAATTTTCCATTTAACCGTTACAACTTATCAGTAACATGCGAAAGTCTTTCTGCATAAGTGTAGACCTATAAATATGAATCTTATAAACTTGACTATAAACGATATTGCATACAATTTTTGTCAATGGCATCTGTCATCTTCCTCGCACGAAACGAGCGTCTTACCACCATCAATGAGGTTGCGTCAATCTGCACTAGAAAAGCTGTTAAAATAAAAAAAGTGCATGTATATTTAAATGAGCCACTATATATTTTGATGAATAAATTATTTTTGTCGAACATGGTACTTAGAAAGTTATAGAAGGCCAATAACAACAATCATGACAACAAAAATGAGAAGGAGAACAAGAAGAAGAGGGAGACCAAACGGAAGAAGAATTGGAATTATGAAAAGAGTTATGGCGATGAAAATAATAGGAATGAGGAGGAAGACAAACAGAGGGGTGAAGAAGATGAGGAGACCAAGTCCCATAATTGAAATGAGTATATAGATTCACAAGTATTTTCTTATACTCCTGAAAGTTGATATAACAGTTTGTTTTCGATCATTTATTTTGAGATGTAACCACGTATTTAGAGGGCGAATGTCACAAAGTTTTATTTCTTTACGTTTTCAAGTTGGTTTTGTTTACGTATATGTGAAGCGCCAAATGTGTGTCAATGTATACGAAATGTCAAATACATGACATTTAGAAATGAGAATTAATCATCACTTGAATATGAACAGGGTAATTTTAGTGATTTGTTAAAGGGATTAGAATCCTCTCAAGTAATATGATGGGTCATGTTACTTTTATGTGAGATATATAAATTTAAGTATCATCTTAGTCAATTGTTAAACGAAGTTACTTCGTGCGCATACCAGATAAACCAGTATGTGATCCTGTAACCACTCTAGATATAACATAAAAGTAAAATTATATGAACAATGTAGTCAAAAGTTTGCATTTTTCCGGTATCATATATATTGATCATTTTATTGGTTCTTCACACCCACCACCATTTGGTTACAAAAACTAACTTCTAGTCGTTACAATGGCCTTCACGCCATTAGTCGCCATAGAAGGAACTCTCAGGTGCAAAAGAATGAAATTTTATGGTTCCACAAATGCTGGTCACTGATTTGAGCGTTTCAAGTAGATCACACAAGCGATGCCAGCAATGACTGCTGCACTTGCCAAAATCCCAGTCTGAACATAGTGGGTTGAATTTGGGGTCTCTATTGTTCGCTCTTCCATAACTGTACCCAAATGTGATTCTCTTTTTTGTTGCCCAGATTCAGAGTTGTCTAAATGCAATCTCAACACCTAAAAGGAAATGGCAAAAACCATTATTGTAATAACTAATTGTTTGACATGCTCTTGTATGCATATGCATAATCTGGGAATAAGGTTTTATATTGTATAATTGAAAAGAATTAAAAAGATATTTGCGAACGCCATGAAGAAAAATTGGTATGACAGTGCATACTAAGGTATTTTCTTGTCTTATTTTTTGGATTTTAGAATCGATAAGCTAAAAAACAAAAAAAACAAAAAACTTGAGGAAATAATCGATATGCTGTAGACTCCATATATAATGTCTCCATACCATTGAAACTGCAACAATTTCTTTATCGAGATGTCGAAAGACAAATGCAGAATTTAGCTTATTTGGCAGTTTCAAAGTTAAAATTAGGACAACTGTACTTTCAGTTCATTTTTAATTGGGTATTGGGCCTTAGAGAAATAGATAATTTGTGAAACTTTGACCAAATTTGGTCAAAGTTTGAATGAATTTTTTAATGGTTATCGAGAGATGGTGACAACTGGAAGTCCACTGACCAGATTAAACCTAAGTGAAAGGGTGACACTTATAGTAACTTACCCTCTAACCAATTTACCCATTCTTATAAGTACAAATGATCATTTCATTTTAGGCTATTTTTTGGTTTTTTGATTTACACTTTTGACCAGTTAGAAACAAAATATAACAGATAATCACACATCGATAAGTATATGCGTATAAACTGACAAGGGTGAACAATTTTGGAATATAAGAAGTACTGTTTACCTTTTGTCTCGCAGACCTCGCATGGTTAACAGCACCAACCAAATCACTGTCCGTTGTAAGCAAAACCCTATCGCCCTCATCATCATCATACTACAGCAAGAAATGTGAAAAGATAAAATTATAGAAAGAGTGTCATTTAAAAAAAAGCAGAAAATAAGAAAAATCACTATGATCATGTACTACATACCAAAAGTTGAGGGGGACTTTGATCATGACTACCACCACCCATCCTTTGTGTAACAGCTAAAACTAACTCTCCCAAATTTTCCGTGCCTGGAGCATAGAAAGATGGTCAAATTCAGCTATGGGTAAATATAGCACGCATGATTTCACAAAGTAATAACGAAGCGCAAAACCGAGGACATAAATAATGATCTATTTTATTAAACTACAAAAGAAAAAAGAAACAGCAGATGAGGGCAAAGAGAATTTCTATCCATCAAGAGTAAAGGATTCCTGGTAGTATGTTTTGAAAGTAAATTTGATTATAGCGACTGTGAGTTGTAATAACCAATTTTTTATGTTTTGGTAACCTACTTCTGCTTATGAACATGTGTTCCCAAAGAATTGTTTTGTTATGCAGCGTAAAAAAAAAAGTGAAAAATATTATATTTGTGTTATTGTAGTACATTCCCTAAAGAGATAGTCATAACAGTGCTAAGCCAAACGAAAATCCTAGATTCTCCACTAATAGATGCATTTGTTGTATACGTAAACGGTAAAAGGACAAATTAGATATGTAGATTTAGGCTCATATTGTCACATTTTGGAACACAATAAACTAACCAAAAGTAAATCTGTGTACACGTCCTCTTGAGTCTTCAAACTTGAAGGCAAACGAATTTCCAAGCCCAAGAGATGGATATGACGACCTCCCACCATCCGCGCCATCGGATGTCATAATTGCTGACATTGACATTTCACTGTAACAGGACATTTAAACACTAATTTAGAATATGGGTTCTATGTATGCTGGCAGAAGAATAGTGTTAACAAAACAGTAGACAACCTTTGACTGTCATCATAATCATCTGGGGGGTCTAGGTTGAGTGCTGAATCCCAGAACTTCTGCATCACTGTATTTGCCACATCAGCACCTGAATTACTTTCAGCCTGGAAAATAAAGATAAACAACCCTTATATCTCTACGTATTAAAACATCATAGACAACCATGCTCGTTTTTCATAATTATGCAATTTTCCAAGGGGTATTTGGTTTTCTAGAATCTACTCACTACTTTTATACGAACAAAATTGAACCCGAATAATTTTTGGGTTGGAACTTCAATATTCCAATTCCAAAATCATATGTACTCCATCTCCTAAACAAGGAGAGCATGAGTTACCTTTCTTGTATCAATATCTATACTACTTTATAATACATATACCCCTTTTTCAAATCCCTAGAATTTAAGACTAAGTAAAATGGATCCCCACCATTCATTTAAACTACAATTGATCTTAACCATTTATTTTCTATCTTTCTTTTTTTTCACCACCTATAAAAACTACCAACCAACACATACACACACTAAACACCTAAAATTACACACACCTCTCCCCTATCTCTCTCAATCGGATGACCACAAAAGCACACCCAAAAGGCAAAAATAAGATACTCACACAACATATGAACACACATAATATTATTGCCGCCGCCGCATTGCGCGGGTATTAGGCTAGTAATAACTAATATATGGTTACATCGAAGTTGATGTCTTTGGATTAAAAAAAATGTGAATAAATCACTGGATCGACCTGATCCAACCTATTTAACCAATGGGATGCTGAATTGCTGATGCAATTGAATACCGTATGCACTAACATGTTGCCTAAAACTTGATGAGACTAGGACAACTAATGTATTAATATTAAAGAAACAAAAACATATATGAATGAGGAATATAACTATATTTTGTATAAAACATTTGGCAATTAGATCATTTCTTGAAAAACAATGATAGTTCCATATCTAGATTTGGTTACAGCCAAAACAGGTAAAAATTTAGACGAATATGCTGGTTTTTTTCCATACCCATTTACCATGACTAGTTTTTTATCAACCTTGTGCTATATGACTAACATAATATCTTATTAAACACAGAGTTATCTGCAACTTATTGATTACCATTGAAATAGCAGCATGAGTTATCTGCAGGACATCCACACATGCTACAACGCTTCCATCTGCCAGAAAAGATATAAGAAACTTGCACATTGATATTTGTATCGCTAGCCGAAAGGTAAATCTCACCTTTGTCTACAACAGGGAGATGTAAGAATTTCCCATCATGCATTATATGCAACGCCTCGAGGATTGTTGTGTCCAGTGTTGCACATTCGGGATTTGGTGTCATAACCTTAAAAACAAACGATGTCCGATCAGATCATCCAGTGGGAGTGGGCAGATGTGTGCTTTTGATTTATTAGTGTTTGGATGTGCTTCTATTGCTTTTAATAGTGTTATAGTGTTACGCAATTCAAAAAGGTTAAGGAAGTAAGAGATTTAAACAATAATATGTTAGTAATTTACTTAATCATCATATAAGTTTGTTTACACCACCCACGAACATAGTTTACCCACAACACTCAACAACATGAAGTCGCAATAATTAGATAATCACTTCCAAGATAAATCTCAAACATCCTCAGATAAGGTCATGAAAAAAAAAATATGATGTAGAAAGTTAGATATTTTCAGGCAACTTTAGCTACAGATTTAAGCCCATCGCAAATGAACTGTTGTAGAAGTAAAACCTTTTCAACAAGTGTTATCTCAGGTGGAAGATGCTGCGCCACAACTCGCATGAGAAGATCCTTTGAGCTGCAAACAAGCAAAAAACTATTTTAGAGCAAGAACACACAAATAATAAATCAAACACATAACCATACAATAATCATACGTTAATATGCCCTGGATATTATTTCCAGCCATAACGATAACAGAATTAACCCGCAACTCTTGCATCCTTTTAGCAGCTACATAAACTGGATCTGAGGCTAGAACTATAGCAACCCTGCAACGAAGCGAAGCAACAGAGTTTAGTGAGACATAAACCTACGCAATTGCAATGCAAAAGCTAACAAACGTACTTGGAAGTTTCGGCAATGATGGTTGACAAAGAGGGCTTGAACATTCGGTCCCTGAGTGTCTCTATAAAAGCAGAAGGTGCTGGAAAAAGTTTCAAAAAAACCAGTTATAGTGATTAAAAGGTTGCAACGATTTATACATAGTAGACTGCATTATGAACTGCATTTCGTTAGATCAACAAAAAGGAACCACAATGAAGATACGTTGCATTAAGGAATAACAAAATAGGCCTTTCAACAAAATTAAGAACTTAATAGTCGATCATGAAACTCATTTGTTTTCAAGAGGTAAACTGTAAAGCAAGATATTTCATTTCTGGCAAACTGCAATACATAGCAAATAATTTTCACTTCATTTCTAATTGGGCACTAGACTTCAAAAACCCACTTTATTTTTCAAAACTGATTATATTGGGTAAAGTCAACCAAAAAGGTTTTGACGGAGCTAATTGGTTTTTAGATCATACAAGTATTTACTAAAAATAATGAGACGCAATGTTATTATAATTTTAAGATCATGTAAGCATTTACTCTGATAAAATAAAATAAAAAGTGCCTTCGATCATAGAAAAGTGGGGTTTAAATAGACACTAACCTGCATAGTTATTTCCCCATTGGCGTTCGACTCCTTCAACAGCTGCAGCAATAGCACTGCCCTGTTCCGCAGCTTTTTCCATTCTAGATATAGCATCATATAGGCACTTAGTGATATCCAATAATGCAATAACTTCACCATTTTCAACTACCGGGAGATGCCTAAATTTTCCTGTATTGGTAATCAATGTAAAAAGACTTACAAGACAATATGAAAGTTTATATTTACTAAATCATTTTGATAATATTTATACAATACGCAAACCTTATCATATCTCGTGTTATCCGTCCAGTTATACAAAACCAATTATACTAATACATGCATCTTACACTTGCCTACTTTTACTAGATAGAAGTATAAGACGTGTACTTTCCTAGTTTCCTATAGTATCATTCTAAAGGTTACTCATTACCCAAAATTTGTCGGAACAAGTACTTTTTGCTGGTAAATTTTGAATTTTATGACATTACCGGGTGCATAGGCATAAGTAGGTTGTGCATGATCAATTGATCTGGCAAAAGCTGAGTAAACGAATTCAAATGAAGCAACTTGTTGGTTTGAAAGTTCCCTAATTGGGCACCATTTGAAAACGCCCATTTCTGCCGACAGCCTTATACATTAATAATTCAATATTTTTAATAGTACTAATAAGATATTATATACAGCACGGTGGTTACTGCTTAATGGGACAAGTTCACTGTTTTTGAGGGAGTCTTATTAGAACCCCTTCTTCCATTTTTCCTACTATTTGCTTCTTTTTCGAGAAATTTTATACAGAAATACCATCTAACTATGTGAAAATATAAAATAAAAAATTCAACCCATACCGCTGATCGGATATCCTAGAGATGGAGCTATATATCATCATTAAACAAATTATGAAAACATAATTCCAAGAAAACAAACCTTGGACCATCTTTTGAAGGGCATCTATGGCCAAAGAATCAGAAGAGACAAAAGTAGGATTCCTTGTCATAACTTTTGAAATTATCGTCTGGTCTGGCCTTAGTTCTTCTGCAAGAACTCTGGTTGCTATATCCTAAAAGCCAAGTACAGTTAATTAGCCTGATAAACAACAACAACAACAACAATGAAAAAAAAATGCATTAGGAGAGTTAGCTTGGCAAACCTTGTCGGTGACTATTCCAGAAAGCAATGCATTTGCATCTGTCAATAACACAGCATCAACACGACGGGCTGCCATTCTCCTACAAGCATCCGAAACAGTTGTCCCTTCTGGTATTGTCAGGGCCTTCGACAACCTAAGCTTCTTGACTGTCCTTTCCCCACTAAGCAACCAAGACAAACATTCATCAAAAGACGGTTTTAGAAACCAAATAGGAATAACATCATTTAACAATTTGTAGTGTCCTGTAGTGTAAAAAAATAAAGAAATATAAAAAATAAAAATTTGTTAATTGTAGTGCATCCCATGAAAAGAAAATTGTTATGGTAGTGCATACTCTAATTGAAAAATCTTGAATTCGCCACTTAACTAAGATGTATATATAGCAACTTCCATCTATGTTTCTTTACGGTTATCCAAATAGAAACGCTGCGAAATTTGATACTGTTTCGAAGTAAACAAGTGAAGTCATACTAAACACAAATCTAGCCAACGGCAGCTAATTCATTTCTAGATTATGCTATCTTCCTATGCAAACTATTCTATTAATCCCTCCATCACATATAGAAACAACTCACACTTGAATACATTTTGAGATTTTTCTCCTGACGGTTATCCAAAAAGATAATTGGTTCTAAGAACAAATAAGAAAAAGATGTTACTGGAGATGGTGTTTGGATGTGCTTCTACTGCTTGACGTTCTAATAGTAACTTTTCATATTGTTAAATGTTTAGCAAATTCTGATTATATTATATTATATATAGGGGGTGTTTGGGATTGCTTATTTTTAAGCACTTATCTGCTTAGATTATAAGTAGGTGTCACCTTTCTTATTTTTAAGTGCTTATTCTTTAGCAAATTGCAGCTGGATTAATCTTTTTACTTTAATTTATACTTAATAATTAATTAATAATATAATTATAAGCAAATGCCGGTTACCCAAACACTAGAATGTAATCAACTTTAAAAAGCACATCCAAACACTATGTATTGATTTGTCTCACAGACTAAACGTTGTAGAGTTCAAGTGGGTCAAAAGCCTAATTGTTAATAGAAAGCATTTCCATCCTAATACCATACACCAATCCAGAATAAGAACAAAACTATTTTAAAATTTCATAACCAAAAATGATCATAGGAAAAAAAATAATACATGAACCAAATTTATTTTACTGTATTTTTTTCAAATAAGAAGCATCAAATACAACACGCAAAAAGCATTTCAACATTCATACAAATATGCATAAAAAATATATAATAAAATAATCTAAAATTGTCCATGCTTTGCTATGCCATATACAATAAAGATACAAAATTCTAGTGAATACGATTATATAACTTACGAGGCAGTAGGTGAAGAGGTTTTAAGTGGATAACCATTGGTAGCTCCAGTTGATGTTGTTCCATTTTCAGATAGAGTTGATGATGATTTCCTAAAACTAGTAGTTGTTGTTGATGGGTTACTATTTCTTCTACTCATTGAGCTGTTCCTCCTTGGAACTGGTGGCACTTGCCCACTCATTTTTCTTGAAATAAATAGTTAAAAAGATGAAATTTATAGGGGTTTTGATGAATTTGATGACAAGGGTTTTTATGGGGTGTATGAAATAGAGATGAATTTTCAAGGTTTCAGGGTTTTTTGATGGGGGGAAAAGAAGAAGATGAAGGGTGGATTTGGCGTTTATTGGGGCCCTAAACCCTTTTTCCTCTTGTGTTTGTGTTTTGTGGGCGATCTTAAAAGACAAAAATCAACTACGAATGAATTAAAAAAGAAACATAGATACGGGAAATGATATTGTTATTCCACGCACACCAAAAGACTAGGTTGGTAACAAGTCAATGGATATGTGATTTTCAACGGTGAAAAGTGAAAACAAAATAATGAGTAAATTGCATTTTCTGTCCTCGTGGTTAATCGGTTTTGCTGATTTTGTTGTCAATCTTTTTTTCTCGCATTTTTTGTCCTTGAATTTGTTGATTTTTTTCTAATTTCTATATTTCCGTAAAATTAAACAAATGGACTATTTAAAAATGACCAGATACCCTCCCTCCACTTATTCATCTCCATCACCAAAACTAAAACCCCTTCCCACTCACAAAATTCAAACACATTAAAATTCACATTCATACACTCATATAAAACACACTCACAAGAATCAACACCCATATAAGCATTTACCTGCGAATTACAATTGCAATTTCTACATAATTTCTTTTCACGCGATACAACAAAATTTTAAAATAGTCAAGAAAAGTTTTCCAATTTCGGCATTTTGTAAAGCCAACCATTATAGTAATGACTGTATTTCGTCTTTGAGTCAATAACAACCATTCTCCCCTTCCTCTCATAGATACGGTTCCATCTTGATGTATCATCCTTGTAGTTTCGTTCTTGTAGAGCTAGAACGGTAATATGTGGGTCCAAATATCCAAATAGCTAGGTGTAACTTCCAAATTTTTAGAAAAATAAAACAAAAACAAAAAAGTTAACACTTTTTTCCAATCTCAAACACCTTATATGTATACATACAATTACCACTTTTTTCACACATAATTCTCAACATTTATACTTATTTTACACATAAATATATTATTGATCTAATCTACTATCTTTTTAATTAATGTAATGATTATTATTAATGTAACGGACTTATTATTAAAATTATCATTATTATTGTGTTTTAAAAATATATATGTAATTGTATTAATAGTTAAAAATGACGTGACATTGAAAAGTTCAGTCCTTCTGTCATTATAGGCAGGGTTCAGTTCTTTTTCAAATTTTTAGTATTTTTGCTGATGCGGCACTGATGTGAGAGTTAATTATTCACTTATGGGTTTCAAGCGGCGTAATTAGGTAAGTCGAAACTTTGAAAACTTTGCAGAATGTTTGAACCCTTATGTGGGTAAACTGAAATTGGGAGAATATTGCCTAAACTTAGCATCTTTATTGTACCCTTGTCGGAATCACCATTACCGGAGTTCAAACCCCAACCCACAAACCACTTCCGGCGCCTACATCAAACCTCCAAACACGACATCCTCGTTTCGGTTCGTTCGTCGCATCGCAGGCGTGCACACTCTAATGTCAACTTCTGGTTACAAGGTTACCCATATCTAATATCATATTCCTTCGACGCACCTTCGGAAGCTTATAAGAAATCAGATCTGGAGACAATCTATTTCGACTTACTTGAAAAGCTCAATTCAAACTTCAATCATGCTTCTCAAATTGGCTGGATCAACCATGGTGGTGGTGACATTTGAGGCTCCGACGGTGATGGTGATGGTGGATGGCGATGCCGATAGTGATGGTGATGGTGAAAAGGGTGGTAGATTCGGTGTCCGATATGTGTGGCTGGAGGCGGGAATATTTTGTCGAAAGGGAAGTGTTTGATTGGCTTTTTATTTCATTTAATAATAGGATTCAGTTGTTAATCTGTATCCATATTTCATGTGAAGTTTAAAACTAAAAAAAACATATTGGAAATAATTAACAAGTTTAAGGACAAAAAATGCGAAAAAAATATATCAAGGGAAAAATTCGCAAAATTAAAAACTGAACAACCACAGTGACAAAAATGCAATTTACTCCAAGATAATGTTGTGAATAATGATTACTATAAAATATGAATTTGATTTGTATATCAATTTTTTTATCCATTCACCATTAACGTGTTTTATAATGTTGTGATGTACAAGATTGTAAAACATGCTTAGCGATGCATGCGTACAAATGAGTAGTGTATGAATTATATAAAAAAAGATTTAATTGAAAACGTATATATAATTATACTAGCAAAAAACCCACGCAATGCAGCTTAAAACAAAATTCATAAATAATAGTGACATATGGTAATGTTATATTATTTTTGTTTTTCTCCGATGGATTGGTTATGATAATGAAATTTGCGTATTTAAATTTTTGAATTTACAATTACAATAATTTAAACTATTATAAAAAATCACTTTCATTAAAGAACTATAAATTATTCTTGCATTTAGATACCATTAGATATTTATCTCTTAACATCAACATGCGAAATCTTTGCTCGCTGTTGTGCGTAAAATCTAACACTAGTACCCTTTAATTAACATCGAAAGCTTTGATTAAGTGTATTTCTTTGGGATAAATGATAAATGATGTAAGGGTTGTATTAATGAAAGTATTAATGTAACCATATTTCAATGTTTGTTATTAGGTTGATCCTTTATTTTAATTATCCGAATAAATAACTTTATATTTAACTTTTGAATAGTTGTATTCAATCACCTTTTAAAGTTATGTTATGTTGTACTATCATTTCATCACTATTCATTTTATCTAACATTTTTTTATAGAGATTTTAGTATTATGTGATTTATATAGAAATACATAATTATTTTCAAAAGAGACTTTTTAGGTAAATCATTGCTTGTGATTAGTTAATTGAATGTTAAGGGAAATCTAAACATTTGATTAGTATATATCTCAATTTTTCAACAAATTTCATTAACAAATATTTTATTTTATTAACATTAGGATTATGATACGATTATGACTAGGATTAATATTTATTTAATATTTTTAATTTAATTAGGAAAGTTAACTAATCAAAGTAATGGTTTCTTAGCTTAAAATAGCACGTAGCTATAGCTCTTTCTTCTAAAATTAATAAGGTTAAAAACATAACGTTACTCCGTACTTATATTTACTCTAAAAAATGGAACATATAATAAACCATCTCAAACACTACCTTTAACACAGATTTTGATTTAATTATTTTCATCTGAATTTGAAAGTGAGTTTTTGCAATTTTCATAAATTCATTGCAAGAAATTAACAAATAAACGAGTCAAACCCTTGTCAATCAATTCAGGCAAACACCCATGCACTCTTACATGCCCTAAATACAACCCAATTTGGGGCTTTTCAAAAATATGAGCAATAGAGGTAATAATAATAATAGTGGCAGCAGTAATAACAACAGCAATCGGCCTGAATGGTTACAACAATACGATTTGATCGGTAAAATTGGTGAAGGAACTTACGGTCTTGTGTTCTTAGCTAAAATCAAGTCTAATCGAAGCAAATCAATTGCGATTAAGAAATTCAAGCAATCTAAAGATGGTGATGGTGTTTCTCCCACTGCAATTCGAGAAATTATGGTTTGTATTTTTGTTTCTCATCATCAATTATTCTGGGGATTTTAAGTTTAGGGTTTGTGAAATTTCATGTCTCTTTTGTGTTAATTGTTAATTGACTTGAAAACGTTAATGTCTATGATTATAATTAGTTATTTGAATTTGTACTTTCTGCTCAAATGCGGTAATAACTGAAAGAATCCATATATAGAGAGTGTTTGGATTGCTTATCAGGTGTTTTTTTTATTATTATAATTATTTATTATTATTATTATTATTATTATTATTATTTTTATTCTATTTTTTCCTGTTTTTAGTTACAGAAGTTAACTTAATCTGAAACAAACACAGTGCAGGAGATCAAATTTCAGTGAGGAAATCTTTTGTGATTGAAGTGTCTTTATTATTTTCCTTTTCTTCTGTTATTTATACCTTTCTTGGATAAAGTAAGAGTTTGAATTTTCCATTTTGGTAAATGACTTGTTTTGGTAAGCATCAAAGTAACTCTAACCTTTTTGATCCACTTAGTAATATTGCATGATTTGTATGAAAAGCTTCGAGTAAAGTTCAGATTTATATCAGACAGTGTCTTCATTTAAGAGCAGGAGGATTTTTCATTCATTTATCTGGTCTCTTTTTAATACTTAAAGTAAATGAAACAATCTTTCCTAGAGGAGCACCATGATTGGTTTTGAATGAATAGAATGACCGATTCTTCAAATAGGAATTTTGATACAGTTATTATAAAGTTACCTACATACGAGTATGCCGGAGGTCTTCCTGGAAGCATCTCTCTACCTTCGGGTAGTGGTATGACTGTCTACATCTTGCCTACCCATACTTCGGCCTCGGCGGGATTGGGTAGTGTTGTTGTTGTTATTATAAAGTAACCTAAAATTAATTCGCTCTTCTTAATTTTTTACTCCAAGTTAGAACTCAGGTCATTGTTGCTGAAGTATAACTTAGTTTTTTGTCTTCCCTAGTATTTTCCAAATTCTACGAATCTCATTTTGTTTGATATTATTTTCTTCTTGTTGTGTCTTTCCCCCTTGTACCTTTAATTTTCCTATCTGATTAATTATTCTGTAACCAACCCCTTAATTTTAATATAGCACCATTTATATTAGTAACCCTTAAATGCTAAATTTTCATATGTACTTTCATGTTATGCTGAAAACTATACGATGTTAATGCAGTTGCTTAGGGAGATATCCCATGAGAACGTGGTCAAGCTGGTGAATGTGCACATTAATCATATAGACATGTCTCTCTATCTGGCATTCGACTATGCTGAACATGACCTCTATGTGAGCATACTTTATACCTATTTATGTTCACTTGCTTATATTACCGAATTTTATGTTAACATGTTGTACATGCTATATATGAAATGTACCTCTAAACATAGTGACCAAGGTGAGTTACAATCAATACAAGGTACAACATTTACATGTATATGCTGTTTACTTTTAATATGAATTTAATTGTTATATGACATGTAACACATACACAGAGATGGTCTAGTATTCCAATATGATACTTTTACTTTATCTTCACTTCTACTGTAAAAGATGGTCCCCAACCTCATTGACTTACATTTTCTGTGTGAAAACACCAGGAAATTATCAGACATCACAGAGACAAGGTTAACCAGGGTATCAATCAATATACGGTGAAGTCAATACTTTGGCAGTTGCTTAATGGGCTAAATTATCTTCATAGGTAAGCAAAACTTGCGAAGTGCTATTTTGGTTATACAGTCACCATGATTAAAACACTTACATTTAGTGAACTGGATGCAGCAACTGGATTATGCATCGAGATCTTAAGCCCTCTAATATTTTGGTAAGATTCATCATTGATCTCTCACTACTAGTTGGTTAATCTAATGGAGCAATTATTACGTCTTTTTCTTACCTTCGGAAGCACGTGCCATCTTTAATTTTTGGTACTTAACATCCCAGGTGATGGGTGATGGAGAAGAACAAGGAGTTGTAAAAATTGCCGATTTTGGACTTGCTAGAATATATCAAGCTCCACTAAAGCCGTTGTCCGATAATGGGGTAAGCACATGCTTCCTTGTTGATTATGATGAGTTTATTGCACCAATTTCTTGTGTTTGTTTGGCATAATTGCTGTTAACCATTTGAATAATCATCGCAGGTTGTTGTAACTATTTGGTATCGCGCACCGGAATTGCTCCTTGGGGGAAAGCACTATACAAGTGCCGTTGGTATGTATATTTACCTCCCAATTCAGTATTACTAGAATCATCTTCTTTATCATACCATTTTGTATGAACTTATAATCATTCTGAATCAAGATACTTGATATTATTAGATATGTGGGCTGTTGGCTGTATATTTGCGGAGCTTTTGACATTGAAACCATTATTTCAAGGACAGGAAGTAAAGGCAACCCCAAATCCTTTCCAGGTAACAAACTTACCTATATTCGCGAATATTTTGTCATACCGTATTCTGTTTCTAATATGAGTTATTGCTTGTTCAGCTCGATCAACTTGACAAAATCTTCAAGGTTTTGGGTAAGGAAAGATAAGATTGAAAATCTTTGCAAGTTCTGAATCCAAATTTTGATAATAAGTCATCATTCTGCAATTACCAATCATTTGGATCCAGAATTAAGATTATCTTATGAATCCCTATCTTTTCTCTTGATTTTTTTTTTCTATTTCAGCTTTTAATATTGATCTAGTTTAAACTCAATAATAATTTCAGGTCATCCAACAGTAGACAAGTGGCCAACACTTGCTCATCTTCCACATTGGCAATCAGATCAACAGCACATTCAAGGACACAAATAGTAGGTTCCGTGCTTATGTATTGTTTTTGTGACTTTGTGAATAATATATTATTTTTGTGGTCGCCATCTTACACCTGCCTTCTATCTATGCTCCCGACAGTGATAGTCCTGGTCTGTACAGCGTTGTTCACCTCTCTCCAAAAAATCCTGCCTATGATCTTCTCTCTAAAATGTTGGAGTATGTGCTGCCTCTTAAAATTACTAATCTTTTCACTAAGTTGTGTATATGACATGGTAATTATTAATGCTCATCTATCACGTTAAAAAAAGTTCTGTTATGAACTTCTATGTATGGATCATGTTCTACATGCCATCACACCTTTCCCACACTTAGATTGTTCAGAGTAAATGAATAACTTTGTAAGGTCAATTATTTATTTATTTAACCTTGTTAATATGCACTTAGGAAAGTTATCACAAAGTGGGCTACTATCACTTTACATGTGAATATAAACTAAGAATGGCACTAATTAGTCACATGAATTCTCTCAGTTTATTTACTTTGTTGGATGTCTCATTTTACCGTTCCCTTTCTTATTTAAGCAAGTTGTTTCAAGTAATTTATTTATTGAGATGTTTTTACTATTCTCTCCTTCCGTATTGTTTATTGTAGATACGATCCTCGAAAACGTATAACAGCAGCACAAGCTCTTGATCATGAGTGAGCTCCCTCTCTACCCCTCTCTCTCCCTCTTCCTCAAAAACGTATAACATGTTCATTTCTAAAATAGCAATTTACTATGATATTTGTTTTGTGTCTTCATAAACTTTTATGTATTCTGTTTCTAACGGTTCTTTGTATGTAGGTATTTTCGGATGGAACCTTTACCGGGACGCAAGTAAAATTTCTTCCTTAATGAACTTCATTTGTAAATAACTTTATGTATTTAATTATCTCATACTGCTGATATGAACTGGTTTTTTTTGTTGTTGTTTACAAGCTTGAAATTGTTAGGGGCTAACCATCTCATATCTTGGGTTGCTGTTATTATCATTCTAATTGATGTAAAATTAATTTCAATGCTCAGTGCACTGGTGCCACCTCCTGGGGAGAAGATCGTCAACTATCCAACGCGTCCAGTGGACACAAACACAGATTTTGAGGGCACAGCAAGTCTTCAGCCAGCTCAACAGGTATGGTTTTATTACAATAATGATCAACAAGAATGATTTGCAAATTAATATCTTCAGAAAAAAAGTGAATACTTATGTCGACTAATGGCGTACTATGTTTCAATGTTTTCATTAGGCATCAGGAAACCAAGTGGCTGGGAATATGGGGGGCCCACACGTAATGGCGAATAGAAATGTCCCACGACCAATGCATATGGTTGGCGTGCAAAGAATGCAACAACAGAATATGGCAGCTTATAATCTTGCCTCTCAGGCTGGGATGGGTGGTGCAATAAATCCCGGAAATATCCCAATGCAACGTGGTGTTGCTGCCCAACCTCACCAACAACAGCAACAGGTTTCTTATAATTTATTTCATAATAATGTTCTTCTCTCCCTCTTGTGCAATTGTGTAACATGATTCGTTAAATTTTGATGAAACTAGTTAAGAAGAAAGGATGGAATGGGGATGCCTGGATATCCACAACAGAAATCAAGGCGTTTTTGAGGTAATTGTTGTACAACTAGGATGCCCAGTAAAGTTGCAATCTTTTCTCTCTGGAAATTTTTAGTTGAAGGTTTGTATTTGCCTTCATAGATTAATTTGAGCTTCCCAGAAGTGAGTAAAAGATAAAAGTTTATGTTTAGATTAGAGATGCACAAACCAGATGCATGCATTCTCTTCAAAACGCTTGTTTGTTTACATACATTGATTGTTATATATGGTAAGGCTCATATTTTTTATAAAGATATTGATGGACAAAACCTCTGTGGGTGCTTTTCTGTCATTGGATCGTATTTGTTAAAATATAGGAAATGATTAATGATTTTACGATTATCTTTCTGAATCGATGATAAATTTCAACAAGTTGTGCGACAAAAGTAACTATATTTGTAGCTGGATACAACTAGATGTAAACTACACACGGAATTTTGATGTAGAGGCTATGAATTAATGTATCTTGTTTGTGTGAGAGAGACAAGTCACAACATTGATTAAAAACTAAATTGAAAATGATTTGTGTATCAAAAACACACCTTTATAACTATTTAGAATAAGGGGAATGAGACATATATCGAATTTTAAAATGACGAATACATGAACTACAACATTTTTTTTAGCCACTTTGCGGGATCACACAATCTATGTGCTTCAAACTTGAACTCAATTGTAGTACTTTTCTGATAACTATTTGAGTCGTTTGTTATTGAAAAGGATTTACGTTCGATAAATCTAGAAACCCGATTTAGTTAAATTTGTAATTTTCATTCTCCATCTCCGTTTTAGATTGTGGACTATGAGTTAGATGACTCGTTTATGAACAAACTGTCAGTACTTTAAATCAGGGGCGGAGCTAAGTTGAAGGTAGAGGTAACCCTGCCTATGAATACGTTCGCTATACTAAGTGTAAATACTTAGTACTTAGTATAGTGAACGTACCATATATGTGAACGTACTCATATGTGTTCACAAAAATTGAAATACCGATACTACATGTCAATCCAAATCCTTGATCAACCACAGCTTATTAAACCATTTGGATTGGAGGACATGTCACATATGCAAGAAACTGAGAAAGTTTGGAACAACATCTTACCTCCTATAACATTTAAATCTATAAGGTGACACCACTTATAATGACATGATAATGGTTATGCTGATGTGAGTACGTTAATAATGATGTGGCATCATATATAGATGCCTCATGCATGTTTAAACGTTAACTTTTCATTTAATATGTCAGTCATTATTTTATACATACGCTAACACTTTTTCTAATTTTAACATATAAATTTTTTTATTCAATACATACAATACGAAAATAAATAGAACTAGATAATTTTCAGTGGTATGTCTCTTATATAAATCAGACATTATCTTTGCCATTTAATATAATATATATCATGTTAATTTATTACTGAGATTTTTTAATATTATATTGGATTTCGGTATTATAATTTATTTATCATCGAATATAGAACCATTTTTCTTGGTATTTAGAATTTTGCACTATTGCATGTGCTTAGCTTTCATTGTGCCTCAGACTATGTACGGTACAGTGTATGCTATTCTTTTTTGGCGATACATATATACTCGAAACTTTGTGATATATATATTTTTTATAAAAATACAACAAATGAAGACTTTATGCAAATGAGACAAATATCATCATTAAATGCATATAAAGACAACTACAAGCATATACCTTGGTTTCTTTTCATCCTTTTGTCTTTCTACATATATAAAAAATATTGTTCAATTGACCTTTTCCAATAAAACCAACCTATGACCCATTAGTATGTATTCTATACCAATTGTTCTCATGGATATCTATCTAATAAAGTTTTTCACCTTTTTGGGTTCAAAATTATTTATCCATCTATTTTCTATGGTATAACTTGTAATGGTAATTTTTTTATTGAGCTTTCTGTAAAGGGTGTATAACTAAGATGTTAGAGAAAACTATTACAAAAGTTTTCATAAAAGTATTTCTTAATCGGATGATAAAGCTTTTATTTGTATTTTTTTTATATCTAAAATGATTATAACTTGCTTTTTGTTTAAATGTCTTTATTAACGTTGATAACATACCAAAAATCACCTGGACCACTTATTATTATCACATGAGAAACTGAACTGGAAGTTTAGCGTTACGCTCATAAAGACCGAATAATTGAAATTTTGTGTGCCTCATTGCTTGATTTAATTTTTCATTTTTTCAATTAACAAAGATACATTTATATTTTTAAACATATATTTAAAAATAAACATACAAATTGAAAATAAACATTAGCTTTATTAATAAATATAAATTAATTTAAAAGATTATGTTTTAATATTATTTATATATATATTAATTGGACGAGTCCAAGAAGCTATATATACATATATATATAGATCTAAGTTCAAATAAAAAATCTAAATATCGTAGGAACGTAAAAAAGTTATTTTAATAATAACCATTGAAAAAGTTTTGAAGAAAAATGTGTTTTGGATATTTAAAAAGTGATTTCAAAGTTATTCTTACGTTCTCACGATATTTATGTTTTTTATTTGAATCATCCCCTACATATATATATATATATATATATAGATGATCCAGAGGGAAGCTTCAATTTTGGGGGAAAGGAGAAGTAAATCTGGGCCGCCCGTTAACATTCATGAATGTTAACCTACCCCTGAAGAATGTTAATTAACATTCATGAATGTTAACGGACGGCCCAGATTTACTTTCTCCTTCCCTCAAGATTACCCATTCCCCATTGATCACTCTCCTATATATATATATATATATATATATGCACACACATAGAGGGAGAATAATGAAAAAAAAATTAGGTCCATAAACAAAAACATTAGAGTTCTTTCCTTTTATTTTTGGGTTAAAGCATTTTGTCACCAACGTACTATCCCTCAATTTTCGAGATCACCATCCTACTCATTTTAATACTAATGTCACTAACATACTTGTTAGTTACCGGTTGAGGTCACCAACATACTATTTTTGACCGGGAAACATTTTTTTACATGAAATTGTCAAGGGTTAAAGCCATTTGTCACCAACCTACTCTCCCTCATTTTCCGAGATCATCATCCTACTCATTCAATACTAATGTCACCAACATACTTGTTAGTTACCTGTCGAGGTCACCAACCTACTTGTTAATCAATAACGTTAATGATTAATTTGTAATCATAATTGTGTAAACACATGATGATTAGTTCTAAAAATTACCAAACTTTATTTTCATAAACTAATATTGGATATAAACTTTCTATAAAACTTTGAGAAATTTTAAGACCATATGTATTTTCTTTAATTTAATACAAAATTATTATTAAAATGGAGTGTTTAATCATGAAAATTAGTTCCCAAGGCCAAAAATTATTGAAACTTTTTCTAAGGTGTTTATATAGTAAATAACACCCCACAAAAAAAATTATATCATTAGAATTCTATTTAGTATTTATTTTAATTTGTGTGCTTTTAATCTTAAAATATTGAAAAACAGGGTTTATTGCTCCAAATGACTTGAAATTTTTACACAAGTCTTAAAATAATTAGAAACTGAGATGGTAAATTATGAAAGTTTTAGTTTGGTAATTTTTGGAACTAATCTTCATGTGTTTAGAGAATTATGATTGCAAATTAATCATTAACATTATTGATTAACAAATATGTTAGTGACATCGACAAGTAACTAACAAGTATATTGGTGATATTAGTATTAAATGAGTAGGATGGTGATCTCGAAAAATGAGGGAGAGTAGGTTGGTGACAATGACTTTAACCCTTTTAGTATATGTGTGCAACGTGTGAAAATTAACCGGTTGTTCCAGTTACCGGTTCATGGTTGGTGACATTGAAAATATTTTAACAAGTATGTTGGTGACATTAGTATTAAAATGAGTAGGATGGTGATTTCGAAAAACGAAGGAGAGTACGTTGGTGACAAAATGCTTTAACCCTTTACTTTTTATTCACTATCATTGGTTCATCCATCAATTTCGTTTACAAATTAAATTAAAACAAAAATATTTCACCATTTTAGGAGAAAAAAAAGTTCAAAAATCCTCTTAAGCCCACCACTTCCTTCGTCCTTTCCGATTTGCAAATGACGGAACTCAAAAAAGACACGACTAAAATGGGGTCATACTTATAACGTCTTTATAACACGCAAGATGAGCGGAAGACAACGGTGTCATAGAAAACGATCTTATAAGAAAGAAAATGACAAAAGAGTCACTTATAAGATTGTAGTAGATATGAGCAAAGACTGGTTAAAACCAGCTTTTAGTCCACTTTAAAACAATCCAGTTTTTTTTTTTTTTTAAAAAAAAAGACTGGTCTTTTTTAGGACTGGTCCAGTTTTAGACCAGTTTTTCTTCAAATTTGCCAGTTTTTTAAGGACTGACAGTCTAGTTCCGAACCAGTTTCAGTCCAGTCCAGTTTATTTCCTTTTTGACTGATCTTTTTTATTGTCAATTTTTTTTACAAATTTAATCACTTTAGTATAAACATTAATATTATATCATAATTATCAATTTTCTATAACTATTGCAAATTGAATATGTTACCCATACTATACTTTAGGGGTGAGCATAAAAACCGATTAATTGAACTATAACCGAAATAGCTGATTAACAGAACCAAAATAACTGACCCGCTATATTAACTGATGGTTCGATTATATATATATTCTAGTTAAACGAATATTGTGGTTCGGTTACAGTTAATCCCCATAACCTACCTACTAATAATTGACATGCCTTAATATATATATATTAATTTTTTCAAATTTTAAATATATTAATATATAGTACGAATATATAGCATGTATGTATGCCCAAATTAAAATGGTGTCCATTTGGCCTTGTAGCCTAATTCCATATGTAAGACTGATATTGTAGTTAGCAGTTCTTACGTCTAACTGTTTAAGCATATCCACCATAATACAAACTACAGTTGCAATGCTTCAGATCAAGTCTTCTTCTTCTCTTGTATTATTTTCCCTTCAATCATTTATATGAAATAGTTAGTTTTACGAGATTACTCAAATAGTTCAATCGGCATATAAGGTAAGCCTAAAATATCATGGAATAATTAAATAAATATTTTATATTTAGATATTTGTTTGAACCTGTGGCTTTTGGGAACAGTCGTTCTTTAGAGCTATATAATCGACGACCAGAAAAGATCTTTAAATGAATTGTTAAATATGTTGAAAAATCTTCAAAAGTATAAAAATAATAATTTATAAGTTATTTCGGTCATTTAATAGTTTTGGATTGATTTTAGTCTTTTTAGGACCGGTTTCAGTCTTTAACCAATTTTAGACCAGTTTAAACTGGTTTCAGTCCAGTTTAGGACCAGTTTAAGTCTTTAACCGGTCTTTGAACTGAATCCAGTTTTAGACCGGATTGAATTCAGTTTAGTTTTTAAC
The DNA here is from genome assembly GCA_963921325.1 of Logfia minima. Lineage (NCBI taxonomy): Eukaryota > Viridiplantae > Streptophyta > Magnoliopsida > Asterales > Asteraceae > Logfia > Logfia minima. Next base: position 51,420,682 of record OY992763.1, on the reverse strand, counting down.
CGGTTTTTCGACTGAAAGTAGGACTGAAATAGGATTGGTGGGCAGTCCTAGGACTGGACCGGTTTTTTTTCAGTCCAGTCTCTTTTAGGACCGGTTCCAGTCCAGTTAAAAACCAGTTTCAATTTTAAACTGTTTTCCTCATCTCTAAATTATAGCTTAACAAAGCTAATGTAATGTTACAAAAACAAAAGATAAAATAAAAATAGCAGCTCTTTCACATGTGACTTTATTTTCATATACACAACCTTCGATTTTATTTTTCTTTGACTTTACTGATTTTGAGGTAAAAGAAGTTAAAGTACCAAGAAACAGAAGGGCAAGTGCTCTATTCTAACTGTCAGCTCGACTATTCCCATCCTCCTAAATATTGTTTTTTGAGTCAATGACACAAATAGTCCCTCTCTTATCAAGCAAATTGGAATTTTTGCCCCATGAAAAAGTTTGGATTCTCAAGAGTCCTTAAAATGAATATATATTATATCTTACTATTATAAGAAAGGGGTCAATTTTACTGTAGCACTCTCCTTATCTGACATGTGTTCTTTTTGCATTGGGCCAGACCATTATTTACTTTCCTATTTATTGGCGAAAAAGAGATATGTAACAAATGTTTCGTATAGATGGAGTGGCAGTGGTGCTTCCTATAAACCTGGAGCTCCCGAGTTCGAATCTAAGCAGCAACTATTTTTTCTTTTTATCTTTTTTGTCCCATTTTCACTTTTTTGGTCATTTTTTTCTTGCCTTTTTTTTTTTATCCCTTTTTGTTTTCTTTCTTTTTTATTTATTAAAGTTTTATATTTCACTTTTCCATGGCTTTTTAAGTTTAATTTTTTTCATGTTTTATATAACATTTTGAATTTCAATCTTTTCTCATGTTTTCTAGAGCATGTTGACATATTATCTTTAGTTTTTTTGGGAAAAAAATTCTAATTGCAAAATTTACATAAAATATATATATGTTTTTAACAAAACTTGTTTAATATGATTCTCGTAACTCGTCATGGTACTTATTTGACACATCTACGTTTGTATCAAGAATACCTTCAATTGTGTATGGTATAATTTATAGAAGATTGGTGAAATTATTATAAGGATTACATTCTTTTGTATACAAGGTTACATGAGATATTTGCACAAACATAATAAAGTGGCAAATTACGGACATAAAAGAAAAGGCTAATACAATATCGTGGCTAATGGGATTCACATACACGATAGTGTATAAGCAGAGTTAAGACGTGGGAATGGCCCCATCCAAGATCAAAGAAAGTGAAAAAAAAATTAGTGTTTCAAATGTGTAGGATAACCAAAGTTTATGTTTTCACTAATTATAGTTTTAAGTCGACTATATTTCTTTTCACTTTACTATATTAAAGAAGTTAATGCTCTTTAAGTAGTAGCAATATTCTAATATATTTTGTGATCCTAAGATTGTCTTGATAGTTAAGATACTATGTGAATCATTTGTAGACAAATTTGCTTTATGTATATTGTTGAAGTAATAGATTTCATTGCTTACACGATGGAACATATTCAAAATTCATTCATAACGTCCCATTTAAGGTGTATTTATTGGAGATTTTCAAATGTCATCTCTTTAATATCATGAACATACTCATCATCTAAATATTATTATTTTTTTCTTTTTTTATGATAATGTACATATTGTATTTGTTTCATTTTTAGAATTATAAATAGTAAACCTACATGGGCCGTGCGTTTGCACGGCCAGAATATTACTAGTATATATATATATATATACTCAAATAACTTCTCCTATCAAGTTGTCATTCATTAATTCATTACGTAGGATTCGTCATCACATAAATTCGATCGAAGGTAATATTGTCTAAAGACAGACTTATTGAATCGGTCTTTTACATCGTTCAAACCTTTATTTTTAGGTCAAGTTACATGTGTTACATATCAGAGTCGTCTATGAAAATGGACAAGTCGGGCGACAAAGCCTTCAAATTATTGGGTAACTGAAATGTTTAATTGTGTGGATATTTATATGATCATGTGTTAATTGCAAAAAAAACAGAAAAGAAGAAGAAATCAAAAGAAAAAAACTTCTTGTATATATAACTATATAAGGTCTCTTTATGGTTGTCAATTAGTAATCTTGAAAGGGTCTAATGAGGCATAAAAATGTTATCCTAATAATCATATTCCCTATGACAAAACAATTTATTAATATGTCGACGAGAGAAGGACCACTTGCAATGAATAAAACTTTTCATTTAAAGCTCAAATAGGGCCCAAAATCTGTTGACCACTATCTTAAGTTTCACACAACGTGTGACAGAGATAACATTTTTGTACATTCATTTCTCAGGCCAAATTTTTATTAACACCCCTCAAGTTTTAGGTTTCGATATTTCGCCACCATTCATCCAAAAGTTTGGTGATAGAATATATCCAAAAATTGGCAAAATGATTTAACATTAAACTTATAAAAAATTGATTATTCATTACCGCCGAAAAACAACTGTTGATCGGTTCGTACATCTTACCCCATGGATAATATGTAAAATGCAATGTTAGACTAACTCAATGACATATTTTGTAGGATGTTTAAGAATCTATTTATTATATGTATACGTGATAAGATAAACATCGAGATGAATAAGAGTTCAAACGAACAACAATGTAAAAATTGGGTGATGTTATCGGCTAATAAACAGCAAACACTTACACATCTCAAACCATCTATGTTGTACAACCACGTACCACATATTTAGTTTTATCTCAAGTGAAAATTGAAGTCACAATACTTGCTTGTTAACTATTGTTATTATTATTTGAACTACATGGATATTCAATATGACACATACAAGTAATAACAAAGGATCAAAGTTGTAAATAGCAATAAGTGAGTAATTGTATTAAGACCATTTGCCCGTATATTTTATTCAGATGCATGCATATAAGCAAAAACACCCCCTTTGGTTTTGTTGTTTTCCTTAGTGTAATAATTTAAACCATTAATTCTTCAACTTGCACCCCCTAAAATTCTTATTCTTTTCTACCTTTCACATCATCATCATCACCATAATAATTCACTCCTCTAAATCCTCTTCAACAACAACTTGGAATTCTTAATCACATACAAATATAATCCCAAATTCTTTTAATCATGTCACTTCGTCCTAACAGCACTGCTTTCATGGCACAAGCAATGCACACTGAAAGCCCTCAACCTGAAACATTTCACAAATTCTTCGAGTGTTGGATTTGTGAACAAAATTCGTACCTCGAAGAACTTGTTTCGGCCTCAAACAACCATTCCAACAACCAAAACGACGACGCGGTATTAATACCATTGATATCGAGAGTAGTTAAACATTACGAGCGATATTATCAAGCTAAGTCAACTTGGGAAAAACATGACGCGTATTCGATGTTTTCTCCTACATGGAGGAGTAAACTCGAAGAAGCGTTTTTATGGATTGGTGGATGGAGACCTACTTTAGCTATTCATTTACTTTACTCGAAATCTGGTATTCAATTAGAGGCGAAAATCGGGGATCTAATACGTGGACTAAGCACAGGTGATTTAGGAGACTTGAACCCAAATCAGGTAAAGAGAATTGATGAATTACATAAGAAAACGATACATGAAGAGCGCGTTTTGAGTGAAAAATACGCGAAACAACAGGAGTCTGTTGCGGATAAGTCTATGGTTGAGTTATCAAATGCAGTATCAGAAATGATCGGAAGTGATAATGGAAATGAGAATGAGAATGATGTTGAAGAAAATGAGAAATCGGTGAAATTTACATTAGATGCGAAAAAAGATGGATTAGAGGAATTGTTACATATGGCTGATGATTTGAGATTAGGGACGTTGAAAGCGGTTATTGATATATTGACACCGATACAAGCTGTGTATTTTTTGGAGGCTGCGGCCAAATTGCATCTTCGATTACACGAATGGGGGAAGAAGAGGGATGCGAATGGTGTGTAACTACGGCAGCAAATAGCCACTTGATATCGTTATCTGTGCTGCTAGATGTATATTACTGTGTGATGTTGGCATGCCCCTAAGTTTATATATCATGGAGTGCGCGTGGGACAATGCGTAACGTTGCACAAGATGCACGTTTACTGTTAGTAGCACGTATCATTTCTTTCACTGGTATTATTTTCTATGTCCTATTTTTGTTTTTTTACAATTATGTTAATAAGGGGAAATGAAAAAAAAAAAAAGTCATCAATGACTAGGTAAAAGGTTAAAATTGTTCATGTAGATTAATGATTTGTATTTCTCTAGTAACTTAAATTTTATGTAATTTTATTTTCGTATTAGAAGGAACAATGATTTTTAGTGAGGGTGTTCACGGTTCGGTTAAATTCTTGACAAAGTTTGAATCGAATTGAATATTTCGAATTGAACATTTCGATTTTTGAATTATGACCAAATTTTACGCTATGAGTTAATTAAAACATTTAAGCTGCAATATTGAACAAAAATGTATTATAGAGTATTTTGTAAGGATATAGACACGCTAAAGTAAGCATAGTAACGTCATATAAATTATAATGCATCAATAAATCACTAAACACTAAGTCAAGTATATAATGCAGCAACGATTCAAAATTAACCTCAAACAATAAGTTAGATACATAATTTTGTAGTAGAAGTTGTAGATCATGTATGTATTTTTAAAGTTTGTGGGTCGATAACATCATTAGAAACTTAATATGATCTATGAACTTGTATAGTAGAATATAATATAAATAGATCTAATTAGTTAGTAATTAAATATCGGTTCGGTTATTAACGGTTCGATTTTTAGTTAAAATCCAAATCGAATCGAATCGAAATATTTTGATTATTGCATTATCATAAATCGAACCGTCGTTTTACCTTCGGTTCGGTTTTCCAGATTCGATTATTTCAATTACAATTTAATTTTTTGATTTTTATGCTCACTCCTAAATATTAGTGTACTTTGTGAATCTATATATCTTTCTGAAGCCGAACCTAATTGGCTAATTATATTGGGGTTATATGATATGATCAATCTAAATTTCCAATAGTACAAATTAAAAAGAGGTTTTGTCATGTGTTTTAACCAATCTTATTTGTTACTTATTTATCAACGGTCAGGGGCAGATTTTAAAGGGGTAGGGAGGAGTCTTTGACCTCCCAAAAATTTGAGCAAGTAACTTATTAATTTATTATACATATAAAAATATTAATTATATAATTTTTGTTTAAAATTAAAGTATAGAGAATAATCAATTTTGGTCTTTAATGGAAGAAATGTGACTAAAATTACAGTTAAACCCACTGACACGGATTACCCAATTTGTACTTTTACTTTCTCTTTTTTCACTTTGACCTCTTATGTTATTTAACCATTAAACTTAAGCCTATTTATTTTAATTTATTAATGTCTATTGTCAAAGAGATATCCCATATATATATTACAAAAGCAATATTTTTTTACCATAAAAAATTATCTTAAACTTTTTATAAGAAATAAAATTTATCTTATCTTATTATTATATATCAAGAAGCACTCTATTCTTTTAACTTCATAAAATAAATAACTTGAGCTTTACTCTTTTTAGCTAAAAAAGATTACTTCATAAGAACTAAATGGATTTTGTTCCGATTTTATATATTATTCAGCAAACTAATAAAACTCAAACTATCATTTTTACATTCTATTTAAACTATAATGCGTAATCAAATTAAAATTCTCATATTTTACATGTAATTAAGGACCTACATATATGATATAGCATATGGCCAATAAAAATCTACCAAATAGTTCTTCATTAAAATACTAAATTTTAAGCACCAAATAATTTTGACCCCCAAAATTAAGGCTCAAGATCCGCCACTCCCAAAGGTATCAATTTTAGTTGGTAAAGTTAATTGGGTTGATGGTGATTTGTGATTGTATGTAAGAAATCCTGGAAATAGATCTGATACTACTTGCAAACAAAGCTAATTGTTACAGCTATCTCCTAAATGAACTTATGCAGACAAACTACTATTATCAAGTTGATGATGGATATTTAGGAAAGTTTAATAATAGGGTTATAGCAAATATGATAGTAGTTGATTACTATATATGTTGATATTTGTTATATTCCATTTGGTCACCCCGTTGGCTCAACAAATCAGTTAAGCCGTTTGATTTAGGAGCATGGTTCCCATTCTGTGCATAGTTGCATCAAACCCATTAGTCTAAATATAGTTGGACTTTACGAATCTGGAACTGGCTTGTCTTTATATTCGTGATCTCCTTTTAGCCTTTAGATCCTTGTTTTCTACATCACTCCATGTAATTCTTGCTATTTTCTTATTAAGTCCATGGCTAATTTATGTTCGTTCCATTCTTGTGCCAAAGTTTGTATCTGTTGTGGTGTTATCGTGTCTGTTGTATAAACTCTATATCTGGATCTTTATGTATGATTTATTTTCATCTTGAGTTCTTAATGAAAGGAAAAGAGTTTGTCTTTATGCATGATTTATTTCCAGTCTTTTATTTGCAACTAATCTTGGACATGGCCCAAAATCGGTCCCATAAGCTAGTTCAAAGCATCGTCGGTTGGTCAGGTTTTGCATGCCCAAGTCAATCTATGTATCCGAGTTAAAAACCAGCTAGGACCTGTCCAGATAAAAGCTAATCCATGGCCGATTAAGGTTGAAGATCATTCTGTAGTGGACAGCATTTAAGAAAGGAGATGGGTCCTCGCGGCCTCGTGCAGTTACAGAAGCACAGCATTTTTATTGCATAAATGAAGTGACTTTATAGTATCCACAACCTAGCTTGTTATAGATGCAAACTTTATTATATTAAGAATCCATCTTAACAACTAATTTTACAAATGAAGTGATTTCATTTTATTTTGGATGTTACAAAAACAACAACTAGGGATCGATCATTGCCTTTTAAAGAAGATTCTTCCTTGTGAAAACAATACTCAGAATAAGAATCGGTATTAGCAGCTAGTTTTACAATAAAATGTGATCTTATTTATATATTTTCAAGGTTGGAAAATGCCGTTTCAACCATCCTTGCTATTACAAGGGTATGCTAGACCCAGTGTTACTTCCATAGAGCATGCCGATCAGTACCAATTTGGAGATCCACTATTCCTACAAAAGCCATTTGTAACAATGAACCTGACTATTGTCTAGCTATTATCAAGTCAGTCCGTGAGTTGTGAACGTAAAGAAGAACGTAAACGCAATAGAGATAGAAGGCTAAAAGCTAAAGTTGATGACAATGCTGGCAAATCAGAAAAAGACGAGAAAAAAGTGACGTGCAGATGAACTGGACAGGGCAAATCGGAAAAGCGTTGCAGATACGTTTGAAGAGAATGACCCAAAACCCCATAGTCACTAGTTTGGAACGTTAGGGAAGTCGTTAGTGACACGTAACAAAAAGAGACCCTCATTTTCTTAGCGAAAGGACAAGTTTTAGTATATTTTTAAAATCTCTCTCGAAAAAACATCCTTAAGATAGTTGTTTTATTTTCAACTTATTTATTTTCATTCTAGCCGAAAGACTTATTCATATCATGCACTACAAAAAGTCCACCACAACAGTGGTGTCAGGTGATGGTGGCAGTTATGGTGATGGGGGTGGCAGCTGATACAAGTGATGCAATGATAAAAATCTGTAGTTGAACTTAAAGTCTCATAACTTAAAAAGTACAAGTAACTGAACTACCGCTAGAAAAAAGACAACTCTACCGGAAAAACTCTTCATAGCTCGTCTTTGCCTGATTCGGTTGTGGCTGGTTCGGAGGTCTCATCCTCACGGTTCTTTTGGATGAACTCGATTATATCCTCCTTTGTCCTATTCCCGTCATATGGTATCACTTTACCGCTTGAGGTTCTGAAGTATAGTGTCGGGTAACCTTGAACTTCGAATGTGTCAGTTGGAATATCATTGTTTGATCCGTCCTAGTTGAGTCATTCAACCCACAAGTATTAAAAGTTAGACAGCAAAACACATTTCTTTTGATTCCACAGTAAATATTGAATACTTGAATAAAACATACACAAGCAAATTTGACTGGGTTTATAAAATCTGCTTCATGTTGTTAGGATGCCATCAATTTGTAAATCCAAGGTGACCTAAAGGCTAAAAGTGTATCCATATGCTTACAAAGAACTCTTCTTTTTTTCTTAGGCGGATCATTATTTTAATAAGATACCTTTTTTATTATATAGATACATTCATTACTTATGTTATGAAAAACACATATGTACATCAAATGTTGGTGTACTGACGCGATCCGTTTTAGCTGATACTTGGGAGATCACCTACTTGATACTTTCCAACCTGCCCAAACCACCCGTTTTTCCAACTCAAGTATGTGCATACTGACATGAGATACAAGTGGGAACTTACAAATTTTGCGATCATAACACCAGCATCGTTTCCAAACGATTCAGCAACTTCATCCAAGATTGGAGCCAATTTCTTGCAGTGTCCACACCATGGAGCATAGATCTCTAGTAAAACTGTGAAACAACAGGTCCAAACTATAAGCTTAGCAAAGAGAAGGCCCCATAGGCCAGGTTACGTACACTTCTCGAAAAATTATTTAGAAGTGAGCATAAAGGTAAATCTCACTGTTCTTTTTGGAGTCCAAAACCATGTCTTTAAGACTATTGGCAACTACCACCTTCACAGGCTCATCATTGGTTTCAGGAATAGGCTCTGACTTAATAAACGGCTTCACGTTTCCATCCTGCGGCAATTAAGAGAATATCGGTACAAGTGAAGAACTGAAGATGTGAAAGAATCAATTAACTTATCTAAAAAGTCCATGTTTAGTTTGACGTAATCAATGACAGTATAAAACAGAAAGGATAACATCATCCGACTTTGTAATTTTTTTTGTGATCATCTTGTAAACCTGATCAAGCCGTATAAGTATTCATTTTCTCTAGAGGCTGTAATTTCAACCGATTTAAATATCAACAGATATGTTTGGCCAACATTCTATCTCTAACTGTTCAAATGGGAAAAATACAAAAAAGTATATAAAAGAAATACTCCGTAATAGCTACAGAAGAAAAAGGTCAAATATATAGAACATTGGGCCACCACCTATAATGTATTCAAATTGCTTACAATCCCCTAATTCCTTTAATTGAAAAAATATAGATTATCGTTTTAATAATATAGTTTTTCTAATCATGGTTAGTTAATAAGAAGGGACATAAAAGTATGAGGTGGTTCAACCTGGCCCATCTTGACTGGGACTAAGTGATTGGTCGTTTTGACACATTACCCACCCCGTGGCCTGCCCCGTCTCTTTTGCCACCTTTAGTTTTTTAATAAGAGATCACTTGAAAAATGATGAAAAATATGTACTGCTGAACTAATTTACAGCATGTCTTCAGATATAGACACTGAAGAAATACTTGAATTTACCTAACATCATCACAGCTTAATCGTGAATATATTCTTAATTAGAGAGAGGGGTAGATGTTAAAACATACCACGTAGTCCTTCAACCAAGGAGCAATTTGATCAACTTCGACATTTGACTTGATGAACTTCAAGCCATTACTGTTTTGTATAATAAGCACTGGTGACTGGTCCTCTGTAAGGCCAAAATACTGCACATCCAGGTTGGCAGGATGGTCAGGATATGAGTCAAAGTCAAGAGAAGCTGATGCAAGATGAGAAAGATAATTACCTGCAAGGCAGCTTGACTAGCCTTAACATCACCGACGAGGAAATTTAATCCCTTTCCTTTGTATACACCAGCTTCATCAGAGTACTTTGACTTGAAAGCATCAACATGCTCGTGACTGAAATCCAGAAACAGCATAGCCTGGGCAGAAGAAACATACAAACTCTGTTGCTAAGTCACACAATAACTTTATAAAAGCAGCACTCTCCATGTGATTACTCAACACTATCCATATATGCTGGAACTAGAAGGTTAATAATTATTTTGAATGTAAAATTTGGTTGATTTAATGACATAACTGACTAATGTATGAACAAAATAAGATATTTATTCAGTTGCTCATGATTCCCGCTTAGGGTGTTGGTTTTGCCCAGTATCCTGTTTGTGGGGGATTCATATAAAAGAGTGTGCAGAAAAAGGCTTGTCCTTAAGTAAACAGGATATATACCTTTGCATTGGGACTTTCAAAGTATTTGACGAGGAATGGTTGGTTGGTTGGGCTTTGGTCAAAGAGTGTAACAAGAGGAATGCTAGCATCTTCAATGAATTTCTCCAACGCATCAACTTCAAATTTCTAAAAGTTCACAAAGGAAATGTTAATAAACAGGTTACAAGCCTTCATCTTTTACAAAAACAAAAATTCAAAACCAATAACCATCAATGTAGAAGATGAATGCATGTGTACAGCTACAGATTTTGTGGTTTTTTATTGGAAGAGAATTGAATCTCTCAACAGTGGATGACTGGAAATACCTGGAAATCAACAACCAGTTCATCAAATGGCTTCAGTAACCTAACGGTTGGGGTGGTCACTGATGATTCTCCACGGGGAAGGAGTTCAGCTCTGGTAGTGTGACCAAAGTCGTAGTCCGCGCGCAGCTTGTCAGCTAAGATGGTGAAATTCTCATATTCTTCACCAGAGAATTTGGAGAAAATACCTACCTGTAACAATGTATCAAACATTTAACGACTTCTTCATCAAATGTAGTCTAAGTTTAGCGGTAAAAATGAAGTTTAAAAACTTACCACAAAGACCTTCTTGTCATCTATAAGGCTGCCTGCATCTTCTGGAGTTTTTATTTCAAACGATGCAGGACCAACTTGTTTCTTCAAGAATTCCACAATACCATCAGCCTCCCGAGGGCCTTTGTAGTCTTGGACAACTTCTCCTCCATTTTTGAAGATCTTGATAGTAGGGAATCCTTGTATCTCAAATTGTTGAGCAAGTCCTTTGTTTTCTTCAGCATTGGCGTCAACCTTTGCCAAAGCAACTGGAGGATCATGGCTTGACAACACAGATGCAGCCTTCTCATACTGCAAACATACACAAACACACATAAAAAAATTTACTTTCAGCTATATTTCATTTCAATTTTCAAAAACATATATCTTCCAAAGTGGACAAAGTGGGGAACAAGATAGATACCTCTGGAGCAAGATTCTTACAGTGACCACACCTGTAAGAAAAATAGGATGCAACTTACATTGTTAGCAACAGATTTTACTTCGTTAATTGATGGTAAGAAAAGTGAAGTTTAAAAGCATAAAGCTGGAACAAAAGACATGCAACTTCAGATTAGTATAGTAATTAGTAAGATTCATAAAGAGAAAGTAGGTTAGTAAACTTATTTACAAGATTCACCATGGATCAAATATTAAGATAGATTACTAAATTCATTAAAGTTTGGCCCTATAAATCGTCAAAGGGAAGTGACTGAAATACTTAATTGATACATTATTTAATCAACATAGAAAATTATGTAGTATAACTCTAAAACCAGATCCAGATCAGCCAAACAATGAAGTAGCCTACACATTATTAAATATGACTGAATACAGCAACCTGATTCATTCTAGACTTTAAAAATACACAAACACACGTAGTAGTCTCATCTCCTTACTATTAAAATATGAAAAGCTCAAATTTTTATCTTTTTATAGAAGATAAAGCCAAAAAAGCGCAAGAATTAACAATAAAAAGTCACAAATAATCACATTTTTAACAAAAATGCACCTCAATTACACATCTCCTTGCATGGAATCACATGAACAAAACTTAATTTGAATCTATCCATATATATATAATCCCTAAATTTAGATCTGTATTAAGCACACATATACACACAGTTACATAACAAGTTCCTCAAAAATTTACAAACAATCAAATCAATTATAAATTCACGGATCTACATACATGCAATGATTTAATCTCAAATTCACCATAATTAACTTCACGTCAAATCAGTCAACGCTTGTTTATTTATTAAAATGTAACTGAGCTTACATCAAATATAATCAAATCGAAACAAATAAACGAATAATAAAAAAAATAAAGTAAAGCAGATATATATATATAGATGTAAGTAAATACCATGGAGCGTAGAATTCAACGACGATGAATTTATGTTTAGAAACAGTTTCAGAGAAATTAGAGTGATCTAACGTCAACACAAATTCTTTTTCGGACTCGGTAGCAGAACAGATCGATAAAATTGATGTGATTGCTAAAATATAGAACAAAATATAAACCCTAGAAATCGCCATTTTTCTCGCTCTACTGCACTATTTTCTCTGTCTAGAAAGTCACGAGCGTTCGGTCATGTGAGAAAGAAGAGCAGCGTGAATATTGTTGTGTGAATGTGAGTGGAGACGACGTCGTGCGGGTGGAAATTTGGGATCGTGGAATTTGATGTGGGATTTGAAAAAAATATCGTTTTGGAATAATTAACGAATAGTAAGTTTGATATTTGCGTTATGCGACGACCAAAGTAAATATAACAATTGTCAGTTACAATATTATTTTTCAAAAAATAATACAGTGAAAAATCAATAAACATAAAATAAAAAACAGTTAAAAGTAGAAGGTTGGAATATTTGTAAAAAAAATAATATAAAAAAGATAAGGAGAGATACCAAATTAAGAATGTACTACTTATATATAACCTGTCACCCACTACACGTGGAATGTGCTCATTGGTTGGTACTCCTCCCATAGTGTCACTAGGCACTACCATCCTAGTAATTATAATCCATTGAATACTCTTTTTTGTCTTCTATACAAATCTTGTGTATTGCTTACACATGTTCTGATAATTTACATTTGTCATAGAATTAATGTGTATTTTAGATGTATCATTCTCTTATAACTGAAGATTTTTTATTCCTTTTTTATACTTTATGAAGATGAAGATGAATAAAAACAATAAAAAAGACAAAATGCCTCATAAAAACACAAGTTTTATGCTTGTGACATTGTATAAACTATAACCAACATTCGTAGTCTAATCTTGAATTTAATAATAAAAGGACAAATAATATTTATATTTACCATATCGTAAAATTTCATACTATGAATAATTTTAACTAAATTTACAGCCATAAATTGAAACTAAAACAAATCAGTAATTTATCTGCAATCTCAGCCATAAGTAGTGTTACTCCTTTACTTATGTTAATTGTGATTTGTAGTCATGTATTTTATGTTATAAACTTATAATGCTCCTTTGAATACACAAGAACTCTAAAATGCAAACTACATGTACAATGTAATAGTACTCAAAACGAAGTCGACATTTGTGGTTAGATTGTGTGACACTGTGTCACTGTGACAGGACATGAAATTTGGTCACAAGAATATTTCAATTGGTGAGTCGTGACTGATTCAGGTGAGTGAAGCATGAATTTTCAATTTTGAGTCGAGCAGTTGTTGCAAATAAATACCATCATATGGTAATAATGCACCATTTGCAGTTTTAAGTAGAGTATATATCAACTTCTAATATCAAGCATGTTGTGAGGGAGGTCATTTGGTGTTCCATCATGATTGAGTCAAGTCATGGAAGAAGTTAAGACATGAAGCCAAAAGAATTTTAACATGTGGCTAACTTTGACCCATAAAAAGTTAATGCGATATGATCTACTAAAAACATGTAATCATGGATTCAAAAATTTTCACAAGTCGATGCCTTCTTAGCATCTTTGAATATAAATGATGAACAAAAAAGTGGATTTGAACAGAGTGGGTGGATAATACTAAAGAGAGAATCAACATTTAGACAACTCAGTCAAGCTTAGAAGAGTAGAAATCTTATCAGACTTGCAACCGTGAAATCACATCATTTTCAAATAAAACAGCAAGATTGGGTATGAATGGAGCAGGGGCAGATCCATATTTTTATATATGACGAGGCAAAAAAAAAAAATTGTATTCTATCATTTTGAGGGACAAATTTTGTAAAATGCACTAATTATCTTTAATTTTTTTTCGTAATTTTAGATTTCTTGGACACAGCTGCCCCCTTATAGATCCGCTCTTGAAATGGAGCAAATTTTCTAAATATCGTACAACTTGGTTTGTAGATGTCTAGCAAAACGTTACTAATAAAAACTCAAAAACTAAGTACATGGAAAAACAACACAAGTGAAGGAGGACGACACAAAATTCATGTTCAATATGGTATGTTTGTCCATATGAAAGCTAATTTATTGAAATCACAATGTCTTAAATATAATGACCCTTATGTATAATCAGATAACAAAACCATTCCTTTTCAAGTTCAAAACCACGTCTTCAAGGCTATCGGCAACCACCACCTTTAATGGCTCGTTGTTAGTTTCAGAAATCGGTTGCGACTTAAGAATGGCTTTAGCTTTCCTTCCTAAACAATGTAACAAAGAACATTGAACACTTCTAAGTAATAAAGCATATTTATTACTTATTACCAAGAAATGTTATATTGTATATATATATAATCCCACCATCCTTACAAATTTGCAAAACTATCCATTTTGTAAGATCCATGAATAGATAACCATTATCATCAAACAAATTTCAAAGTGAAAACAGATCTACCCAATGATGTTATATTACAACGCTACTACTTTTGGTTAAGATTCCTTGTTTTGACATCATTAGTGGGCATTATTAGTTTCACTAAAAGTCAACCACTTCTACAAGCTTATATTTCCAACAAAATGTTGCAATAATATAAGAAATGGAATAATGCATTTTGTGTATTGCCAGCACCAATACCTTATAATCATCTAACCAAGGAGCAATATCATCAGGCTCTAGATTTGGGTTCATATAGCTTGGACCAACATAGCTGTGTACGATTATGAGAGGTACTTGATCAAATCTCAGGCCATAGTTCTGTTACTCCCAAGCAAAATGTGTGAATAAAATTGATAATTCGCGTACTACATTTTGTGGCAAACAAACCATCTTCTTACGAAAAAATTAATACGGTGATTTTAAAAGTATCAATCAATACAGATCAATACAATGATGAGAATTTCATGAATGGACTAACGTAGCGAGAAAAAAAACTAACATAGAGGTCTTCTTCATTGGTCTTTGCATCGACCAAGACAAACCTTAATCCTTTGCATTTATATACAGCAGCAACAATTTGATACTTAGACTTGAAATCGTCAAAATGCTCATTATCGGAATCCAAAAATACCATTGCCTACGCAAAAACGAATACTAATTTCAAACTTCTTAAGAAAGCATTATTCCAGAAGTTATAACCAAACAGTATTCAGTTCCTACCTTTTATGACTGAAATCTTATTATAAAGGACCCACAATAGTTGGTTTATAGTACATTAACTTTTTTGGATATTTTCTTATAACTTATATAGGAACTAAATTTGTAACAATTTTTGGTTACAGAAGCAAAATTATTGCAAACCTGCTCATCAGGCAGTTGGGATAGGTACTGCAAAATGATATTAGGTGGGGGATCACTAAGAATCGTCACAAGAGGAAAGCTAGCTTCTATAATGAAATTCTCAATGGCACGAACTTGAAAATTCTGTACATTCACACACAAAAATAAGAAGAGTATAAAATAATCATCACAAGATCACGAATAAAAAAGTCAATTTGTGTAACACCTGGGAGTCAACGAAGAGTTCGTCATATGGTTTCAGTAGCCTAAGAGTTGGCTTTGTTACTGATGATTCACCCCGAGGAATGATGCTGGCATCCGAAGCAACTTATTAGCAATGATGGTAAAATTCTCGAATTACTCCCGAGAAAATATAGGAAATATGCCAACCTAAACAAATAATGAAACATTCAACTTAAGTTAGCTATAGCAGGCACGAAATGAGCAAAGTTAAATGGATGATTTGAAAAGGATTATAATGAACTTAGACTGGAGATCTTTTTTTCATCGATAATGCTCAAAACGTCTGTGTCAGTTTTTAGTTCTATAGATGGAGGGCCTATGAGTTATTTCAGAGTTCTCACGAAGTCACGATTCCATCAGCGTCTCTAGGACCTGCATAGTCATGGAAGTCTCTTCCCTTGTTCTGTGAGATCACTATAGTGGGGTAACCAGTTATTTCAAATTTATTGTTAAGTTGTTTATTCTCGTCTGCACTACCATCAATCTTTGCCATAACAACTGGAGGCTTGTGAGTCCTCAACACCGATGCAGCCTTTTCATACTACATTTTAAAGAAATACACGTGAGACTCGTTGATCAGTTGATGTGACTAGATTATGTCCATAACTTGAGATGGAACGAGATAAATATTTTCTATTTTTTAAGATTAAAAGAAGGATGAATGAGTTATATACCTCGTGCATATTCCTCACCAAATTTGAATAGGAGTTTATGTATTTTCTCACTGGAAATCAAGGTAAAATGTGTTTGGTTTGAGATACATGAAAAATTAGGGATATTAGCAAATTTGCCCTAAAAAAAAATTTTATAAAAAAATTTGCCCCAAATATTTGTAAATATACAAATTTACCCTATCCGGTCGCAAGTCAAAACCTGACTTGTGACCCGTTCACGTGCGACTGCGACCCTGCGACTCGGTGTTGCGACTCCGAACCCGAAGATATGCGACCCGTGCCAAGGGCTTGCCACCGCCAAATTGTTCTTGCGACCGGGAATCAAATTTTGACTATTTTTTTTTTTTTTTTTTTTGTAAAATGTGTTAAGTTTTTTGTAAACTTTGAAAATGCATATCTTTTGACTCGTAACTCCGATTAAGTCACCATTTTTTTTGAATTTGTGTATTTTTTCGAGATCTTTTCGTTGGCAAACTGCCAAATTTTTTTTTCGAAATTCGACTTTCTTGACCTTCAATTTGACATTTTACCTTAATTTTGACTTTTAAACGCACTTTGACCGCTCATAACTTGCTATAGAAAATTCAAATTTCAAATTCGTAAAATTTACCGTCAATCTGAAGTGTAAACAAACATTAACCCTCAATCAATTTTTGACTTTTTCGACTTTTAAAAAAAATGGTGGCTTAATCGGAGTTACAAGTCATAAGATATGACTTTCCAAAGTTTACAAGACACTTAACACAATTTTTTTTTTAAAAAAGTCAACATTGGTCAGTGGTCGCAAATCACGGTGTCAACGGGTTGCAAGAACAATTTGGCGGTCGCAAGCCCTTGGCACAGGTCGCATATCTTCGGGTTCGGAGTCGCAACACCGAGTCGTAGGTTCGCAAGTGAACGGGGTCGCAGTCGCACGTGAACGGGTCGCAAGTCAGGTTTTGACTTGTGACCGGGTAGGGTAAATTTGTATATTTACAAATATTTGGGGCAAATTTTTTTATAAAGTTTTTTTTTGGGGCAAATTTGCTAATATCCCAAAAATAAATTGGTAACACAGATTCAGATTGAGTAGCTAATAGACTAATGAGATGTCAGGCTGCAAGTGCAAATTGTAACTAAGAAACGTAAAATTATGAGATTCCGTGGAAACGTCGATTGTCATAAACATATACATGTTCATTTCGTTCATGAAAATATAAAAGTTCTTTACTATAAAATAAATATATAGATGGATTCTAGTATTTGAGGTTGGACATGAAATTCAATGTTAAAGTTGACATGGGTTGCATCCGGTTAAATATTTTTTCTTAATTATAGCTCAAATAGCGAGGTAATTATGAAACTTTTCTTTAAAAAATGAAAAATATTATGAGAGCTTGATCGTCAAACTATATATATTTCCAGGATAATTTGACGAAAGAGACAAGAAGGCTCGACAAAGTGGGAACATTAAAGAGTTTATAATGAAAGATGAGGTTGAAAGATATAAAATTAGAAAGGCACTTGATGATATAAATGAGCGACTTAATTTCCAAAATCAAATTTGTCATTTCATGAAGCATTTTGGAATTAGTTACACAAGAAGATTCTTTTCAAGACACCACGTTAAATCATAGGGGGAGATTGTTATGAACATATAATAATTGTAATAGGATTTACGCGTGTGAGATGTATTATGTCGTAGAGTATATAAGTATGTAATAAGCATGTGTATATGTGAAGGGGTTTAAGTACCTATAGTATACTTATTTGCAAGGACTTTTGTTCATTTTGTAACTTCTACGAACACAGTTCACATCAATATACTATGTTACATTTGGTTGTTCATTTGGTTGTTCATTTCATTGTAATCACATTTGATTATTCAGATACTTGATATCGATCTTATAAAAATTATCGTTATTGAATTACTATCATTGATAATTCGTGAAGAACAAATATAGTATACAACAATTATCAAGTCATTTTTTATAATAAAATTCGTGAGTATTAAACTAGTCATTCTTGATACAAAAGGTATTTCATGTGTTCAAGCTAGTCATTCTTGATACAAGAGAGGATACTTCCTCCGTTAGACTTTGATTAATCTTCCTATTTAACCATGTTACACAATCACACGTGACACTCACGTGACTCGCGTTCATTATAAACCCCAACAAAACTGGCGGCAACTTCACTCCTTTCCCCGCCCATATTTCTCTCAACTTCAAACACCACACACGCAGTCCCCCAACAGCAACCATGAGCGGCAACAGTAGAAAGCGACCGGCGGCGCAACCACCGGTACCACCACAAACACCGAAACACCACCACGCCACAGCGATGGAACAAGAAGACGACGATATGGATGAAGATGTATACATCAAACAAACCTTAATTGATGAAGACGAACTAATTCTGCGTGATATGGAAGATCGTGAAGCCCTAGCTACTCGTCTTACGAAGTGGAAACGGCCGGTTGTACCTTCAGGGTACCAGTCTCATTCAATTAGTATAGGTAAATTTTCAAATTTTAATTACTGTTTGCTTAATTTTAAATTTCTAGGGTTTTATGATTTACAATAATCGGCAACCCTGAGTTGTCCACACACCCCAAGGACAAGCTGTCATTAGACTGGTTCAGCGGCGTGCTCTAGGGTTTTATGAATAATAAAGTGTTTTTTGGTGAATAGTTTTTCAACAATTGGAGATTGATTCCGTGGTTAGAGAGGGTGACAATGTTGCTACTATTAGCATATATGGTGTAACTAATGAAGGTATGCCCTTATGTATTATCTTTATCATTCCTATTATTATTATTATTATATTGTTTTTTAATTGAATGTAAGTCATTTTTATGATGCCATATATTATTGTAGCTCATGTAGTACAAATAATGAGCTAAACCTTGATAGAAAGCGTAAGAAATTTAAAGCAGAAAGAATTTGAATCATATAAGTTGTAAAATATCACAAGTTCACAAATTTATATCTCCATTGAAGTATTTGATAAATTTTCCATCGAGAAAAGGTAAAAACGATCACAATTTGCGATTTTTAATTCAAGATAGTTTTTTTGTCAAAGGAGAACGCTTGAAAATAGTTTAATGAACATACTAGTTTATGAATTTCTGAGTTTATCGACATATGATTAAATTTACTTCTTACCATAGTTTATCTTGTTATTGGAACCTCTCTCATTGTTAATAAATTTGAGATATAACTATCTCCTGTGATCTGTTGGGTTTTGTGTTGTGTAAGTAGGGAATAGTGTATGCTGTCATGTTCATGGATTTGAACCGTACTTCTATATTAGTTGTCCTCCTGGAATGGGCCCCGATGATATTTCTCGATTTCATCAAATTCTTGAGGTATTGTTGTCTGCTATATGAGTTATATTTCTTAGAAGAATTTCTACGAAGGTTTCCGTATAAGTGCATTGATGCAGACTGGTTGAAATTGCTAGGCACTTCATGTAATTTGGAACTTTTTGCAGGGGAGAATGAGGGAAGCCAACAGGAGCATCAAGGTTCCTAAATCTATTATCCGTGTTGAACTAGTTCAGAAAAAGAGCATCATGTACTATCAGCAACATAGCTCTCAGCCTTTTCTTAAAATTGTTGTCGCGTTGCCTTCAATGGTTGCTACTTGTCGAGGTAAAGTTGATAGTCTTTAAATTATAGTCTTCTAAGTGTTGCATTTATTTGCCTTTTAATGTATGTATTTTAATTAGCATCTCTAATGTATCCAGACATCATGCATTCCATTTTATAGTATGCTCTCCTTTATTCTTTATTGAATGAAAGGTATATTTTTGCAAGTATTGTATATTTACACTTGTAGGTTACTGGCTACTGAAGTATTCTATATGCTAAAATTGATAAAGGCACTGAGGGAAGGAGGGAAACAACCCTTTTTACCCATAATATTCATTGATGGATATTTCACTTATTGATATGTAGTGTAAAAGTATTCAATGAAATATTCATCAATGAATATATAGGCCATAAAATCTACTTCCCTCTCAAGTTACAACCCTGTGGATCCTTCCCCACTGTATTGATTTCTGAAGTCTATTCTAGATAGTCCCGAGTCTACTTCTTGCTGTCAATGAGACCATCGCTTGTTGCCTTCTAATCCTATAATTTAATCTTGGCAGGAATTCTTGACAAAGGGATACAAATTGATGGTTTTGGAATGAAAAGCTTTATGACATATGAAAGTAATGTTCTTTTTGTGCTTCGGTTCATGATCGATTGCAATATTAGTGGTGGCAATTGGATTGAAGTTCCAGCTCATAAATACAAGAAGACAGCAAAGAATTACTCATACTCGCAGCTGGAGTTCGATTGCCAGTATCCTCGTTTAAGCAATGCTAGTGATAATCTTATCTAAATCAAGTCTCTTACACGTTGAACCCAATTTGATTATTGAATTTCTTGACAAAGATTATAGTTATACAGATCTGATTAGCCATGTTCCAGAAGGAGAATTTTCAAAAATGGGTCCATTTCGCATATTGAGCTTTGACATTGAGTGTGCTGGTCGTAAGGGTGTATTTCCTGATGCTAAACATGATCCTGTCATTCAGGTTATAACATATACACCTATCAGTAAATTTCCTTAGCGGAAGTGGTGAACGTAAAAAATAAGTTGTTACGTTGCAGTTCCTAATATTCATTTTGCCTCTTCTGTAGATTGCAAATCTGGTCACACTGCAGGGAGAGGAACAGCCATTTGTGAGAAATGTCATGACCTTAAAGTCGTGTTCACCAATCGTTGGTGTTGATGTGATGTCATTTGACACAGAGAGAGAATTTTTGCTGGCTTGGAGGGTATTTTCTAATGTCTCATCTATTTGTGTCATAATTTATCTTCCTGTTCATTGCAAATGGTATACTGCACCATCTACATGATAAATAGTACATATGGACACTGCTTCTCTTGTAGACGTGAAGCTGTGCATTCACACTGCACCTAATTTGGCTATGCTTCAGTTAGAGGTTATCATGTATTATCCTTTACATAGTTTGTGAAGTTACATGCCCATTATAGTCGGTACATATCTATTGCTAAACTTGGAGGAATACTTAGTACTTCACTGATTTTTTAGGGAATATGTTTTTGTTTCAGAACCTGTTGCTTTATGGACAAGTAGTTATCTTGTAGGTTGTTCATGGATTAAATGGGGTATTTGTTTTTGTACTTAGTATATAAGAGGTTTTATTGATATGCGAATGGGATTTGTTCTGTTGATGAGCAGACATTGGACTTGTTATATGTATGTTTGACTTCTATATAGGCTGTTTTTTTTGTTTTCTGTAAATATAATTCAGTCCAGACATTAAAATAGTCATTTCATTCCAAATCGAACATGATGTTCTAATAAGTATTTTTATATTTTATAGTTGTAGTCGGAATCTAATAACATCTTAATTGGAAACCTATTAACACTTGTTGGGATGTTGAATAAGTTGATGTTCAGTAGAGATGAATATATTTCCTGTCTCTTTCAGGATTTTGTTCGAGAAGTTGATCCAGATATTATAATTGGTTATAACATTTGCAACTTTGACTTGCCTTATCTGATTGAGGTCAGTGGCTAGCCCAGTCCCCTCTTAATTTGGAGTATAGCTTAAACTTATTTACTTATACAGCTCTTGCATTATCATTATTAAAATGGTAGGCGGCTCATAACCCTTCAATTTTAAATGAGAAAATGTATCCTTTCTTGCAGAGGGCAGAATCATTGGGGATAACTGAATTTCCTATACTTGGCCGCATCAGAAATAAAAGAGCATATGTGAAGGATTCAAATTTTTCTTCAAGGTCATGGTTGATTGTATACTTTACTTGCAACTAATGAATGACAATCGACATATATGTCTTCTTTTAAAGTGCAATTGTGGTAGCTGTATTTTGTTTCTTTGTTGGATCCCATCTTTCCTTTCAAATGCATCTTGCCTTTCCAATAGGATATGGGTCTTGGTTTGGAGAAACCTGGGGGCTGCTCTTTGATGTGTAGGAAACTTTGGGTTTTTGTTGAAAACTGTCAAGTTAATGTACAGTTATACTTGACAAAGCTCTCCACATTTTTTAATTTTAGCAATATTGGTTTGGTTTTGCAGACAGTATGGTAAGAGAGTAAGTAAAGAAGTTATACTGGAAGGGAGAGTTCAATTTGATTTACTTCAGGTCATTTTCCTATAAAATGTTTTTGAACAGATAAGTGGAAGTATAAGGATAACCAGAAGGTTTTAATTTCTCGTCTTATATTTGCAGGCTATGCAAAGGGATTATAAATTAAGTTCATACTCACTGAATTCTGTTTCAGCTCACTTTCTTAATGAGCAGGTATCCTTTTTATCATGTCTTTTTCTTGATTTAGATGAGCTATCCATGTCTTTTCTCTTTGTTTCCATATTGTAGCCATTATGATATTTTGACGATATGTTATTTGATTTGCAGAAAGAGGATGTTCATCATTCAATTATATCCGACCTTCAGAATGGTAATGCAGAGACAAGACGGAGATTGGCTGTATATTGTCTCAAGGTGTCATTCTTTCATGAGTTTACAATAGTGTGATCACTAATTTGGGTTCAATAATACGGAGTAGTTACTTAGTTCTTGCTGTCTGACCTTTCTGTGCTATCAAGTCCACAGCTTTTCATTGTATGTTTTAGCGTCTTTCTTAATCAATAGTATCATTTGAAATCCAAACTGGTTATTGAGGATGTAGTGATGCTTCTATCACTTGTTGAGTCCCCAGCCGGGTGTTTCCGGATTCAGGTCAATAGGTGTGTAGCACCATGTATGGCTTGGCCGTATTCTTGAATTATTAACCATACGTATAGGAGATTTTAAATTTGTGATGCGAGAGGGGCTATTTTGGAAGATGAAAATTTACAATTAACATTATTAGAATATAGGGTTAAATATCTGAAGTGAAATGGTTATGGCTTGTGAGAGTGCAAGAAGACTATGTGGGGTTCATTCTTTTTCATTAATAGGTTGGAGTAATTTGGTGATACTAATTAAAAGTTAAAAGCGTTACGAGCCTTGAAAATTCACATGTTTTAAATTTTGTGTACTTCGTATGAGTTTTGAGGTAAAATTTCTTATCTGTTGGTTTGGTGTTGGACACTTGGGCTCGTATATATTTCCCTCAAGATATAAATGCAACCCATATGGGCTTTATAATCTTTTTATACTTTGGTATCCGTGTGTTACACTTCCATATCCCTACACTTGATTTTACCAACATAGTGGTTGTACATGAGTAAGGCTTCTAAACTTGTATTATTATGCAGATGTATTTACCAGGATGTACAATTTTACATGGCTTTTAAAAAAACTTATTCCCTTCTTCTGGAAGTTTATTAATACTTGTCAAAATAAGGATTGATTAAGTTCCAACTGCTAAAAATTTCTACCATGTATCGAAGGTACTCTGTATCAAAACTCAGAGGGATTCTTCTCTTCTAAAGGAAATTTGCTCTCTTAGTAGAATGGGACTATTGTTCTGACAAATTAAAGAAAGTAAGTTATTTTTTACAGGACGCTTATCTCCCTCAGCGGCTGTTAGACAAGTTGATGTTCATCTACAATTATGTGGAAATGGCTCGAGTCACTGGTGTTCCCTTATCATTTCTCCTTTCTAGAGGACAGAGCATCAAGGTCATCATCTATGATATTTTGGATCTTATATGATTTTTTATGAAAGTATTAGCTCTTGAACTATAAGTAGCTTTCTGCAGGTACTCTCTCAACTTCTTCGGAAAGCAAAACAGAAGAATCTAGTGCTTCCTAATGTGAAACAAGCAGGATCTGAACAAGGAACATATGAAGGTGCAACTGTGAGTATATTGTTCTTCAGCGTCAAGTTTTTATAATATACTATATTCATATTCTCCACAGTCCTGCTAGTCCGCTAATTTTGTCGTTGGGTGAAGGAATAATAGATTCAGCCATTTAATGCTTGAGTTTTTGAACAAAGATGAGAGTTTGTCATTGCATGAAAGTCATGATGTGCATTCCCGGTGCAGAGTCCTAAACGTGAATATTAAGTCATGAATGGCCTGGCTCACTTTAGAACATTCCACATATGTTAGTCTCATTGTTGAGCTCATCAGCCTTTGTTTTGAATTCTGGATGGTCTCATGAGATCAATTTTTCTTATTAAACAAGTCATTAAATGAGTGGTAACTCCGAACAGCATAATAATATTTTATAAACTGTTTAAACAGCAACTGTGGATGCAATTTTTAGATTTGATTTTAATGGATAGCCATTAGGCTTATAAGACTAATTGGCAGTACTTGTGGATGGTTATGAATCAAGTATTGTTGTGATGACCTGTCGTAGCTCTCATTCTGGTTGTTATAATGTTATTTCCACGACCCATTTTCTTGTTACTTTCCCAAAAATTGTCGTCTCTTCTCTTCATCCCTGGAATGCTTGCTTAAGCATTTATCATAGTAACTTTACATTGAAATTATCTTGCTGTATAGGTATTGGAAGCCAGGACAGGATTCTATGAGAAGCCAATTGCAACATTGGATTTTGCATCACTATATCCGTCAATCATGATGGCATACAACTTATGTTACTGCACTCTAGTGAGATTCATTCGTTTTATTATTAATGTACAGTGTCTAAGTAAATTAGCCATCGGCTTGTCAAATACTATAATAATTCTGATTAAGTTGATTTGATGTGTTAAATTTCTGGCTAATCCTCTTAAGGTGACTGCTGAAGACGTTCGGAAGCTCAACCTACCACCTGAATGTGTCAACAGAACTCCGTCGGGTGAAACATTTGTTAAGTCAGAGTTGCAGAAGGTATTAATTGAGTTGGTGCCATATTGTATGATAAACTGTAAAAAATCATCATGACAAGTTATAAATGTGATTTCAGGGTATACTTCCAGAAATTCTTGAAGAACTTTTGGCTGCTCGTAGGAGGGCTAAAGCAGATTTGAAAGTACGGAACTCCTATTTTTCCAAATACTGAACTTTTTTCTCCTTCACAAGTATTAATTGTAGATATGCAGATCTTCTGAACATGTCTCTATTTATGTTAAACTTCATTTTGGTCACATACTGCTTGGGATGTTACTAGGCTCTACTATCTCCTGTCAGGGCCAACCAGCTTAGACTAATAATGTTTTAATATCGGTAAGTCCATTGGACTTACTCTAATGGTTAGCATCATGTCATGAAGAAAGTGCTTATATTGTTTTGCTATTCTTAAGAAAATGGTCTCCATGTGTGAATTATAATATCAAAATGCTGACTGCTGAAAGATTACAAGAATTTTATTCATACATGTAGCAGTATGTTTGGGTTCTAGGATGACCACTTGCTGAGAGAAAACCCATAATTGCATCCATAAGTGATGATGACTTGGGATGGGAAATTTCCTTACATTTGTGATCATCATTTTCTTCTCTCTTTATCCAACATGATTTCCAGTGGTGATACCGGAAATCCTCTCCACAGTTCAGAGATGCCATTAACAGTGTTATTCTAATGGAAAACTGATAACTTTCTTTTGAAGTAGTGTATCCAATCAGGAGGGCCTTTGAAGCAGATACGTGGCTTTAGCTGTGTTGCTATACTAGTTAAATCCAATCAAACAAATTTTGTAGTTGGCAGTCCCTCTATTTTGTAAATTTTCAATGTTCTTAGTATTTGTTCGTACAATAATGAGTTTGGTTGCCAGGAAGCAAAGGATCCACTAGTGAAGGCTGTGTTGGATGGTCGCCAGCTGGCTTTGAAGGTAAGGCTGCCATCAGTTATTTATCTACCTATTTATGTTTCTCCTTTCAATTCAAAGCTAAATTCATAGATAATAGTATTAATTAATTATGGATGTCTTGCAGATTAGTGCAAATTCAGTGTATGGGTTTACAGGAGCTACAATTGGCCAGTTACCATGTTTAGAGATATCCTCAAGTGTAACAAGCTATGGTAATGTGTCATCAGCCATAATGAATTATCTTATTATGTGTTTGTACATGTACTTTGGATGATAATTAATTACGAGAATGACACCTCTTGGTTGAAAAGTGTTAGAATTCTTTAGTATTATTATTATTATTATTATTGAGTATTAGGCCCGAATTAGATTAGTTCAGTTTAGGCCCGAATTAGATATTAGGTTTTCTACATGTTCTATATATACCATTGTAACCTTTATAATTATTAAGTCAATACAATGTAATTGTGTTATTACCGATTGTTCTCCAACTCTGTTTACAAAAAAGTTACCTGATTTTGTAAGCTGTGACTGATTTGTGTAGGTCGACAGATGATTGAACATACAAAAAGACTTGTCGAAGATAAGTTCACAACGCTTGGGGGATATGAACATAATGCTGAGGTATTGACTTTCGCTATCATTTATTTGGCCTCTTGCATGATTGTTGATTTAAGCCTGCTTGAAAGGTGATCCCAACAGAAAAAATATATATGCCTTGCCGATCAACTGATTACTTGAAATATCAGGTCATATATGGGGATACAGATTCAGTTATGGTGCAATTTGGTGTGCCCACTGTGGATGAAGCCATGAAGCTGGGCAGGGAAGCTGCTGACTACATTAGTGGAACTTTCATCAAGGTAACTTCCGCTTTAACATCCTGCATAAAATGCAGCTTTTATGATCTTTTTTTTCTAAGTTATTTTGAATTTTTAAGCCATTATAGAAATCCAAACGTAACTTGCATAATGGTAACACTGATCTACAAATTGAATCCTATTTGCTTTTTCTTTCCTAATCTTTGATGTTATCAAGTATCATCTATTTTCTATGCCAAGCTTCATGAAGAATAGGTCCATGTAAAGCCAACGTTACTTTGATAATATCCGCATAACTGAACCTTATAAGTTTCTTAGAAATCTCTTTCTTCATACAGTATATGATGGCATGTCTTGTATTTATCTGGATAAGTGGACATTTAGGTATTATATTGCTATGCCATTCCATTTTGTACTCGTGAGCTTTCCCAGGATATCCAAACATAGTAACTGCAGCTTGATTTTCTAGTTAAAACCATCAGTGTTTTGCCATATTCTTTACTTCAGTATATTGTCAAGGTTAAAGGAGAAACTGAAGGGGTTCTAAGCTATAGTTTGTCAATCTTGATAACTAATGTGCTCCTAACTTTCATGGATAATTTGTTTCTATTCTACATTGTTTCTTTAGTGAGACGCGTTTGTTGTTATATCATGTAATGCCTTAGAGGCATTTCCTACATATTGTTTCCTGATTTATATATCCTCACAAACATAGTCTTCATTGTATTTGGTATAGTCTATGTATGATGTTTGTATATATGTTCTTCTGACTTGTTACTTGATGGTTTGTTTTGCAAAGCCCATCAAACTAGAGTTTGAAAAGGTCTATTTCCCGTATCTATTGATCAGCAAAAAGAGATACGCTGGTCTCTATTGGACAAATCCAGACAAATTTGACAAGATGGATACAAAAGGTAGGCAAAAGTATCTCTCTGAGTTATCCGTTTATTCGGATTTTCAGTTTTTCCAAGTATGTTATATGAACAGCTTGTTTCAAAATGTAAGGGAATGGTCGAGTGCGAAGACTTCAAATCTTGCAAGTCTGGGGAGCCTTAGTTACACCAGGATTGCTCATCATATTTTATGTATCTGCCCATAACACATCATCTTCTGATCCATTGAGTTCTATTGTCAGGTATTGAAACAGTTCGAAGGGACAATTGTCTGTTAGTCAAAAACCTGGTAACTGAGTGCCTTCACAAAATACTAATAGACAGAGACATACCTGGAGCCGTTCAGTATGTCAAGAATACCATTTCAGATCTACTTATGAATCGCATGGATTTGTCTCTTCTGGTTATTACCAAGGTAAGAAAAATTTCTAGGCTTTATCATTTTACTCCTTTAAATTATTCAATTAGTGCATCTGCGTTAACTTATCCAGTTAACAGGGACTGACGAAAATAGGAGATGATTATGAAGTCAAGACCGCACATAATGAACTTGCAGAGCGAATGCGAAAGGTTAGCATGACCTTGCACACTTTTATCTTTTCCTGAGTGTTGGTACTTTTGTATCTTTGTTGTCATCATACAAATATATTAAATACCTTGGGTTGCAAATTGCACATCAGTTTATATATAGATTGATGGCTACTCATGACATCGATTATGTTAATATTGTAAACTAGTAGTATGAAATCTGCGCTGTATCTTAATAGTCACTTAACTAGGCAAGACATCCGTATAATTAATTTACAAATTCTTGCGAGGATGTTTTTGGGACATTTATCTCCGAACATCTAAATTGTACATTAACATTTCTGGAAATGAATGGACAAGCATTTGGGTATTGTGTATAATAATTAAATGTTATTTACAATAATTGGTTATTATCCACTTTGGCACTTGTAACAACATCCATGATCCAATTATGTTCATTTTCTATTTACAGCGAGATGCAGCTACTGCTCCGCATGTTGGCGATCGAGTACCATATGTGATTATCAAAGCTGCCAAAGGTGCCAAGGTAAACTGGAATACGCTGTTATACTTTAAATCTTCTACCCTGTTATTTACCATATTTAATTCAAACTAATTGATGAAAATTAGGCGTACGAGAGGTCAGAGGACCCAATCTTTGTGCTGGAAAACAATATACCCATAGATCCTCATTACTACCTTGAAAATCAAATAAGCAAGGTTCGTTAAGCATATTTGTCATTTATACTTGAATTTGGGTCTGCTGGTGCTAAAGAGTTGATGTTGCAGCCACTGTTGAGGATATTTGAACCCATCTTGAAGAATGCTAGTAGAGAGCTTCTTCATGGAGACCACACTAGAGCTATTTCCATCTCTACACCATCAAATAGCGGGATAATGAAGTTTGCAAAGAAGCAACTAAGTTGTGTTGGCTGCAAAGTTCCAATCAGGTATCAGTGGATTTATGCTTCTTTTTCAACTAGGGCAACATTCATTGAACCTGTGTTTTCTAACTTCAGTTCGACTGGGCTCAAATTATAATGTTTCTTTCTGTAATTCCTTGACTTCCATTATCCCACATTTACGAGTCATGTTAAAATCCAACAGGTAAAGAGACGTTCGTGTCTCTTTAGCTTGACAATATATATTACTTCATTAGTAGTGACTGCTAGTTTGTACTTGTCATAAACTCATGAAACAAGAATAGAAAACAGTAGTTTTTTCAGCTTCCCCCGGCTTGTTTTCCAGCCAGCCTTAACTATTTAGGAGATAAACACTTCAGTTCTACAGTGATTTTATATTTGTTGGCTTTGCTAGCCATTTTTACAGTATCCAGGGGTATGTATGTATTTTGCTCTTTTAGAAGAATCTTGTTTTCAGCAAATTTAAACTCAAGTGTTTTCTCTCTTTGCAGTAATAAAGATCAAACACTTTGCTCACACTGCAAGGGAAGGGAAGCTGAACTATATTGCAAAACTGTAGCCAACGGTGTGCAACTTGTTTTATCGGCTTTTTTAGTTATCAAATGCCAGTTTGCTCTCTAATGAAATTAAACTCAAGCAGATGTAACCTTGGTTGTAATCTGTTTCAATTATAGTATCCGATTTAGAGAAGCTTTTTGGGAGGCTATGGACGCAGTGCCAGGAGTGCCAAGGATCTCTCCATCAAGATGTTCTATGCACAAGGTGCTTGATTCTTCTATTTTTTTTTCTTTTTTTGCTATGATGTTTACATTTCCAGAAAGCTATTAGCGCTTTCATGTTCTTTCAAAATGAAAAAATTGCAAATGACTCATTGTATTAAATATCACGAAAACTATACTATTAAATTAATTATCTGACTTCTTTGAATAAGAGATTTTAGACGTAATAATTCGAATATGTTTTTTTGCCCTTTTTGTTAGTATACTAAACTAAAGTACATTAATGCTTGTTTAACCTGTTTTCTTGTTTCATATATAGCGAAGTTGGACCTATCTTGATTGTTAGTGATGATATATCATCCAAAACTTCAACGTTTCTATTCTGTTCTTTTATGGTTATAATTTTTATTTGTTTTTGTAGCCGGGATTGCCCAATCTTCTACCGGAGGAAGAAAGCACAGAAAGACATGGCCGAAGCCAAAGTCCAATTAGAACGATGGAACTTCTAATGTTCTTTCCTCACTTTTTCTGCTCTGCCGAATTCCAAAACATCGAAAAACTCAAAGATGCTAACTGCAGAGGCTATCCGTCGAATTATTTGACATTGGAAGTATAAAGTGAAGTTTTGGACGCTTTGAACATTGATAAGAAGCTAACCCTTGTTGGAGTTTTTTGTATTGTACTTAGGCAATGTGTTTGGTAAGTGATTCAGCTCACTGTCTTCCTATATGATCATGTAACAGTGCTAAACATCAAGTTACGGGGCTACCCTAGATAGGTTGATTCGTTCTTAAGAAAAATCCAGGTGACAGGATTAGTCTTGTACATGAGTTTCGTGCTGTATCGGGATCTTCAAAAGAAACACTTAATTGAGTTGTAACTAGTTTAATTTTATTGAAGTAACCAGGCCCGAATATGAGGGTGTGCAACATGGGCTGTTGCACAGGGTCCATTTTAGTTTGGGGCCCAGAAAAATAAATTCAATCTGGGGTTATATATTTACAAAACTGTTTTGTTTAATGAAAACGCACCTAGTCTAGCGAAAAACACATTGCAAAGGGAATTAGTTGGTTACTAGTTTGATTCATGTTAAGCACATTTTTTGATATTATTTTTTTTTAATTCGAATATTATTTTTTATGGTATTTATTTTGTCAATTCAAATATTTCAAATAAATTTTCAAAGTAGTCAATTAAGGTTTTCAATTTTAAGATCCTTTTTTGGTATTTACTTTTTCCAATTCAAATATTATTTTTTGACATTTATTTGCCAATTCAAATATTTTAAGTAAATTTTTTAAAGTACTTGATTAAGGTTTTCAGTTTTACTTAGTTATTTTAATTATTGTCTTCACATATTTTTATTTGACAAAAAAAGGTTTGCCTTATTTAGTTTTTGTTTTATCATTACAACCCTCGTACTATGTGGGACTACGTCAATAAATATTTTGAAATTTATAAGTATTTGATAATGAAACATATAAATGGAGATCAAAGTTATGTAAACATGATTTAATAAAAGAAAATGATTTGTAAATTTAACCATAGAGAAATACATGGTATTTCATAATTTTCTTAAATTGCTAAACTATAATGTATACGATTGATGGAATTATTTAACGATGAAGTAACAATTATTTTGTTCTTCAAATTACGTAATAACAAATTTATTTAAAACTAAATAGATTGACATCTATTTTTCTCTTAAAACAATTTTAAAAAGGTTATGAAGCAAATGAGTATTGTCACATGTCAAAAAGATAGAAGTGGAAAATAACATAGTGAGTAATGAGAAGATGACATGTGGACAAGCAAGTAGTTTCTTAAAATTAATATATAGATTTACTTTTGAAGTAAAATTTTATTTTATTTGGTATATGAAATTTAATGTTAAAAAATTAACTTTTGAAGTAAAATATTGCTAGAATTTAAAAAATAATTAACAATAAGTCAATCAATTAATTTACCTAAATACTATAAAGCAATGCAGAGTTTATATAAAGAATCGATTAAGGATCTAATTTAAAATTGTAGCGCAGGACCTTCGAAATCAATGAGACGGCCCTCTAAGTAACTACCCTATTGAGTTGCTAGCCGATAGATTCTCAAGTTTACTTAGTTTTTTGAATACTCTAGTTATCCACATGATAAGAGTGCGAAGATATGCTGCGATCATATAACGGAAATAACGTTAGTTCTGCTGCAATTTGAGTCGTGGGATGTTAAACCAGAACATGAATGACCCGGCCCACCTATCTAGACTTTCATATATCATTTTTTGTTTTTATTTGATTTTTGCTTATTTTATATACTTCTTTCTCTTTCACGTATTTTTTTCATCAAAAGCTTTAAAAATGTTATGAAAAGTTTATAGTTTTATGTTTCAATTTTCATTTAAAAAATGAATCAAGACAAAATACAATCATTCTTCACGTATTCCAACAGGTGACTTTGTATGCATTTTTTATTGATGTTATTTGCATATTTGTCGGAGAAAAAAGAGATTCTGGAGCGATGGTTGGAGATAGCCGTAGGAAATGTCAAATCCCAAATATCTACAGTTACTTCAAAAATGTTCAACCATTGATCAAGTCAAACAAATTCACGCACAAACAATCACCATTGGTCTTGCTCGATTCAC
Source organism: Logfia minima (assembly GCA_963921325.1). Lineage (NCBI taxonomy): Eukaryota > Viridiplantae > Streptophyta > Magnoliopsida > Asterales > Asteraceae > Logfia > Logfia minima. Next base: position 51,388,142 of record OY992763.1, on the reverse strand, counting down.
TTACATAACCAGCAAGCTCTTAGCTTTCTCAACCACATTCGATATCAATTATGCTCACAAAATCTTGAATCAAATAGCCATACCAACAGTATTCGATTACAACACAATAATACACGGTTACTCTAAAACCCCAAAACAAAAAGTTGGTCTTGTAATCTACACTCAAATGTGTAACAACCTAATCAAACCAAATGATCGTACATTCCCTGTTTTGGTTAAATCTTGTGATTGTTTACATTCGTTGGTTCAAGTACATGGACAGATTGTGAAAATTGGGAATGTTTCTGATGTGTACTTGACCAGCGCGCTAATTTTTATGTATTCGAATTATAAAGTTGTAGAATTGGCTAAACGGGTGTTTGAAGAAAGCTCTTATAAGAATGTGGTTTGTCGTACTAGTTTGATAACTGGGTGTTTTGGGAATGGGCTTGTAGATGATGCTCGTAAGGTGTTTGATGAAATGCCTGAGAGAAATGACGTGTCGTATAGTGCGATGATATCGGGGTTTGTGAGAAATGAACTTTTTAATGAAGCGGTTGAGTTGTTTCAGCGGATGAAGGAGTGTGGAGTAAAGGCGAATAGATCTGCTTTATTGAGCGTTGTTAGTGCTTGTGGTGTGATTGGTGCTTTTGTCGTAGGAAGAAGCGTACATTATCAATTAGTTGAAGACTCGTTTGGTATTGACCTTGAGATTGGTACTGCACTGATAGATTTTCATTCAAAAAGTGGGGAAATTGAGAAAGCTGAAGATATATTTAGCAGGATGCGTTGTAAAGATGTTGCTACATGGAGTGCTATGATTTTTGGATTGGCTTTAAATGGAAAAAATGAAATGGCCATTAAGCTCTTTGAGGAGATGGAGCAGAAAGGACCGGTTCCGAACGACATTACTTTTGTTGCGCTTCTTGTTTCTTGTAATCACAAAACTCTTGTGAGATACGCATGGCGTCTGCTTGGCAGAATGTGCAAAGTTTACAATGTTCGACCGGCGATTGAACACTATGGTTGTATGGTTGATTTGTTAGCTAGATCTGGGCAGCTGAAAGGAGCAGAAATACTTATCAAATTGATACCAGTGGAACCTGATGGACCAATATGGGGGTCTTTTTTACATGGCTGTATAACACATAATGAAATGGAACTAGCAGAGAGAGCTGGAAAACATTTATTAGAATTAGACCCTCAACACAGTGGACGTTATGTTATCCTTTCTAATATGTATGCAAATATGGGAAGCTGGAATAATGTGAGCAGATTAAGGAATATGATGTTGGAGAGGAAAGTTGCTACCGCTGCTGGTTGGAGTTTTATTGAGATCGATGGGATTGTTCATAAATTCTTAGTTAATGGTCAATTGGGCTGTCCTCAAGCAAGAGACCTCTATGAAATTCTTCAATTACTTAATACGATATTGATGAATTAATATAATGGTCATTCATTGGCTGGTTGTGTACCACTAGAGCATATAGAAATCAAAAATAAAAAGTGAAGCTGTAAGGGAGGGGAAGCTCAACCTTATTGCAAAACTGTAGCCAACGGTACAAAGATTGTTTCTTCTGGCTTTTTTAAGTTATCAAATGCCAGTTTGCTCTCTCACTTAGTAAACTCAAGAAGGTGTACCTTGGTTGTAATTTGTTTTGGTTGTAATCGAGAAGCTTTTTGGGCGGATATGGACACTGTGTCAGGAAAGCCAAGGATCTCTCCATCAAGATGTTCTATGCACAAGGTGCTTGATTCTTCTTTTATTTTATTATTTTTTTGCTATGCATTTCCAGAGAACTTAATGTATTACACTGGCAACTAGATGTGTACGTGTTGGGTAATGGGTCAAAATGGGATTGGGTTGGGTTGTCAGCACTTTCAATTCCATTCATAAAGAAAAAATTGCAAGCGACTTGTATATTAAACAATATGAAAATTATACTATTAAGGTCGTCATATGACTTATTTGAATAAGAGATTTAAGAAGTAGAAATTTGAATTTGTTTTGTGTGACCCTTTTATTAGTGTACAATACGAAGGTATATTACTACAATAGTTTTTGACCTCTTTTCCTGCTTCATATATAGCTAAGTTTGACCCATCGAAACCGTTAGTGATGATATATTACCCAAAGTTTAACATATTCTATTCTGAGTTTCTTTTATGGTTATTGTGTTGTTTGTTTTTGTAGTCGGGATTGCCCAATCTTCTACCGGAGAAAGAATCACAGAAAGACAAAGTCCAGAATGATGGAACTTCTAGTGTTCTTTCCTCATTGAGTCGGTTGCTGATAGATTTTCAAGTTTATATAGTTTTTTGAATACTCTAATTACATGATAGAGTGCGAAAGTATGCCACGATCATATAAATAGAAATATGATTAGTTATTCTGGAAATTTGAGTAATGGGATGCTAAACCAGAAAATACGACTGCAAACGAGCTGATCCTTTTGTTGAGTGTTTGGAGGTCAAATTTAATTGATCACTATTTCGAAATCTCTTGTATTTGTTTTTTATTTTTTATCAATCTTGCTTCATTGAACACATCTTTTGCACTGTAGTACTGTACAGATATTTTAAGTCTGTTGAGCTAATGTTTGAGTATATTACTAGCAATATAGTGGCGGATTTACTAAAATAGCCAAACATCTAAACAGTAGTTAAACAATATGCAAAGTTGCAAACAACTTAAATAAAAACAACACTCCTTATTAGATATTCCATTACAGTATTAAGTAACACAAATGACTCGAAATTAAGCACTTGACCAACAATGAAGTGATGAACAACAACAAAATCAAATTAATAAGAAAATGAACCGAATTTTGTTTTTATTAATGGATCACAAGGGGCCCAGATAAGGGGTCCATTAAGAAAACTACTATTTGGCTCAAATTGGAATTTAGGTTGTGAAAAAGTGGTCACTTTCTATGTGTTTTTGTTATTCTATCTAATGATCAAGTTTGATTCTTTTGTTTTGTTTCATTAAACTCAATAGGATTTTAGTAACAATATGTTGGACACTTGGACTTCATTAAACTCGATATAAATTCTACTTGGTTTGATGAAAATATTACATTATAAATTAATTTGACATTTATGATCAAGTAACTAAAAAATCATACATGTATAAGTGCATATCATCATTATCTTTTGTAACAAAGAATGGCTCCTTCGGCCAATTGGTACTAAAGTGATACATAAAACACAAACATACATACATAAATCTATAAATCTTGCAAAATTTATAAACTTCATGATACGCGCGATTCATAAATTTATACTATTTATGTTTGTGTTTTTTATGTTTTTGAAAAAAAATATTGAAAAGAAGAAGAGGTTGAATAAGATGAGGGTTCTTTGATTACGTTCTAATGGTGAGAACATAACATAGCATAAGAAATAGGTAATGTTTCATAAACTAAAAGCAAATGACAAAAGTAAAGACGTGGACAAATTCACCTTATCTTTATTGATTCGTGTTTAGATATTTATTATTTTCATTGATTTAACTGGTTAGTTATTATGCTCGATGCATTTCATTTTACGCTTATAAAAATATTAATATATTTATTTCAACTAAACGTTTTAGTAATGGAAGATTAATAAGTGGGTAAAGAGAGTGAGTGGACAATAACTTGGTGTTGACGCCTTGATGAGTCAAATCTTTGTCAACTTCAATCTTTTTCTTTTGTTAAACTTCTTTTTGCCATACAATCTTTATACTCAATATTACATTTCTAGTCCCTTTACTATCATTTCATTACATATTTAATATGTTTTACTTGTTTTGTAATATGTTTCATTTTATTATGACACAATTTAACTATTCAAGGAAAGTTTTATTACAAATTAAATAAACGACATATGTAAGGCTTTCAATATGATCAAGTGCATAGAGGTAGCGAAGAGTAACGAGTTGGTTCTCACGATTTACACTCGAGTTAAAATTTGGCTTGATCATTACCTAAAAAACAAAATTCCCTTGTTTAATTATGGACTTCAATGAATTTAGGCAATAAAATGGTGAGAATATTTTATCTAAAGGACTAAAAATGATATTTAGAAAAGGTATCAACTTTAATTCACTAAATGCTAAAATGAGAACCCACGCATTCAAAAAAGTTGTTACTTAGAAGGTGGTCATTATCTACTTAAGATTTAAGATTATATAATTTTGTAACAAAACAATCCATTTCTGAAGCTTACAAACTTCAAACTTGTGTCAATTTACATATTTCATTTGTGTATAAATAAGTAAGTTTAAGTATGGTGTATAAAACTAATTTATATCAAATTAATAGTTAAATAATTTGAATAAGTATGGCCGTATAGGTAAAAGATGTTATATGATTTTTGGACAAATATATAAATCATTTTCACAGAAAGGTACCCCTCATCTCTTTGTTTCTCTCCTTTTTTATAATTATTACCTCTTTTAGAAAGAAAAAAGTTACATTTCCCTAATCTTTTTCTTTATATCTCTTCAACATTATTGTTAGTGTTATTGGTCACAAGCTAACTATAAAAAGTAAAATAATAGCTATCAATTATGATCGTCTTTCTTACTTTTATTAATCCTATTCCATATATATATATATATGGATGATCCAGAGAGAAGGAATAATATTGGGAGAAATAAATTTGGGATATCTGTTAACATTCATCACTGTGAATGTTAATTTTGATCACGATGAATGTTAATTTGGTCATGATGAATGTTAACAGACGGCTCAGATTTGCTTCTCCCCTTCTTCCAAGATTACCCATTCCCTATAGATCAACCCCTATATATATATCGAAATTATTGAGAAACAAAAGATTTACTTCTTTTTAAAACAATTGTAAATAAAACACATTAAATATATTTTATTAAAAAGGAATATATCTCTTTTTCCTTACGACTTGTAAACAAATTCTTCCACATGTAAGTTTGAAATTTTGAAAGCATCTTATGTTTCAAACTTTAGATCATATAATGGTGAAGCATCTCATGTCATTCCACTACTACAACCATTATAATGTCACTAATAGTATCAGATCTATCATGTTTCAGTTGTCACTCATTCTAAGTATTCTAGTATGATAAATTCATCTTTTAAAGCATCTTTGCATAAAGAGTTATGCTTATCATTTGAATGAAAATAGTTCTTGTATGAAACATACTTGTAAAAAATGGTCATGTTCATGGTTCATAAATACGATAAAATCGTTAAACTAAGATGTTTGGCTTATGAAAATACATTGATTCTATTTTTAAAAAATAATATAAAAGCATCCATCCTTTTTCCATAAAAAGATTGCTTTTGTTTTTATGCTGAGTGTGATTCTCACTATCACTCTTTTGTTTCAACAATCAACTTGCCTCATCAAATCATATCACATTTGCATTTGCAATTGCAATTGGAATTAGAATTTCTTCCATAGTTTTTAAGTTCCTATTCCATTCTAATTCCAATTCTTTGGCCTAATGCTTTTGTGGGTCCTCAACACTTAGTAACATCATCAATCACAAACTTCAGATAATACATCAATCATGATTCTTGTTATCATTATTAATAATAATAATTTCCTCCATTTCTTGATTCACCCTCTTCTCCAACATCCATGGCTTCACCAAGTAAGCTTTTTTATTTCTTTAAATTATTTCACACACAACACTCTTTGTATGTGTTTCTTTTAGTATATATTGTGTTCATTCTTTCTTTCTTATTATTTAGTGGGGTTTTCATGTTTAGTTTTATGGTGGCAGTTCGAGCTCATCTTTCATTTAACTTCAATATGCTAGTTTTATGGTGATGAGTAATATTTGACCCTTGACTATGTTCATGGGTTCCATTTTATAATATTTACTCACTAACTAACAATATCAAATGTTTTTATTAATATTATTTTATTTCTTGTAAAAAGATGTACTTCTATAGTTTGTAGGAATGCATGCAGGAGTAGCTAATCAAAAGAATCTAACTATATAGTAAAGTTGATTACAATAAATCTTTTGAATGAAAATTATTTGATTTATGATTTTACAGTTTGGTTTTTAAAATTTTAAAAACCTATTTTAACAAAGTTGAGGGGTGATATGAAGACTTTTTCATAAGAAAATAGGCCAACAATCAAGATTTTGGAGGGAGATGTCAAAAAGGTTCATTTGTTTTGTTTTTATTTTTTATTTTTATTTTTTGCTTTCTTTTGTTTTGATGATGATGATGATCATGTTTATATATTGCAAATCACAGTTATTACTTTAGAGCTTGCTTATGCATGTTGAAATGGTTCTTAACTGCTTATTTTTTGCAACTTTCTGCTACTAATTTTGATCATGAACTTTTTTGAATAGGTGTATGTAACAGTAAAAAGGATTGTTTTGTTTGAAGTGATAATAAGTTCACTTATGTAATTAAGATTGTGGTTATCTGCAGATTCATCAAGGAAATACAAAGGGTATTTAGGGGACAGTCATTTGCACGTTAAATCAACGCGTCTATGTGGGCCATGTTACTATTGGCATCTCCATATCAAGCTGTTGGTTCACTGCATTATTCTGCTTTTGTTGTTGAGCCACTGTTATTCTGAAACTCAACGTGCTGTTGAAGGTACGTACACCATTATCTTCTTTAACATCCTTGAGCTCTTTAGTGGTTAGAAAACCCGAGCTTTGGACACACATTCGTCAAGAAAACCAACTTGGATAGGACCATTTGATCGATCCAGTGACTTGGAGAACGCTTTTCAATCTGGTCACTTGATTGTAAAAATCATTACTAAAACCACCTAACTTCCGAAACCTGCTATAGGAATGGGCTCAGGGCTTGTGCCTGTTTGTGCATCTTATCCAATCTGCGCTTTTGACTTTTTGAACTTGCAATATGTGCACTTCAAAACCAAAAGTGATTTTTTTTCTGGCTTTTACAGTTGAAGCTTTGATGAGGCTTTCAAAGGATCTAAATGACACCAATGGGAGAATTAAAGATTGGAGTGGTTCTTTAGTTAGCCCATGCTATACCTGGTCCCATGTTATTTGTGATCATCAAGGCGGAAACGTCATATCCTTGTATGTTTATCATTTTCATCTTATCTTAAAGGTTGTTACTTTATGAATAACATTTATGGGAGAGGGTGTATATAGACACTTCTCTCATACTGAGGAGCCTTGGTGCACCAAGGTAGCCTTATAAATACAAAAATGGTTCGCTAATATAGTTGTAAAGCTAAAAATAAGTTTGTGCATTCGCAGGAGCTTGGGTTCACTTGGTTTTACGGGGAAACTCACAAGTTCCATAACTGAACTGAAGTTTTTAACCAGCTTGTAAGTTTGGTACTTGATTAAAGTTCTTATTTGTTTCAGAAAGGTGATTGAAGTTCTTATTTAGACAGTTGGTGACAAAATGCATTATAGTGTCTAAATTCGACTTTTGGGGAGTCAGAACAACTACTCAAAACTTTGAAATTTACAGGAAATTGCTTTATCATGTAGAAGAGTTTGATAATTACATTTAAGCATAAAAGATTTACTATGTAATGGGCTTTTTAGATAATAGACTAGAATAATGAATACTAAATCTATTTTTAAAATCACTATGTTTGACTCTCTAGAGTCAAAAGTAGACTTTTTTTAGGATAGAGTAAACTAACACCAACTTATGGTGATTTACATATCCCAAATGTAAAGCTTTTCCAATTTCTGTTTTGACCTAAATGCTCGTATATTTGTGACCCTGAAGTACGTGTGATGGTCACTTATATGATTCCCAGTGCTTCTTTAGTTATGTAAAAAGTTGCCACCATTATCTCAAATAATATTCATAGCATGTGTTTGTTTATTTGTTATCTTAGAAACTCACAGATTAAAATGATATTTATAATGAAGTAATCACGATGTTCTTCATATTTTGTGCAGGGATTTACATGATAATAACTTATCCGGTGAGTTGCCTGATCTTAGTAGCTTGGTGAACTTACAAAATCTGAATCTTACACGAAATAAGTTCAGTGGCTCTATCCCAACCTCTTGGAATCAACTCTCCAACCTAAAATACTTGTAAGATAAATTTCATCCCTTTCGACTTCCAATTCAATGGTGGGACAGCCGTTGCTTGGGAATTTGATGAGATTTGAAGTTACAATTTTACGTTCTTGTTTTTTATAAATAATTCTATATGCGTTTTGAAGGGATCTTTCGTCCAACAATCTAAGTGGAAAAATCCCTGAGAAGTTATTCTCAAGTCACATATTCAAGTAAGCAAACTTGTTTGTTGTTCAGAAATCATACAATTTTTGTACAAGCTAAATTTACTTATCTGTCTATTTGATGATCTCATATCATTAATGATTGATAATACATTTGATAAAAGTAATAAACTTGGTCCAAATGATCAACCTATTCTGGTCAAATGTGTATTGTTTGGTCATTAGTAACGGGTACTTTAACTAATAATCTTAAGTTTGTTATTCAGTTTTACAGGAACATCTCTTGACTGTGGCACCAAACTGCACCAACCTTGCATTTCAAGTTCCGTAGTTTCAGGTTCATTTTCTTTGTTAAATCTCATCAATAGAGTTATTTGAATATTTTTAGTCTTTGACTCGAAGAGCGTTTTTGACTTTTTTTCTCTTAGGCTCTCCTAAAAAGTCAAAACTACAGCTTTTTACAGTTGGTTCAAGCTGTGCTGCCCTTGTGCTTTTGCTGTTTGGAGCCATCTTTTTATACCGGTTCAACCTTAAGCGTAAACTTAACCGTGATATTTATGTTGATGTGGAAGGTTAGTTTCATCCCGAACTAAGATCTAAATATATCCACCAAATATATTCCTTTTTTTGTCGAAAAAGTCATACAAGCGTAATTATTCTTTGCAGATTGGTCCAACTTAACCTGACCCCAACCCGAACTAAAATCTAAAATTTTGCCCTTTTTGACCTGCTATCCAACCCATCCATTTTATATCCTCTACTATTGAGAACTGACGTCTTTTACTGACTGTTTCATTCTAGGTGAAGATGACAGTAAAGTTTCTTTCGGGCAACTTAGAAGATTTTCCTGGCGTGAAGTACAGCTGGCAACCGACAACTTTAATGAAAGTAATATTATAGGAAGAGGAGGGTTTGGGAAAGTTTATAAAGGTGTTATTGCAGATAACACAAAAGTTGCAATTAAAAGACTCACTGATTATCAGAGTCCCGGTGGAGAGGCTGCATTCTTGAGGGAAGTTCAGTTGATAAGTGTTGCAGTTCATCGTAATCTTCTTAGGTTGATCGGGTTTTCTACCACGTCGTATGAAAGAGTTCTTGTATACCCCTTTATGCAAAATCTCAGTGTTGCATATCACTTAAGAGGTCAGAGCTTCTCACTTTTATGTCAAAATCACCAATGAGTTGAATTAGTCAACTTTACCTAAAAATGAAGCGGGCCAAATGAGTTTAGCGGGTTGAAAGTCACCCGAAGGGCACATATGCTTCTATTTATGAGATTTAATTTCTTATTTCTCAATTTGAATTTATTTTTATTTGTGGTATATAGATTTGAAACCAGGGGAGAAAAGCTTGGACTGGCCAACACGAAAAAGAATAGCATATGGTGCGGCTCGTGGGCTAGAATACTTACACGAGCACTGTAATCCTAAGATCATTCATCGTGATCTTAAAGCCGCAAATATTCTTTTAGATGATGATTTTGAACCCGTCCTTGGTGATTTTGGGCTAGCAAAACTTGTGGATATCAACCTTACTCATATTACAACGCAAGTACGTGGAACTATGGGACACATTGCTCCTGAGTACTTATCTACTGGAAAATCTTCTGAAAAAACAGACGTTTTTGGATTTGGCATAACATTGTTAGAACTCGTAACCGGACAACGTGCAATAGATCTTTCTCGCCTTGAAGAAGAGGAAGATGTTCTTCTTCTTGATCATGTAAGTAACTAAGTACTAATTAGGTACCACTTAATTATTATTTTTTTAACTGCTGTGCTTAAATAAGTACTAATTGATCCTTTTGTTAACATATCTCTTCTGGCAACTTCAGATCAAGAAACTGCTTAGGGAAATGAGGATAACCGACATCGTGGACCCCAACCTAACAGTTTATGATTCAAAAGAAGTTGAAACAATGCTTCAGGTTGCATTGTTATGCACTCAAGGTTCACCTGACGAACGTCCGAAAATGGGAGAGGTAATTCATATGCTGCGAGGACAAGATATAGCCGAGCGATGGGCAGAATGGGAACAAGTCGAAGAAGTTAGAAATCAAGAGTTCTCACGAATGTCACACCAGTTTGCTTGGGGCGAAGACTCCACACAAGATCAAGAAGCTATTCAGCTATCACGAGCCCGATGAAACTGAGTCAACTTGGATCTCGGAGGTTATTAAAGTAATTAAATACTGATAAAAAGATTACATTAACATGTAATAAGTTTTTTTTAGCATATTCGGGTTTGTGTGTTGTAAACTTACACAACATTCATATACTTATGCTACTTATATGTGCTGTTTAATTGCATTTTCTTGTGTGGTTTGGATGTTTTATATGTAGTAAAAAAAAGAGATCGAGTGTATTGGAGTAAAATAGGCAAACTTAATTTATGATCGAGTTTTACAATTGTTAAAGGGTTTACCGTTTCAATATGTTCTAGACTAAACAAATATATGATCGAGTCTTTTTTAAGAGGGGATAATGGTGTAGGAGATGTAACGTCATTGTATGTGTTGATATTGTGATTATTTAATTATCATTTGATATTTTTTTTAATGTGTTATTGGTTATAGTTGACGTGAGATTGAGTATCATATATTCGATTAATATGTGACATTGTTGAACTAGTAAACATACAACATAAACATCGATTTAACTTTTTGAATGTTTAAACCCTAATTTAATTTTGAGTGTTAAGTTTTTTTATGACACGATTTCATAATGTTAAATTCTTTTATGACACGGTTTCAAAATGTTAAATCCTATCATCACACGTTTTTAAAATGAAACGGTAATTTTACCTTTAATTGAACTTTTTAACAACTTAAATCATTTTATGTCACGATCTCAAAATATTAGTACTTTTAGAATATCGATAAAAATTATAATATTTTTTTAGTCTTCTCCTCCCTAAATTATCATTTTCTTTTATTTCATTTGTAATACTATTAAATGTTTGCTTTGTTATTGTGTAACGTGTATAAAGCTTAACTTTTTTTTGTTATTTTAAAAAGTTGCGTATAATTTAAGTTTATTTGGTAACAAACTTTTACATTTAGATAAATTTGTTTTTAGAGTAACGAGGTTATATTAGCAATTACACGCACAAATGTCGAATTTCTTCACTCTTCTCTCTTTACTATTATAATGGAAGACATAATTAATTAATCATTTAGAAAGTCAACCCCGATATAACAATTTTAACCTCTTAATATTTAAATCAAATTGATCAAGACTATTGATTAAAATTTAATTGTTTAATTACCTAATAAAGGTTAGTTTGACAGACAGTCTTTATGAACTTTTTGAAATTTAAAGTATTTTATTTTGAAAATTAAGCTTTTTGAAAAAATAGGGTTTCGTTTGGATATACAAGCTTAAAACTTTTAGTTTAAAGATTAAGCTCATAATTTAAAAGCTACTCCAATTAACTTTTACGAGCTTTTTGATCATTTTACACTTGAATATTACAATTACAACTATTTTACCAAACACAATTTATAAATAAAGTTCCAACTTGCAACTACAACTAACAGCTTCAGTATAACTAACACAACGAACAATTAATTTTGCTAAACATACTCTAAATCAGAATACAATATCTAAACTAACCGTAACTATTAACAACAATTAAGCTCTCATACCGGTGGTTACAAATTTACCTGCTTTAAAATCACAATTACATCTTTTTGTATATATATGATTTGTTTCCTGGATTTGTATAACAAACGTTCCAATTTATAAGCAAAGTAATAGAAGTAATTCCTAATACCCATTTCGAGAAAATTACGCCTTTAACGTCTCATCAGCTGATCATCAAAATTTAATTTAAAATATAAATTATTATTAACCCATTTCAAGATCCATCATTTCAATTTACATACTCATACGTAAATTATTTTCTTTCTCTCTAAATGTATGATTCTGCATCTTCCATAATTTTTCTAGAATTGCCTATCTTCTATTCGAAATTGGTATGTTAAGAACATCATAATCCATGTTTATCGTCTTCATGACCTTCGAATTAGGGTTCACGTTCATTTGTAAGACTAGGTTAAATATTTTTAACCAATCTATACTTTATCTTTGTTCGTTGTATTTGTGTAATTGTTTTTTAACGATATTTTGATTCGTTTGCTAATTATTTTTTCTTAATAGGAAGAAGGTTTTAGAAATAATGATGAACAAATTGATGGTTAATCCGAAAAGGTAATTCATAATTGTAGACTTATTATTCTTTTACTTGGTCCAACTTAGGGAATTAGAAGACTACAATTAAGGGTTTTGTGTTATTTTTGTAGGTTTCGGATGACGATGAAAGATTCCCCAAGGCTGGTGCTTCTGTACAGGACAAAGTAAATGATTCGGTTAATAAAACTTATGTGCTTTTCATATCAGGTAGACTCTCCTTCAATATAAATTACAAGCATTAACTTTGGATTTAAAAGTTATTTAAATTTTACTTTCTTTTAGCAAATTATATAAACCATGTTTTAATGTCTTTTCAGCTGCATATGTGAGCTATTTTTAATGACAGCATATTCGTTGTTGTCAAAATCAGTGTATAAATGATGAATTTCGGATAAGAGATCATTGTCCAGTATTAATGTCAGGTAATTGGATGATAATCACTTAATCAGATACATTTTCTGGTTGTGGTACGCAAAAGTAAAAACCGTCAAAGGTATGTGATTAAGTGATTGTGTACCAGATGAAAATCAGTGCATAAATGATTTGAATCATGCGTTCAGTCAGCTGTCTCAGGCTGCAATATTGTCTACCTATAGGGGCTGAGGAACACTTTCCCCTTGCTAGATCTGACCATGATTAATGATTCAGGAAACGTAAATGTAGTTTATCTTTGTTATTAGAAAGATGTTATTGACCTTTAGTTCTCTATGAAGTTGTTTTTCTTCATGCAGAAATCGGAGGGAGAGATCGTGGGGGCTTCGGTTAACTGTAGTTTTTGTTTGTTATAAGAAAGATGTTATTGACCTTTAGTCTCTATAGAGTTGTTTTTCTTCATACAGGCAAGAAGTAACAGCTATTGACAATGCTTTCAGCGTATAGTCATTTGAGTTTAATTATGGTGTTTAGTTTGATTTGATTATCGAAAAATAACAATCCATTCAAATATTTTGAATGGATAAACTCTAAAGTAAATATTAAATATATTTATTAAATTAATCTATATTTATATTTATATATATATATTTACATATATAAATCATCTAATATATATATCTAGTATATATAGGGTGGGGATCAAAAAAGAAGTAAAAATATTAAGAAATGAGGAAAGGAAATCTCTAACCCTTGATTTCATCATAAATAAATTTTAAAAATCATAAATAATTTTAAAATTTAACATTCATCACAAATGAATGTTAAAAACATTTATTTATGAAAAAATCAAGGGTTAAGATTTGCTTATCTCATTCCCCAAAATTTAGAGTTTCCCTATGGATCATTTCCATATATATATATATATATATATTCATATGTAAATAAATCATCATATGATTCCACGTGATGAGCATCCATGGATATATATCATAGTTATGAACCCGTGCGATACATGACAATTCTTCTAGTTTATGTATTTACGTAATTCTCAAATTTATATCTACATTTGTATTTTTAGATTGTAACAGATTTAACTTCAATAGTTTAATGTTATTTTCTAATTAATTTTTGAATATGATTTAGAAATTCTTTAATTAATTAATATTATATTTGGATATTATTTAACTTTAATTATTTATTTAATCTAAAATTAATAGAGCTCGTCACATAACATCTTTAAGTACATGGAAAATTATGGAGCTTTCTGTTGTACTCATATAGTATGTACGTATGTATGTATATATGGAGGTTGGTTATTGTAAAACAAACTTTAACGTATAGAAAGTAAGACAACATATCAATCGTCGGATGAGATTTGATAAAATCAATTTTTCAAAATAGTCAAAGACTCATTAAATATTCCAAAAGGGGAAAATGGTCATTCAAAGTTTCGGTGTTGCACAATAAGAATTCCGGTGGAGCACATTATATTTTCCGATGATGCCTACAAAATTTTTCGATGATACAAATTTCATACCATTTAAAAATTGTAAGCTTCACATATTTGATGCATGAAGAATTTAAATATGATGATGCATAGATTTTCGGCTGGTGCAAGATAATAGAAAGAATTTTTCGATGATGACTAATGCAAATGACAATCTATAAAACTGTTGCTAGTTTGTTGCTTCAGCTCATGGTTATGGAGATTAGGGTAATGGGGAAGGGGGAAGGGTAGAGGGAGGGGTTAGCTAAAATAATGGGGACATTTTAATTTTAATTAAATAGTTATAATTATAATTATGCAAGCAACATTACTAATTCACCATTTGACTAAAATATTATTTTATTTGTTTTATATTAATGGTTTTTGTATTTGATTTAACCCCTAATTATGTGTATATATATATGGGCGCTTATGCAAGGGGTGCACCTCATATGGCGCAAAAGTAGTAGTGAAGTGATTCGCTCACTATTTAACTTTGATTATTAATTTGACAGATTACAATATTTAATCTATTAGCACCTTGAACTCCAACACTAATACAAAACAATAATTAGTTTACTAAAAATATAAGTTAAAGAATTAATTTATTAAAAATTTTTAATAAAAAATATGATTTGTAATTTTTTATAAGTTAAATTCTCAACTGAAAATAAAACGTAATTATTATATACTTAGTAGTATAAGTAAAAAGTACGGGAATAACTAGGTCTACCCATTGCCATTTTCTTCGACATAACACATAGAGAAAACCACAGCCCCCAAGACAAACACAAAACACACAAACATACTCTGCAAACGAATTTAGGTTGAAAAAGATCCAACTTTTTGAGTTGGGTAACTAACAATGGCGTCACCCTTTATCTCATCAACCACAACACTACCAAATTACACACCTTTACTAAACCCTAAATTCAATCAGTTATCTATTTTTTCTTCATTATCCATTTCCCACAATTCAAACCCTAATAAAAACTCACCCAAAAAACACTTCTTTTGCTTTGCTGCAAAACAACAGCAACAACAACCCAGTGGGCCAGTGAAAAAGCAGCGTCAGTCTTCAACAAATAACAAAAAACCAGTAAAAAACAAGAACAAAAATAGTGGGTTTAACAAGGGTTTTGGTGGTGGTGGTGTAAACGATGAGGATGATGATTTTGAGGAGATGACGTCATCATCATCATCTTCTTCGAAGTCCAAAGTTCGGTATCAACCGGTTCCGTTACCGAAACCACCGGCTGGGTTTTTAGTGGATGATCAAGCGAGAGTTGTTGCTGTTTCAGATAGAAGAATTGCCACTATTGTATGTATTTTTCTTTATCAATAATGGTTTTTAGTGGTGTTTGTATGTATGTACTTATATATAATTTAGGTACTTGTAGCTTACTGTGTTTGCTTTTGAAGTGTTTGGGTAATATTGTAATTTTAGCTTAATTTAAGATTTTAAGTGAAAAATGTACAGTAGTTTCTTTAAGCTGGTGAAGTGATGCTTTATTTTGAAGACACTTTTTAATTCATAAGCACTTAAAGTATGCAATCCCAAACACCCTAGAAATGTATGGGAAGTTGAAGAAATTTGCCAACAGTGATTTATTATTGTGTAATTTAGGGAATGGGTATAAATGATAATGGTAGAAACTATGATATAGAATATAGGTGGTAGTTTTCAAGTTTCAACTTATTTATATATTTAACTGGTTTCGTTAAATTAACGAAACATAAAAATATAGGTGGTAGGTTTCAACTCATTTAGAGTTTACTTGTTTTGGTTCGAACCCATTTTGACCTATTACCCAACTTGCCCACTTTGCCATGTATGTTTCTGTTAGTACATGGTGTAGTTAGTATTTTGCATTTTATTGTTGTTTCGAGTTGACGGTAGACATTTTCTTGCCCAGTTTACCCCCTAAAAAGTAATATTTTGGATGATAGCAGCTGATTGTATCTACCTGGGCTCACTTTTTTTTGGGATTATGTTGCCATTTATTGTCCTGGTTTCTTATTTGCAATTTGATTATCATGTAAAAGCTCATGGACAGGTTGATCCTGCAAATAATTTTCCATTAGAATGTGTTATCAGAAGAGTGTTTAGAAGTTCACAAGGAGATGAATGTATGCTACTGTGCCCCATTGACACGTAAGTAAAAATTCGCGACATTCAGAAGAGTTGAAGTTTTTGTTGTAATATGTTTTAAATTACCTGTTTGTATGTATTACTTCTGCAGGCCTGTTCAGATACTAAAGAGCGCAAACTTTGAAGGATGGTCAGCTGTATGTATTTCGATGCTTTTAGTACTTTGTTAATCTTAAAAACACGATATCATTGATGAGTTTGTAGTTCTAGTGTAAAGGATCTCTGTCTGTTGATGTGTTGTACATAAAGGTGGCAGTTTTTAACTGATATATGTGAAAATGGTCAAATTGGGTTATATTTGCTTATAAACGTAAAAAACTTAGCTAAAAAAGAAGCGGTGAACCCACCCTGTCCTACACTCCTACCCACCCTTTTTTCTTTGGACAACAGACAATTTTATAGAACAGCAAGAAGCCCACTACTTCCAACCTGCTCATATTACTATCTCTTGTGTAATTATACATAAATAGTGAAGTGCATTTTTGGTGAATATTTGTTTATTATAGAGGTCGGATCGCTTTATGCTTAAACCCTTAATTGTAACCATTTGAAAGAATTTGGTTTCTCTGTGATGGATAGTGGAATTTGGATAATCTTCCATGTGTATACAGCTCAAAGAGAACAGAATGAGAATGTTGAACACAAAAACCGTTAATCTTTTTAATTTTGCATAAATCACAAGTTTACAAACTTTTTTTTTGTATTAATCATTAACATACTAGCTTATTTGCATATAATTATAAATTAGGTTAGCGATGATGAAGTTGAGTCGATCCTTCCTACTGCCTCCTATGCACTCGCCAAGATACACATGCATCTAGTATATAGTGGGTATGTTAGCCTAACTCCATGGGATGTACTCGCTTGTATTGTTACTCTATTTTCAAATTTTATGATGTATCTTTCTTTTATTTTGTATTTGTATTTGTATGTCATTATTAGTTAATATCGGTATACGTGATAATCAGGTTTTGCTATACTGCACGTGGAGGATTTTGCTACACCGAAGATGACATATTTGAATGTAGCACAGGTATTGCTTTGTCTTCAAGTATTTGAACTTATCAAAGGTTTTATCTGTTAAAACTGTTTGAACTGGGAATTGTGTACAACTTGAAAGATTGAATTGTTAGAGTGTATGTCTGGAAACATACTTTGGTCTTAATTATTTTTCATATTATCATGAACTGATAAGAGAAAATCATTTGGTATCTAGCTATATAGAGATGCTTAAATTTACATGTATCTATAGCATGCTATTAGTTTATATTTCATTATTATTAGTTTCATCTTCATTTATTGCTTTTGCTGATTGAATTACACATGACATTTTGCAGATGATGGTCAAGATTTGGATGGGTTACCAACTGAAGGCGTAGAAATAACATGCTTTCAGATGGTACTTTTTATAATCACTGAATCTTTTATAGTTCTGGAGTAATTTGAGAAATCAGTAATACACACAAATTGCTGTACGTTGGAAAACCTCTTGCATTCAATAGGCTGATGATTTTTTGCTCTTCCCCTCTGATTATAACCTTGTATCTATTCTGTTGTAGTCATTGTTCTCAACTTTATACAAGTTTGGTAGATATGCTATCTTTTATTTCTAGGCATCACATAGCAGCGTCATTTATGAAATTCTTATCAGGAGCAAGAACATAAATATGCTTTACACCCTTCTTGTATATGATTCTAATTTTATTTTATTTCTTCCGAGCAGGATGGTTCTCATTACATGATCTACACACCATCTGATCCACTTTTGTTTGTAGCTGTGAAGGTAAACTAGCAACTCTTCTCTTCTCAAGATAATTTTGTATATGTTCTATTAAAATCTTGTATCGTTTGCTGTAATACACAAGACCTCTCATTGTATACAGCATATGAAAATGTTACAATCTAATCATATAGAAACAGCCATTTATTCTACTTGGGAAGGAACAGACGTAGAAGATTTTTATATATATTTTGTATTCCCGTTGGGTTTTGTTTTCTTCCCCATCTTCTCATACATTTATCCTTAAATTTACAGGATGGAAATGGTCAATTGCGAATTGCTGATGATGTAAGAGATCCCATTTTATTATACTACATTGCATAAATATCATATCTTTTAGTTGATTCAAGTTGCTAACTTATCATAATATGTCGAGGAAGATATGAAGCACATTAATCAATATTTATTACTACCAAATATAACTGCATATGAGAATGAAATTATTGCTGAACTTATGGACTGCCTTCGCTCAAAATAGGAGGTACTTGAGGACCCTTTGACAGTAAGTGCAATAGATGAGGAAACCGAGTTCAACGCTTTGGTGGTATGTTTTTTCCTTCAAATAATGAGTCTGTATTTTTATCAGTAATTATAAACTTATTCGGTATATGCTTTTTGCAGGAAGAAGAGGCTGCTCTATTAGAATCGCTAATGGGCAAGAGGTAGCAGATTACATAAATAGTTCTATAAAGCAATCATCTAGGTTACTTGACAAATTTTCTTGTAGATGCCTATGAAAACAACACCTTTGATTCTTTCCTTCAAAACCAAGATCATGTGTATATATTATGTGTTCATTGACCGTCAAGTCCTTAGCTTTGGCTTGTTATGTGGCCATGTACCAAAATGTTGTAGGTTCAAATCTCTACGCAGTTTTGTCTTGTTTTTTATGTTCTAAAATTTATATTTGGTCATTATTCTGCCTGACATATGGTTGAACAAGAGGGAAGTCACTTAACACTAAATGTTGATTACTTGATTGTATTTCTCCTATCCATTTAGAACTGGATTTTGTACCAACTAAACCTAAGCCAATAGAGCGTCTTGCCTTCGCAATATCGAAGGAGAAATGTAGACAATGCTTTCATAGATGCCATACAACCATCCCTTCCCCTCCTAGTCCAAGAAGAGCTTCCCCTCCTTTCAGGCCCTAAAAACCTTGCTTCCTAAGAATACTGAGAAAGAATTAGCAGAGTCGTCTTCTTCCTTCTAAAAGAGAGAAGCGGGCTAACCCAAGAGAGAGACCAGCCCTAATAATAATCAACTTTTGTAATTGGTATTAACGTCATCTGGATAGCTTTTTTAAAATAGTTTTTAGTACAAAGACTAAAGTGATAAAAAAAGAGAGTATGTATGTATTTAATGGAATTTGTCCTAATTTTGTTGGTTAGGGGCTTGGGGTCCTTGCATTTCAAAAATAGAAAGTCATAATTAAACCATGTTTAACGGCAGTCTATGTTTTCATTAAACCAAAATTACTAAAAATAATATAAAAATTAAAATTAAACAAGATTTGTTCACATAATTCATAAAACTGATTTTTCGAAAAAAGAGTGCTGCATTGTTTTGTTGTTGTCGTAGTTGCTTAAAGTTAATTTGCATTATCATATTCAAGCTCGGCCATTGCAATCGTGTTACTAACTTAAACCCACAACTTTTTATTTATAAAGAACTTCTTAACAAATATGAAATTGTTGGTCCCTAGAAGTGAAGATGGTGAACATTAACGTGAATGTGATAGGTTGATACTACACGACATGATAAGTGGCGTAACTTTTTAAATTTTAACTTAATTACTCGACTTATAAGAAAATGGTCGAAACTCGATTGTACAGAATAATCTTGCAATACTTAAATTATTTTTTAGTGAAAGTGAAGTAAAGTGAAGTCGTATAGGTGGTATCTATAATTGCTTATATTATTAAGTATCTATCTGCTTAAAACATCACGAACTAATCTACTTAATTTTTGTTTTTATTCATCCTGAATAAACAAAGTAGTTTTACGTTTAAATCTACTTATAAACTGTCAAAATAAACGATAAAAGGTTTTTCAAAATAAAATAAAATAAACGATAAAAGCTGTTAACATAAACAATAACTACATAAGCAGTCAAAATAAACAATAATTACATAAGCTTAAGTAAGCAACCCTAACCCCTCTAAATTGATGAATTGTGATTATTATTTTTCTAACTTTAAATAATATTCGGGGTTTGAATGTGAGAAATCGAAACTTAAGAGTCCTAACTGTAAATATAATAAATCCCTAGTAGTAGTCTACTCTTCCGACTATTTTCTCCAAAAACCTATTTTCATTTCAATCTTTGCAACATCCCTATTATGATCACACCCCAAATCAAATTACCATGAAATCCAAATCCATTCTTCTTCTTCATTATTTCTTCTTTCTAACTCTCTTTCTTTCTCATCTAAATTCAGTTTTATCATGGAAAAAAGAAGAATTCAGAAATTGTAATCAAACCCCTTTTTGCAAAAGAGCAAGATCAAGAAAACCCCAACACTGTAATCTCACTATCACTGATGCAATCATTAAAGATGGTGAATTTACTGCAAAACTCATAAACCCCATCAAACCTCAAGAAAACCCAGATCAAGATTCATCAGATTTTGTATCAAATCATTTGATTCTGTCATTGTCTGTTTATCAAGATGGGATTTTAAGGTTAAAGATTGATGAAGACCCATCTGAAAGTCAAAGTCAACCCAAGAAAAGGTTTGAAGTACCTGATGTTATTCTACCTGAGTTTGAAAGTAAGAAACTTTGGTTACAAAGGTATAGTAATGAGGTGATTAATGGTGATTCTATACCTTCTTTTGTTGTTTATTTGTATGATGGTTATGAATCTGTTGTTAGAAGTGAACCATTTGAGGTTTTTGTTAGAGAACAAAGTAGTGGTAAGAAAGTAATGTCTCTTAACTCTCATGGGTTGTTTGACTTTGAGCAATTAAGGGTTAGAAAAGAAGGGGATGATTGGGAAGAAAGGTTTAGAAGCCATACAGATAGTAGACCGTACGGCCCACAATCGATTAGTTTCGATGTGTCCTTTTATGGTGCTGATTTTGTTTATGGTATCCCTGAACATGCCACTAGTCTTGCTTTGAAACCTACTAATGGACCTGGCATTGAAGAGTCTGAGCCTTATAGATTGTTTAATCTGGATGTTTTTGAGTATTTACATGAATCTCCATTTGGGCTTTACGGTTCGATACCCTTTATGCTTTCGCACGGGAAAGCACATGGGACTTCTGGTTTTTTCTGGTTGAACGCTGCTGAAATGCAGATTGATGTTCTTGGGTCAGGTTGGGATGCTGAATCTTTTATTGTGTTACCATCAGATCAAAAGAGAATTGATACGTTGTGGATGAGTGAAGCTGGGATTGTTGATGCTTTCTTTTTCATCGGGCCTAAGCCGAAAGACGTTGTTAGACGGTACGCTACTGTTACGGGAACATCGGCGATGCCTCAACTTTTTGCAACGGGTTATCATCAATGTAGATGGAATTATAGGGATGAAGAGGATGTTAAGAACGTGGACTTGAAATTTGATGAACATGATATCCCGTATGATGTTTTATGGCTTGATATTGAGCATACGGATGGCAAAAGGTACTTCACATGGGACAAGGTTCTTTTCCCAAACCCTGAAGAAATGCAGAAGGATTTGGCTTCGAGGGGTAGACGAATGGTTACTATTGTGGACCCACATATAAAGAGAGATGACAATTATCATATACATAAAGAGGCTTCAAAGAATGGTTATTATGTGAAGGATGCAACTGGCAAGGATTATGATGGTTGGTGTTGGCCTGGATCCTCATCGTATATAGATATGGTTAATCCTGATATAAGATCGTGGTGGGCTGATAAGTTTGCATATACAGAGTATGTTGGTTCAACTCCTTCTTTGTATATCTGGAATGACATGAACGAGCCTTCTGTATTTAATGGGCCTGAGGTATGTCACTTCGGTGTTCTTTTTTCAAGGGATTATTTTGCACTATTTTACACTAAATAGTAAAAAAAGTACAGTTCTTTTAAGTTACACACATATTGTGGTGGATGACATGCATTTAGATCTTTAGGGCTCATAATTATATAGAATCATAGGGTCTTGTGTGACATGTCATTTAGTGAAATGGACTAATTGTGTGGTGTTCTCTTGCAATTAGGCACTTAACTTTTCATGGCTTGAACTTAAAATGTTACTAATGTAAGAAGGATGGAAGTTAAACTGATACATTGCCTAAAACATTATTCACGTAAGGGAATCAAAATGTTGAAATAGAGTGGCTGTCTGGATGTGAATTTTGAAACTGATTATTTTGACATGAATAGTTAGTCAATTAGGTAATCAGTTAATTCAAGCTAGGGATACAGGATTTCTTAGGTACCGTTTTAGAGACTATTGCTTAATGCATAAGAAAGGTTTAATGATTTCTTTGTGATAACTTCTATTTTTTTTCTAGCCCATGAATAGCATTTTTAGTTTTTATGGTGTTGAGAAGAACGTTAGATGTTGTAGGGGAAAGATTTAGTTGATATATTGGGAAATGGAGATGGGACCTTCTAGTGGCGACAGAATGGAGAAGACCATAGGAAAATTATGTGCTTAATTGTAACAATGATTTTTTATGTGTACCAGGTGACCATGCCTCGAGATGCTTTACATTATGGTAATGTCGAGCACCGAGAGTTGCATAATGCTTACGGTTATTACTTCCATATGGCTACATCTGATGGACTTTTGAAACGAGAAGGAGGTAAAGATAGGCCGTTTGTTCTATCAAGAGCATTTTTCCCTGGGACCCAAAGATATGGGACCGTTTGGACAGGAGACAACACTGCAGAGTGGGAGCAGCTTCGGGTGTCCATTCCAATGATTTTAACACTTGGTCTTACTGGGATAACGTTCTCAGGTTTTTAAAGTTTACCCTTTCGTCATGAATGGATTTTTTTCCTCTTGGTATTTAATGGTTGGTGTTGCTTGTAGGTGCTGATGTTGGTGGTTTCTTTGGTAATCCCGACACCGAGTTGCTTGTTCGTTGGTACCAAGTAGCTGCTTACTTGCCTTTTTTCAGAGGCCATGCTCATCATGATACCAAAAGACGAGAACCTTGGTTATTCGGGTACAACTACTTTGACTAAATCATTGCTAACATTATTCTTTATTTTCACAAAAACTAGGAAAACGACATTTAAACTAAGTTACACACCTTTTTTCATTTATTTTAGAAGATGGTAGCTTAATGACTTAAATCTATACCAAAACTGGAAAAAGAAAACTTAGAAATCATACCAAGGAAAACACCTATGTGGTACGAAGCATATGTAGAGCTGGCAAATTTAACGAGTTGGGTAATAGGTCAAAAGTCTAAATGGCTAACTGTTGGGGCGACTTGCCGCTACTTGTTTTGTTCTTATAATCTGAAATTTTTCATAAAGCAATTCAAATTGTAAGCATTTGCGAACACTTTTGGTGACTTTTGACTCGCTGACTCTGTCAGCCCATTTGACCCGTTTTCATTTAGCTCATACAACCCAAATTGACCTAGTTAACTTTTAAGTAAGTGGGTTTCAATTGCTACCACTAAGCGTATGTACAAGCATATCCTTCAGGTTTTAAATTATAAAATAAGTAAGATTAAATAAAAATGTTGCTGCAGTGCATCCTTTGAAATATTGATTTCTGACAAAATCGTAGTTGAGACGCAGCTTCTACTTGTCGGAATTCTATATTTGTCAAATAAGTCAAATATATTTTTAATGGTTTATCAGTTACAAATATTTACATTGATGACAGGGAACATAACACCAAGTTAATGAGGGATGCCATCCGTGTACGATACACATTGCTTCCGTATTTTTACACTCTATTTAGAGAGGCAAATGTCACCGGAGTCCCAGTTGCCCGTCCCCTTTGGATGGAGTTTCCAAACGATGAAGCCACTTTCAACAATGATGAAGCGTTCATGGTTGGAAATGGCCTTCTCGTGCAAGGAGTTTATACCGAGGTGCACTTCTGTTTTTTTATTTGGCTTACCCCACCCCTTGACTGAACAGTGACACTAACTGAAATATTCATGTAGCATGCAAAAGATGTAACGGTTTATCTTCCAAAGGATCAAACTTGGTATGACCTTAAAACTGGAACTGCATTTAAAGGAGGTAAGACCCAAAAGATGGAAGTAACAGATGCAGATATACCCGTTTTCCAGAGGTCTGGAACAATAATTCCAAGGAAAGATCGGTTCCGTAGAAGCACAGTACAAATGGAGAACGATCCTTACACGCTGGTACGTATGTTATGCTCTGGACTCCATGTCTTCTAAAATTTGCTGAGCGATATCTATGTTGGATTGTTTGAAAAATATCTAGAATACCCTTTCAATAAAGATAGAATCGCCTGTGAAGAAATTTGGAGTGTTTGGATGTCCATTATGAAATTGCTTATCTGATTTCTACTTCTTCAAGTCATATTGTCAACTTTTAGCAAAATAATTTATAGTTGAAATAGAATAATTTATCATATGATTTTTTTGAATACTCTAACTGTATATAAGAATATCCATTTTGGTAATATAATCTTTTCGTCGCTTACATGATCAGAATTTGCCAAACTAATACCAATATTTTTTTCTGATTACTATAGTTTATAAACAATCACATCCAAAGCATTATATGATTTCCTGTAGCATATAACATATTATTTCATTTGATTGAGATTATTTTGTGCATTTGATGCTGATTGTGCATGAATTTTGCATCGTAGGTGATTGCTGTAGATAGTTCAGGAGCAGCCGAAGGAGAACTTTACATAGATGATGGTAAGAGTTATGAGTTCAAGCAAGGTTCATATATCCACCGCCGTTTCATATTCTCCAATGGGAAACTTACATCTGTAAACTTAGCCACTTCAGCATCTCTCGGTACTAAATTCTTGTCTGACTGCACCATCGAGAGGATCATACTGCTAGGACACTCGACCAAACCAAAAAGTGCACGTATTGAGCCATCATACCATGTCACTGATGTTGAGCTTGGTCCCCTCCAGATTCGATCAGGGGTCAAGTCATCAGTAATGACCATTCGTAAGCCTAATGTCCGTGTTTCAGAAGATTGGACTATAGAACTTTTGTAGGTTGTTATGGTTGAGAGTTTGAGGAGATATCATGTTATTTTGTGAACGGCTACGAAGAAATGGTTAGCTACCCGAGTGAATGTAATGGTGGGGTAGTCACCTGAAAATGCCCATGGCTCGATATGAGCTTTTGTAGTAACTGAGAAATGGTCCGATTACTGATAAAAACATAAGGTTTGTCAAAATCAGGAACTTGTAACAGCTAAGAAAAGTTTTATTTTCCATTAGGCTGCCTTTGATATACACCTTGTTTTTATTTTATTATAATTTTTTTTTATTAATTTTCTTTTAATAATGCACATTAGATTTATTTTGTTTGTATGTTTACAGGGCATATTGTACGGTGATCCTCTAAAGTTGAGATCAGCATGATCAGCAGATACCAGTTTTGCTTTTAAATATAAGTTTATAAAACGAGACTAACCGTTTTTAACGTGATGGATTATACTATTAAAAAAAGGAGAATGATTAACATGAAGTGAAAAACAGTACTTGTATTTGATGGGTTCAAAATCTTAAGGTTGCGTTTAGTTAAGGAATATTGGGATTCCGCTATATGATGTGGGATCGGGAGGTGGAAGATTATACGTATAACAATATATTACAAGTATAACATTTCTCTTAGCATTGAACCTGTACTAATTAACACAAGTATTTGTAAAATTTAAAGGCCTTCAAAATTTGGTAGCCTTATGCACTGACATAGCACATGTCAATATCCTCCACTCATTGTACACCAATTGTTTTGGTTTAATACCATCTCATATTGTTCCTCATTTCTTTTCATCTCATATTTGTATGTATTTGTATGGTCATCATGTACTTTGTAATGTGCACAAAGTATCATATCATAGAGTTTTGGATATAATTTAGTACGCTATTATACAATTTGTTACCAAATTTTCTTATTGAGTTTAAAATGTTGGAAAAGACTATAGTAATATTTGGTTGCAATTTCTTTGTCACAATTTCCATAATAGTGGGGCATAATGACGGCAGTTTGATGATGTCGGATGACCAATTAATTACTAAGCCACTTATAATATAGAAATTTTGCAATCGATATATAACTCCTTGTATGAATTTTGACGGGATGTATACGATTCGATAGTAAATATAGTACCTAATTTCAACGACCTCTAATTAAATGCTATAACTTGATCCGTCAAGTCTACTATTGTTTGGATTAATTTGTTAACAATAGTAATTTCTAACCCATTTCAAGCCATGCATCTAGAAAACACGATGGGTTGTTACTTTTGTTCTTTTTTATAATATTTAGTACTTCAGTGTCTCAAATTATTTCTTACCATTCAAAATCCAAAATAACTTTGATTTTAGTTTATTGACGGTGTTAATCCTATATCATTAACTGAAAGCTTCTTCTGAATTTTGTGCAGTTTTTAAACTAAGTTTAACATGAGAAATATAATCATTGATATTAATGTTTTAAAAACCGGTTCGACCAGAACTTTAGAGAAACCCGTCCAAAATAAACCGGTTTTAGGGCGATGTTGACCAGGTCAGTTCCACTAGAAACCGGCTGGTTGAACCGATTTTTTAAACGTATTTGACCACTCATAACTCATTGACCTTCAATTTTGACAATTTATACTTATTTTGAGTTTTGAACGTATTTTGATCACTCATAATTTGCTATAGAAAATTCTAATTTCAAATTTGTAAAATTTACGATCAATATGGAGTGTAATTAAACATTTACCCCCCAATCAATTTTGTAAAAGTCAAAAAATGTAAAAAAATAGTCTGACTGAAACCGGATAGTCTGACTGAAACCGGAGGGACAACCGGTCTGATCAAGTAACCGGCTACAAACCTAAGCACAAGCCATAAACTGTCTCATACCGCATATATTGCCTTGCCTAACTTCTTCTAGGGTGTAATTCCAAGCTCTCGTGTGGCTATGAGACTCACCATAAGGCGTCGCACCTTAGTAAGCTTTCAGAAAAGTAAGGACTAAGATGAAACCGAACATACCAAACCTGGAATCAGTCGCTCTCTGTGTCAATTTCTTTCAAAACACTTATTAATATATATTTATTTTTAAAATTGAATAATTGAACAAGTAAAAGTAGTAAGACGAACAAATAATCTGAGACAAAGAAAATACTAATTTTTGTCAAATATTAGGTTATTGCTTTGGGAAACTTGATGGTATCTCGATTGAATTTATTTTTATCTTTGTTCAAAATATGTCATTGTACATTTGTTATTATATTAGCTATTTGTCTGTCAGTTGATATTTTTTCCTGTGGCAAAATCATCGTTGTGCTTCGTTGTTCAAGTAAATTCACTGATTATGCATTTATAATTTTAGTCTCATGTTGTTTTTGTATGTAAAATAAACTAATCATAGTTAATGTGGAGGAACATATACTTTACTCATATTTTGTTACTGTTTGGTTTGAAACATTGGTTTGAACTATACTTTACTCATAATCTGTTAACTTTTGACTATATGTATGGGAGAAGAATTGTCAAGTTAATGATGAACGGTGTTGACTTATCATCCGATATTCCATTTAACAGGTTGTGTTTAGAAGAAAACAAGCTAGGTTTG
The DNA here is from genome assembly GCA_963921325.1 of Logfia minima. NCBI lineage: Eukaryota > Viridiplantae > Streptophyta > Magnoliopsida > Asterales > Asteraceae > Logfia > Logfia minima. Next base: position 51,360,241 of record OY992763.1, on the reverse strand, counting down.
CAGTTATGGATCGATTTACCTAAGAAGCCGGAAATATATACATAGCCATATATATACAAGTTCGATTTAGACCAAGCACACGATATACATATATACAGGGGGAAGCTAAGAAATTCAAACGGAGGGGTGAAAAAAATTATTTTGTTTTCTTCTATAATATTTTTTAGGGGGCAAAAATTTAAAAATGTCAGTAATACCTTAAATTTTTTTTCTTTTTACGTATTTTTATTTTTTTGGAGGGTGCGGTTGCCCCCGTTGTCCCCATTCTAGATTCGCCCCGGCATATATATATATCTCACTTGGTTCAACATCACAATGAACCCGTTATTGAACTATCAATCGATGCTAGAGATGAAAGTCGCCTCTGAAGAAGTGACTTCTGAGAAGGAGTAACTAAAAAAAATTGCTCAACAATTGACAAAATATTGTGCCTTTAAGTGGGAAATTTGATTTTAACTATCCCTTGTAACTATAGGTACATAAGTTCTTAATTACTTTTTGGTAGATTTATTATTATTATTATTATTATTATTTATTTTCTTTTTTGAGAAAAGAAATAAATTTTGATGGGTTAGTGTTATTTTGTGTCATTCTTGTCAAATGGTAGACGAATAATGTACCGCTTCATATAATTTTAGTCGGTTGTCACCATTAAAAGCATAAGTGTATCACGTTGATTGGAGTCGTATATGATTTTGTAACGTGTTTTGTCACAGTTTGCAACATGTTTTGAAGTTCTTTTAGTTACACCAATCGTTTTTTATATATATTTAAAAAAGTAGATCCAAAGTATTAAACGTAAATTATATAAATCTTACAGATCAAAATTTATATTAATAATAATAATGCTTAATAAAATAAAAATAACAATAATAATAAAAATAAAACGTTAATACTTCCTTATGATAACTACAATAGAAAGAAAGAAAGAAAAAAAAGGTTTGCTGAAATTTAAACTGATGTTTCCAATTAAGCTATAGATGCATTTGTTATAAGAGACGTCGTACTTTTTATATATTTACTATCTGTCAAATCCATATATATATATACGGACCAAAAAATTTATATATATCTATATAAATATATGCTAATAACGTATAAGATCAAATTCTAACGTTTTATTTGAGTTACAACATATGCAATAAAATTTGAAATTAAAGTAAAGATAGTATATATATTATTGGGATAATTGTTCCGTAATACGTTAAACTTTAGTTTTTTTCTATTGTATGGACTTAACTTTAAGAACTTCTATTGTATGAGGTAAACTTTCAAAACCTCTCTATAGTATGTTAACTTGACTTTTTTGGTATTGACAAGAAAGGAAATTTTCTTTTTTTGAAATGGCTAAAAAAGGAAATATAAAATGAAGGTTTTGAAAGTTTACTTCATACAATAGAAGTTTTTAAAGTTAGACTCATATAATAGAAAAAAGTTAAAGTTTAGCGTATAACGGAACAATAAACCTTATATATATATATATATAAAAGAAATTTAAATAAATAAAATTTACTAATTTATATACCCGTGTATTTTACGTGAAAAGAACTATTTGTAAGCTAGTAATTATCAAAATGTATGATAAAGAAAGCCTTATTACAAAGATTTTATAATTAAGAGTATCTTCAATTGTAATGTTTTTTGGTAGAAAATTCTTATTTGGTTTTGCCTAAGCCTACTTTTGCTCCGTCATAATTATCTAATTTACTGATTTTATATTATCTTTAACTTCTTTGTTTTTCAATAGAATTAAATTAGAGATTTTATCTAAATAGAGTGAAATAAAGAATTTAACTAAAAAGTTTTTAGAAGATTCTAATCTGATGATAACATTATCAAACTGATTTCTATAAAAATATTACCATTTAAGTACAAACAAATGGTTAACTATTATTGTTGCCGATAATAGTTAATTAGCAACAATATTCGACCATTCATCAACGACTTGAAGTCATTGGTAGTGACCGTTTCTTTAGTAGTGAATAAGTCTAATTAAAGTAAACTTAAGAAAATGATAATAAGTTTTAAAAATGGTTATTAATATTTTAAGATATGCATAAATATCGACTTATACTCAAATCATAACAAACTTCGTATTTTCACCGAATACTTTTTATCAAAAAATATTAGTTAAAAAGTACATGCACATTCAAAATTCATTACTAACAACTTCAAAGGCTATCGTTAATAAAACAACCAAAACCGTTATAGTTATTTTATTCACGTATTTCAAGGACAGTATTGATTTATTTGAAAATATACATAAGCAACACAAAGCGAGAAGAATGCACAAACATGTACACAAATACTATAAATACACCGCTTACTTAAAGCATCAACCTACAAACTCATCGTCTTCCTCTTTATCTCCACAATCTCTCTATCTCGAGACAAAAAATGGGACTTCTAAAGGACAACGGTGTCATTTACAAGCCAGTTAACGAGATCGATTTCGGCCCTAACAGTGATGAAGTCTACCTCCATGCTGACGTCAAAGGTTAATTAACTTCTTCGCCTTGTCTATTTGACTTCATCGTGCAAACACACATTACATAATTTGTTTATATAAATTTGATGATTTTAAATATACGTAATTATAGCGCCACGAATGACTGGAATTGTTGCGAAGATATTCGTTTGGTTTCTGGAAATGAGAATCATCGGCGATGTGTTGTTGTATTTTTTGAAGAAGAATAATCGAATTCAAAAGGTATGAATTAAATTGATTTTTTTACTACTTGACTTTTCTATGGAATTTAATATTGTCTCAAGGAAATTGATTGTTTGTATTAATGATCCGTACGAATTTGTATTTATTACACCCAGTAACAATTTATTGGTCATTCATTTTCGTAAAATAAATATATTTTTTTAACCAGATGAGTGGTTCAATATTAAATTAGGTGTTAAATTTAAAACATAATACAATTTTAATGGAACTAATTTGACGTTAAATTTGAAGTTAAAAGAGCCCACTTTTATATCAATATAATTAAATGAAAAAAAAGGGTCAGCATTGAAAACCTAGCATTAGGATTCAACTTCAAACAACAATTACATAAGTTTGAGTGTATTGACTACTATACTACATAAAAACACTTAATTAGAATTAAAGAATGGTAAAAATAAAAACTAAAATGGCATTGTACTTAGTTTGACTAGTCACAATTCTTTTCCTTTTTCTAGTTTGGTCTATAAAATGTCATTTTGTTAGCATTATTAAGTGATTAATTAATGTATACACTTCTAGAAGACAAATTTGATAGAAGTGATCAATGTTATAAAACTTCATTGAATACCAAGATTTTGGATAGTTAATAATAATAAATTAATTAAATAAACGGTTATCTAATATGACAAGGCTTACCTATTTTTAGTAAAATAGTCCGTCTTGTTAGCTCTATGAATTGAATAGTTTTGTTACCTTTTAAAAAAGAAGAAGCATATATGTCTATATAATAATAAATTGAAGGTTTTAAAGTAAAATATGTTTGAGTGTTGATCGATTTATAACATGTATGTCTTATGTAATTATTATGCCCATTATATTATAGTTTGTATATATCTTACACCCTTATAAATTGTTTAACCCTTTTCTTCAATAAGTTCAATATTTAAATAATGGAAATGACACAAATATCCTTATCTAATTTTAGAAACAACATAGACATTAATTAAATTAAATTGTAATTTAGTCCATTAATAAACAAGTGCATATTTGAAATACATGTTTATAAAATCAATAAATGAAATAAGTATTCCGCTGCTTTGTGCGGATATGTGCTAGTAATATATTAATCACATGAGGTCACTTTTCATATGCAGTGAATTTAGTCAATTTTACATAGAGGTCGTTTCCTATACGTACTAATTACATGACATATTTTGTCAAATTGCTCAAGATAGAAATAAATTATTTTTTATTATAAATTTTAAAAATCAATTACTAAAATAAATCAATAATACAAAACAACTTTCAATTTTTTCGTAATTTTAATAATATGTTACCTGAAATTTGAAAAAATATAACGTGTTATGTAAAATATTATTATAAATGCAAAGAAATTTGTGAATTGGTATTCTATTATTAATATTTGATGGTGAATTTTTATAATCGATAATCAAACAAAAGTTCATTTGTAACGGGATTTAGATACGTAGACATGTCAACAAATAAATTTATGCACAACATCATAATCTAAAAGGAAACATATTAATATTAATATAGATGCTTAAAGTTAGTAAAACTTATATGGAGTAATATATCTTGACTTCTAGTGATGAACAAATCATGTTAGGAAACAAGGTGTATCTTGGTTAACTTTTATATGTCGAGCTACATACCAACAAAGTAGCACGCATTTTATTTTATTCTTCAACTCTCAACGTAAACACTTTTCCTTCAAAAGTATACCAATTCTTATTATTCATAAATGAATTCTAAATCAAAATTTAAAAGTTTTATGCATAAAAGATATATTAAAAGACTTTAATAAAATAATAATAATAATAATAATAAATTAATAAATAAATTGATACTATAATGCCCATACTACTCATTGAACTGGTGTACTATTGTCTATATATTTTATAACTTCATATTGTTATATGTTGTGTATTCAATATTAATATATATTTGTTGTATGTATCATTCATGAGTTGCTAGTTGCTACATAACTTTCATCAGTTTCAGTAGGCTATAAATAGTAAAGGTAATTGTACGTTCTATGATATAATATATTCCATTTAGTATATGTTGTGGAACATGTATTTAAAAAATGAGTTTATATCACAAGAGATGATGGATATAAAGTAAAAGAATTATCTATTGTATGATGCATAACATATATAACAATAAAGAGGATTAAAATTATAAATTATCAACATAATTTTCTTTTTAATGTACTTAAGATATTACCAAAGTAGGTTATAAACTCGTATTTTATATGTTTATTTTAGAGTTTGAATGAATGCACTCCTTATATGTGTGTAAGTGGAGATGTATTTGTGAGAGGGAGATGATGCTTGTATTAACCCTCCTTATTTTATAGTGAAGGGAGTAGGTTGAGATGATACAAAGTGGTCAAAGACCAAACTGAACTTGACCATTCCAATCTCAAAGTGATCGGTCAAGATAGTGGCTGCCTTTGAGTGGTAGATTTTTTTTTTTTTTTTGTGTTGTTGTGTAATTATTTTAGTGTCATGAGTAATAGTAAATATTAGTTTCAATGTGAAAATGATGTGGTATTGATGTGTAGTTTTTTTTTAGGTGGTCAAGTGACACTTCTTTTGATCTTATAGCATCTCCAATATTAGCGGTAAACGTATCTTTTTGCACTATAATAGTATAAAAGTGTAAAAAAGTCATTCCGATGTTAGCATTAAAGTTACATTATTTTAGTGCAATGTCAAATAGTGTTTAATGTTGCATTAAATTTGGTGTAACACTAAATACTTTATTTAATATTATTCACATTAAATAAACCATATATATATGTTAATTAAAATGTATTAATATTATGTGTTGAGTATAATAATTTACGATTAATACTTTTAAAGTTAATAAATATAATATATGTTAATTATATTTATTAAAAAATAAATACTTCTATTTTTATAAGATTTTCATATCATTGATGTGGCAGCCACGTCAGACCTGACAACGTCCTCTTCATATACCATTTTTTCGCGAATATTTTCCGGCAATAATTTCCTAGACACTAACCTTTACTCCGGCCACTAACTTCAATACCCATTTCAAAGTTTATCTTTTTGCCATCAACTCGAAGACCCATTTCACAAATCTGCCCATGAAAGCAACTCACATTTTCTTCAATTAGAAACCCAAAAAAGAAAGATTATTAAATGGTGGCTTTAAGTATTAATTAAAGATGAGCAGCAACCCAACAATTCTTTTCCGGTGACTACATAAAAAAGGGACAAAAAAGACGGGAAGCAAGAACAAAGGAAATTAAAAAGAATTATCATTGATCCTTAAACCAAAAACAAGAACATACGAAACTACATGTAAACATTGGTTCCATTTATTTTTTTATGCTTCGTCATCATCTCCGACAACTCAATCATTGTCTCCGACTCCCTATCGTTGTCTGCTGCGACCCTATCGATGTCTCCGATGACGTATCAATGTCTTGAACGACCCCACCTATGTCTCTGACGACCCTATAGTTGTGAAATCGATACCCTATCTGAACGCTAACTAAAAATCAAGTAAGAGATACAAGACGTGAGATGATTGTAAAGATAAACCGTTCAAAACACCGGCGACCAACCTAACTCCGGCAATCAAAAGCCAGTACTATCTCTTTCTAAAATAACGCGTCGGTTCCTGCAGGAAATACCCTCGTCGCCGAGAAGGACGAAGGAAGAGAATGGAGGAGGGTACTGTTCGGATCTGGTCAGATCTTGTTTCAGTTCGATTGTTTTGGTGTACATATTTTATTGAATTGATCGGATAGACAAAAAAGAAAAAGAAAGACCAAGAGAGAGCATGGAGGAGGTGCCGGCTGGTGTTGAAATTCGATGATGATGATAATACTGTTCGGTTTTTGTTTTTGTCTTTTCCTTTTGTGAAGTTGGTCATATAGATATACTTGTCTGTAAGAATAAGTAGTCAACAAGCAAGATCATCGACTGAACTATCGACGTAGGAATTTTTAAAGGGAATTGATATTCTTATCATTAATTAATTTTAATAAATATACTATAATTTTCATTAATAAATTGTATTGTATAAATAAATAATGTAGTATTTTAATAAATTTATCAAAATTAATAATAAAAATATCAAGACTCATTTTTAAAGTACCATGTAAGTGGTAATATGTCTATTTGTCAAACATTACCGGTTTACCCGATAAATTAAGCATACTATACTACTTACATTAAAATGAAATTTGAAAATGTATAATCTACAATGGTAATACTTTGAGTATGTTATCTCCTTGGAAAAAAGAAAAGTAGATAGCTAATTTATAGCTTTTAACCCTTAAAAAAATATTATTTATCCAAAATATTCAAAAAGATGACATAGTAGTTTGGTATTTCTTTTGTTTCATATTTAGCAGCTATAATTAAAATGTACAAAGTTTAAAAGAATACAATATTATATTTTTACTTTTTGCACAGTATTTAATAAAATCTTTTTTATAATAAAGTATATTGAAGACGAAATAATAAAATTAATATATTACTTTTGTAAGCAAACATTTACTTTAAAACAAATTGAAATAGAAAAATATATTTACTTTTAAATAGACAGAGTACCAAATAAACGTCTACGCATCTATCTTACACTCTTATATAGGGTTTAACACTTTTCTTCATTGAATTACAAATTTAAAGAACGAAAATGACACAAATATACTTATCTTCAACCAAATAGATCAATCTACCCTTAGTTAATTTTAAAAATAATATAAATATTTAAGATATAATTGTATATTAAATAAAATGCAATTTAGTCGATAAATAATTTAAAGTTGTAAATATTTATATTTGTAATTATATATTAATAAAATTTAATTTATTTATTATACTTATATAAAATAAATAAGTAGAAAATTAAATATATAAATACTTCCTTTTTTTGTACGAATTTCTATCTGTTCCTACGGAATGTATCCACTAAACGCCAATTGTTCCGACATATTTCGTATTTGCGTCGGTACAAAGCCACGTATTTAGCTCTTTTCCTACTGATTTTATATTATATCCTTCCATTTCTAGAAACTGTAGCCCTGTATGTTTCTAAATTTGGAATGTATTTTTAAAATTTTCAAATGAGTGAAAACAACGGTCATCTATATCTGGTTAATTCTTAAAACTAAGTATTTATACAATACAACAACAATATTATTTAATTCCTTTACGAATAGATACAACGGAGATGATATATCCACATTCATATTCTAAATAGATATAAATTATTAATATTAATATAAAAATATGTATAATATGTAAGTATATAACTAAGCTAAATAGATATAATATATATCAATGTATATCAAATAGAGATATAAATAATATAAACATATATTTATCTACTTAAACATCATACATATCTATCTTAATACTACCTAAAATTCCTCTCGAATAAATAAAGATGTATCTATCTATAACACCCTAATATAAATAAAATTATCTATGGACCTAAAAATACTCTAATCAACTATCAGAAATCTACGGTAACACTCTTATATTTATGATCTAAAAATATCTATCATAAACCTACATTATTCAACTTATGTCAATGTTAATGTTTATAATGGAGAATTTACATAAAATAACACTATATGTATATATAGTTAGAGGAATGATCTATAGGGAAGCTTCAATCTTGGGGGAAGGAGAAAGTAAATCTGGGCCGTCTGTTAACATTCTTTAGGGGCAGTTAACATTCATGAATATTAACATTCCCGTGAAGAATGTTAAGTAACATTTTATGAATGTCAGTTAACATTCATAAATGTTAACTCCCCCTAAAGAATGTTAACGGACTGTTCAAATTTACTTCCCCTTCCCTCAAAATTACCCATTTCCCATTGATCACTCCCCTATATATAGTTATATATATACTTGTAAGTTATAAACATTTTATGATTATTAATGAGTTCAACAAAATGTGAACCTAAAAATGAAAACTAAAAGGACTTATAAAAACATATTTAACGAAGCCTTTATAATATAGTGTTAGAGCCTTCAATTCACAAATGGGTTACACCCAAGGGTGTAATCCATGTACCGCATAATTAATTAGTTGACAACATAATTCCATGCCCGCTTATTATCCTATTGCATGTGTATTGAGAGTGCAATGCCCTCTACACGCTCAAACCACAAACGCGTGCCTTCATTTCCAAATTAGCATAACTAATGCCATTTGACAGTAGATCTAGCTATTAATCTTCTATTACATTTCCATTGTGAATGCCCTTAGTTGACAAAATTATGTAGGAATTTAATATCAATCTTTCAAATGAAAGACACCAAAGATTTAAATATCGTAACGGAAAGACCAACGATAACAGCATTTGACAATAACAACTAAACTTTAATTTTGGCACCATATTTCTTGTTGAAAATAGCATGTTGCTTTCACTTTATATACAAATATTCAATTTAATAACGTTTCCATCTTCTTGTTCATAGTCAATGTTTATGTTTTAAGAGTAGCAACCTCTAAGCATATATCACAGCAGCAATTTGGATATATAAGCTAGCCGACAGTATCGATTCTAGAATTCGTCTTTCGCATATAAAACCGTCATTTATCTGCAAAAGACAAAACATAATTAGATTACGTTAAGAGTCGACTTGCTATATTTCTAGGAGGATGATTAAAAACGATATGACATTACTCGTGTTTTATTCATTTAAAGATGCATTTTGTTTTCGTGCAGCTTGTTTCATTTGCAGTATTGGAAGAATCACCTCTATATGTTCCTTTCCACCCTTATGAAGGTCAGCCTCATGGTACATACATACCATCAAGTACTAAAACATATTTTCACCTTATGACATTGGAGACTCAATATCTAACTTACCCTTTCAACCTTTTACTTTACAATGTTGTACAATTTTATCAGCTTGCTAGCTTAAAATGATAAAAAAGTGATGCTTTTAATTACAAGCAAAACATTTTTAAAGTAAGAAAAGAGAAAAGCACATTTTTTTTAATCCATATATTCATTAATGCAGATACTAAACAAGATGAAGAATCGAAATGCCTGGACTTCAGTTTATCTCCAGCAGAACTAGTTCAAGAGGCCAAGAACTGTTTACAGTCTTCAGAAACAATACTTAACGATTTAACTTCAGATAAAAGTTTTCGTCGTTGGACGATAATGGATTATTCAAGAGCATATACATCGGGAAAGATTACTCCTCTGATGGTATCTTAACGTTTCTTCTGACTAATTGTTGACCAACTAGAGTTGTACATGGATGAGATAATGTCTCATTTATAAGTAAATGGTGAATCGGTTATGTTTTATCTTTTTTACGGGTGAAAGAAAAAAATTAGCTAAATACGAAGAGAGGCCAAATAATTCAATTTGCTTGAAAGTTAAATAAACTTTATGTTATCAAAAATATACTTAAATAATCACCCAAACAATATAATTTCTTATTCATAATTTTAGCAAACCAAAATTTTATAATATTTCTTTAAAAATTAGGACAAAAAGTGTTTCAGCAACCTGACTTTATGTTAGCAACTATGTACTTTTTGAGAGTTTTTTATTTTATTTTATATTTTAACTACTTGTGTTCTTCTCTTTTTAAGGTTGCAATGCGCTTAGTACTTGCGATTCAAACTTTGGGTCCAGAGATGGGTATGTCATTCTTCATTAATTATGATTCTGGTGATATTCTAGAGCAAGCTACTGAGTCAAGTCTTCGGTACAAGAGAGGTAACTATCAACATTAACAATGCTGAAGTCAACATTGGTGTTTCTAGCTATTCTAAATGAGTGAAACACATGATAAATACAACCAAATGCAATGTTACTTGCTAATTTACATTCATTATCTGTTGATGGATACAGGAGAACCACTTTCAGTTCTAGATGGAGTTCCAATTGCTGTCAAGGATGAAATAGATTGTCTTCCATACCCAACCACCGGTAATACAACTGTAAGCGCTATTTGGCAGAAGTGGAAAAATTTGACACATTAAATTGTGAATGGGTTGAAAAGGTTTATACCTAACGGGTCAAATAAGATAAATTTCTTTAAGGAAAACAGATCAATGGGCCTAATCATTAAAATCCCCCACACTGTATTAATATTCTTTGTTTCTTACTACTTAATAAAAAAGAAAATTACTGTAATAGCATAGGCTTTGTAATCTCATTGTAACAAAAAATGTATCCATATTCTTTTTGAAAGTTAACGTGACCGGACTCATTTCCACCAACACTAAAAACAATTTTTGACCTGATCATGTGTTGATCAGTTGCCAAACCTGCTCGTTTTGCCACCTAGGCTCTCTAGTAATCACGTATATGTCATGTCCAATATGACCATAACTTAATAACACTACATGATTGTTCATTACAGGAGGTACGAAGTGGCTGCACAAGGAAAGACCTTGCAAAGAAGATGCTTACTGTGTTAAGCGCCTTAGATCATGTGGTGCCATACTTGTAGGGAAAACAAATATGCATGAGCTCGGTGCAGGAACCAGTGGGATAAACCCACATTATGGGTAAGAAAAACTTGCTTTTCCTCTGTAGGTGTTAGGATATTTCAAATATACAAAATTTTATTTAGAGGTGGCAAAGGGAAAAGTAGGTGGGTCAGAAAGGTTGTGTGATGGGTGAAAATGGGTAACTTTTTGTACAGATTGAAATGTTTCGGGTTGTGTTGACCTTGACTCAGAACATTTAATGTAGAAATTTTCTGATCTTTTTATAAATTCTTAGTGTGTCAATTATACTCTCATAAAGATAATTTTTTTTAATAAATCATCCAAAATTTTGTACATATTGGATCTAGGAGGTTGTATGCATTGGAAATACACCTTGGGTGAGGTTTGACCCGTTTCCCTTACTGTTTAGCTAATTTTTGTTTCACCCTTTAGAGGTAATACATAACTCAAACAGGTCAATTCATAAGTAAACGGGTCCAAATTGTCACCTCTATATAAACTCCTCAACCTTTTGTCGTGACTAATGCAGGACATCCAGAAATCCATATGATCCCAAACGAATCGCTGGAGGTTCATCTAGTGGATCTGCTGCTGTCGTGAGTGCAGGGCTATGCCCAGTAGCCCTTGGTGTTGATGGGGGAGGTAAATAGAACTAGAACCATTATCTACAAGCAATGCAATTGCCACCTATGAGATCATCTCCTGAACCATCCTATAATATTTACATAGGGTCTGTAAGAATGCCTGCTGCTCTTTGTGGTGTCATTGGTTTAAAGCCATCATTTGGTCGCATATCACACTCTGGGTCAGTATTATTTTTTGAACAATTTCGTATTATCATAAAACTTGACCTAATAATAACGTTGATCCATTCTTTTCCAGGGTTATACCTTTGAACTGTACAGTTGGAATGGTTGGGATACTAGCTGGCACAGTTGAGGATTCTCTGATCGTGTAAGTATTCTTTATTCAAGACTCTCATTCAGTACTTCTTCATATACTTCTAAAGGTGGCAAAATGAGTTTTGGTCTAAACACATCATATTTGACCTGGGTCAAAACCGGTTAGATTGGGTTGACCTACCATCTTTCTTATGTCCATATTTTCATTTTACAAATAATTAATGTATTTAATGTTATTAGAAAACTATATTCTTGACATATATAAATTATTTGAATATTAGATTTAGGAGGTTCAAACCATTAAAAATAACACTTAGCCGACTTATAGTGTAATCAACCGGCATGAGTCACGACCTTTTGATTTGTTTTATTTGTAACTAAGCTTCTAAAATTGGCCCATTTGATCCGTTAAAGTTATAATATAACATAGTCCATATAGACCCAATTTTAAGTAAATGGGTTGGAATTGACACCTATAGCTGTATAACTGACATAAGATCGTAAACTTAAAAGTATTTCTGCTTCAACTTACATATCACTTTCATTGTCATCAGTTATGCTGCAATGAGCGGGGAAACTGAAACATGTCAACTAACTACGGTATCTATACCACTTCTCTCTTTCTCCCTTCTTTAAAATTGGTTCTGCAAAATCGTAAGTTTGGAGCATTTCCTTTTCCTTGTTACAATCAGCAGCCTAGACTATATCTGCCAATGCTTAAGCCTTCGAAACAGATGCCTACTATCAGGCTCGCTAAATCTAAAGAGGTTCTTACCAATTACCATCATAATGTTAATTTAACTTTGTTGTTTTTCCAAAATTGTATTTTAATTCTGACATAAGTTCTCTCTTTCATATACCAGTGGTTTAACGATTGCAGTGATGATATCAGAATCTGTTGCTTAAGTGCTCTCGATAACCTTCATAAATCCTACGGATGGCAGGTACTTATATTGATTCTTGGCAAACTATCATCCTTTGATATACAAGAAATAAGAACAATAAATTGCTTTTTTTTCTTCTCTTTTTTACCCCTTCTATAAGACTGTCGAAGTGACTATACCGGATATAGAGGTGATGCGTTTGGCACATTATGTAACAATAGGCGCAGAATGTGCTACTTCTCTTGGTCATCTTTTAGAAAAGCAGTACGTACCTAAAACACGTCAAGAACTATCGATAGACTCATAGATAGTATGTACTTGGTGCTGATATTTTTATGGAAATGGAAACAGTAACAAGTCAGAATCTGGGTCGGATGTAAGAGTAGCAGTATCTGTATACGGTGCTTTCAACAGTAGGGATTACCTGAATGCACAAAGAATAAGGTATAATCTCTTTGCCAATCAACCCATTAATTAGTAAATGGGTCGAAATTATCACCTCCACTAAAAGCCTCTAAAAATATTTCTGAATACGTTTGTTGCAGGAACCGTCAAATGAAGATTCATGAAGAGATATTCACTATGGCAGATGTCATTGTTACCCCTACAGTCGGGTATAATCTTTTTATTCTGAATCTATCGACTTTTGACACATATACGAAGGGCTCCATGGTCATGCTATGATTTGATCTAATAGTCTAAAGTCTATGCACCAGAAACTATGAACCAGCTATTATGAAGAAAAATAAATACATCAAACTGACTTTAGGAATCAAATTGCACCCATCATCGTTGTCTTTTCAACATCACAACCTAGATTCTTTCTTGTCCTTGATAGTGTAACAGCATATGAAATAAAGGATGATGTTCACGAGACCGGTGAATTGGACTACATAAATGGAGGTATGAAGTTATATTTGTTTTTCATTTTCTGGTTTGGTTTTTGACTTCAGCCACTCTTTCTCTCAGCTGCACTTGTACGATATTCGATAGCTGGAAATTTTCTGGGATTCCCGGCTGTAACTGTTCCAGTAAGCTGCACCAAGTTTAGATGTTCTTATTCATAGAGGTGGCAAAATGGGTGGGTCAGAGTCAGTATGGGAAAGGATATTCATAGAAGTGATTTAGGAGGTTATAACTAACAATTTGAGTTAACAAAATTATAATAACGGGTCAATAGGGGTAAACTTTAGTACAGGCCTGTTGGGTTGACTCTCAACACTTTATCCAAATAAAACTATCTTTTAATAACTACCTAGGGTTTCATATACGTTTACCAAATTTATTGTAAATCAATGCTAATTTAATCTTATGAATAAAATGGTTAAGAAGATTTATGCATTAAAAATATACTTTCGGTGACTTTCGGTCCATTCAGTCAAATTGACACGTTTCTTATAAAGCTAACTCTTATAACTCCACACGTTTGACCAGTTATATGGACCGACTCAAAGTAAATTGATTGTAATTGCTTACTTAATTACTTGGTGAGTTTTTGGGTCGTCAATGGATACTTCTCTTAATCCTAGCTGACGTCTAAATGTTCTTGCTAGGTTGGGTATGACAAACTTGGATTGCCCATTGGCATTCAATTTATTGGGAAACCTTGGTCTGAAGCTATGTTAATCCAGATTGCTTATGCAATGGAGGTAAGTTGGCATACTGTTCATTTAAAAATATTAGGCTCATGCATTGAGTACTTAATGCCTAGCTGACGTGATTTTTGCAGGCCTTGTGCAAGGCAGAATACAGGAAGCCAGAAGTTTACTGTGATCTACTAATCAGTTACAAAATTGAAGAATAACGAGTTCCTCTTTCAAAACATGTATACAAGAATGTAGAGGTTAAGATGTACTTCTTTTCTTCAATTGTAAGTCCTAAATACCTTTTATGTTAATGCAGCCCAACTGATGACATCATATGGGTATAACTGTTCCCTAGAGTATGGCTTGCCAAAGAAACTCGCTTGCTAGGACCGTTGTTATCCTGACCTTGTGGCTGTAGAGCAGGATCAACTCCTTTTAAGGGATTATCAAAGATAATTGGTATGTACCAGTAATAGGCTTGTACAGTGATTCTATAATGCTTGAAGATAGAGCATTAGAGATAATAAAATAGGCTGGATGGGTTGAGTAACAGGTGAAAACTGGTGATTTTTATCCTTGCCTTGTCAAAAAGAAAACAAAAAAAAAAAAAAAAAAAGAACGATTGAAAGTAACAGAACAAGAAAGTGTAAAATATAAACCTGTATTTCTGTAAGCTTTATGTTCTTGTATCAAATAAATACATATTCCCTTACAAACAACCTCCATTTGTTCTGAAAAAAGATTCAGTAATTATACAACAGCAGGAGGATAATTATTGGGTTTTTTTTTTTACCGTGTGGATCACCTTAAGACAGCGTGATAAAATCTTGCAAAGATCGAACCAAACTTGGAGGCCAGTGCTTTGTATCTTTTACATATCCGAGGTCTGAATATTTAGGATCAAGAAGAGTTGCTATAGTGAATTGGTTTTCAGCAAGCACCGATGCATGCTTATCGGAGTATAGTGCTGCTGCAAGAGCTGCGTGCACTTCTGCAACCAAAAGCATACATACGTAATGTTACTACTACACACAGAAACACATAGATGTATTTATGCAATATACATGTACATGAAGCAATGATCCGTGCGACCCGAATACCCGATAGTTACTATATAGAGATAAACCAAATAGTTCACTTATGCAAATCTTGCTAATTACTTCCCCCAACGTCAATATTAGCAAACATCTAACTCCTTTTACTAGTTTTTTTTCCTCTAAACAAGCCTCCTCTTTAAACCGACAAATTAGAGGGTCTACATTTGAGATGACCAACTACCTCAAATCGGTATTGCCCAATTCCTCAATTGGTGCCAAAACCATCTTTCACAACAGGTGGCAATTTCGACCCATTTAAAGATAAATGGATCAAGATGGGTAAAACTATATCTCTAAAGGGTCAAATGGATAAGATTAAGATAATTAACTAAGAGGGGAATGATTCATATGGTCAAAACTCGCCCAAAGTGTATGAAAATGCACATAACGTCATAAATCACTTTATTCTGATTATTAGAATAATATATCTTGTAATCGTATTTTACAAATTAAATATATTAAACTAAAATAATGGACACACAGTATTTGTGGGAGTGCAGCACAATGCAATCTGATCAGTACCAAAAAACACTCAATTTGACCTGTTATCCAATCCGTCCAACATGCCCATTTTGTCACCTCTATCTCATATAAGGGTGTTTAAAAGTAACCACAGGTGATTTCAGTGTATCACCTTATTGACCGAACGGGAACAATAAATAAACAGAAAAAGAGAGCAGCAAAAACGACGACTTTAATAGATTACCTGGACTGCCTTTTAAGGAAATGGAAACATCCTCCATTTCCGCTATAGCTTCGTTTTTGTCCCCAACCTCATATAAGGCTAATGCTCTACCAACTCTTGCATATTCTGAAAGAGCAAAATCTTTGTATTCTCTTACAACCTGAATTAGACATTCCCCTTTTCTTTATACATGATTTAGCTATTATATTTTTGCAGAAACACATTCAGGTAAAAAAGATTTAACTTTTCAATTTAACACTAGAAAGGTCATTTTCTTGATAATATATACATATACATATATAAACTACAAATATAAATATACCTGTGTGAAGAATCGAAGAGCTTGAACATAATCACCCTGTGCTTGAAACTCCCGCCCTTTTTCCAGAAGCTCAACTGCTTCCGCCACTCTCCGTGTCACTTCGGAGCTCGCAGCTTTCTCCGCATCCGTAATCGGATCGAAAACAGATGCCAAAACAGTTGAACTCTGACAACAATTCGTTGCTAAAGAAATTGGTATAGAAAGCAACAGTAATTGCCTTCTTTGTATTGTTAATTGTGGTTTTGATGATGATGATGATGAGACTATGATGATGAATGGTTTTTTATAGTTAATAGGAATTAGGGTTTTGTTGGGGTTGGGAAAAAGATGTGAAATTGGTGGGCAACAAGCACCCATTGATATGGTTTTGTGGTGTTTGTTGAAAGGGAATGTGAGATGACGATGATCTAAATTTAATACTCCATTTTTAAAGTGGTAAGTTTGGTATTTTAACTTGAGTTTGTTAAAGTTAATAAATAATTGAAATTTTATCTTTTGTATTTATTGCAAAATAAAGTCAAAATTAAATATCTATATCCATTTTTATTTAAACAACCGGTCCAGTACCACTTCGTTTTTCAAATTATTGATTGTAATTTACTTTTTTGGTATTTTGTATTATTATTATTACCTTCTGTTTAAACATTAAGGTCAGCATATATTTATGAGCACTTCAAATATCAAAATAAAATTATTAACAATTTAAATCATTCAGGAGATCTGATTATTTTATAAGTAAAATATAAAGTTGCAAAATAGGGTAATTTTATATAAAGTAAATTGATTTACATAACCCTTATAGTTTATGGCTTATATAAAAAATAAAATAAAAAAGATATAAGGAATACGAAATCCAAGTTAAAGTAGTCGTATGTCAGTGGATTAACGTAGGTACAACGTAGGCAACTATTAGTCGGTGAATTATACACTAGATATAAACTCAGCTGTACCCCACAGATACATACCTATGAGTACGTACAATACAACGTACGCAACTATTAGTCTCTTCTTTTGCCACGTGGCATTTTGCTATCTGTTCACTCATCCTTTCCGGTTTCAATGTCAAGGATATTTTAACTGCCGATCTTTGTGGCTGCCACGTGTCTCACCATGTGCCCACCCCACCGTTTGAGACGTTTATATCATGGCAAACTATGAACGCATTTCCTTTATATGTATACGGAAAATGTGTTTGTAATAGGGAAACTGATACTTGTGTCGTTGCCCTTATATCATTTCAATAGTAATAAGTTCATTTATTACAAATGATTAAACTAATGATTTAATTTATTAACTAACACTTAACACTTTCTACATGAGTTTATTTTATGTCACACTCTCTATCTTCCTAGTAAATAGACATCTATCTAATAAATCTGTCAACAATCACCCTGAAGATTTTGTTAAATAATAAAAATCCCACAGCTAGATCATATTATTAATCAACTATATATATAATATAATAAATAACTAATTAAACTCTGATGGACCCTAAACTCACAAGCGGACTTGGACCATGATAGATATGTAACCGACATCTCTTTATTGACAACTTTATCTTTGATGTGAATGGTAACCCCTTGAATCCAAATGTCGACTTTCTTTTGTAACCGGCAAAACTCGTAGCATTCTTTTCTAACACATCTATCCATCATTATTTTCGTTTTATTATCATGTTTATATTGGTAAACAAAAATCTTAGCATACTAATCTTCAACAAATGTTGCTGCTATTTTTAGATTTATAATTTATAGTCACATGAAATTATGAATAAAACACTCAAATTGATCATTGAACTTAAACTAACTACCGAAGATCATGCAATTTGTCTTAGATTTATTTGCCTTTGACGAACCATATTAAAGGATTAATTAGTGGTATCAAAACCTATATAATACATTATAAATAGATTTCTCGACTAATTTCATTTCTTTAGATTTCAATTTCATTTCCCTGCTCATTTTATTTCTCCCTACGAAACGAGCACGAAGTTAAACACTAATTTTAATACTTGAGTAAAGTTTCGAGCACGAAGTTAAACACTAATTTTAATATTTAAGTAAGTTTATAGAACGTGAAGAAATTTTAACTTTAGCTATTAATTTTTGAAGCTATATAATATTATATATACATTTTTTTACTAACTTTCACACATTAAAAATCTTAGCTTCGATGTTTAAAATGGTTGTCTAAAAGCCCATATACCATGTACTTAAGAATGTACCCCTCTCAAAATACAACACAAAAACACACAAGTACATTCACTTTCTTAGGTTGCTTTACTTTTGAAAACAATCAACATCAATTTATGAAGCTAAAACTATTATTTTTAACCCTGAACCAAAACAGGGCTTAACTGGGGACCCAACCCAACCCATGGCCAAGGATTTGGTGGAGCCTAATCTTTGTGATCTTGGTTGGGTCTGATCCTGGGCCAATATAGGCCGCTCTGTGGTTCTATTCCTACCTTCCATATGTAGATGTGGACACATTTTAAACTGTGTAATCCAAATACAGGTGCCACAAATATAAGTAAACTATGTCTAG
The DNA here is from genome assembly GCA_963921325.1 of Logfia minima. Taxonomy (NCBI): domain Eukaryota; kingdom Viridiplantae; phylum Streptophyta; class Magnoliopsida; order Asterales; family Asteraceae; genus Logfia; species Logfia minima. Next base: position 51,341,045 of record OY992763.1, on the reverse strand, counting down.
AGTTCTGTAATGCATCTCATTTGAGAAAAAATATGAGTTAAAATACAAAAACAAGACGCAACATTTATGTATGAGAAACATGTCCGATACATCTGTTGATCCATCCATGCCAAAAGGTAACAAAACGCGTATAGTAAGCTGCACATCTAATAATAACCCTGAAAATAAAAAGAAAAATGGATGGGAGACCAAGCCACTAGGGACTAAACAAAACCATCTTTCCTGATTAATCTTTCCAGATGATTATACAAATAAAAAAATAAAAACAAAAAACAATTTTTATTCTGTTAAACATTAGTTATGACCTAGAAATGGAAGGGCAACAATTCTTATACTAAAATATTGTTCTGTAAATGCTTCCAAGGTATCAATTCGATCCACAGATACAGAGCTTGTCCTACATTACAAATTAATAAAAATGGAAGTTGAAAAAAAGATGACTACTACAGATAACATACTCTGGTTTCATGCAGACCAAAGATGACCACAACAGACGCTGAATCTGAAGTCCTTAAATATGATAGACCTGAAGGACCTAAATAATAGTTTACCAGAACAAACATAACTAATAACAGATTGAAATATTAATCGATGGTGTAGGATGATACATCACCATAAATTTTTCCATCTTCTAAATTAACCCAATCTCACCACCGGTTTCTGCATCTTCTCAACTTCCCATCCCAACTCGTGACAGAAGATCAATTGTACCATCACTCCCAAGTATATTTATTTCAAAACTTCCTCCTAAAGAAAGCCCAAATATGTATATAAGGTAGTTGTGTAACCATTGGTTGGCTATGATTGTTTGAAAATCCTATGGATCCAGATAATTTAACATAGGCCGGAAAAGTCTTTAAAGAATATAAGAGCTGCCACCCTTATGAATTCACTTAATCTTAAGGTATGTTTTCAACAATGTTTTGAGACCCGGTTTTTTAATTGACCCGGCCCGCCCACCGGGTCCGGTTCAACCGGTCCGACGGGTTGGACCGGCCGGTTTGACCGGTTGACCAGGTTTGACCTCCTGCTCCTGCTGCTGTTTCCTGCTGGTTTTTCCAGATTTTCCCAACTAGTACTTGCTGCTGCTGCCTGCTGTTAATCATTCTTCCATTCATTCCATTCCATTTTGACATTACATTCCATTCAAACTAGTACAAATCTAACAACAAGATTACTAACCCAACAATAAGAAATCTAACACTACAAGTTTACAACTTAAAGTCATCAAACACATACAAATCCATACAATTCAAAGTTTAAACACGTGGGAACCAAAAGTTAAAGGAATCACTTGGCTTGTTAAAGACATCAAGTTCAAACCAATATTTCATACCTTGTTATAGAGTCATTGGCGTGTTAAAGGCATCAAGTTCACGATCACTTAATAAACGGAATTCACTATCATCTTCATTTCCATCCTCATCAACAAGACCATACACATCTTCATTTCCTTTAATAAAATATAAGAAATTTTAAAATAATGTACTAGACAGATAATACACTAAAACTGAATCTCAATCGCAAATAATATATGTAATACGTATAACCTTGTGTACCTGGCTCTTGCTCTTACTCTTGCTCATTAAGCATATTTTATATATCCTCGTGATTAAGCTCTCCTTCCGGCTCTTCTTCAACAACCCAAAAGTCCGTACTAACAATACATTCGTAATCAATTGGGTCGTAAGACCTCTTATCAACCTTGAGCCTATAAAACATTCACCAAAGAGAAGTAAGACGTAAAAAAATCATTGTTCAAAATAGAAGTTTAATCAAATACGAGGTCCTTGTACCTATTTTCCAAATGCAAGTTGTAATGAACAAAAACAAGATCATTTAACCTTTGGTGCTCCAACCTATTCCTCCTTTTCGTGTGTATCCTTTCAAATACACTCCAATTACGTTCACAACCAGAAGAAGATGCAGTTTGAGTTAGTATTCGGATAGCAAACTTTTGCATTTCTGGGTAGTCCCCACCAAACAACTTCCACCATTCATCTACAAAAGAAATATTATTGTAAATATATAAATTCATAATCACAATAGTATATTAAATAAATAACAATTAATAATTAACTTACCAGGACGAATAACTTTACGAGAAGCAATAGCACTGATTCTACCAAAATCACCAACACAATCACGAAACTTGCATAAAGCTGCAATAACATCTAAAAGCTCATTTCCCTGATAATTCTTCTTAACCATATCAAGCAATCCTTTAAACACCTCAGGCTTATTGCAAAATGACTCGGAATCAAACTGAAATGCAGGATTTAACCAATAAGCTGCACAATGAATACTCGTACGCAACATCTTATCCCAACGTCGATCAATTATATCCGTATAAGGCTTGTAGTTCGCCTTCCTCCCATTAAATAAATCCTTGATCCCTTTTCTTGCCCGATACATCCCCTCATAAACATAACCCAAAGCGGGTTTCTCATCCGCATCACACAATCTCAAAAGCCTTAAAAAAGGAGTCATCACTCTTACTATAATCAAACAATTCCTCCAAAATCGTTCACACATGACAACCTCTTTACATTCAACAGCATGACGAACTTTCAACATCTTTTTAAAGTCACTCGAGATAACCATAGCTTGCAAATCATTTTTATGATCATGCAAACTTTTCAAGGCAATGAACGCAGTACCAAAACGAGTAGCTCGTGGACGAATTATCTCTGTCCAACCGGGTCTTTTCCTCAACCAATTCAAAGGCCATTTTTGATTGTAAATAAAAACAGTAATTCTAGATGCAAATGTCACCAATTTGTTCACATTTTCCAATTCCGAAACATCCTTTAATATGAGATTAACACAATGAGCTGCACATGGAGACCAAGTAACAGAACGATATCTTTCACATAACAATCTACCAGCAAGTTTGTAATTAGCAGCATTATCTGTGACAAGTTGAACTACATTTCTCACACCTACCATCTCAACTATCTCAGCAAACAAATTACACAAATTTTGCGCACTACTTTGTATATCTGATGCATCAACAGACTTAATAAATGATATACCTTTAGGACAATAGACCAAAAAGTTAATCAAATGGCGTTGCCTAATATCCCTCCAACCATCACTCATTTGCACCCTTTTTCAACCCATTGCTTTCGATAAGAATCAATCAATAATGAGACCGACCTTTTAGCGTCTTTCGACAAATTAACCCGCAAAGAATGATACGAAGGTGCTTTAAAACCATAACCAATACTAGCTATCTTATCTCCGCAAGTTGAAAATAAGGTGAATTACAAGCATTCATAGGTATACATGCATCATAAAACCACATTGCAATACTCAAATCAACATTATGTAACCTTTCTTTACTTTGCATAGCGGATCTAATAGTTGGTTGAGAAGGATCATTTATACCTTCAGTAAAAAAAGGATGCACATTTGATGTAGCTTTTCTTTTATTGGATCGTGGTTTAAGGGATTGCATTTGGCTTTCCTTTTCTTCGTCATCATCATCCACTATGTCGAAACTTAAATTGCATAAAATGGCGTTTTTGCCATTTCCTTCCGTAACTAATGTTGCATAATCCCAACCTTTATCCAATTTCCCTCTTACATTGGATTGAACTGAAGATTGAGACTCTACGGGTTCTTTATCTCTAGATTTCATATTCTATAAAAAAAAAAAAAACATTTATACAATTTGATTTTCAAGCTCAAACAAGATGATACGTATAAACTGTGGGTTCTTTTAAGTTATTTTTCAGAATGGATACAACTATAAAATAGTTATGATTTACCAAATACTAACTGACAATATATCAAGGCATTATATCATAATAAGTGTACAAATTATAATTTACCAAATAGAACTAAATCATAATAAGTGTACAAATTATAATTTACCAAATACTAACAGACAATATATCAAGGCAGAAACTTTTTGTTACAATCATTCATTTCCAACATTGATACAACAAGTGTTCTTTCCTTCCAAATACTAACAGCCTCCTTTTTGTTACAATTCAACTATATTTTAGATAAACTATCGTTATATATTTAATTTCATGAGCTGTAAAGTTTCCCACATCAAATAAAATAACTACCATCATATCCCACACAAACAAATGCCTACGGGTTCTTTATCAGATCATGTCCTCTGTGTATTGTCTCTGCTCAAATCAGCCATCATCATCGTCATCATCATTACAAGTTCAATTTATTTAGTAACCCACAGTTTCAAACCCACAATTTCAAACCATCTGATAGAAATTCGTGTCAAATTGATACAAATTCACAATTTCATAATAGTTAACCTCACAAATTCATAATAATTAAATTAGTACTTTAGAACGTAATATTACAAGTACAATTAGCAATTAAGAAGGCTTACATGACCGGAATGTGGACAATGGAGGCTGCGGTGGTGGTGGACAAAGGAGGTTGCGGTTGTGGTGGACAAGAGACTGAGAGAGGTAGCGGCGGGGGTGGTGGCTGCCGGCGCGAGGGTGCGGCGATGGTGATGGCTACCGGTTGGAAAATTGAAGATCAAAGGTATAATTTCTTACTCTTTCTTTAAATTAAAGACTTGGAAAGCTTCATTTTAGTGTTCTCGTGTCGAAGAGGATCTGTCAATTTCAGTCCATTGTAGTGTTATAAGGTCCAAATATATATATGTTGTTCCAATACATATGTTGTTCCATTCTAAATAGGTAAGGTCCAAATATACCAATGTTGTTCCATTCTAAATGGGTTTTTTAATAGTAGTCATAAAAGTTTAAAATTAGAGAAATGTATATAGTTTTTAAAGATCTATCTTAACTTTAGATGTTGCATATATATATCTTTGAGGTAATCAGCTTTTAATTTCGAGATACATGATATATAAACGATCAATTTGTAATCTTTTTATTTGACTTTATAAACTACCGAAAAAGGTTACTGAAATGTTTAAATTGACACATTGTAGTTCGTTTTAATCAATGATTTAAAGGATGGTGATGGGTGACGGTGGTTGTAAGATTTAGGGTTAGCAATTTGGGATGATAGGATGATAGAATTACAGACAATGTTTTCTCAAAATCGTGTACGTATTAGATGATAGGGAAGATTGAGTGTTTGACCGAGGGTTTGACCAAACTTTAAAACAATATATAAAAAACCAGGTCAACACCGGTCCGGGTCACCGGGTCAACCCGGCCGGGTTTGACTTCAAGGGTTACCCGCTAACTTTTTGCTCGGTTTGGTCCGGGTCCCGGGTCGATCCGGGTTTGAAAACATTTGTTTTCAAATGCCTTTGTTATTCGATGAGAAAGTAGTAAAACAAATCTAATAGCTCAACGCGATAATTCTTTATTTAACAAATTATTAATATTATTTCCAATGAAGTCTTTATTTCAAGAAAAAAAAGTAGGACATTTCATGGGTGAATACCATTGATGATGATTCCATGGTCTCTTGAAGTGTTGAAAAAAAACGCCAAATTGGCCGCTCAGAATTAGTTTGTCATCGAGATACTCCACAAGTTCACTCATTGGAATAGGCTACACCTTTGAAATTGTTAAAAAGATTGCCCGATCTTCCGGCGGCACTTCTTCTTCTATCTCTCCCACAATTGGTAAAACATGGCTTCCAACATACGCTTGGCTTGAACTCTACCTTAAATATGTGGGCTGCCTCAAATAGATCATTGTAGGGACCAAATTAGGACTAATTGCACCGCCTCCATGTCCAGCAGCCTGCATTCGTTAATATGTGTTAGTAGTAAAACAAATCTATGAACTCCATGAACAAAGGCAATTGTAAATGCCTATATCAGAACTCAAGGAAATACAAATCTATGGTAATTTGTCTAGAACAAAGGCAATTGTAAAGGCCTATATCAGAACAATGTGAGCACTTAATGTTTTGCATATTCGGAGATTATTAGTTTCAGAAGAGTCAATGGCATCTTGTTTTTCAGTCATTTGATTGCATATTACTGTCCTTATTAACTGCCAGAATGATAGAAGTTTTTGGGTAATGTTAAGATGTTCTGCAACATGGTGCTGGAAATGTTAAGAAGATGTGGACTGAGTTTGGTCTGCCTCTTGTGATATGAGTGTAGCGCAATGCATTTAACTCATTTTATATCATTTCGTAAGTTCAAATTGTCAAAAGTAAGCATTTACAACATACTTTTTTAAACTATCATCTTGTAGTGTTTTAAGACCTACGTGAATCATGAGAGATCTTGAAACTTATTCTGAAGAATATATGAAGGAAAAATATCATCTGCAATTACTAAATGGTGGTTGTAGCCTGAGAATGTAAGAACTCACAACTATGTTATCTGTATTTTATATTTACTATAAATAATATTGGCTTTCCTTGTTTTATTCCCAATTGTAAGTTTTCACATTTTGCAGATTTTTGTATCTTTATAACCCCTGATGATAATACTCAAGAGAAATGTGATTGACATCAGTTTTTAGATAGAACCATAATGATGCTACTAAAGCCTAAAGGATCTTACTTTCCCACCAATTTCCTATGCTGCAATTCATAAAGAGCAAGTGGTTATTACATGACTAATGTTCGTGTTTAAAAGTTCTGATATTACTTCGATTAGTTGGTGCTGTGATCGAAACATGGCTAGCTAGGTTTGAAATCTACTTTATGTACCTCTTTTGTTCTTACTGATACCTATATAATATATTCTGCCATTCAAAGAAAAACAAAAAGAATATGTACAATATATTGTCTTAACTGCTATATTGATATTAAATTAAATGTTTGTTATATTATCTCCATGGATGGACTTGTATGGCGTACAAAATGAATAAGCCGCCCTTGAGGTTGCAGTCCAAAGGAGATGTACCTTATGTCATTATGATAATGCGTCCAAGAAAGGGAACCTACAAAACCATGCATTAAATAAAGACAAATAACTAACAACAATATATTCAATTTTCATATAAAGCCTATTATATGTATTTAATTCATAAAACTTTTATTATGTGTATTTAATTTTTAGATATTGATAATATATATATATAATATTACTTTTGTTGACGTATTATTTGTGTAAGATGTCAAGTTGCATCCATCTAACTTGACACATAATCAAAAGTATTACTTGATACATACAACAGTATTTAAAAGTTGCATACACATAATAAAAACATTATCAATTAAATACATATAATAGACTTAGAATAAAATTAAATATATTTCCTGCACTAACTCCGATTCAATATTTTTTTTAATTTTATGTGAAAGCTACCGATATTTGTGACCACTTTATTTTAAAATTCTAGAATTTTTCTTTTAAACTACCAACAGCAAATTAAATACATAAAAAACATAATTTCCTTGAGTAGTATTTCCAAATTCTTTTATGATCATTAAAACCATCAAGATTATAAGGTTCCTTAACTAGAAGTAAGAACAAGAAATAACAACTACTTGAATCTTGTTTCATGAACACATCGAATGTTTAGTGCTGGAATTTTATTTAGCAAATTACTACTTCTTCCGTAACAAAATACGTACAATAATACCACATAAAACGTAGATTAACCAAAAACTATACAGCGTTGCTTGTTTATTAATGTGGTTTCTAACATATTCATTGGTATATCTAGTAGAAAGATGCATCAAGCAACCCTGTCTTGACCACAAGACAGTTGCTAAAGGTTGACTTCCAAAAACCAGTCAACTGAAACATTCAATTAAAACATGACTGCTGCATCTTTACTCGAGTGATCATGAGTTTGAGACATCAAAGGTGTTTTGTTTGGTCATTACAAAGACAGGGTTCATCAATGAAATCTCCAGTTTTCGTTCCAGAACTCCATGAAGAGCTTCTCAACACGAACTTACATTAATCGCATTACAAACTACGTATATAAGAATTTTTACCCTCGAGTTTCATGTGTTTGTATGTCACCCAAAAAGAGACTCACATTAACAGTTTCTAGCTATTTACATCATACAACAAAAGAAACCGTTCGATATCAACACCAACATTGCCGCATATATAAAAGACCACGAGCAAGCATCACATAACCCGCAGCCAGAAGCTTACACTTTACTTCAATGATTTTATGGTCAAATGAGTTGTGATCTTGGAGATCGGTTGGGAGTTTGGGTCCTATACTGGGGGATTTCATACCATGGGTCTAGTACGGTTTTTGTATGGGGTCTCACTGGAGCCGCCACGACATCGCTCAATGTTTGACTAGTTTGACCAATAAGAGTATAGGACGGGTGAGGGGGAGAAAGATAACAACTTCCGTATGCAGGTCCATACAGCCGTAAAGGGCTTGAGGTCGGAGAAACAGGCAAAGAAGTGATCGTTCTTGCATTTTGCCTGCGCACAGCATGGTATTTGTGTAAAATTCACTGGAAAGACTATAGTAAGTTCAGTTCTGAAGTTGGAAAATACCTTGTACTCGACATTGTGCCTTTAGATGCCATCACCTCAAAAGAGCGAGTGTTTCTGTTGGAATGCATTTCCGAGGGTGTCTGTTTCAACATTAGCCAACTGATGTTAGCAGGACACTACAAAAAAATATGCAGTTTGTGCGCGTTTATTTTTTCTTAATTCTACGCATGAAGAAAAATATAAAAAGTCATAAGAAATTAGCAGACACTAATAAATATGTAATTTGTGCACACTTTTTTTCGTCACGGCTTAGGAGAATTTGTTTTTTTTTTCTTGTCGATTTGTTCACACTACAAGATTGTATATATGAAGTTTACATTTATAGGCGTGAGAAAAATATGAAAAAAATACGAAAATCAAAAGCTTGTAATTGTGTATAATTACTTTCACGCTTCTAAGTATGAAGAATACAAATTTTGCTTACACTAAAAATATAATGATCAGTTACGAGAATCAATTTCTCAAAATGCGGATTTCAAAAACTTGCGTTTTAAAGTGTATAAAATGTCTACTTAAGCAAGTAACCTAGAAGGGTTTATACGTACAGGTGAGCGACTTCCATCGAAGGCACTAGGAAATGCTTCTTTGGTTAGTTTGACATTGGTGGTTCTTGTTGTACTTTGGTCACGTACAAATGGATGCTCCAATAGTTTTGCAGCTGACGGCCGTAAACACGGGTCCCGTTGCAGGCATTGTTTGATAAAAGATTTTGCATCATTTGAAAGATGATCAGGAATATCAGGCATATCTTTGCTGTTCCCGATCTTGAATATTGCAGCCACCTGTAAAACTAAACGTAAGTAAAGCCTCGAGCGAGAAAGACCATCCAAAACCTCCTCATAAACATAAAAACTTCAACATTTCACTTTACACATGTATTAAGAGAAGTGTTTGACTAGTCAATTTTAAATGGTACGTATCTCCTACACCACATAAACTTGCATCATTTGACTTTACATGCTTAATTTGAAGTATTTGACTATTAGTCATATGTCTAAACTACCATTCAACGGTGACTAAATATAAAATACGATTAACTTCTTGACCAAAGTCAACACCATGGGTAGTTTGTGAATGGCAGTCGGTGTCCTAATAAGTAATTTGAGCTTTAAATTTTGCCAAGCCCAAAAAATAAGATTGTTGTAACTAATGGACCAAAGAGAGTAATATATAGCCTTACAAGAGGCAAACTTTATAGGTAAGAAGCAAACAAGATAACATACCCCCTCATATTGACCCCAAGGAGGTTTTGATGTTGCCATCTCAAGAACTGTACATCCTAAGCTCCAGATATCGACCGCAAGGTTGTAACCACTTGTATTCATAACTACCTGAGGAAAAAAAAAATAAGCACGAGTGTAAGTTAATGGTGCTTAATATTTTGCATGTGTAATATAGTTTGGGGGAGAATTACCTCTGGTGCCATCCAGTATGGACTTCCTTTGAAAGAGAGCATTGAAGTAACATTTGTTATCTGGTAACAATACATATATTATATATACAGAATTATAAAAATAAAAATAAAAAGAATTACATGAACAATGATTTATTTACTCAAACTGAAGTATTTCCTCTATCTCAAGAATAAAATAAAGCACTAGCCTTATTCAGGTGTCTAATGAAAATTGCAACATTTCTATTTTCCGGTAAAATTTTGATTTTGCACATTGTAACGCACATAATTCCACCTATTTTCAGTAATAATTTGTAAGTACTTATCAACAGAACTTTATTAGAGCACTATGGCTAGAGATTTACATGTTTTGCCATGCCAAAATCGGCAAGCTTGATTTCACCATTTGGGTCTACTAAGATGTTTGCACCTTTGATATCCCTGTGGAAGAATAAACATTTTTTATTAGTTTAAAGATTATAAGCAAGAGAAAATCCATTCTAAAAAGTAAAAACATGGCAACAATGATTTACCTGTGTACTGTATTTCTTCCATGTAAAAAGGCAAGCCCACTTAGGACTTGCCTAGTATAATTTTGAATTACAGGCTCCCGAAATGGCCCATATTCTTGAAGTAACTTGTGAATAGAACCACCAGAAACATATTCCAAGTAAACTGATAGTGTTTCTTCCCCCTGTAAAACATGAAAGTCAAATTTACAACTTTTGACTGGACACGGTGTTTAAGAGCAATGTTTGACTAGAGGTGCCAACTTCAACCAATTTATTAATGAACAGGTTGACTCGGGCTTTGTTTATGTGTCACGGCTCAAAGAGATAAGATAAAATAAATTACAATAAAGCTTTTAAAAAAGGTCAACTTGGTAATATCCCAAAAAAAGTTGTAACAAACTTGACAAAAGAATGAAACTTGCAACTTTTATGTAAAATCCCAAAGAATGTTTTAACAAACTATTGAATGATGTTAAACAAACTATAACCGATGGAAGGAAACTATTTGAAATCAATAGTTTGTCACCTGGTGGGACCATGTAGTGTTATAACAAACTATTTAATTGAAGGCTAGCCACAAACAGATGTATACCAGTTCACTTCCATAATATTGAACGATGTTTGGATGTAAAAGTTGACTGAGCAAAGTAATCTCCTGTTTAGATAAACAATAGTCAATATAATAACCATTGAAAATAGAAATTAAAGATCAAAAATCTCAAAATCACTTATTGCCACCAAAGAGATGAAGATTATACCTGATTCAATTGCTTTAGACTTTCTTTCGACGATTGATCATCTGAAACAACCTTGACTTCTTTAATTGCGCACATTTGCCCACTCTCACTATTAACACATGAAGACATACAAACACCGGATATAAATTCCCGAATCCAATTTCATTTAAAATAACATGCAATTAATAATGTAAACTCTCTGCAAATGCAGATAGGAACATTGCAACAAAACCAAATGTAGTGTCCCTTCATTTCTAATTTGCTCAATGGATGTTAAAAATCACTACTAGAACCAGCATTCCCTATTTTTGAATTCAAGTCACTAAATTAAAAATGAACTGAAACTACGTTGCTATTTACTGCAACTTGCCATTGCAAATCTTCAAATTTAGTTCACACCTGTTAAACCCAAGGTAAACATGCCCAAAAGTGCCTCTACCCAATAATCTTCCCTTCTTCCACTTTGACAATTGGCAATTTGAGTTTTCGGAAACACAAACATTTTTCGCATTCGACACCACCGAAGGTCTACTAGGAGAACTGCAAATTCTTGTACCAGGCAATGGAGTAGAAGGGCTTGTGGGTGAACCAGGTGGAAGTGGCAACGGATGACATTCATCTGACCTTTTGTTAGGAGAATCAAGACTCGAACCCACAAACCGTGGATGAAGAGGCGACGTTGTTGGGGTTGGCACCCTTGATCCTGGTCCCGGGCTTCTAGGTTGAGGACTAAACTTAGGCTCCCCATGTCCTCTGTGATAACCAAAAAGCATAAGTTAAAAATTATATTTTTAGCAAATCATATCTTCTCACACCACACTCATAGGTTTCCTATATGAACTAAAGATAATTTATTGGAAACAAACAGAAGAATAAATATGTAAAATTAGTCCGTTTTCGACACGCATCCATCTCTCCACTCAATTGTACCCTAGAATCTGTATCAAAACAAGCATAACTAATCTTATGTGCATTCGACTATTCGTATACCTACTCAATTATAACATTAATGTAGACACTTACATTATTTTGTTTAAAGGTTTTTCCCTGTTCAGGTTACCGAGGGCCAGGGAGGATGAGCATTTTTTACTCAGATGTACGAGGTCTAACCGGGTTATCCCGTGACCATTTCCAACCCTTTCCCTGGCTATGTAGCTAGTGAGGTTTAAACCTGAGACCTCTTGTGAGGATATCCGGACACCAACCACTAGGTCATCTTGTGATGGTTGCTTCCATTGATTATCTTCTAAATATAACTATGTTAATATCATAGTGACGAATGATAACAAATTTACTTGGAATCGAAACATACACTTTCAAAGTTACTCTGATTCTTCAACTCAACTCAAGAAAAAATAATTCTTTCATTCCCTTCGACCTACATATAATCAATTCATAATACAAATTTCGAAAAAAGGAAATTGAGATATCTTCACTAATCACTAACAACGATACAAAATACCCATGTAACAAAGTAGCTTAATTTCCATGCACCAAAGTTTCAATAATAAATTTAAACTTATGAATTCATACATATAAAAATCTTGAATATCAATCAAATACCCACAGAAAAAAGGAGCTAAACTAAACCTAATTCAACAATTTTCTCAAAATACCCAAATGAAAAAATTGAAGTTTGTAAACAAAGAAACAAAAATTGAACAAACCTGAAAAAACCCAATTGGCCATGATCAAGATTATGATCACCACCACTAGAAGAAACAGAAGAATCACCACCACTTGAAGAAACCGACCCGGATCCGGGAACAAACGCATGAATATCACTATTAGCAAACGACGTTGTTGTAGGTGAGGTAGTAGAAGACGGTTGAGGTAACGGATGGCTAACACGATCCGAATCAAAACCGGAAAACCCAGATGTATAACCCGAAGTTCCACCTCCAACTAACATAGAAGATGAAGAGCGTGCTGGTGATGATGATACGACCTCGTCAAAGCTTCTATTTTTATTATTTTGTTGCTTTTCATTTTTACTTATATTTGTTGGGTTGCCTTTGAAACTTTGATCTTTGTTTTTGGGTGATTTTCTTGACCACCATGCCGGCATCTTTTTTTGTTTTCCGATGAATTTTGAGAGATGAAAAAGATGGATAACAACTACAATTACAATAAATGGGTGTCAACGTGATACGGAGTATATGATATATACAGGATATATTATATATTATTATTATATTATTATTTTTGAAAAGAAATAATAAGTTGGTTGAGGAGGAAAAATTGAAGAAGAAAACAATGGAAGGAAGGGTGTGGGCCCAGGGGTGAGAAGTAAACAGTGAGGGACAGCTACGAGGAAGTAGGTTTGTTTTGTTTGTGATGTGTTTCTGGTTTGGCAGCCCTGAGACGGTAGACCTAAAAAGATTTTACAAAAATAAAAGTATAAAAAATGTACGCTTATACAAATAATAAAATATAAGAAAATTAATATTTAATATTAAAAATTATATTAATTAATTGCATCATTAAAATGTTCCAAAGATTATACCTTACTTAATATTCAAAGGTAAAGTTTGTTAGTAGAAATATATTAAAGCTGTTTTAACGTCTTAATGAGTTTTTTTAAATGTTTTTGTATAAATTAATTTTATTTTTTTATATTTAGTTACTTTTGACCACCGGATATTGAGTTATACATTTATACCCTATTCGAATATACGACTTTGTGTCGCATATGATATCATGTGAATTGGGATTAATGTATCAGAGTCTTGGATGTATATTATTAAAATTGTTTATTAAGCTATTGCATCATATGAAGAAATATAATAATACTTTACTATACGTGTTAATTAAAAGATTTGATGTAAACATCAAATCCAACTTATTATATAAATTATATATATGTTTATATTAGATACAACTACTTGATAAACGATTCTTTTAAGTGGTCAAATTTTTATTTACAATGGTAGACTCTAAAATTTCAGATAGTAAAAAATAATACTCTATATGCGGCTTCTTTAGCTATGTGGCTTGCTTTGTGGTTCGTTTAACTTCAAGAAAATGTCTAGATAATTCGACTAAATCAAAGGTCCCTTAAAATTGAGTTAACTCCGTGCTTATTTTTCTTGTTTAAAAATGTATCAAAGCTCGTGTTAAATTTTATTTTCATGTTTTTCTTGTTGTTTTTATCGTGATATTGATTTTACGAATAGGGAGGTGAATTATATTATTAGAAATAAATGTTAGATATTGTTTGTGTTATATAGGTTAGGTAATAACTCAATCGAAATTTAACCCCACGAATAAAGTTAGGTTTTAATCCAATGCACATTCAAGCTATGAGGTTTCTCAAAATAGCTAGTTAATCGAACCACCAATGCTTCAATTTTGCCGGACTAGCCAAAGTGATAAAAAAAACCATTTTAAAAGCCCAATCTTGCGGTTTTGGACCACATTTTAGTTTTATTTGTTTTCTATAGAATAATAAATAACCATTATTATTACTATATTATATTTTAATTTTAAAATAGCAAAAGATGATGATTGGCAGCCGGGAACACATTAATGTCGTATGTGGGTCGAAGGTTGCAAGTGGTTAGTCTGATCCCTATATAATTTTTCTAAATTAAATGCATGTTCTTAAAACAACGTGCTGTAAAAGAAATAAATAAATATAATAAATAATTAAATAATAAATAAATAAAACACTATCGTTAATCCGAATTAACAACAAATTTTGTCCTTTCAGTACATGCCAAAACTATCATGTTTAGTATAACTGATTTTTCAATATTAGTCTCAAAAGTAAATTAAATTAATAGGTTGTTTATACGAAATTACGCTTGTCATTTTTTAAGTTTAAAAATCGCATTGATAATTATTTTATGAAACTTATTATACATATTGGTCTTTAGTTAACTCACGAGTTTTACTCAACTCAAAATTATGTCTCGAATCATATATCACAAAAACACACTGGTCATGACTCCAGATGTATCCCTAATCGGAAGGTGTATATGGCATTACACCACACGACCACACTACACAAATCATATCATATCCTATAATGGATCTATACGCCTCCGAAATAATCCAAAAGCTCTCCCACAAGCATAAACTAATAATATTACAAAAGTGGAGACGTCATAGACTAAACACACCGTCACAGATAGTGTCAAGTCATTAGTGTGTGGTACCTCTACAGGTAGTTAGCTTGGTATATCTATCTTCTATCTACAAAAATGTAGGGTTCTATGATCGCATAGTGAATATATAAACCAACTACACACCATATTATGTCCACCATGCATAATGAATATAAATCAAATGAATTACAATAGCACACAAACAACTTAATCATCTAGTTTTCCCAAAATCATTTCTCACACAAGTTTTCTCAAAGTTTTCCATATTTTTATCATATCTCAAGTAACAGTTTAGCTCAATAGAGAAATCAGATCACACAAGTATATCAAGAATATCAAATGAACCGCAAGGGAATCAAAATACCACAAGGATATCAACAATATCGTTTTTAGATAACATTGAAAGAATAATACATACATCCGTACCTAAATAAGTGTCTAATCATTGTTGTAGCTCACTATATGTATACGATGCCCCCTTATCCATATCTAGGTACCGACTATGGTAAAGTATTGTTATTGACACATCATATGGAATACTCCCAAGGTCAAAAAGATATTTTATGATCCTTCACAAAGTCTACATAATATAACAAAATATAGACTCTTAATTTATATGTCCCGATTCTTCTTTCCCTCAATATCTCATGTCCCATTAATATTTAATTGTTCATGTCCTTGTACCTTTATTAAAAAACTCCTTATTTAATTAACAACAATTCTTCTTCAAATGTCATTATATGAAATCCCCATCGGTCCTATTCGAAATAAATTTTCTATTACAGGCTTAAAGTAATTTTACAAAAGGTATTAATTATTTTAGAAAGGCATAAGTACTTAATAGAGAAAATAAATGTAGATATGGCATTCTGTTACACTTAACATAGTTCAGGACCATAATGTAACTATATAAAAGTACATGATTTCATCTTCTTCGTGCGAGACTACATACAGGGGTCATGTTCGGATTTAATTCCTCTGATTCGGTTAAATATAGGTGTTTATTTTAATAAATAATTGTAACCTACGACAGTGAAATACTTCCGATTTTCTAATAAAATTGACATTTTAAGACCCGAAACTTCCCGATATCGTAATCAAAAATGGTAGTGTAAACATCGAATTCTAGTAGGTCTCAAATAAAACTTCAATTAATGAAGTAACTGTTAAGCATTGGTATTAAAAGATTTATATATATTTATTGTTCAGAATTACCTCTGATGCGGAACCATTTCGAAACCGAACTCTAGCCAGGAAGTCTCTTATTGACCCTTTAAACTGATCATCCGTTCTCTACGTGTTCTAAAATATATGATCCTAAGATTTAGTCTGTTTTGTGTTAGTGAACAAATGAATTAGAAACGCCGTGCGTATTTAAAAGTCTCAAATAAGGGATTATGATTCCCATAATTGACCACGTTTCCGTTCTTAAGTCAATCACACAAATTGGTTTACTCGTTTCTTTTTCTTTCTTTTTTCGTGATTTTATTAAGTGATTTATAGTTAAAACTAATTATCCCTTAGAGGGCCTAACGTACAGTCCATGTATCTATATACTTAATTAATTAATTAATTACAATACAATTTATTTTATTTAGGAACTCTTAATAACATTATAATATGATAATAATAATTATTAAATTTATAGATATAACTTTGGTTTTGGGTTATTATAATACACTCCCGAAAAAATGATTTTATCCTCGAAATTAAAAAATATGACATCCACCATATCTATATCTATATTTATATATATACTAAAGGAGAATAGAAGCTTGCTTCAGAATTTGACACGTAGACAAAATGCCACGTGTCGACTTCTCATAATTTTAATATAAATAATTATTTAATTTTAAAAAATAATCTAAAAAATAGATTTAGATAGAGTTATATGATATTTGAATATAATATTAATTAATTAAAAAATTTATGAATCCTATTCAAATACTAATTGAATAATAATATTAAACTATTAAATTTATAAAAATTATTTAACTTAAATTACCGTGCATCGCACGAGTTTAAATCTAGTTACTTTATATATATGAGCATTTAATAATTTGTACATGTATACTGCAATGCAGAGTATTTTTTAATGAAGGCTGCAACGGTCAAAAATATATATTTTAAGTTTGTTGGAAGTCTACGAAATCATAATATAAGATTCGTTTACGCATGGGATGTGCATGTAAAAATTAAATGATTTGCGTGATCTTTTGTTTAATCTCTTGTAATTAAAATAATGATCGTTTTATTTGATTCTCATCTCTGAACGCCATTTTCCATTCAATAACTAAATCATATCATTATTTGTTTTTAAATAAATCATAATTATAAATAAATTATAAATTATAATAATATGTTCAAGTTCAGCAACATATTTGTCTTTTTTGGAAGACTAATACAGCTAGCAATATACATGTGTAAAACATATAAAGATGTGTTTAATTTATTCTAACACTTTACAGATAATTTAGCCATTACTTTTTCTTTGTCTATTTGTACTTCTTTCAGTGATATATACTTGTGTAAAACATATTTTTAAATGTATCTAATTATTCAATAATCTATAAATGAGTTAGATGTTTTCTTCTTATTCTTAATTTTCATTTTTACAGGAGCCAACATTATTATTATTATTATGTAGAAGTTAGGGAAAAGAAACACAATATAACTTTTTCTTTTTTTCTTTTTTTAGAAAAATGGTTCTAATCTTACTCCCAGTCATTAATCTAACCCACATAATACACATACATCGCACGTATATATACACATGATACCAGCTAGGAGGGGCATCATAAGTAGTCGTCCCCTCCAACTTTTTTCGGGGTGGTATGAATTTCGAGTGATGTGATACTTTTATTAGCTCGAATCCGAAATATTTTCGGGTACACAGAAATAAACACCATCTCCAAGGTTAGGCATAGTTAAATTTGAGTACCTAAGGAAACAAGTATTGTACCATCCGACAACTATCCGCGTCAATTAAGATCTCCACGACAAACTGCGGTGGCCATAACATCTTGGAAGAGAAATTGAAGAACCCGAAACCGTTATTTGTTGAGAGTAAAGACGAGCTAAGTACGTCGTATAAAGCTTGTTTCTGTACTCGGACTCCAGTGTGTAGTTGCCGGTTTCACCGCAGGTTTGGCCGGTGGTGAAATGAATATTGCAGATTATTATTGAAAGAAACAAACCGGATAAGAGAAAATCCATTCTTTTTATAATATTTTTCTTGAAAATATATGATTTGGAAGAGTGAATTGTTGAAATTTATGGAAACGAAGAAGTAGCAGGCCAAGTAAAATGGATCGATAATGCAGATATTTGGGGGGACACCTTTCGAAGAAACGTCGTTGTTATGGCATCAGTGGAGCCCTGTTCCCGAAAGCTTTGCAGGGACTACTTTACGATGAGGGACAACCCCCTTTAGGGCCCATGTAGCTTCCCGCAGCAAGTGGGTCGATAACTGTGACGGGGGCAATTGGTTGGAAATAGATATGTGGGTACCTTAATAGATACAAAGAGTGAACTTCTATAGATAGATGGTCGATCATACGGACACCAAAACAAACTCGAGTCGTATCTTGGATTGCTGATCTAGATCAAACTCCCGTTTGATATATATCCACAGCATAGACAAACGTTGAATAGCCGAAAAGATCATGCCTATAATGTGTTGATTCTGTTGAATAATGAAAGTTCCTTCTTTTAGGCCAAGTTTTGTTTGTGATTTTTGAAAAACCAATACCACATGAATATATAAAACTTCATTTCTGGCAGAAGCAGCCAAGTATTAATGTAGAGTTGAAAGTTTCTTATATTTTCTCCATTCCAATTTTACAGTTCACGTTTATTTTTTGTTTTTTGAATATTTCAAATTTATTGTTCAATTTCAAAAATAGATAAATATAATTAACTATAATTTATTTATTATCTTTGATGTATATATATACTAGTAAAAAGTAAGAGTAAATTTGTCATCTAATAGAAAAGTAAAATATAATTTTTATATTTTTTTAAATTGTATATTTTTCGTATGTGAATAATGAATTTGAGACATAAAAAGTAATATCTATAGTACATTGTAGTATAATTCACTGTGTTGGGGAACACAAAATTTCATTGTGAATAGTTAATAGTGACATGGCATTTTTTTATAAAAGTGAATTGATACGGAGTATTTGATAACGCTAGCATGCGTCTCTACTCGGATCTTAAGATAGGTGGTGGAAAGTAAAATGGGGCCTGTGGCAGAGCTACTTTCAAGCTATAATGGGCCACGGCTCACCTGCATGGCTGCGTATATACTTTAACAATATTTGGGCCTTTCAAATTAAGAATGATGTTTTTTCTAGGGATATATTTTTACACGGATGGATACGGTTTAGTTGAGTATTTTTGTGACGGTTTATGATTTTTTTTCTGACTACTTTAAAATGTACAACTAATAAGGTTTGAACTTAAAATTTTTTGTAAGAATATTAAAACGCCAATCATTATACCACCTTAGTGATGAGTCATTCAAATTGTGATTGCTTATTGTTGCACGGTAGCAAAAGATCTTCCAAATTGAATTTATTCAAATTGTAAATCATCCAAGTTATTTCTTCTTTGCCTGCATCTTTATATATATATGAATTACTAGCTACGCGTCTGGGTTGTTATATTATGCAAGGGAACATCATATCATGGCAACTAAAGATTTGTAAATGCACAAGCTAACAGTAAATTTGTTGCATGTGTTTACCTTTCGAGTGCTTTTTGAACATGTCAATACTCCTGCAAATTATTTGCATGGCCCACCAAAAGCAGAAATTATGAATACGTCAACGTGCGAGTAGTACTTCTTTGTCATTTTTTCAAATAGAAGAACCAAATATTTTTTACAAAGTATCAGCATTATTCCTACGTTATGCTTTGAAATACAAAATTTCATTGTAAGCAGTTAATCAGTTAATAACTCACGATAATGATATGACATTTTTTATCTTGTCTAGTTAAATAGTTATGATGATAAATTAGTACATTTCTTTTTCTTTTCCAATTAAATACATCTAAAAATAGATTTAATATATTTAACATTTATCACATCACATCTCTAATCTCTAATCTCTAATATCTAATTACATATAATGCATCTTTATCATTATTTTAAAATTAGTCTCAACACAACGAAATATCTAAATTGCCCTTAACTTATTTATAGTATTTCCATTAACAAAATCATTCTTTATTTAATAATCTATTATTACATATAAATATATAATTATATAATATATAATATATAAATACAACTCTTTATTATTGTTAAATAAAATAATACTTCATACAAAACACATACAATAATTAAATAATTATTAGTTTTTCATCATCACCACCATTACCTATCATCATTATTTTTATCGTTGCATTGCATAATTATTCTAGTATAGCATAATGTATTTCTTTTTTCTTTTTATTATGCATGTATCAATCATAATACTGCTAGGCGAACTTTCAAATTGATATTTAGAAACTTTCAAATTGATATTTAGATCTACAAATTAGTTTCCATGATACAAACATAATCCACTAGAATTTTAGGCGGTTGAGTGTGAAAGCAGACAAGACAATATTCTCTGTTGATTTTAATAACAATAACTTATCCAATATTAATAAAGTATAATGAGATGGCGTCTAGATTTAAAATATAATTAGTGCTCCAGATGGAAGCCAAAAATGTCAACGTACTTAGCTTGAAAATACACGACTGTACATATCCATTTGAAGTTGCTATTGCATATTCATTCTATAAATCGCAAACATTCTTTTCAGGTTGACGTCGAAGCAACAATGGCGGCAACAGCAGCATCTGTGGGTGTTGCAGTTAGGACGTTGTTGATCGTGTTGATGTGCATAATGATAGCAGCGTTGGTTTATGTAATCGTGATTGGTGGCCTTGCTTCTTTCTTCGACTTTCGTGCAAGGTAATCAAATTAGTTGTAATAAGCTTAAGTTATGTCTAATAATCGAGATAAAACGATTTCCATTTTATGAGCTCTGTGTCCAATTATTTGCAGGTGGGCAATAGGTCTGTTGGCAGATTTTTCCATAAATGTCGTTGTTATAGGGGTATGAAATTCATGTCAATAATGAGGCTAAGAAAATTATTGCTTGTTTTCCATTTAGATCAACAAGGTTTAACTATCGTTTCTAAGTCACGCGAAATAAAGACATCACATTCTTTTGCGATATACTCTGTTTAAACAGTTAAAACATTCTGTACTTTACCTTTTGAGAATCGATACACAATGAGTAAAAGATGTTCTAAGATTGAATAATATCATGGTGCATATTTTGTCCTCTAAATTCATATACATTCAAGAAGATGGTGCATCTCTCTTTACATTTTAGAGTCAACAATATATCAGACTATGAGTGGTTATATATCGATCTTGTAAATTTTAGGCATGGTTTCTCTACAAAGAATCAAGCTGGATCATGACACTTGTTTTCATCGTTCTAATGTTTGCAGTAGGGAGGTAATCTTCTCTTTGTTTATTAGTCCTGTGAGTGTGTGTAACATTTTTTTCAATCATTTTCAGAATTTTTTCTAATTTACTGATATATACAAGTCAATGCGATCTTTTCCTTCTTTTTAAGGATATACAGTATAATTTATGAAATTGGTACATATATATATCAGAATCACAACCTGATGAATCTGGGCACACTTGTAAAAGCTGGTGTTATATAGCCAATTTTTCATTCCTGTACAGCGTTGCTACCTGTGGATACATCCTTATGCAGTTTTACAAGTTGTCACCTGAAGAATCTTCCGAAAATCCCTTATATTTCGTGTTGGTGAGACATCAAAAAAGGTAAGGTTAAAGGGCACTGGGAAATTATATGATATCCACTTATTATTGTTAGCATATTTACTTCAAGTTCTCGTTAAATTATTTGGCTTAGGGATGTCGTCGAGCACACAAGGGGACTTTCTGTTATAACTGCAAGAGTAATCTTTTCTGCACTAGGTTGCTTGATGCTCGGAGCTTTGATTTACACGATTATTGTTGATCTATCTCACTCCTATGCAGAAGGATTTGCACCGTATGTGAATTTCTTTCATTCTAATTTTGGAATAAAAGCAGTGTAGAAAACCATTAATTTATGGTGGTGTTTGCGTGTTGGGTTTGGGATTGATTTCTCAACTACTTTGACTAAAAATAGGAATAATCAGTTTTTTAAGTTCTGAATAAAGGGATTTTACTTATGATTGATTCAGTTTCATACCAGCTGTACCAAATTTTTGTATCAAAAAGTACAAAACAAAACTACCAATTTACCAAAAACTATACTCTCATCTTACAAGGCACCACTCGATTTTTTACCAGAGTAACCAGCTCCTTGATCGAATGATTAAAAATTTCCAAATACTCCGATTGTTCTCATGTATTTGTTTGATACAACTTCAAAGATATCACTATAAGCACATCCAAGCACCATATCCTACTATCAATTGTATTATATCTGATGATTATTGGATTTTGAACATTTCTGCATCATCTTTAATATGTTCATGTGGTTATCTTCCATATATTCACTTTGAAACTGATGTTAATAAATAACAAATGTCAAACAGGTGCTTGTTGACATATCTAACTGACATCTACATCCATGCTGTGATATTATCGGTACAATTCTATTAACGATTTTTGATGCATTCAAACAAAGATCCAAAAGAAAAAAACATGCGCAGCATGTTGAGTATTCAGCCTTTTAGGATTAGGTACTTTTTGCGGTTTCTCATCATAACAACAATAATTGATATTTCTTTTCAGGTGTGGATAGCTTATAAGGAATCAAGTTGGATAAATGCTTTGTTATGGATCCTTTCACTTTTATGCCTAGGGAAGTAAGTATTTATTTGATATATGTCAATTTTCTTTTGTCATTCCCAGAAGTACATGAATCTTTTTAAAAACAGGTCCTCATGATAGTTCGTTTCAAATCATTAACATGTGTATAATTTGATACAAATTATTATTTATCGATATTTAAATTTTAATCCTTTTACAGCATCACTATATGTGTATACGTAGTGCAGCAGTTGTCCTACCTCTCCCCTGAGCAACCTGTATCCCTTATAATCTTCAAAAAGAATAACAGGTAATTTAAGTCCTACAAAAGACTTGGTTATTTTTCATAATCTTGCATATGGTACATGATTGATCACCACTTTATTTATTTGTAAACCAATGAATTAACTTGATGTATTGGTTGGTGTCCATGATATAAGTTGGGTGTTGCATAGGAACCCAATTAGTACTCCATTTGTGCCAACTCAATTATTGTTTTATACAAATTTTGGCTATGTATCATTCTTCCGATACCCTTAATAATGAGAAAAGAGGAGTAATTTTGAAGAACCAAATTGAGTTCCTTAACAACTTACATACAAGTATATAAGGTAGATCTGAACATATCTAAAGTGCATTTAGTAACCTTTTTCTTAATTAATTATATCCAGTGAGTCGATAAAGTTTCACACTTCAGTTTTTCAAGATATTGATGTAAACTAAGGTGGTGCTAATGTGCTATAATTTCTACATAAGAGTGTTTTCTTGTCTATGCTCATAAGAACATTTACACCGAAATTCAGTTGACAACATGATTTATTTACCCTATCAATGTGTTACTTTTTTGAACAAAATCTATGTGTTACTGCCACTTGATGGACATCATTTGCATATCAAACTAATTAAATAAGCTTGTATGCGTAATCTGTATATATGCATGTTGTACTTGAGTTATTAGTGGCAATATAGACCCAAATCTATAAATTCGGGTCAGAAGTCCTTTAGAACATTTAGGTTTATTTAGGATGTGCAGTAATTTTTTTGATGCGTCCAAAATAGCTAGGGACTTCAATAATCAGATAGTAATATTTGAGTTAGTCAAAATATGTTCTGTCTTCTTTTCTTTATTTAACTTTTTTTATTTTTATCTATATACTCGATACTCGATATGTATGTTGTATGTGTTGTTGCTTGTTAGTGTAGTTGTACTTGAACACTGAGATCACATATTTTTCTAGCTCATGTTGTTGTATTTTTCTTTTAATGTTTTTTCAACCTTGCAGAGATACGCAGTCAATTGATCCTCTATTGACGGTGCATAATGTGTAAGTACAGTTTGCTGCAATTGTTTGTTTTCTTTTCGGGAGCTACTAAACATACTTGTTTGATAAGAAAAATACTACTTTGGAAATTGTAATACTGCATTGGAAATCATATCATGTGAGTGGTTGACTAGTAAGATTAATAAAAAAGTTAGTACATTCAGCTTGACCATTCTTTTTATCTTTCCATTTGTGTACATAATTTAACATTTGACCAACTATTAAAAACCGTTGCTTCATCTTGTTATGTTGGTATTAGATCTTAATATAAGGTAATTCTTTCTTCTGTAGCCAAAATTTTCACACATATACATTTGATAACTTTTGGAAGCTACAATCGTTTTACGAACACGATCAATTGACAATCAATGGTATTGTTTTAGTTGTTATAACATATAACAAGTTGATATGTTACGCTATCATTCT
Source organism: Logfia minima (assembly GCA_963921325.1). Lineage (NCBI taxonomy): Eukaryota > Viridiplantae > Streptophyta > Magnoliopsida > Asterales > Asteraceae > Logfia > Logfia minima. The sequence goes on along the minus strand of OY992763.1, from coordinate 51,316,301 downwards.
TTATGTTTTCTACTAATTAAATTCTAGTTATACATGCAAAAAATCTAATAATGTATGTCCGGTAACTAAGGTGCATGTTTACGACAATCACTATTAACTGAAAAAACTGTGAATATATTTCTTGAAAATTATAATATAATTATTATTTTTTTCATTTTTTATTTTTTAGACAACATGCCCCCTGGAATTGACGTGGTAGAGAACAATCAACAAAGAATTGTGAATAAAAAGCAATGAAAACTTGATGCACCCAAAACATACAGTATTTTTTATATAATCAACCTCTGTAAATCATATTTAAACGACTAGGACTTTGTTTTGCTTTAAGGGTGCATGACTGTTAAGAATAGTGAATGGTTTTTCTTACCTTAATACCAAATACAAGATTAAGTTTTAGAAGTTAAAACATATCATCCCTTTGTATAACTATAATTAAAATAACGCTACATGGATCTGACAATATAGATTTAAATATATGTCTAACATTATATTTTTTGACATTCGTATTCTATTAATTCTCTTTCCTAATCTCTACAAATGATTTAAACGTGTACTAATTAACTTTTAGCACACTTTTAGACTTGTATATCATGTACAATTATTTTTCTATAATTATAGTTTGTCAAAAACAAATAGAAAGAAGTCATTCATAATTAAACTTTATCGAAGTGAATTATTTTGCTACAAAATAGAAGTGAGTTTGTATGCATACAAAAAATTATAATGTGTACAGCGTCAATACGCATATGTGTGGTGTTATATTATGTGTATCAATAGTTTGAATTTATGACTTTGATATTCAATTAATCAATGTCATCTTCCATTTTCACTCCAATATATAAAGTTCTACACAATAAAAGTTTTATATGAAAAAACAGAAACCATGAAGATTTTTTGCTTTTAGCTCTCAATAACCCACCTAAACGAGGTGGGTTATAACAAATCTTTTAAATAATTCATTTAAAAGATATTTCTAAATATACATACTTAAAGATATGTTTAATAATCTTTGATTGACACATATTTTTACTTATTTTGTTCCTTATCTTCACCGATAATTTTGAAAAATATTTTCTAGTCTAAGGATACATAATTAAATTCAAAGATTTGATTAGTAAAATATAATAAAAAGATTGATTTAAAAAAAAAAATTGTATATCATGCAATATATAAATTAGACTAAATTTTAACATATAAATTATAAATTTTAACACGTATTTTAGACATATTTGCCATTACTAACCTTCCATCAATCTTCTGTGAGGAGTAAAGTCAAAACCAAAATCATGCTTACATTTACTTATATCTATATATCTATATCTATATATATATATATATATATCATTCCATCCACACCTAAAAAGATTTCAACTTTTCCTTAAAACACCATTGCATCTTTAAAACCCTAAAACCAATGTTTAAGTGTCAAATTCTTTTGCTCACAAGAACGATCATTTTTTCAAGATTTTGATTTGAAATGGAATTGAAAGATTTTGAACCCTTATTTGGTGAACCCAAGACGGTAGAATGGTCAGCTGCCAGCTCAGCATCAACACCCGTCCGTAAATTCTTGTTTCAAGTTCATGCCACACCAGATTCTTGTCATCTCAGATTTCATGTTACTGACTTTTTTTCAAACAGTTTTGAAGCACTTCAATCAATTCAACAGCTGGAGGATATGGTTCTAACTCTACTTTATTATTTTGAATAATTTTATGTATAGATGTCTGTATATATATGGATGCTTATGTGATTCCAAAACCTATATATGTGTATGCTCGTCAGTAGATGTTTGGAGATGATATTATAAGAATGATATGTTCATTTTTACTTGGGACAGGTCAAAGTATATCGAAATGTATCAAACAGTACACGTTTTTGGTATTGTATGTATCATACGCTAAAATGTACCTTTCGTTGTACTAAACTTTCAAAACTTACCTCTTGAAGTAACAAACTCGTTTAGTAACAATTTTTATATAGCCATCTCTACGTATTTGCTACTATGCAATGTAACCAAATCACATCAAAAGGTTAGTCTTAGAGTATGATACATACAATAGAAGATGGTTTAATGTTGCAAATTGTACTGGTGTAGTTTGCCCCTTTGCTTATTAAGATATGTGTTTTGGGAACTTCTGTTGACAAATAGGATAGATGGATGTTGCAAATTGTAGGTCTATCTTATACCTTAGTTACAAGTTTTGTGACAACCCGTCCAACATTGACAGAAGAAAAGAGTGTTACAAACTTTGGGGTTTGGGCTTTGGGCTTTGGGATGTTACAAACTTATAGGATTGTACGTAAACTGGAATAGTTTTTCGTAAGTTTAGACTTTGTGCATAAACATTAAGACATAACAGACCTTAGCATAGGGTCATGGCGCTATATGTAGATTGTATCCGAGAGATTGAGGAGAAATCAAGTTTTTTCAGTACTCGAGATAAGACCATGGTTTAGTGTAGAAAAGCACAAACATTCTGTTACATTTCATCCGTCTCAAGACTGTTAAATAACTCGTGTAGAGAGTCGATTGAAACAGATACAGAGATACGTGTTGCATACTCATAGTGGTTCTTGGAAGTCTTATAATTTCTAATTTTTCATCTTATTGTGTTCTATACAAATAGCATATGATAAAGTTGCTGTATTCTAAAATCACCAATGCTTGTATCTGAGTATCTGGATGAAGTCTTCGGTGACTCCTTACAAAATATTGAACGGGGCATAGTTCTGTTCAAAATTCTGTTTGGTGCTTTTATTTGCATTGGGTTTGTATCTTTTGTTATTTAGCACTGTGCCAGCAAAGTTGATCAGCTACTCATTCTTTAATCTATACACAGAGGGATGATATAGGAATTGGTGGTTCCTGGTCTGAGTTTTTGGAATACCTTGTTAATTCGATAAAGTTCGGGGATGTGAAGCTTGTTTTGGAAGGCTCAAAATCAGATGGTAATTACCTATTGAAAAATATACTGTTTTCGGGTGGTGTAATGCTACTTTGTATGTACTTGATGCTTTATATTTTCAGTCCCTGAATCTGCAAGACTAGTTGTTCAGAAGTCAAAAGGAATGCCCAGAATATCTGTTTCTCTATGTAAGCTGGTTGGTAGTGTTGCAAATGAGGCAATGGCAAGGTTTTCTTTTGATATGTACAAAGCATTTAAAAGCAATCACCAGTTGCTAATTACAGGTGATATTTTTATTCTTTGTTTACTTTCAATTACTATTTTTTAAAGCTATTTTGTAATAAACATCTATAAAAGATTTTGTTCTTCATAATGTCAGTCTTACTGTTTTATACATCTTATATATGTATAACCATACAATATTTGTGAAACTAAGAACTAAAACAGATAACAATGGTATCGTGTACCAGAACCCTCTTTTGTTGCATAATCATGACTTATACAGTTACAAGTTATACTTAGTTTTCTTATTTGTTGGAGTGGCAGTGAACTAACTAGTGTAGCTCTTTTGTTCTCAGAGCAAGAGAGTTGTAACCAGTTGACCAAAATGCTTTCAGCTGAACAGGTTGGTTACTATTCGGTTTCTTTCACTTTTGTAGTCTCTCATTTGCTTTAACCTTATTGTTTGTGAAACACACGTTTTCAGTAAAAGAATGCGCAGAATTTGAAATATTTTGCTATGAAGTCTCTTGGTACCCTAAACCATTATGCACTAGAAGTAATAAATTGATGAGCATTCATTTACAGTTGGATTCTGATCTACATTCACTGTATACTTTTATATGGTACAAATGAGTCCTTATGAAGTGTCACTTAAAACAAACCATGAATACAATAATTCATCTCATGCTGCATTCATAAACATGGTAATGCATATGTTTTGATTCATGTGTATGTCATGTCGTTTATCAGGAAAAGAGTGAACATGCTCTTAAACAACTTGATGAGCTACTTTATCCAAATAGGCATAAGTCGCAGAAGATCCATGACAAATTTACTTCGAATAGTTCGTCTGCTACTGCCCTCAATGATACTTCAGGTCTGCATTATGCTTCTGTTAACATGTTATCGTCACATGTTAGTTAACAATTCTTATACATTTGTACTTTTTTGTCTGCAGACAAACAAACTGATCAGAATCCGAGCCCAATGAAACAGTTGAACCGCGTGGTACCAGCACATCGCAGGTTATTTTGACTGTCAGATTTGAGTATTGGTTATTTTAATTTGAAAAAAATAGAAAAATTCATTATTGTACCTTCACACATTTCTTGAAGTACATAAACAAAAATAATCATTGATAGTATACCTTTACTCCCAAAAATGATGTACTCCATAATTGGCATTGTTAGAGGTGCATAAGTATGCCATTGATGATTCTTGCTGTTTTAAGTATGTCATTGAAGAAAGTGTCTTTGAGGTATAATGATGTTCTTTGTCTATTTTGTCTTTTGTTTTGTATGTTGACAAGTTCCAATTCAATAAATTGCAGATCGAAGGTAAGAGGGGTTCTCCTACAAGACACCGAAGATGATTAGAACTTATAAGACAGTAGAAACTAGTTAGAACAAAGAACAGAAAGAAAAGAAACAGAATCTTGAATTGAGACATGACATTGAAATTATCATGTTCAACAAGTTGTTTAATCAATTGAATCTTGCAAGACAAGATGTGTAAATGGTGGGAGTCCTGTGCTTCATTTTGTGACACATTGCCCCGAGGGGTCGACTAATACGTTGTTAGTTGCACACAAGTTATGTGCAGCAAAGGTAAATATATTTTTATATTTACACTTTTAACCTTGCTGCACGTAAGATTTCCATTTCAATTGTATATAAATATAATGTAAGTGCTCTAAGGATGTTTGTTGATATGCATTTTCAGTTTGACAACATAGTATCTATGTAAATTTGATATCAACATGCTAAGTTATGTCATGATAGGTTGTTGTTTGCAACCATGATGAACCAAATGTTGGAACAGCCACAAATTTTATCAGATGACCATTTACAAATCAAAACACACATTAAAGATTACTTCTGATCGAGAAAATACATTCATTCCTGTATCAAAACTAATGGCTCTTGCTCTTCTTAACGCAACAAGGGGCATAGTCTCGATTACCAACCACTCATGCTGATGTTTTCTCTATAGCCTGCATGAAATGAGATACTACACATGAGAATTGGACAACGTATTAACATTACATGCTCCTTTGGAAAGATGATTTCCCATTTTAATTTTGAAGTATAGACATGATTGTGTGTTAAGTGTACCTTGGGGTGGTCATCCTCTCCATCGTATTTGCTATTTTTAAACATGGTTGTACCGCCTTGTTTTTCAATGGGCAGCTTCATATTTCCGTAAGGCGTATCAACATCAATGTGCCCTTTTATAGAGTAACCAGTCCCTTTTCCTCTTACCATATCCCATATTGCAGAACCGCAGTCCTTAGGCCTAAAGTTAAGCGGAATATCAATCTCACTAACATCATTTTTCACAATTTTTGCAGTTTTTGTAAGCTTTGCACCTCCAATGCTGACATCAGCTAACCAAATCTCATAGTCTAATTGATTAAGCCCCAAGTCAAAGTCATTTTTGTTGTCCAACTTTAAATGAAGAATCGTTACAGTTTCTTCGAATGAGAATTTTTCAAATTCAATCTTTTCGATATGGACATCTGGCTTGTAAGGTACAGGGATTTCACCACATTTTTCAATAGGTAAAGTCAACTTACCAATAAGAGGCACATCCACAATCAGGTCAACTTTGACTTTGTAAGGTAATATGGTTCCAGGTTCTATATCAGCATACGCCTTTTTTAAGTCATCGTATACAAGAGTTACTGGTATTTTGACAGCCTCGGAACCACGTGCATGGATTGTTCCGGCATCAGGAATCAACCCAGAAGCTAGTTTTCGTCCATTGTTCTCGATCAAGTAGTTTATGTCAACTAAAGGAATTGGAACAGGATTTGGATTTGTGACAAGCACGTCAACAATAAGATCAGCCTGCTTAAGATTGATTTTAGAAATATGAATTGCTGCAAGTTCTGCACTTGGCTTCCCAAACTTTACTTTGTCTTCAATCTTCTCACCAATATCATTAATGAATCCCTTCACCTTTCCAAGAAAACCACCATCTTCCACCTCTTTATCTTTTGTGCCTTTTTCTTCTGTTTTTCGATCCTTGGCGCATTTATCTTCCACTTTTTGCTCTGTTGCGCATTTCTCTTCCGTTTTTGGCTTACCAGACGATGACATGGCTTAAAAGTTACAAACACATGGTATCAAGCCTCACTTTACAAAAAATTGTTTTCAACGTAAATATACTCCCAAAAGGGAAGGATATAAAAATGGCTCTTATAAAGAACAGTGTGGGGAAGATTATGGTGCTGACATGTGTCCTATGTACCAAAAGAAACAAGTGCATCACTTTTAGAAAATAAAAATGATATACACTACTTAGGTAGACCTAAAGTAGGCCTAACAACATGAGAATAACATGTATCAATACACATTACTCTTTAGAAAATGCCATCGAAGTGTATAAATGATCTATCAATACACATTTTAACCTCGTAATTCTCCCTACACTTTTTTCCCATAAGAGCCATTTTTCCGCACACCAAAACCCTTAAAACTTGGCATCAATTAATCTGGCATTAAATGCGTCTTATGCGGCAGCACGCCCACGAGGCTTAAGAATCCTAATGCCTCAATTAACAACTAATCATTTAATTAGCAATGCTAAGAATAACATGGGCACTCAATCATTTTCAACTTTTTCACTTGTTTGAATCAATCGACAACTATTAACTATGAATCAATCTTCCTAATTCTGTCGTAGCGATAAGATCATGCATGATAAGAAGGAAGTGCAAGTAACGATTTGCAATTAAGCATTTATGTCTACTGAATTCTTTTATCAATTTGATCATAGTAATGAATTAAATTGAGAGTAAACAATATTAACATGTCATCTCATTTTTATAAGGATTACAGATATATAAACCATAAATCATAATAATTAATTGATTAGAAAAAGTACCTGTAAATTAAAGTACTCGTGAATCGCTGACTTGTTTCGTATCTGCAGATCAACGAAAACATATACATGCACCTGATGATGAGTTTACAAAATCCACGTGTAAGATAAGGAAGGAATGCAGCTGGTTCTGATGTTTCAACCATAACACGTGACATGGTTTTTAAAATGGTGTTTCATACATTGGAATTTTTATATATTTGTAGTTTTGTACAATTAAGTATGGGAGTGGTTTCACTATTTCTTATCCATCCCTTCATAAGGTTGCAATGTACAACTTCATCAAATACATTTTGGTAGTGTATGAATATAACAAAAAATTGTGATTGCAATCACACCTTGAACACAATCACTAGATTAAATCATTTAATGGAAAAGGAAATTACTATTTTAAGATCATTCATTCAGGACAAAAAAGAAACAACATTTTGTTAATCACTTAATAAAAAAAAAAAAAAAAAGAAAGAAGACAGGCCCCGAGTCGCGAAGAAATTGCACTTTAGTTTCCATACCGAAATTAATAAACAGAAACAAGAAAACTATCAATTTTGCTACACCATGGATTCAACTAGCAAACACACTGTTTTAAGCGTATACTTTATTTTCAATTCTCAACAAACAGAACTTGTAAACTTTGATCTAATCTGAGGAGATTAACTTATGACTTTTTGTCATTAACAAAGCAACTCGACTTTGTGAGTCATTAATATTATCAAGCCACATTTCAGAAAGGGTCACGATTACACGAATCAAGTCTTGAATGTTGCTAGATAAGAAAAACATTGATCCATGTATATGCTGTTGGTGTTGATTCATTCATCCATGTCCTGTTGCATACTAGCAGTCGCTAGTGGTTTCTTTCGCATAGTCCAAAATGCTGAAAAGTAGTGATTCTGGAAATGCAATAGAAATATTAAGAAAGACTGTTAAAGCATATCAAAGTTAAGTAGTTCTTTTGTTTAGATTTACAGATGCTACTGCGACCTTTTTAAGGTTTGAACTAATATGGACTTGTTCACATTGACTTTTATGGTCAAATAAGTCAACTGTACGATTTCAGATTTAGAGTCAATAATTAGGTTTGGATTCAGGGTCAAACAATTCATCTATGATTTTTTCTAATTTTGTTTGAAGTCGAGGTATGAAGTTGCTGTAAGAAAACTGATTATTGAGATAATTGTCAAACTGTCTACTTTATCCCCAAATTTGTCATCTGATATGGTTATAATTCTTCAAGTTGCAATACACATCCAAATACACCCCATATACTAATAATAATAAGGGTAAATCGTACAGATCGACTGCATACTGGTCCAAAATGTTTCATGTATGCAACCTACCCATATTATTGTCTATGTATGCATCAAACCGGAAAATAATAATATTTTGGATACATAGACAATAAAATGGGTAGGTTGCATACATGAAACATTTTAGACCAGTACGTAGCCGATCCGTACAATTTACCCGAATAATAATATCATCACACAAAAACAACAAGACTACAATAAATTTAAAATCTTACTTGCATCATTGCTCGGGGATTTGTAGTATAAGTCGTTTCAATGGTCTTCTCGATCTGTTCTCCAAAACACGAACACTAGTACCTTAAGAAGATTGCCATTAAATACCAGCCAAAAAAAAAAAAAAAGGGAAATAGATTCACCTCCAACTGAAATCCATAATGGATTGCAATCCTTTTCACATCTTCCAAACTTAACTCAACTGACATTTCCTGGATATCAGAGGGTATAAGCCACACGGAATATATATATAGATCAGACATGTATTTAATTTTCGATGATGATTAGAACTGTATATGCATTTAAGATACTTACATCATGTTGACCATACAACTCTGAAAAGTGATAAAGTAGGGGACCTAAGTTTATCCACACCTGCCACAAGGTGAAAAACTATAAATGGCTTGCAATAATATAATATATCATTGATAGAGGTAGCAACAAACAGGTAGGCCGGACAGGTTGAAGAATAGATCAAAACAGAGATTATTTGGCAAGGATCTAATTGGGTTGACGTGAAACACTTTTCGGTCTTAGTTAGTATAAATAATTAGGGTCTTACATTATTACAGGAATTCCACTATCTCGATGATTAACCTAATTTTTTTTAAATAATATGGTTCAGGAGGTTTTATGCATTAGAAATACACTTTGAGCAACTTAGAACCAATTTAACTCTTTGATCCATGTGACCCATTTCCTTTTACGCTGTCATTTTATTTTATTTTGAATTTGATCGGTTAGAGCTAAAACATAACCCAAATGGTCCCATTCAAGAGCAACTGATTCTAATTGCCACATCAAGTATTTGACGAGAAACAAATTGAACTACTTACTCCCCCGTCTTTAAGAATTCTTGAGATAATTTCAATGTACTCAACAATATTGTGTGCTGTATCAAGAAAGAAACAGGTCACAACGGCATCCCATGCACCTGCAAGTGTCATAAAAGGCACATTATCAGAATCCACTTAGACTACTTTTACAAACAGTGCAAGTCTTAAATATTGACCCAAGTGGGAGCTAGTTCAAACTATAATTTACCATTATAGTAGTAAGATTGGGACCAGATAACATTTATGTACAAAACTGGATCTTGTTAAGTACTTCATGGTGAACGAAGATAACATATTTATAAGGTTCATGTATGGAATCTCAATAGCTACTTTTGCCATAGGATATTCTATGATAAAGGTGGAGTTTTCATTTCTGTACTAGATCAAAACCTGGCACTGGATACATGACACACACGCAAGATTAATACCTAAACGGGGAAAATTAAACTTTAGATTTGTGACTCTCAAATAAAAAAGTTGAAACAGCTTGTGACTCCATTTCATTCCTATTCAAATAATCAAATCATAAACCTCCCTTTACCACAAAAAAAGGGAAAGAAGGACAATACATTGATCATGAAAAGAAAACCAACGAGTGGAATGATATTGTATATTTACCCTACCTACTTGGGATGGATCGTTATAAACTTCAACAAAGTCACCACCACACATAGAGAAACCTTCTGTAATCCCAGCACTGTAACCAGAAATAAACAAATTTTGATTTATGTTACAGAAAGAAAAAACTTAGTGAAACCAGGAAAAAGAGCAACAACAACATAAGAAAAATGGTTACCCAGCAGGATGAATATCTGGAACGGAAACTGGACGAAGCTGATCAGCATCAGACAATGAATTGCAATTACTGTGAATCCATGGATGGATAGTCCATTCACCAACTGCTTGAGTCCTGACAAGAGAAGTTGATATTTAAATAATATTATATGTGCATGAGAGTATCGAGAATTACAGATGTCATAAACACGAGTAGGTGAGCTTTACTGATTGAGAATAAAACTTGAGCAGATCATCATGTAGTATGAAAATTCATTTCCTTGACTTACGAAACCTGTATATCAGAAATAAAAAAAGATACATATATATATATCAGAGCATTGAGTGAAAAATTTGTCAAAATGCACTTACAATTCGACTATAATGCATACCAAGACATGAGATATCTAAGGCCAGCCTTCCTAATCCAGCACCTGGCACGAGACAAGTAGGTGGACTGCAAAGATGATGACCAAAAACTTCAGATACAATTCCTCGGAAGAGACATTAATTGTATATTGCTTAAGAAAAAACAAAAAAACTAATCACCTCTCTTTACTGCGCTCGGGAAAAAGGCGTTTAAGTTCCTCAAGAATAGGCTTATAACATTGCTCTCGTTCCTTCTGCCCCTGTGTGCAAGAATAAAAATCAACAATTATGTTCATCAAGTTTTGTTTCTCTTGTGTTCTCAGATTAAATCAATGCCACACAACATATATGTGTAGGCAAGAAGCAGAAATCAACAACTTGTACCTCAGCAGCCCAGTCTCTGACAATATTCCTGATGACGCATCTTACCTGGACATTGCAAAACATTGTTTTAGAATAACAATATTAAATACCATGTTTGATAAGATATGGTAAAGTTACTAACGGCCTCCTCTTCTCGACGAAAAAAAGAGACAAACCTCTATACCTTGTGACCGAATTTAGAAAAAATAAATAATACGTAAATATAATAGACACTAATATGGTCAAGCCCTTGTAATGACCATAAGTCATGCTAGATGCTATCCAATGACATCATTGCAAATGATAATAGCAATGTTACCATAAAGAGAATCTTAAAACCGATACTACCTTCCTGATGTAACTTTCCGGAATAAAACTACATTTCAGTCGATTTCAGAGACTTTTATACATAAGTAAGATTTAGACATTTGACAGCTGTTTAACATCAATAAATAAATGTCTCACGCCAGAGTTCTTGCTGCCTCTGGAAAGCAGTTTAGGTTACTCAACCAACTCACATTCTCTTGGTGATTACTTTTAAATCCCAATCACAAGGTGCTCGTTTTCTTAAATATATAGATGATTGGTTTAAAGCTATTATTTCTATCTTCAGTAGTTTCCATCATCAACACATCAGGCCTATCAACCTAATTCAACTTCAGTGCTACAACTCTCCCCTAAGGGAGAGCTTTGGCCAGTTAGAGTGCGGGTGGCTATGGACTCGGGTTTATGGACCCAGTTGGCCAAAGGGTCACTACAGTCACAAAAAAATAAAATAAAAATAATAATAATAACAATACTAATATAACCTAAAATGGTGAGAGGATGAAACTAGACAAAAAAATATATACCTTATCAACATCTACAAGAGGGACATGGAAATGGGGCATTGACTCTATAATATCAGGAGCATCAGGAGGTCCTGGTGATATCTGAAATAGCAAGAAGACTATCAAAGTCAAACACAATTTAATAGTATGAGAGAATAGAAACCAATAAATATCATATGATACAAATTGTTATTACAGAACAGAAACATTTACAGATCATGACTTAGGTATACATGGCACTTTACCAATAATAACTTAACAGATTCGCCTTCACATAAACATCATCCACCTCAGGTGGGACGAAAAAACAGATAAAAAACAAATTACACTCTTACAACGTATGACCTATCTAAGAACTATAGTTAAAGTCTTGGATATGTGCTTACTGAAAGAAGGTGGATCTTATGTTTAAAAATCAAAATGTAGTCTACGAATCTTTCAAGCCTAGTAGGAAATGTAAAAAATGATAACTGAATCTAACCACATATACAATGAGCTTAACATAAACACTCACATCCTTGTTATGATCCTTTGCATCTGAATCAAAAGAATCCTGGTCCTTAACATCTGTAGCATTGTCGTAACCACCTTTATAAGTATTTGTTTCTGATTCTAAACCTACAGAACAATTTTCGGACCCTTGCTCACAGCAATTTTCATTTGTTTCCTGTAATTAAGCTATCGGTATCAATATGAGCAGGAATGAGATATTAAAAAGTCCACACCAGATATTTAAGGTGTCAATTCGGGTTTTACTAAAACCACCTTCACAGATTCTAAAATCCAAATATAAATTGTAACATGTACCTCATGCCCACAGAAAGCATCACCAGATTTTGCAGAACATGCTCTTCCGCTTACTGAGGCTGATTCATGAGAATAGGGATTCCTATCTTCTGAGTGATTGTGACAGCATGAACCATCATCCAGATGTTCGCATGTTTCATCATCCTGGCTCATATCAACTGGGGGCTCAAATGCCTAAAAACATAAGGCAAAAAAATTAGTCCGTGTGCAATAACAGTTCCGATGAGTTATGATTTAAGCTTAAAAGCAATAGGCCGTCAACGGCAGAAAGGGGAACTAAATAACATTCAGATAACGTAATATTACCTTCAGCATTTCAAAAATGAAATAGGTATTTTTTGAGATGCAACTGCAAGAATAAAGAGAGCACTGATTAGGACCAATCAAGAAAATATGGTGCTAAACTAACATACCTTCTTTGGCTGCAATAACAAAATATAAATAGATACACAAACAATGATTCATAATCAGAAATTAAGATGAACACATAGAATAAGTGAAGAATATGGTCAAGTTTGGATGCATCCGGTAGAAGAAGAAACTTGTAAAGACCAGAATCTTATGAGAGATTTAAGTTGAGGCACATTGGAGACACTTTTGAAAGATATCTGAGTGAGCAGAATAGACTAAAGAAGTTTGCTTTAGATGGTGAAAATAATTAAGTTTAAAATATTAAACAATTTTAACCTGTGTGATTGGATATTAGTTAAGATATAATGAACTTGTAGCACAAAGTGGGTTGACAGACAAGCTAGTAAGCTGATGCTAATAAGCCAAAATATAACCTGATCTAATATAATTCTCTTCGACAACTCATATTGGAGAACGATGTCCAGTATGCCCAATTTGAAAGGTAAAACAGGCCTGGATCAATTAGAACAGCATCAACTTGAGGTTTTCTAAATTTTATTTCTCCTATTTAACAAGTAGGATTTTCTTCAAGTGAAGCCTTGGCAACCAATGTAGAATAATAACCAACTCCATAAAAACATTCCTCTCAAATAATAGGATGAGCTGTGTTGCAAAGCTTATAGACCAATATTCATATTAATTGATAGTTGCAAGAGATTTACCGTCTGAGTTTCTGATATTTCAACGGAAGGTGTCCTAGCAGAGCCTGCAAAAGATAAGGATAATACAGTAAACTGTCTTTACAATAAAGAGTTCTCACATGTTCTATCTCAAAAAGAGACTTAATCCAAGCAAACACTCCTGGTGCCAGGTGCCTGCATACTAGATGCATGATGAGTATATGCGGCATAAGGGCATGCATACAGCATTACAGCCATACACATGTTCATCTTGGTGTGTGTATGTGTCATAACAGCACCTTACATATCAATTATCATGATGAGGATGTCGCCATTCATCATTCATCCTAGCTTAGAACATACTTTAAAGCAAAAGTTAATGTTCAAAACATTTGGGTTGTCATGAGTACATTGTATAACTGGTTACCAACTTAGCCAATTAAACAAAATGGAAATAATGTACTAATCTATCCATCTGGGAGAGGAGGAATCTAGTAAGTGAAGCATCCTACATTGACACAAAGAAAAAAGAATCATGGCTGATATGAGCTTTCCAGATTTAATAACTGTCGGAACCTGAATCGTTAAACCTGCAGGGGATTATCAATTTCGTGTAGACATATGATTTCATCAGGAGAAAAGGAAGTGTACCTTGTGAGCCACTGGAAGCCTTCTGAAAGATCTCTCATACCTTTTGACATCCTCCTCTGCGGCTTCTGGATAGCTGGATCAATCAATTAGGCAAACAAACATATAAACCATCCGTACTACCACACGTAGTAGAATACAAATATAACATGACATATGAAGGCACGTATATTCTATGGCAAACAATTCAAGAAATTTTCTAACTGTAATGTATCTAATAATATTAGCAAGGCCTTCATTAATCAATACTGATGATAAGTAAAAACCTATATTCATAAGGAAAAGGTATTTTGGCAACAAGATAATAAAGCAATGTAGTAGGCACATACAGGGGATTATTAAAATAATACACTCCAGAAAACCACACCATGTATATATATTCTGACAAAGTTACTTATTTTAAATAACCTTAGGGCTTATTGTCATATTTTATATTAGTATTAGTATGAGTATTGTATATTCGTACTTCCAAACAGTCCTACGTGTGTTATAAATTTTCAATTCCAGTTTTCTTCAACATAAATTACTTCCAATTCTTGCTATTGTATGTATCTTACTTCTTATAACATGTAAACCAAACGACGCCTTATATGTTTAGATAGATCTTTACAGAAACTGAAATGCGAGGTCAACCCAATACATATAATAAAAAAAAAAAAAATGAATCTTTACTACACACATGATACCATTTGAAAACATATAATTACAATATTGGTACTTTCTCACATGACCTCAATTTAACTTATATAATTTCAAATTATGATTATTTTGTACAGCAAACTACATTCAAATTATTAAGCGAGTAAATGAAAATGAATAAAATTACTTGAGGTAAGCGGAGATAATTCGCCTGAGAGATTTGATTTCCAGGGCTTCTTCATATTTTCTCCGGCGCAGTTCGTCGTCACTGTTTGACATGATTGTTCTCGTTTTTGCGAGTTCAATTACACACTGAAACTGTTTAGCGGCGAAATAAGAAGCTTAACAACAAATTGGGTTGAAACGTGTTATGGGTTATATATTGGTTTTAGTTTGTTGTGGTTAGGTTATTGGGCCGGACTTTTAAACTATCAAACATTCAACCCTATCTAATAAAATAAGAAGTCGTTTTTGTACAATTACTTCTTGAAAATTCCAAATATAGCTAATAATTTCTTTGAAATTTTGAGTTTTTCTCAAGTGGAAAAGAATTGAATGAAAAAGAAAAGAAAAGAAATGATAGAAAGGAATATAATATAAAATAACTCACATGTATTTTCGAGTCGGAAGGAAAGTAGAATAAAGGAAAGAAAAATAGCTAGATGTATTGTTTATTTCACAATCACCTCAAAATTGGAAGAAAAAGATTTATAACTAAAAACCCATTCGTTTCCTTTCCTTTTCATTCCTTTCCTTCATACCAAAAAACTCGAGAATGACTTTTTATTATTTTTTCTGTTGATTTCCTTTCCTTTCCGCTATAAAAAAGCTCGAGAATGCAACAAGTGTATTCTCGAGTTTTTTATAACGGAAAAGAATAAGATGAAAAGGAAAAGAGAAGAAAATGATGAAAAAGAAAGTAATATAAGATAACTTATCATGCATTTTCGAGTTGGAAGGAAAGTAAAAGAAAGGAAATGAAAATAGTTAGATAGACTCATTTCTCTTCTAATCCCCCCAAAATTTGACGGATAATTTTTATAACAAAAAACCCATCATAATCCACTATTTTCCTTTCCATCTTAAAAAAAAAACTCGAGAATCATATTTATTAACTTTCCATCAGTTTCCTTTGCTTTTCACTAGAAAAAAAATTCAAGAATACAGCGTAATTATAACTAACATTAAAGTTTATTTACACGTTAAAATATTATAAGTTGAGATTCTACTTTATCAATTAAAAAATGGTAGTTTATCTAGTTACTTACATTTCAATTTTCATTTCATTTTATCTTTTTATTTTATTAGTTTAATTGAACATTTACTATTTTAATTATATAAATAAATAAATGAATCCACGTTTCTCCTATCAATTTACTTTTTAGTTTTTCAGTTATTTTTTCTTTTCTTAAAAAATATCAATTTTTAAATTATGCAAGACAGTAAAGGGATTGAAATTAATACAAAATAAATTTTAATTAAAAAGATAGAAAATCAATGAGAAAGTAACAAATGTCCCTTATACTTCTCATCCTTCACCTCCTCCTTTCAAAAATAAACAAAAAAGATAAATGTTAAAATACGGTGAACGGGTTGAGTTTAATGCAAAAATAGATAAAAATGTTCAAAAGGAATATAACTAAAATTTAGAAAAACGTAAATGAACAAAAGAAAAAGATAGAGAAAAAAAGGGTAAAAATGTTAAAATAAAGATTTAAGAAGTATTAAATGAATATAGATAAAATTATATTTAAGAAAGTTAAATGAATACCAAAAAGAAAAAAATAAACTTTTTTTAAGGTAAAAAAGGAAGAAGAAATTTTTTTACTGAAATTTAACAGGCAGCGGCCGTTGAAAGATGAAGTGAAAAGGAAAGTAAAATGAAAAGAAGACACGTATAGCTTACTTATTTATTTTATATTGTTTTTAATTAAGTTATTCACTAAAAGTGAAAAAATATATATATATAGTATACGACTTATCTGTTATTTTGAAATTAGAATGATAATAATAAATCAAATCAACTATCACATAATTTACCAATACAGTTTGTTTTTCGGTAGTACTTAGAACTAGAGAGTTATCTATTTGATAACCAACAAAAAAAGTTATATATTGATAGAAGTTTATATATAAGCTGTACGATTTACCGTTCAAACTGTAAAGTTGGTTAACACACAAATTAACAAAAATCAACGGAATACAAAAATTAGCATCTCCAAAATGAAGTGGTGTTAGACGTGTTGGTTGTCTACACTTTGACCATTATTTCCGAATTTGACTTTTGTAACATGCATTCATTCTCCATTATTACTTTCCCACATAAGTATTTATAGTTTTTCAACAATAGACCAGTTTTCATTTCATTTGTAACTTAACAAGAAGATGAAGACCAACAACAACAGAAGCGGTGGACGTAAAGTCTCACCGAAATGGATCATCATTTTCAGTATCTTCAGTTTTGTTTTTGGCATGCTTTTTACAAACAGGTTTTGAATTATCTTTTTTACTTTTTCATGAAATTCAATTCAACTGAATTTGGGAATTGATTATATCATTAATAGGTTCTGTAATTTTAGTAACTTTGACTAATTTTGATTAATTTAAGGGTGTTGGGTCCACTTGAATCTGAAGATGGAAGGACCATTAGAAGGAGAGAACAAGAACTGAAATTTGTTACTAATGATGATTGCATAACAAAAAAGGTATTAACTTTTTGTTGAATTTTTTTTTGGGTTTATTGATTCATGATGTCTTTCTTATTGGGTTGGTTTCAGAATAATGATTTACTTGGAGAAGTACATAAAACCCAAGAAGCAATCCAGTGAGTACATTACATTTTCTAGTAATTTGTGATGTTCTGTTGATCGTTATGTTTTTTGAGTTATATGATAAGTATGTTATAGATTTAAGCTTTGTTTATAGGTATGCGGATGTTTAATTAGCTCAAAATAGGGGTGCTTTTGAATCCTACTAGTTTAACATGTGAGATCGGCTTTAGACCTTGTTCCAATTGTTAATTAACTGTATACAATTTTACCCACTAAAAGGATGATTTTCGTGCATCAATAGACCTCCGTATGATTTTAATTTTGATTATACTAAAATTTGTGTACACCTCTATAGAAATTGGGGTGGCCAGGCAATTATCGCTTGAGATTCTCCGAAGGAGGTCTTAGGTTTAAATATCGCCCGTTTCAACTCCTTGGGTGGTTTTGCTTTAAACAAAGTAAAAATAAATAGATAAATAAACTATAAGAATTGGAGGGAAATATTACTCCTGCATACCCTTCGAGATAACTTCTGTAGTGTAAAAAGGTAAAAAGACAAAAAGTTCTTTTGTACTTTTTTATTGTAGTTCATCCTCTTAGAATTATATTTTATGGTAAAAATAGTGCATACTGTGGATTAGGATATTTGATATACTAGATTGTTTGAGTGATATGGTTTAAGTTATTTTATTTGAAATATGATTTGTTGGATAATTGGAGGTCTATCAGGTCACTAGGAAACTCAATTTCGGAGCTGAGATTGGAGCTCCCCAGGAACCAAAGTTCACCCAATGATATGCATCATAACAAGACAAATGGAGTCAATATCGAGAGAAGGAAAAAGGTGTTTATGGTTATTGGGATTAACACTGCTTTTAGTAGCAGAAGGAGACGTGATTCGATACGAGAAACATGGATGCCTAGGGGTATTGCTCTTTCTAGTTGTTTATTTACTTTTCACCATATCTTTTGTCCTTTTATTAAAAATGCTTGAATCTTTGTGTTGTTTGACTAGGTGAAAAGCTACTTTTGCTTGAGAAGGAAAAGGGCATTGTTGTGCGTTTTATGATTGGTCACAGGTGATTCTTTGTTTCTTTTTCGTTTTGTATATTTCTATTTATAACTGCTTCTTTTTAGTTTGCTTCAATTGACAAATCATAGTAGTTTGTGTTGCAACAAATTTACCTGTGAACAGGTAGTAAGCAAAAACATGCAAGTTCAGGTTAACTGTGAAATCCGTTAGTCAATAAGTCGGTTTCAGTACTCTGTATATCCAGCTACCCCTTTTTCTAATGATGAATGCATGTTCAAATTCAAGTAATAAAAATGGAAAACCTAATCAACTTGATGGAAGTAAACATGAAGTCTTTAGCTGATAATAAATCACTAGTTGACATATTTTATTACGGTGGTGTCCAACCTTTGGTCGACTAAATCCGCGAGGTCCAAATCAACCACCACCCACAAACTTGATCCGGGTAAAGCTCTCGCGAAGTAAGACCGGCGTGGCCACACAGTGTTTTTTTTTTTTTTTGGCACTAGCGAGGTTTGAACCTTTGACCTCCAATTCCCCAATCTTTTACTTCATATTGGTAACCAGCTTAACAACTCTTGGTGGTTAGTTGAATAATTCTCCCATGTGGGTTACCTAATTTGAAATTGTTGATGATAAAAGAATGAAGTAGTAGCTTAGTGGATCAGCCTTTTGGCACCATGTTTAACATTTTTATTTTATATTTTATATTTTATTTAGTATTTTTATGTTTTTCGTTGATAGTGAGGCTCTGAAATGGTATTATCTCTTGTCCCTCTGTTTGCATAATGCCTTCGTGAATGTAGACTGAAACTGAAAGCCAAGTATTATATTCAGTTAACCAAACTGGAAAAATCCCTGTTTAGCGACGTGAATATGGGCATGGTTTGTTAGTTTCATTTGGAGATCTGTATTCTTATATCAGTTATCATTGTGAATGATGGGTCTCTTATAGCCCTCGTTAGAGGGTACATAGGATGTTATCACGATGAATCTGCTATGTTGGGCTTGGCACATAATGATAGAGGATTATTGGCGTATGGCACAGAATGTTTGTAGGATGTTGTATAACATTTAATAATCTTTTTTTTCTTTGTTTCTTTCCGGATTGAAACAAGTCATCTTCTAGTTCACTTTTCTGTCTACGGGAAGAAATTTTTCCTGTAGAAGTTTTGATTTTTAAATAATTATTTTGACATTTGAAAGTCAATTGTTGACTATCACTGTGATAATTGCATGTAGTTTGAAGAAAGTTGTCTATCACAGCCAAGAAATGACGGCCTTAAGTTTCCTATTACCTACATCCAACTTATTCTCGGTTTGTTTTGCAGCGCGACATCTAAGAGCATTCTAGATCGAGCCATCGACTCTGAGGAAGCTCAACATAAAGATTTCTTTAGACTTGTAAGACTAGCAAAAAACATGAGCAGTACCTGA
The DNA here is from genome assembly GCA_963921325.1 of Logfia minima. NCBI lineage: Eukaryota > Viridiplantae > Streptophyta > Magnoliopsida > Asterales > Asteraceae > Logfia > Logfia minima. The sequence goes on along the minus strand of OY992763.1, from coordinate 51,296,224 downwards.
ATTTCTTTGACTTCAAACTTGAAAGATTCTAACCTAATCATCATCACAGGAACATGTTGAAGGGTATCACGAATTGACATCTAAAACACAAATATTCTTTTCCACAGCATTCGCTAAATGGGATGCAAAGTTCTATGTCAAGGTGGATGATGATGTTCATGTCAATCTTGGTACAATGTCCTTTCCATTTGTCTTGAGTTGTTTATGTACGCATTGTATGACCTGATTGACTTTATTATGTGGCCTGGTGGTTTCAAGAGTTAATTTGTACGTATTTAAAGACGATTTATGCCGAAATTCTTACTTTGAGCCAACTACGATCCAGCATAGTTACATTACTAAGTTTAAAACGGGTGATCTTATGATTATTGCCCTAAGCTCTAAAAAATTCAAAAACTTATTAAGTGGAAAGTTGATTTTATGGATAAATTTGTGATGCAGGTATGTTAGCTACAACTCTTGGAAGACATCAATCAAAACCAAGGGTCTATGCCGGATGTATGAAATCTGGGCCAGTTCTTTCCCAAAAGTAAATACTACCAACACTTCTCTGCTTCATTACATCATTCTTCTAGCCAGATGTATTTAGCCTTCATTATTTTAATTTTTTGTTTTATAGGAATGTCAAGTACCATGAACCAGAATACTGGAAGTTTGGAGAGGAAGGAAATAAGTATTTTCGGCATGCAACCGGACAAATTTATGCTATATCGAATGATCTTGCTGCCTACATCTCCACCAACCAGTAAGTGTCCACTTTGCAAAAAAAAAAATTCATTTTATATTTATAAAAAAAGATGGTGCTTTTTCTATAGTTTCATGTGGCATCAATCTGAAGTTTGTTTGATTCTGAAAAGTCAAACTTGGAGTAACAGTCATGAACTCTTCTTCATTAACCTCAACACTTTTGTTATATAATGTTTAGGCCCATTTTGCACAAGTATGCAAATGAAGATGTGTCACTTGGTTCTTGGTTTATTGGTCTTGACGTTGAACATATAGATGATCACAACATGTGTTGTGGGACCCCTCCTGGTACGCCCTTTGTCTATTCATTTTTCTGGGTGAGCTTGTTTGGGACATCTTATATTATTTTTAATTCTAAAATCATTTGATTGATATAGATTGTGAGTGGAAGGCAGAAGCTGGTAACGTGTGTATAGCATCATTCGATTGGAGTTGCAGCGGTATTTGTAGGTCGGTAGAAAGACTGAAAGATGTTCACAAGAGATGTGGTGAAGATCCTGCTGCTCTCTGGAATGCACAATATTGAAATTCAACAATTTAAGTTATGTCATATATGGTGAGCTCATATATTAAGATTGGTTCTTTTGTGGCAGTTATTTTAAAGTGGGTCAAAATGTCAAACTATACAAATGTACTATAACTGCTGCAGCAAAAATTCAAAAATTTTGGTGGATATATTCAATATAGATATAGATTAGTGTTCTGAAACATATTTTACTAGTTGTATCTATATTTTTGCATATAATGCCAGTAATAGAAACGAAACTTGTCACAATTTTTATTGAAATAGTGGTGAATTTGAAAACTATGGAACTATTGTGGTCACGTTGATCAAGTGGATATGACAAAGTGCAACGATGTCTACACACCACTTTGTATCCATACACTACTAAATATGTTAATTTTTGTGTTTAATGGTGTATAAATAAAATAGGGTGATCTACAAATTAACACTTTAAGACCACCGCCTATGGTGGTTCCGTCCTTCCTTCTTCATTGCTTTCCCGGGACAACGCCATAGGCACGGCGCCGTCTTGGCTTCCGTCCTTGATGGTTCCGTGCTTGGCGAGATGGAAGGAGAGCTATGCGAAGTGGGGCCACAAAAGCAGCAACAGTCAAATTAAAAAAATATATATTTTCAACAATTAAATATTAAATATTAAATATAAAAAGAAACTTATTTTTTTTAAATGGTAATGAGACCGTTTTTTACCAAAAAAATATTTTAAAATTTTTTTAACACCTTTTTCTAATCCAAAACACAATATTTATATACATACAATTACAAATTTTTTTCACATACAATTCTCACCATCTCTACTTATTTTATACACAAATTATATCAAAATATGTACACTCAAGAATGCCTAAACATAATTACAACAATTCTCAATCACAATCAAATGATTTTTTCAACAGCGTACTCACCAATCATATTCCAAATACTGCTAACCCAAGCAATCCTTCCCCATGTCACAGGAATTTAGCACAATTAGCACTTCTTGCCAATCCATTTTCAATCCCACCCGAAAACCCAGGATTATGATACCAACATCAACAATGGTATCATCAACCTTCACAACAACAACAACAACAATTTGGTCAATACCTACAAACACAATATCCACAATCATATTACCCACAAAACACTATTAAACCAAAATCAATTCGAAAAAGTCCAAAAATCACCACCTAATGTCAAAGCCGTGAGCGAATTCGAGGGCGCAAAAAAGACAAAGAAAGAACAAGTAAAAAAGTTGCGAAACTAAGCGATAGGCCAAAAGGTAAAAAAGTGTTGTCGACTGCGGAAGAAGAAAAAATCTTAGTGGAGCGGTGGATCGACGCCTCCCAAAATGGAATGATCTAAAATACACAACCGGGCGACTCTTTATGGAGAGTCATACAACCAAAGTACAATATTTGTGTTGATAACAAACGTAATATGGATCAACTAACCGGAAAATGGTCAAAAATTCAAAGAGATGTCAAGCTTTTCCAAAGCGTCTACCAAAACTATAAAGATGAGTGGCAAAGTGGGATGGACGACGCACATGTTATGTTGGCGGCCCGTGAAGGATTCAAAGATCGAACAAAAAGGAACTTCACTTACGAGTCGGCATGGTGTGTTTTAAAAGATATCCGAAGTTCTTTTCTCCAGAAGGTGTTATGAACAACAGATGATAAATGGAAGATTTCGAGGACGAAGACGGAGGTTACCACCCGATCAATCTTGAAGACGAAGACACCCTGAACCCAAACGTGATACATAACTCAAACTCGAACCATTTATTTGCCGACGACCCGATCCATCATCCACTCGGTCGGGCTCTAAGTCGCAAAAGTTAAAAGAGTTCAGGTTCGTCGGATTCTACCTCCTCATGTTGTTCGGTAGACGATCTCTGAGCCCGACTTTATAAAGCCACATAAACTCAAGAAGAAACAGTGGAAACATTAGCAGAGGCATCTAGAAAGAAATTAATGTTCAAGGGGTTCAAGGTTCTCAACAAACCCAATCAATCCATACCTGCCACTTGAGGAACAAACATTACTCTACGGCTTTCGTGAAGAAGTGAAGAGTAAATATCTTAGGTCTAATGAAGACAGGAACGAAGACTAGACTACTAGTTTAATTTTAGTTGTTTACTTGTCTTAAATTTCAGTAGTTTAATTGTAGCGAATATATTTATTATTATTATTATTATTTATTAATGTAACACACTTTTTATTTTAATTAATGTAATGTTTTTTTTTTTTGTAATGAATGTTTTAATTGAAATTGTGTTTTAAAAATATAAATGTATTTGTGTTAATTAAATGAATTAAAAAATAAAAAAAGTTTAGTCTTTCTGTCATCATAAGCAGAGTTTCGTCTTTGTTCAGTCCTTTTGAAAAAATACTGATGTGACGTTGAGCTGATAATTCAATTTTTAATCCTTCTTATCACAAAAGGAGTCTATCTTATTACAAAAAGAAACCACCATAATTGGGCATGGACAAATATTCATCAACGATTAATAATAATAGATAATCCTTATCCAAGCAGTCAATCAATTTATTTTCGTAATTTCAAATGGATTAGAAAGTATCTCTTCATAGTGTCAAATGGATCAAAAAGTATCTTTTGTTTGCATCGCAATCGACACCATATTGTGGCCGTTGAGTTTGTTACTTTTGGACTCGTGCAATGGATCTCTCAGCCCATTCTTCACTCCATTCTTCACAGGTAGAGGATGAAGGTTCTAATACCATTCGTAAGATCAAATGAAAATACGATAAAAGTTCATACGAAAACGACTTGTGGAATTTAGTTCAACATGAGAGAATTTTCCAGTCACGATGCTGATACGATCCTATGTGAAGTTCAGCCACGTGATTGGCATGTGAGTCGTAACAGAAATAACGATTTGGAAAGGGTCACGTGAGCAGCTTATGGGTTTATGTTAGAGGTTATATAGTAAATTCTTGTAACAGAATTAGTAAGCTTGATAATATCTCAGTTGAGTTTCTCTCTTTTCTCTATAATCTTGTAATTGAGTTCTTGGAATCTAATTCATACAATTCTCAATCGAATTGCTTTCTTAATCCAGTGATTCCTTTGTTAATTGTAATTCTTCTTTAATTTCTTAATTGATTTCTAAAAAGATTCGTATCAGATGCTCGTTCAATTTATCAATGACTGCGTTCATTTGTACATATAAAATATAAATAAAATACTCTCAACAAAAAAGTATGAATTTTTACGTGCAAAAACTTTACCTAGTATAAGCAACTAAAAATTACAACTAAAAATAGAACAAGTGAAATATAAACACATAAAAAAAAACTAGACATCTATCTACCGGAAAATGATAGTAACTTGTATCAAAAAATAAAAAATTATAAAGAAAAATTATGTTTCTGTACATTTGATAAAGTTTAAAAAAGGTTAAAAGTAAAAACCTATTAAGTGTAGGGGTAGACTATAAAAGGTAGTAAAATGCGAAATAAGAATCCTTTGTTGCTTTCTTGCAAAATCCTATTAACTACAGGGGAAATTATAAAATTAAAGATCTAATATAAATACATCATATTCCAGTCTTCAGTCTCTCAGCAAAACCCTTGATCATCGACCAACTCTGCTCCGGCAGCGACGAAATATTGTTTTCCGGTGACAAAGCAGTAAGGTCTCCTTTTGATAAATGAATATATGTATACATGTGTTTTTTATTACTGCTATAAATGTTAATTAGGTTATGCTGTAAGTTTTGTACCCTTAATTTTTATATTAAATTTGGTTATTTGCTACCTGTTAGGGTTAATTGTTGACTAGTTGATGTTTCCATACTTTAATTCGAAACCTATATCTTTGGAGCCTTAATTTAGGAATTATGTTGTGATTTGTGACATTGTGATGGTGGAAATGGAAATTGTGATTTAAAACTATTAGGATGAATCTGTAAATTGTTGTTTTTAAATCATACTGTTAGACGAATAGTGGTTTCAAACTTAGTCAGAGGTAGTATGATGTTCTGATAGTTAGTGTTGATAAGAATGTGATGTGTAATGTAAATAGGTTTTGTGATTTTTACTTTGTTAGAAACTATAAAGTTCAATTTGAAGTGCTGAAGGTTGTTGAAAGAGTAAAGCATATAACATTATCGCACTCATTTTATATGATAACTTGAGGTTTAATTCGAAGAGGTATTGGTAGATTAAAGAGCAAAGTGCATGGCACTGCTAGAATCATTGTGTGAAATAACATAAGGTTTTATTTGATTTCACAATGCTATCGTTGGGTTTGATTTGGTACTTCTTTTTACTGTGCAAGTGAATTCTTTTAGTGTATATTTGTAAAATCAAAGTCAGTAGGGGAATTTGAAATTAGTTGCTTGATGATGTGGAAGGTCGGTGGAAGTCTCTTAATGCTTTTACTACCATGTATGTCTTATGCAGTATAGTGCTCACCCGAAAACTGAAGCTTTTTCATCCGTTTCATCAAGTGTATCAATCATGCAGCAGGTGAAAGTTAAACTCTACTAGTTAGTTTGTTTGTTTTGTCCTGTTTTTGAACATTGTGCTCCGGTATAAACTACATATAAACAATGTGTTTTATCGTTACTTCCATTCTTTTGTGGTTTTATAGGAGCTTTTTTTCTCTTTTGCCTAACTTTATATTTTCATGTAATATAAAGTCTGGCAGTGGCTCAGAAACCGAAGTGACATGGGAGGATCAGCAGAACATCAACAAATTTGGGAGATTGAACAATCGTTATCACGAACTTGAAGATGAAATAAAGATTGCCAAGGTACTATTTCATTGCGATGTAATTTCTTCAGAGTAGAATTACACTGTAACTATGCTTGTGTGAATATGGGAAAATTAAATTACAGATATGTGCGTCTATGGAGTAGGAGACATAGGATGGTTTCACCAAAACTATGACAGGCCTTAGAATGCAATGTATATCCTTGCTCTTTATATTTCAGAAATTGGAATTGTGTTTGCACAACTGTTGATAGATTTAAGTATGCAGCAAGCCAATAATAACTAGTAGATTAAGGATGTTTGTGAATGCGTCATGGAATAGGAGCTAGGAAAGCTACACCAAGTAAAGATTATTATCTTACCCGACATGTCAAAAATCTTTGGATGTCAGTTTTGATGAAAGTTCCAACTTCAATGCTTGTGTCGCTGTTATAGGTTTTACTGGTTTTCTCCACATATTTAATTACACATCAATTCATAAAGTAAAAGTCCCATACGGGGTATTTCTTAAATGTTGTTGTTCCATCTTGTAAGCTCAATCATGCTAATGACTTCTTATGCCATTAGTTAGTTGCAAGGTCATCAGGTGGTCTATCTTTCTATTTTCTTCTATTATGAGTAATTAACTTACATTTTGTTGCATTGAATGTGCATCTCCTTTGAAATTCTTTGCTACTTAGAGTCCACTTTATGTTTGATGTCTTTATTTTTTCTGGCCCAAGATGCCTCATATATTCAACAAAGTTGTGTTGTGTATTACATGTGTATTTGATTCATATGCATAAGGCCCTGGCGTTGTTTTTGATTTTGTACATTGTCCAAATTATTCGTTGTGAACATCAGCATGATGACCATATTATTATGATGATACTTCTGTCATAAGTCTTGCTTGTTCTTGATAATATGTAGTTATGTACTATGTCATTTGTATTCGTTCTTCTGCCACTTACAAATAAAGAATTACATAAAGGGCGACCTTGGAGGGCCCCAAGGCTTCTAGGGTTTGGTAGGTACTCTTTATATGTTGCCAGTCACTCAAAGTTAGCCAAAAAGGCAACTCTCAAGCCTACTAAGTTTGATAGGATGAGTCCGCTTAACGTAAGGTCGTGTGTATATTTATAGCTCGAGTTGGATGTAGATGAGAACTGATGACCAAGTTATGCTCAACTTTAACCCATACTGATAATGATAAACAAATCAAGTTTTAGCGTATATTTATGGCTCGAGTTGGATGTAGATGAGAACTGATGACCAAGTTATGCTCAACTTTAACCCATACTGATAATGATAAACAAATCAAGTTTTAGCGTAGGTGACAAAATGTAAGGTCACTGAGTAGGTAACCAATCAAATTAGGCCCGGGTTGAAAGAGGGAAGTGTTTTGTATTGTTTAGGTTGATTTGAAACACTATTGTCCAAGATTGAGCTTTCTATGAGCAACTATTATGTTAAGAAAGATGGGTTAATGTTTTGAAAATATGTTAAAGTTTATACTTTTTTGTTATTGTGTGTATCAAGTTTTTGAAATTCTATTGTGTGTGAAACCTTCTAAAAGTGTCTGAAGTATGTCTTTGTTATTGTGTGTATCAAGTTTTTGAAATTCTATTGTGTGTGAAACCTTCTAAAAGTGTCTAAAGTATGTCCGACTGACCGGTAACCAGAACATTGCGCCGTTTAGTTTAAACTTTAATATATTCACAAAACATTAACCTTAATTATAATGTTATATATTTGTTCAAGTATTCAAATAATTTTGGAGGTTTTATGCATTAAGATCCTGCTTTTACTGTAGCTTATATTTTTAAGTACCTGTTTGGGGTTGTTAGAGATATAAGATAAACCGAACTAAGTTGGAGAAATAACATAGCCTGAATCAAGCCGCACATAAGTAAACGGGTCAAATTTCACATATTGTTTGTAAAACAGCATGTCAAAACTGAAGTGAATTGAACACTCATTAATTTTCACATAATTGGTTTGTCGGCAGGAAGCAAATGAGAACTTTGAAGATGCAAGCAATGAATTGATTTTAACCGATGAAGAGGTGGTGAGATTCCAAATCGGGGAGGTTTTTGCTCATGTACCAAAAGACGAAGTCGAGACAAGGATAGAACAAATGCAAGAGACAACAGCCAAACACTTGGAGAAACTGAATAAAGAGAAGGAATCGATACTTTCTCAAATGGCTGAATTGAAGGAGATTCTGTATGCCAAGTTCAAGGACTCTATCAACCTTGAGGAAGACTGATCAGTAACGTCTCAATTCTTTTTCTACTGTACCTTTTGTTATGCATCATGTACTCAGCATATTGACTGCCAACTACTTTAGTTAAACTTGTTTGCTGATGGAAAGAAGTTATGGAACTGAAACTTTGTTTGTTTCTTTGTCACCGACCAATGGTCTCTTTATGAGAATATCTGATTTGGATTTAAGGTGTTCACAGAATTCGGACAAAATAATATTGACAAACAAGGTCTTATTAAATATGTGCGTATACATTTCATGACCTGCAGTAATTACAAACAATAACTAAAGGTGTCTAAAAGTTTTGGAACTAAAGTAACCCTACATGGTTTGTTCAAGTTTTGAACTAGTAGGATACATAAATGTATCATGAAGCATATGGTAGTGGAATCTCTGGCGGGCCAGGATGTGGCCCACCGATATCTGGTGGGTTCGGAGGCGCCCATTCCGGTGTTGTTGTTGGTGGAACCACCTCTGGACCACCAGGTGTATTTGGTGGCACTGGCATATCCGGCCCTGGTGGCTGTATTTCTGGGTCTGGGATCGGTGGACCCGGAAACTCAGGGGCCGGATTTGGTGACAAAGGTGGAGGATCAGAAGGTTTTTCTGGCGGAAATGGGTCGAAGTCCGGAACGTTAGGCGTTTGTGGCACTTCCGACGGCACACTACCGAACTCGTGGTCCTGGGTTGTTTTTAGATGTATAGTTTGTGGATTGTTTGGTGGTTTTATGGTGGTGAGAGGGGGTAGGAAGATAGGTGTTTTGGGTATTCCGGAGAGTGAATAAATGGAAGGATATTGGATGTATTTCTTGATGAGATTACATGAAATTAGAGACATGTTTTTGAGAGTTTGTTCACTTGTTGAGGTGACGATGTATATGATGGTGAAGATGAACATAAGTTTCTAGTGGATGAGATGCAAAGATATGTATTCAAGTGTTGATGGATGAAATGGATACGTGGAAAACATGCAAGAGACTGGTGCTAATTGAACACGTAGCATTTTATATGCGACTACTGAGATTTGATGGACCGAAAATAAAACTTTCATAAACTCTGGTAAATAAAAATTCTCAAGACATTAATCTTTTCCTTTCATTCATACTTGTGCATATTTTAAAACTAACTGGTGCTGAACACTTTCAGTTGTCTTACATATTATCTATAGAACTCGGAAGGTAGTTAAGCCAAACCACCATCGATTTTGTGGGTTCGAAAAAGAACATGTTCGGTCCTAAACACCGACGAAGAGCTATGATAATGGATCCGGGCCCAAGTGGACGCCATATGGGGTCAAGCAAGTCACACATATTCATCACCTACCTTGATCGAGATATCAATTTCAAGCAGCGTTAGGCCTTATGCAATCTAGCAGTAACGAGCACACGACCGAAAGTGGTTGATGATAAACGGTTTATTTATGTATAGTTTAGTCATTAATGGTTATTTATATCAAAATCCTAAGAGAAATTATCATTCTTTTTTCTCCTTAACGGAATGATTCGTGGTTTATCTTTATATCAAGACAAAATGCGTAAGGTAACGGAATGTTTGGAATTACATATTTTTAAATGGTTATTAACTACGGTTTAAAAATTTGTTGAAAATAGGAATCACTTCTTCGGCTCAAAATGTTTTTATTCTAAAAGAAGCTAAAACACATTCACTTAAAAACAAAACAAAATTAACTTATTAACTTATTAAGTGTACGTGTGAACGGTGAACGCGATATTAACTTATTAAGACAATATTGTTATTTGAAAATGTAATTTTGCGAAAGAGAAAAGGATATATAATTTTGGGGGACAAAAAACATAACAATCCCAAAAAAGCCTTATTGTCGATCATTGTTCCTTACCCAAAAATAACAACTCACACTCGTTCACACCAACCCTTAAAACCCACTAAAAGTCTTCTTCTTTTTTGTCTTGCAGAAGTAGCAGGTGCTGATTGATTGGTTGGTATTAAAGTTCAACCAACCATTTATGTGATTCTTTATTAGTATTAAATAGGGTTCACAATCACAATTTCGATTTCACAATTACAAAGGTTTAAAACTATAGAGATGCAAACTGGAGAATCAGAGCAAGTAAGATCTGTGGCAGCAGATACAAGAGGGAAGCATAGAATTTCTGCTGCATTGAAAAGGCTTCATCAAGAAACTCTTTCTTTAGAGGTTTGATTTTCTTGAACTTTGTGAAAATTTTACAATTTCTTTTTATTTAATATTTTGATTTGATGATTCTAATATATGGGTTTTTGTGGGTTGTCTTTTGATTGCAATTTTATCAAAAAGTTGCTACCTTGATGTGATATTGACGATTTGATATTTGGGTTCTTGTGTCCAACATGAGAGATTATACGTGGAATGATTTGCTTACTTGTTTTTGCTAATTCTAAATAAGTTTGATCTATGCGGTCCATGTGGAAGTGTTTTTGTATGACTCATTGACTTTTCAAACTTAGGTTATTCATTGAGAAAATTGCAAAAATTATCAAAGTGCTTTCTCTAAATTTAGGCTGATAGTTGCTACTTTTTTGTCCTGTGTAATTGGTTCTTACAGTGTAAAAGATATGTTTAGTTTGCAATAGATAAATGTGCTGGTTCGAACACTCACTTCGTTTCCATGTGTATATGCTTCCCTTCGTCACATCGTTGTGATAAAATGAAAATGATCTCAATGTCTCTATCATTGACTTTTGGCAACCCTTTGACACCTGAATGAGTAAGCCTTTGCAAAATGCAAGAGAAAGACTGCATACAGAGAATATAGAGCCACAATGCACTAAGGGGGCGTTTGGGTGGGCTTCTTTTTCATGCTTATTTCCTTATTTATCATAATTAGCTTCCCTCAATCCCTTGTAGTGTTTGGATAAGCTCATTTTGTTGAGCTTATTTGCTTATTTTAGAGAGAGCTCAAAATAGGTTGTGCTTATTTTTCCTATGGCTTTTTAGAAAAGGTTGTGCTTATTATTTGCCTCTTTGAGTTACTGAAATCTGATCACTGAAATGTTAAATTTTTAGCAGGTTGGTTTAGCTTCATTAGTAGTAGTATGAAAATCTTTCCAGGTTGAAGATAGGGTCGGTTCTGTAAGAGAATGTCTTTTGAGGTAGAATAACTGGTCTTTAGGAAAGAACAATGAAAATAAAAATAAAAAGAAGCAGCAGTAAGAATACAGGGCTTGAGGCTTAGATATATATTGTACTTAGTTATCAAAATAGTTTTGGATTCAAATTGCAGTGTATGATGAAACAGATAATTCATTCCGTTGAAGAAAGTTACATACTTTCATGTTCATTAGTTCATATTGTACTTATGTCTTATGTATGGTAATAGATGAAGATTGTTGTCAGATGTTTTGAACTTTAAGGAGAATTCAATGTATAACGTTTTCTCCCTTGGATATTATGCAGAAAGAGTTGGAACAATTAGAAAATATGGAAGCAGCTTCAAGCGTATGCAAGGAGTAAGTATGATAATATAGAACCAAGTTAACACCATTCTGCGCGGCTTTCTAACTCTCCTCTTCTTTATGTTGATTAGAATCCTGAAGGATGTTGAAACAAGGCCGGATCCGCTACTTCCGACGTAATATAACCCTTCCTTTCTTGTTGCAACTGTATTTATTTTGATGTTGAGAGTCACTGTTCGAATTGATCCAGAAATGCATTTTATGGTTATGCAAATATGATCTATACATGAATTTCAAGCAAAAAACCTACAAGCCTCTCATTGGCTTCGTAACTCGTTACGTGTTAAGGTTTTCAGAAGAATTTCTTGTTAGTGGTTCTAATTTTTGTGTTTTATATGTTTTGGCAGAACAAATGGGCCAACGAATCCGTTATGGGATAGATGGTTTGAAGGACCGCAAGATAAGTCCAATTGCAGATGTTGTATAATGTGATGAAATTCTTTACTGGATCACCTGCGGTTTGAAGGTGGTTTAGATGTACAATCATGATACATATATAGGAACAAAAGTTGTTTAACTAAGAATTAGACAGATGTCCTTGTGCAGAAATGGCAATTTCTTCTAGTTTTAGTTTTATTTACTTTGATGAAATCAGTTTTTTTATAGTGATCTTGTTGGAGATCATGTTATGGTAGCATGGTGACAAAGTGAATGTACTCCCAAGTTTATCTGAAATGCAAAAGTGTTATAACCTTTTTAAATCAAGTGACAAATAGCTTTATGTTGGGTTTGGTTGATAGAATGGTGAGTAAAATCAAGCACTATGACAGTGTTACGTTGTCATGAATTATATTACTAAATTAATCACAAACAATGCCTTAGATAGAAGTAGCTGTAACCAGATTGTACAAAAGTTCTGGCCATAAATCAACATTAAAACATGTGATTTATTTCCGGTAACTCTTCAAGCAATCCAACCCAATCCAACATAAAGACCGTGACCCATAAGGGGGGAACAGGCTTGAATGTGCCAATCATGGTTCTTGATACTGTGAAGAGAAAGAGCATCAGTTATTTCAGCTAAAAGAACCTGCAATTTGAGGATCCTCATTTGGGAGTAATCGGAAAAGTTCGTCTTTCATGTTAATTTCCTGGCTATCACTGTGTGGGTCCGACGATATTGTGTAGCCCCTCTTGCTCCCAAGATCCCACATTTGTTCAAGTAGACATCATCAGAACTAACTAGTTGCATAGAGAAAAGGTAAGAATTGACCAAGTTCATAGTGTTTGGGGTAGTTTTTGCCCCAAACTTTATCATAATACTTATTAAACATTTCACCATAATTCATGATTCTGCATTCAATCCTCCTAAAACTGAGACCGACAGATTAGTGCTACAACTTAGCAACATAACTGCACCAACTCTACTCCTTACTAATATCTAAACATCAGCACTGCCACTTCGCTCAATGACAAAGTAAATGCTTTGTATAATACAAACGCAAATTACTATTGTTTAACTAAAACTTAGTTGAAATTAAAATATTATTACAGAGTACATACTTATGGTAAGTATTAGTTCTTTGATTAACAAAATTAATATTTATGACAATTTTATATGTTTTCTTATTTTTAAAGAAATAGTAATCACTAAATGCCAGAACTAATCACATACTTTATCCTAGAGATGCACATGTAATACTTGTAGTAACAAGTAATAGAGAATTGCCAAATAATGACTATAAATTCTATTTAGTAAAAGAGAAGATAATTATACTAACCAAATTGATGGATACATCAAAACTATAAAACATATTAATTTGTTATAGCTTTAGGTCTAAAGTTTTTAGTCCATTTAACATTACTCAAACTATAGATGTATTAATTTTATACATTTTAATCATTCATCAAAAATTTCAAATATAAATACCATCTCTTTATATTCAGATTTCCGATCATACAAGAGACAAGTAGGATATGTCTAAAATTATTTAATTACATTAAAGCATTTAACCTTCAAATAAATAGTACAACAAATTTTAGGTAACATCAATCTCAACGACCAAACCAAGTAACCAACAACATCATCTCACTTGTTTACTCAAAAACACCTTTCTACTATATTCATCAGACGACATTTCCCAAGTCCCTCGTTGTCTCCGCCACCCTCGAATCTTCTTCTTCGTCTATATTTTATCTTTATATAATAAAAGTTTCCATTTTTCTTACATTTCAGCGAAACCCCAATTCTCCAAATCCATATTTTCATCATCCTCTTCAATGGCATCACAATCTTTAAACTTTTTAACATCAACAACTTCCCATTCACAAATCTTGACCAAACCCCACTCTAAACCCATTTTTCAAACCCCAAATAGGTTCACTCCATTCACCAAAACCCACCCAAAACCCATAATTTCACTCTCTGCAACCGCCCACGATAACAGTCAAACTGATTTAGGTTTATATGTGGGTGAAAATGGGACTAAAGCAATTAGTATTTCATCATCATCAGCTGATTCGAGTTCAATTGAAGTTGATGCAGTTACTGAAGCTGAGTTAAAAGAAAATGGGTTTAGAAGTACAAGAAGAACGAAACTTGTGTGTACAATTGGACCATCAACATGTGGGTTTGAGGAACTTGAAGGGTTAGCTGTTGGTGGAATGAATGTTGCTAGGATCAATATGTGTCATGGAACACGTGAGTGGCACAAGAGTGTGATTGAAAAAGTGAGGAGATTGAATGAAGAAAAAGGGTATGCTGTTGCTATTATGATGGATACCGAAGGTAGTGAGATTCATATGGGTGATCTTGGTGGTGCTTCTTCTGCTAAAGCTGAGGTATTTTTAGTTAGTATTATGTTTTTTGATTTGGGTATGATAAGTTTTTGTTCTTTTTGGGTGAAAGTTGTTTAAGTTATGATTTAGTAGTACTGTAATCTTTGGTTGCATTTGTCCTTAAAAAGTTAGAAATTTACGTAAGTGCCCCCCTAAGTGAGCTTTCTTTGACTATCACGGGCGTGAAATGGTCTGGTGCGGGTCGCTGGGATTATTGCAAACTTGATCTCTTGGAAAAAGTTGTGATTTAATATCTTGGACTTGAATGAGTAGGCAATGAATTATTGTTTTGGCTGTAGGTTAGAAAGTGAATTTGATTAAATTGAAATGGATAATTGTGGAATGTCTGGAAGCTATGAAGTATATAACATTCATTGGAATTTTTGTTCATGAAAGGTAGAAGATTGAGAGGTTGTTGGGATGTGTGTTTTAAAGTGATTATGTTATATTGAATAATGACAATCTGATAAATTGCTATGACAAAAATTGTTGGGAGATAATGTCAATAGTGATTTTATTTCTTTTTGTGATAAGCACTTTTTATGGTTTTGAGAGTGTTTGACAAATTCTGATTATTTTGAGAAGCAACGTGTAAACTAAGGTTATATGAGTAAATTTACTCTACCATCTGGTGATCAGCTTTATGATAGCGAATATCAGACTAACTATTTGACCCATAAATGATCATGTAATCATTATCAAAAATGGTTAATTGTGGAGACTTGCATAATATGCCAAAAATTGGACCTTTTTTATTCATATGCTGGTATTTGGTAGATTGTTTGCAGGGGTTTAATCACCCGATTTTGAATTTTGAAGATGAATCCTTGTTTTCTTTATCTTTTTTGTTATATGGTTGAAGAGGTGAATGAATTGTAGGGAAGACTTATTTATACTGTAAATTTGCTTCCTGCGATTATTGTTGCTCTGCATCTTTTGTTTCCTTTGAATGGTGTTGTATTTTACCAGTCTCTCAATCGTCAGTATATCTTTTGTCTTTTGTTGTCGAACAAGCCTATTGCAGATGATAGCAAATGCCATGTATCTTTGATGTCTATTTGTTAGATACTTTTAGTTTGTCGAACCAAGAAAAATGTGTTTGATGGCATCTTCGTAATCAACTTGAAAAACTTTCAATTTATTTATGTGAATAATTTTCTCCATGCAGGATGGAGAAGTATGGACTTTCAGTGTTCGAGCTTATGAGTCTCTTCGTCCTGAGCGTACTATCACTGTGAACTATGATGGCTTTGCAGAAGGTTAGCATGATTATATACAAGCTTAAAGCATATAGATAATATCTTTGGAACTTGAAATTGATTTCCAGATGTGTTAATTAACTCAACAGATGTGAAAGTGGGAGATGAACTCCTTGTTGATGGTGGAATGGTGAGGTTTGAGGTGATTGAAAAGATTGGTCCAGATGTAAAATGCCTGTGTACTGATCCTGGACTTTTGCTACCTCGGGCTAACTTGACCTTTTGGCGAGATGGAAGTTTAGTTCGTGAGCGTAACGCCATGCTTCCAACAATTTCCTCAAAGGTTGGTTCTTGTGCTTTTATAATATTTTAGCAAATTACATGGCAATGTTCAAATTTAAATTATTTTCCAAGTAGGTGCTTTTATATATTTTAAATAAATCTTTTGTTGGGATTTTTACCAAGTAGTTGCTTTGGAACAACTTGCCAAGTATAGTATATTGCTCCTATTTTGTACTCCATAAATCAAAAGATAAGTATATCAAAAGAGAAGATCTTTGTTTTTGGAGAGGAGAATGAGATGAATGGTAAGAAATTCCAAAAGGGTGACGTTATACTGGTATATATTGGATGAGAAATGTTTTAAAGTAATTGTTTTCTGCCTTTTGGGTCGCAGCTATTGGAATATACCCTCGTACATGGCCAGTTTTTTGTGTATATGTATTTCAGTGATTAAAAAAAAAAAAAAAAACTTCACTTGTAAATCAAATATGACTATAAGTTTTTAAGATCAGATAATTTAAAGAGGATGAAAAGTAATACGGTAGCGGGATTAATGACATTTTTATTTCATATGGATAACCGTGTCATCTGGAACCTTTGCCTTAACTATTTAATGGGATCCTTGTGAAGCGCCCATGCCACTTGAACTACCCAAAAAGACGACTAGCATAGGTCTTTTCCCTGTTTAATAATGTATTATTACTTTAGCCATTCAAACTTAGTATTCCCATTCGTCATCGTGACAAATACTTAGCTGGACACAATACGCATGGGCCCTCTACCATGACAGAGCAATTTGATGCTAGAATGGCTAATAGTACGTATGTGTTTTTGGTAGTCAACAATGTATGCCTGGTGACTAGTTTCAGTAGGAGTAATTTATTTTATTCAACAAGGTAGAAACTCCAGCGCGTCGCTGCGGATTTAGTTAACTGATGTTTTATAAAGCGGTTATGCGACACTAATAAGTTTGGTTTAAATCAATATACGAGTCAGTAAATAATTACGTATGCATTTGTATCTATCCATAATTTCCTTTGAAGCTAAATTCATATATACTGTAAATCTATTGAATTTTAATGTTCTTGATTATCAGTCTGTAGAGATTAAGATTAAGATAAACAAACTCTATAACAGAGGACTGTTTCAAATGTATAAAGCTCACTTTTCTCTGGAATTTTCAAATAAGAAGAAAAGTTTAATAATAATGATATCAATAACATTGTTTTTTTTTCCTCTGTACATCATTGCCGCCTTGTAAATTCCTCAACATGATATATACTCAGGATGTATTTCCTATGAATAAATAATCAAGTATATAACATATTTTATTAATATTATAATATAAATTATATATAGATGTATAAGATATTTATCTTTTGGGAATAGAATATTACATTTTCATTCATCAATGCACCACATGTCAAGCTATCTATTATTATGTGAAACGTGGCAGTGAGTGATTCATGGAACTGCACATCAAAATAAAGAGTAACGGCTGTAGAGAGTAAAAACTCATGGTGAACGGTAAATTAGCAGCCATCGATGTATATATGTATAATACTGGGCGCTTACCTGTCTGGCTTCTTGACAATAATCGACTTTGTGCTCTATTTTTTTTATCAAGCTAATACCTTTTTTTTTTCTCTATAGGATTGGTTGGATATTGATTTTGGGATTGCAGAAGGTGTTGATTTTATTGCCGTATCATTTGTCAAGTCAGCAGAAGTAATTAACCATCTTAAAAGTTACATCAAAGCACGGTCCCGTGATGGGTAAGAAAGTGTTCA
This sequence comes from Logfia minima, assembly GCA_963921325.1. NCBI lineage: Eukaryota > Viridiplantae > Streptophyta > Magnoliopsida > Asterales > Asteraceae > Logfia > Logfia minima. The sequence continues at coordinate 51,278,464 of OY992763.1, read as the reverse complement.
CCTCTACCTTTTTCTACCCGTGTACCTTAACTCTCCATTTTGTCGAATTTCTTTTTGCTTTCCTGGATTACAAGTATCATTCAAAAATGTTGAATGTGCTAGGAGAATAGAACTTAAAACTTCTCCAAAACAGTGTTTTAGGTTCTACTTAAATACTTAGATTATCAATTTCCTATATGTAGTTTTGACTTGCTATGGGCTGGGTTGGATTGACCCAAGACTTTCCAAAGTGTTTACATTTTTCTATTAGTTGTTAGTGTGTCAAAATGGTCACAAAATATATATTACTTCAATACACTTTGGAAAAAAAAATTCAACATGCTCGACTAGTTTGACCCATTCTTAGCAAACTATATCGATTATACCTGTTTGGCCCTTTACGAATAAAGCACAAATCGATCCATTTTGGATGGCAATTGAATTAAATTGGCACCTCTAATAGTCACTGAAATGGTATTCTAAGCTATGCAGTATGCACACTTATTGTGCTTTATGACATGCCTCTATCTGCGCACAGTATAGATTTGTGTTCAGTAACGGACCTGTTACGAGTTATGATGTAAATGAGTACAGCACTTATTAGGCCCTTTAATCTCATCATTTGGTGACTAATGCAGGGACATCGCAGTACTTGCAAAGATCGAGAGCATTGATTCATTGAAAAACTTGGAGGAGATAATTCTAGCTTCAGATGGAGCCATGGTGGCCAGAGGTGATCTTGGTGCACAAATCCCATTAGAACAGGTTCCGTTGGCTCAACAGAAGATTGTAGAAGTGTGCAGGCAGTTGAACAAACCAGTAATCGTTGCTTCTCAACTACTTGAGTCTATGATTGAGTACCCTACACCCACCAGAGCCGAAGTGGCTGATGTTTCTGAAGCAGTGAGACAACGAGCCGATGCTCTTATGTTGTCTGGTGAGTCAGCCATGGGTCAGTTCCCAGACAAGGCGTTGACTGTCTTGAGAACTGTTAGTTTGAGAATCGAAAAGTGGTGGAGAGAAGAGAAACAACACGAAGTTATGGATCTCCCGGATATCGCCTCTTCTTTCTCTGATAGTATATCTGAAGAGATCTGCAACTCTGCTGCCAAAATGGGTGAGAAAGAAGTCTTGTTATTATTATTACTGTGAATATTGCAACCAAGTCTATTGTTTTCTTCATCTGTCCAAAAAAGAAAACCAGCCTTTCTTATGAATGGTTAAAACATGCATACACCATGAGTGGAGGTAGCAAAGGGTTTAGTTTTTAATGACCTGGAAATTCTGTCCATTTTTTATGAATTTTACAAAATCATTCTGATAAAGGCAGCTGTCTAGTTTCTCCAGTAAAGCTGTTTGGAAGGTTGTAAGCATTTGAATACATTTTGGGCGCGTCTGACCTGTCTCATTATTCCTTAATTTTCAGAACTTTGTGTGTTAACAAAATGCACCAGCTTTAAATTACAGAATGGGCCAAAATTACTTATAAGCAATGCCATTCTTTTTCTTTTTGAAAGCTTCCCTGGAAAGCGTATTCAAGACAATTGACTAGTTGTTGGCTTTATTAATTTATGTATATAATCAAAATTCACATTTTCCATTATAGGGGGAGCATATTCATATTGGTGATATATATTGATCACTAAGTTGCATAATTTGATGATTTTGCAGCTAATAATTTAGAGGTGGATGCTCTCTTTGTCTACACGAAAGACGGACACATGGCATCTCTCCTATCCCGCAGCCGGCCCGACTGCCCTATTTTTGCTTTTACATCTGATACTTCCGTTAGAAGACGTCTAAATCTACAATGGGGCCTAATACCATTTCGTCTGGGCTTCGCAGACGACATGGAAAGCAACTTAAACAAAACTTTCGCACTACTCAAGGCCCGAGGTATGATCAAATCTGGTGACCTTGTTATTGCTGTTTCCGATATGTTGCAATCGATTCAAGTTATGAATGTGCCGTAAGAAAACACAAGTTTTAAGCCATTTTACTGAGGCTCTTGATGCTCTATCTGGATGCCAACAGCCTCAAATATTGTTTTCGCTAGATGGTGGTTGTATTCGTGTTTCGTTGTGTTGACATTTTGTTTACTTCATCCTTGTACTAAGACTCGGACACTTTTGGAGAATTGTGCAGCTTGTTGCTTGTGAGTTGTAACTTGATGACTTGGCTTTGTTAGTTTGATTTTAAAAAAGGAAAAAGTTGTTTCTTATTTTCTGCGTGAAATATGAAGTTTTTGTTTGAACTTCAACAAAGTTGAAATGAAACAATATATAAATGTGTGCCAACAAAAAATACCAGTTAGTTCAATTTCATGAGATGATAAGCTCATTACTTACGTTGACAAGTACCATACTTAAAACAGATAAAAAAAGAAAAAAGAAAAAATACTGAGAACGTTGTCACCACCACTAGAGCGTGCCTATGGTGCAGCTCATGGTGGGTATGAGAACGAGCCCATAACCCCCACTGACACTGCTCTTACAAGTGTTCTGCTTTATGCAGCCTATTTGTAAAAGTGTTTTGGACTAGTAACTGAATTCGTAAAAATAATTTACACCCGTTGTACCACGTTGATTATTATTTACATTAATTATTATTTATTTTTGCACTTTACGTTGTGAATTTTGAAACGGTCCAACACATCTTACATGTATTAAAAACATATGCATATGCTGCGCATAAATAAGTACGTCTTTGTGAAGGCACATGACAACTGCTTGTTATTGTCTCTTATTTAAGTAGTTATCTAAAACATGCATGTTAAACGATAATCAAACCTACATTATACATATGTAGTATGTGTGCACGTCAATTGTATATATATATATATATATCATACGTGATACTTATATATATGTGTGTATCTACGTACATATTTTTGTTTATGTAACCTACGGTTTAGAGAATGATTAGGTCTTACACACCTGAACAAGAAAGACATAAAAGAAATGCCTAACAATGGCACTCCCGTGGCAGCTTTGAGAAAGATAGGAGTGAGAGTGTCTCTTGAATAGAGTATACTTCCCCTCAGCCTCTAAACTCATACACAAAAGGGAGTGAATCGCCTTTAAAATAATATTTTTTTTCATTTCTTTAAAATAAGTAAATTAGAAAGCCGTAATGAAAGCTGTAAATGAAAATTATGAGAATGTTGTGAATTATCAGAACTACTTAAATAACATATGATCAAATGGTGAAGATTCAAATCAAGAAAAATTACAAAATAACCTTCTAATTCAAAGATAAAGTTTTTGGGTCACATGGAACATCAAAACATATAATTTGATCTAGATTTTTAGGTATCCATGATTTGATGATGTGTAAGTGATGGAACCATTGAACAAACACAGCATAAGAAGATGACAACTTCGCTTGTATTTTGTATTTTAATCCTTAAATCACCAAACAACTTCTACCTGAAAATCATTTATGGTACTAATAATATCTATCAATCAAAATTTAAGTCAATAATGGCAACACATGTTATTTGTGTCAAAAGTTGGGTCGCCTCTTTACAAAGATAGATGCGTAGATATTATTCCCTCACAAAAAATACAAAGTTTTAGAAAAATAAATATATATTTGTTTTGATAGGATGACATTTTTACCGTTACTATTTACACATCTTTTCATGGTATGTATTATATATTAAGGGTAATAAAGGAAGTAATATTCATCTAATTTTGAAGCGAACAATTAAATTGTGACATTCAAAAAAAGAAAGATGAATTACAAAATTGAGACAGATAAAATATTATTTTAGTATAACTTAACTATGTCGAAATCATTTTTATCTTTTTTGTTAATTAACATTTTATCTTTGATATTAATTATATTCAGTACAACTTCAACATAATGTTACTGGTACTACTTTAGTTATCAACCCATTTAAAATAATCTGACTCACTTAAATGAATAGGAGCGAGCCTTTATGATTTAGGCAGTGAAAGCAAAATAAGCCATTTTCTAGTTTTTGCAGATGCTTTTAACATGTTTAAAGGACAAGGCCCAACATATACCATAAATCCATCAATAATGTTGTATGTTTCGGAAAGTCAATGTCACGTTATTTCATATGTAATCAATCAATATACATGTATGTATATGTCCTTATTTTGTACGATCAATACCAAAAGCCAATGTAATCTATCTATTACTCTATATTTTAGTTATTATTAGGCCAACTTGGATAATTGACTTAACAACTTGGCGATTACTTAGCCAGCCTATCTCATCGACTTGAAATTAAACCAAGATATAATAAATAAAAAAAGATGGTAAATTAAAAACAATCGCTTCCAATTCTAAAGATACAAAGTGCATTTTATCAAGTGTACATGTCTGTTCAAAATGGGAAGCAAGCTTTTCATTTCAGAGAAGTCTAACAATAGTATATAATTTGCAAAATCTATATAAATTCATATACTCCTTATTTCTTAAACCTTGAAAAAATTGAGTGAAGCCCTGATAAGCTCAAACTCGACTCGTTATACATTATGAGCTTGGTATTTATAAGTTTGAGTTTGTTTAAAACACAACTCAAACCGAAAGCAAGCTCGAATTGTTTGATAAAAGTTTGATTGGTCTAAAGTCTCGAATAAATAATTTATGTATTATTCTAATGTAAAATAATACACTCTCTCTATACATATGGTTTCTATCTTTTAATAGTGATTTTAGGAATTTCAGTTATAGCGTATTGTACTCATTAAAGTCATCTCAAATATATGTATCAAATATCAAATTACATTAAAATTGTGTAAAAGTTTGGTGTAATTTTCTCCAAACAAAACATTAAAATGGTATAAAAATTTCGTATAATAGTATTCAACACCTCATTTTACATTAAATTTAATGTAATACTATTCACAACACCTAATTTTTATAATACATTTATGTATAAATAATCAAAATAAAAACTAAAAATTAGTTCATAAAAAGTATATAATTGTAAAAAGGTAAATGAAATCTTTAAAAATTGTACCATACTGAGTATGATTTAGTTTTTTAATTCATTTTTCTTCAAATGTTATTAATAGTTTAGTTAACTAACTATAAAGTTGATAACTTGAATTAGTAGGTAATATAATCTAGATGTAACTAACTTAATTAAAACAAAGTTAATATGTTAATCGAGTACAAAATGAGTTAAAATAAACTTTTTTGGTGTGAACATTTTTAGAGTAAAATCATCTTTGGTGTGATAAATATCATCACTTTACATCAAATAATGTAAACATTTGGTGTATACATGCCCTAACTAGTTTGAATTATAATTTCCGAACAAGAGCAAATAATTAAACATTTAGGTTTTACAATCTCATATATTACAAGCAAAAGCCAAAGGACAATTTCCCCTTTGCTCATGACTACTACAATACATAACAACAGTTAAACCATCAAACCCTTGATCACCCTAAAAAGAACAAACTAATCAACCACATTTTACAACTCAATTTTGGAAATCTTAGGCACATGAACAGGGAACTCATGAATCTCATCCATCCAAGGGTTTTTCTCCTTAGTTGGATCAATAGTCCTTAAAGCTTTCCAAACTGCACTATTACATTTAAAACCCGACCCAAAAGCAATTTGCCACGAGCGATCTCCCTTCTTTATTCTACCTTTTGCCTCCGAGTAAGCTAGTTCATACCACAATGAGCTACTCGACGTGTTACCAAACCTATAAAGTGTCATTCTAGAAGGTTCCATATGCCAATCAGATAATTCAAGATTTTTTTCTAACTCATCAAGAACCGCCCTTCCTCCCGCGTGAATACAGAAGTGCTCAAACGCGAGTTTGAAATCTGGGATGTAAGGTTTAATTTTCATTTTGAACACTTTTCTAGCAACCAATGTCACGAAAAATAAAAGTTGTTCGGACATAGGAAGTACTAATGGTCCAAGTGTGGTGATGTTGGTTTTCAACGCCTCACCAGCAACCGCCATAAGATCTTTAGAAAGAGCAACACCTATATTTTTCTCGTTATCCTCTTCTTGGAAAACACAACTATAACATCTATCATCTGCACCCTTATGTGTGCGAACAGTGTGAATGAGTTGATACTTTGAGCGACGTCTATCAGAAGAACGATTAGACAAAAGAACCGCGGCACCACCCATACGAAATAGACAATTTGATACGAGCATAGATCGATTGTTCCCAAAGTACCAATTCAATGTAATGTTCTCCATACTAACCACCAACGCATAGGAATTAGGGTTATCCTATTTTCAACAAACAAACCGATACAAATTTAGTATCGTCAAGTCTAAACATTTCACAAATTCACATTATAATTGAACATATAGCATATTTTGGACACGTATTAGCCATGACCAAATGAAAATGATCATTCTCCTAACTTTCACAAATCTTGTTACATGTTGTACAATTCATCTGCTAACTTTGATTTTGGACTTTAATGGGCTTGTATTGTTTTGGAAAACTTACATGAATAACGACACATACATTAATCTAAATCTAGAAACTTAATACACTACTATTAGAAATTTAGAAGGTAAGCATTAAATTAAATTAAATTAAACTGAAATTATATATTAGGTCAGGTTGTTTAAGATCTAGATCTATGTACCTTTCTATAAAGAAAATGAAAAGGAGAGAAGTCCCTGTAGGACAATTTATCACATGGTGGGTAATGGGCCTAGTGGACCCATGAACATGACAATTCGAACTCTTTTTTAGTAACGGTGTTTATATATCGACAAATAGTTGTTGTTTTTAGATCAAGTTATACGCTTGTATAAAGTCTTCACATGTATATCTAATCTAATAAAATATACTTAAACGGGGAAACTTATGCATACTTTTTCAATATGAAAACTTTACTTTAATTAAAATAATAAAATAATAAAATAATAATAAAAATTGTATGGTTATTATTAAACTTTATGGCACTTAACCAAGAGACTTACTATTTTTATGATTTGTGGAAAAAAAGACAATTATTATATACTACTAGATAGGCAAAGATTGATTCATAGCCTATGTATTGTGAATCAAGTATAATTTATTGGCATGAGAAATTAAATCCAGTTGTTAATCACGAAGGGGACATATTTTGTGTACTACATCTACTGAAAAAACAAGAACATTTTATTAAATAATATCAAATAAGGCACAAATATATTCAAATCACTACAATTTAACCCTTCAATCATGAACAAAGACAAAGGAATCAACTAGAAATCTAAACCATTTTATATTATACTAGTATAACATTCGTACTATGCAGTAAAATTTAGTAATTTAATTGTAAATAACGATTCAACGATAGTCATATATTATTTCCGTTATTCGTTGGTGGATTACCCGTGATTATGAATTGATGATAGTAGTTTGTTTGCAAAGTTCGAAATTCGGGATATAGTTGGTGAAAAGTGAAAAATATGTAAAAATAATAGAGTTATCTTATAAAATGAGAATTAAATAACTAAATATGAAAATGTGAGTCATAATTTTAAGAATTTCTAAAAATATAAGTAATAAGATGTTTTATATATTATTATAGATACATATATATATATATATATATATAGGTCGGTTATTGTGAAACAAATATTAAGATATGATAAATAGAATAAAATCTCGATAGTAAATTAATCAGATGAAAAGTCAATGATCATCATATATATAAAGGGTATGGATCATATATAATAAATCTTATAATATAATAAACATAACAACGAGCATATAAATAATCTTTATATATAGGATAGGAATCACGAGGGAAACAAAAAAGTAAGAAAATAGGGAAGTTAATTTCAACCCTTCATTTTCATAACGTTACATCCTATGTGATGAATGTTACTCAAAATTACAACGTTAACATTCTACGAGATGAATATGACTCGTTAGAAACAATATATCTACGAAAAAATAGATTATTTTGAAGATTTCGTTATTTACAACAAATCTTGAAACAATGTTTCATTCATCATTTCTCACACTAAATTTATCAAAGAGATATGTATAAAATATTTTTAAGCTCATTTGAAGATTTCTTTTTTAAAGCGATTAATATGATTATTTTCACAGCATAACCGTTTAAATAATCAAAAACTATTTATCTACCACGCAAAACGCAATAATTAAATAATCAGTTGTATCCACGTAAAGCAAAAAGTAAAATGCACCTGTAAAAGTTGTTTAGCAAGATCAATTGAGATCAAACCAGCACTGCAACCCATCCCACCAAGATTATAACTCAAAATATTGCCTCTAAGTTTATAATGATTAACCACCATAGAACTAAGTGAAGGTGTAGGACAAAACAAGCTACAATTCACAATAAGTATCCCGATATCCTTAGCTTTCACACCCGTCTTCGCCAACAATTCATCGATCGCACCAAACATAACCATTTCAGCCTCTTTTCGAGCTTCCGCCATACAAGGATTAGGCGGAACTTGCAAAACCGCCTCGGGAAAGTACGTTTTTTGTCCTAATCCAGAACGTTCTAGAATCTTCTTTTGAAACGCTAGATTCTCATCACTAAATGTACCTGCCATATTCGAATGTTCCATAAATATTTCGCGTGTTACAATATGCGAGTCTTTTGGCTTGTAAGCCGCGAAATCTACTAGGTAAACTTTTTTAGGACGACTCATGAAGTAGAGAGTGGCTAAAAACACGAGTAAAGCTGAACAAGCAACGACAGTTAAAAGATTGAACCGAAGATGGTGCCATATATTGATTAAATCTTGTGATGTGAGGGTTGATAAATGTACGGAAACAATTGCAAGAAGTGGGATTAATAAAAGGTACATAAAATGTGAGATTAAGTAATGGTAACCTAATTTGACATATTTAAGTTTAACTGATAATAAGAAGTTAGGGAGTGATGGTTTTGGTGCGTCTGCCATTTTTTGAGAAAAATGAGAGAGGAAAATTGTGGCATGAAGAAAAATGAATAAGAATGGGGCATTTATATAAAGGGGGTGAGGATGTAACTACTATAAATAAACTATAGTATAAAAATACAACTACCTCCCAACGAACTTTTTAATGGTTAACCCCAAATTGCATTCAATTCGCCAGCCAGCTATAAACATGGAAAGCTGGCGGGCTAAGGATTTGATCATATGCTTGGTTGGAGTAGACAAAATAGACTTGATCAATGACCGGTCGTATTGATCAAGTTCGACTGAAATATATATATATCAGGTATCTTGGTTTATGTTTTGATGTTTATTGTTAACGTATTACTATATTATGACGTTAAAATAAAGGAAATATTAAGTACGTAGATATAAAAACTTAAGTTTCACAATAAAGGATATGTATCATTTTCTCACTTTCAAAATGAATTTTAAGTCGATTTTGCAAAACTATTACTATTGATCAAAACTTTGAAATTTTAAGGGTAGCACCACCAACTATGGGCCTCGAAGTTGGTTCAAAACTGATCGGTCTTTCCCCCGTCTCATAGTATGCTAATCTTGGTTGGCTTCGAGGATTGAGAATGGGCAAGGGAAAGCCAAGTAATTTAATGTATGATCTATAACTACAGGAGCATGATGTATACTTTTTGTAGCGTGGATAATTGAAAGTGATTTGTTGGTAATTGGCAATGGAGTAAAAGTGATGAAAAACAATCTATCATTGATGTGTCAAAAGTGATTAGGAGTGATTCTTCTAATCCTAGTGGATGCTTTACGAGCAAATAGAGTGGGAGGTTCAGCGTCATCGTTCATTGTCGGGAAAACTGTCGGAATGGTATTCCGGCGTCAGTAACCCATACTAGACATTGTTCGAGCAACTTTTTTTTTTGTTTTCAACGGTATTATAACCGTTAGCTTTTAAAAAATAACAGTTATTTGACCCTTTTTCCATTATTTTAAATCTTATTGTATATCTATAAATATCATAGTTCAAACAAAATTTTAAACACATCAAAACATTATTTCTCATCTAAAAACACACACTCAAAAATTCTTATTCACTATAATTCACAATGTCGAACAATCCGTACAACGTACACTCAACATGGAACTCATTTCCACAACAATCAACATCTTCACACCCGTCAACCAACATGTTCAATTTTGGTACTCCATACCATCCTCAAACACAATACAAACAAACATTGTACAATTAACCACAATAACAACAAACATCAAACTTATCCCCTGACCAATATAATGGTCTCCTCATGTGGCAAGAATCACAAAACACTCAACTACCTGTCACCCAAAAACCCAACATTCAATCCGTGGAAGACGAGGTACCGACACCAACCTCCCATAAAAACAGGTTCAAGAAATGCAAAAAACCCGATGTTGAACTATCACAACCGAAACCAAAAAACGTTTATAATAATGTTAGCGTTTGGGAACCGAATGACGAACTTCAATTAGCCCAAAGTTAGATTGCCATTTTCAAAGATCCTAGTCGAGGTTTATCATGGAAGAGTAACATGCCTGCAACCCTCCATTTATTCTGATGAAAGATGCGTTGACCTATAAATGAAAGAAACTCAACGCCACTTGCAAAAAATGGGGAGACATTAGGAAGCTACTTGAAGGACAAAAAAGGAGTTGGGGAAGATGCTAATGACTTTAGGATTCGGATGGAGGTTCAATATAATGTTGAAATGCTAAAAACTTTTAAAGTTTTCAAGCGTGAAACTTTTTGAAGTACCGCCAGAAATTGTTAACTCCCGATCCCATTGTCTTCAGAAAGTGAAACGTTTCAAAACGTCACGAGACGGTGCATTAGGACAAATTGGATTTTGATAAGGAACCAGAGGTTAACAAAGAACATTCGAATGCCGCTATTCGGTGATGATCAGTTCCAACTTCCACGAGGAAAAGCAAGGAAAGTAAAATCCAAAAGACATTTTTCAGTTATGCCGCTTCATCTCGCGCTTCGTTTGATAAGCAGATCACATATACCTTTCAAGGCATCTGTTCCGACAAGCAACACTAATATCAATCAAAGGATCTTGAAACACAACTCTAGATTTTGTCTTTGCTGATATACCACTAGTTGGGATGAGACAAAATCATAATAGAAAGTAAAAAAAAAAAAAGACTCGTGAGAAGATGAGATTTGAATCGGATTTGCGTTCAAGACGTTTGATTGTATTTTTTTTATTTTTATGAATTTATACTTTTAGGATTTGTAATGTTTAATTTTATTTACAATGATTTTATTTTATTTTTTATTTATATTTATTATATTATTTGAATTTTATAAAAAAGAAATAGATAAAAAATATTTAAACATTATTTTCAGTCTTCACCTTCCAGCGAAAGCGTACCCCAAAGTCATTGTTGGTCAACGCATTAAACCCTAAATCACCATTCTCTGTGTAGTGACTAGTCAAGCGGATATGTGGACTGCTACGTGGTCTGTGACAAGTCACAACGACAAGGTAATGATGTGAATTGTCACGCAAACTGTGATATTGTAATAGCGTGAACTGGCAGGTAGACATGGTGATGGCTTTAACCATTTTTTTTTACACTGTTGGGTCTTTTTTTCCGGGCTGAAACTTTTACGTACATTTATGCTTTGAATTTTATTTTGTTCATATGTTTGCTTTAATAATATAATCAGAAGGCAACGACTTAAAGCATTTAATTTTTATATACATAGACTGGATTTCAACATATATTTAACCCGTTTTGACGAGTGATTTAAATCTTACGTCATTATATATGGCTTAGAATTTGATTTCACGTAATACTCATAATGGCTTCGACCCAAAACAAGCAGCTTTCAAATTAGGCCGATGGCCGACTTGAATTTATACGTCGATTACATTTTATCAATATTCCTATTTTTAGAAATATTAAAATGTCAAATACTCCGTATAATTTCTAACGCTACATGCTATTAATGAAATGATAAAAGATCGAACTACTTTCTGGTGTGTTGACAAGATGGATGGTCATTGACTTCTGAGAAAGGTAGAAAATTGTCTGGGACCGTTTAGGCTTTGTAGGATCAATAGACATTTAATTCGATACTAGTTATATCACACTCCAACTATGTTATTGTATTTCTGTCACGGTTGTTAGTCACGGGTCGATTTTTACCGTTCGAATTAACAATTCAAAAAACAAAATCATTCGGATCATGATTTTTACTGTTCGATTTTTTAAATCAAATTCTTGTGTTGATTGTTAACATTGCCAACGACTTAAATATGAACTTTTACTATATTTTACTTCTCTTAAAAACAAAAAGTTTTAGACAATAATATTCATATACATATGTTGTAAAGTAATAACTTAGTAGAGTCGAGTCGAGTCGAGTTACAAGTCGCGAGTAAAATCCTAAATTACGAGTCACGAATCAATTCACGAGTTAACAACTACGATTTCGGTATTTAAAAGAAATAAATACTAATAATGATTCATTAATGAACTTATGATTTTAATGCATTTGGTATGAGTTTCGTTATATGTCATTTTTAGGTGTACGACTATATTGTGGTCCATAAGTTTTTCTAAGCTAATCATGTTTGATGGTTTAATCGTTGGGCTCCTTTTATACCAAACAAATTAAATAATCAGATTGTGACATTCCTTTTTAGGGTAAGTTTTTGAACTTATTTTATGAGTGAAATTACTTTTATGCCCTTGACAAAATTAAGTGTTTATCTTCTTGAGAGTACACAAAATACTAAAATGTAGACTAACGTTATAAAATCCATTTTAATGACATGAAATTAAACGTCACACCACACAGTATGTACAATCTAAAATCAATAATTAAACGATTAATGTATAGCTAATTAAATCTTACTATACATTTTCGTGAAATGAAATACTCCGTAAAAGTTTTATTTTGATATAAATTGATTAATAATAAGTAAATTATTGTTTAGTTGAAATGGTTGTTGATTTTGTTATTTTATAAAGATAAATAAATTAAATTGTATTCTTTTTACAATAAATTTGCATAAAAGTTACCGATTTGTCTTTATTAGAATGGTGTCTGTTTTCCTTTATATTTCCCATTAGTATTTGTCTTATTTTAATAATTTTCCAAGCTTCCTTGATTTTGTATTCTGTATGACACGAACTATAATCTTTATTAATTATTTCATTTTTTTTTTCTCTTAATTCTTAAATAAACACGTCAAAAATTATCATTTTATCCTCAAATAATCTTTCTATTTTTTATTTTATTTTTTGAAATAGGCAAAAATATTATAAGAAGGCAAAAGTCAAAAGCACAAATACAAATATAGCTCTAAGCAAAAGCCAGAAGAAATAAAATGCACAATTCTAGTTATTAAATATATAAATAATTCAGTTAATAATGTATTCCACATAATACATTTTAATATTTTCTTTCTTCTTATATATCATATTTTCTAATTTACAATTGCACTATTATAAAAAATTAGTTTCATTAAAAAAGTAGCAATTATTATTGCATTCAGGTACCATTAAACATTTGTTTCTCAACATCAACATGTGAAATCTCTACCCGCTGTTGTGCGCATGATCTGACGCTAATTAAAACTTAAATATACATGTTAACAATGCTTCTTTTTTTTCTTAAAACAATTTTAGAGGTAATTCATTTTCAATTCCCTTAATTATTTTTTTTTTATCAAACCATATGAAAATCATAATTACATTATGAAACTTTTTTTTACAGTAGTTAAGAGTAAATATTATTTACCAGGAGCTGCATGTGATCAGCTGTAAAACGGAGGAAAAAACAAAAGATAATTTGCAGACATGCAAGTAACAATATTAGTGTTCCGCAATCTGGCCTGTCATTTTCAATTGGATGTCCAAGTTTCACAAACTTTTGTATTTGTTCATCTTCCTTACTGATTTTTTTGTTGTTTTCTGTTCTATATGTTTTTGTTAACTGAATACTCTGTAAAAAAGTTAAATAAATAAGTGACACATCGACTAACTGACAATAAATTCATGTCCTATTTTGGATATAGAGAATATATATACTAATATATAAAGTTTCTTAGTACTTTTTATTATAAATTTTTTAAAATTAATACTCAATATTTTCATATTTAGTTATCTAATTCTCATTTTGCAATATAACTATATTATTTTTATATATTTTTCACTTTTCATCAAGTGTAGCCTGAATCTTGAACTCTAAAAACGAGCAAACTACCATTATCAACTCACAATCTAGGATAATTCGCCAACGAATAACAAAAATAATATATGACTATCGTCGAATCATTGTTTACAAAAAAAAAAGAATTAAATTCCATTGCATAGTGTGGGTATTATATTAGTTTTAATTAATAGACTTAAAATAATAATAATATGAAAATAAAGAAGTTGCTAAATACCAAAGTAACGTAATGTTGCACCAAAACTATAAACAAAACAAGGGAAATTATTTGTCGTTGACATCACGCAATTTTGAGTTGTCAAGTTAATGTAAACTACTAAATTTTATGTGTTTCCTTGTTGGACAACAGCAACTGGTCTGTTTATTATGACCGTTTCAAATCGTACATAATTACATATACACCATTTAGTACTTTATCGATTCGTAACATCTACAGTAGTTAACTAGCTTATTTTTCTTCAATCTGATGAGCTCTATATTTTTCTGTCAAATGAATAGGATCTATAAGCTTTATCAAATTAGAGTTTTATATATGTTCGTTAAATGTTTGAACTCTCAAGTATACCCGAGTTTTTGAATGTATTCCTTCATCACCTAGTCATAGTATAATATTTAACTTTTAGTTGTATGAAAGGGGTTTTTTCTTCTCAATCGTATAGACTATTTGTTCTAAATGGCAAGTACTTACACAACACTATCATTGGTATGTAGATACGTTTTATTCACGAATAGTTAAATTTTTACAATCATCTCGTCTTCAGAATTTAAACCCTCAATTTCATGATTGAAAAGTTACTTTAAAATTGTCAGATTAAATTAATTAGCCTTCTACGTTCGAATTATAAGTTTGATGATAATACAACTTTAACTTAATAACTCTTCATGTTTAAGTGTTTAACTATAAATTAATTTTATAAAATTAGCGATTACAATTATTATATTCATGTCATCATTCAATTACATACGTGGAAATAGATAACCGATGGCTAAAGTATAGGTTTGGCAGCCTCCTTCATATTGACGTTTTTGCTTTCGTTTTAGGCCAGGTATGACATGATACTTACACATGTACCCATAATATTATACTGCAAACTTTTAATTAAATTAATATTGGGTCGGTTCAACTACCGATTTTAAGTTTTCCAAGTATTAAATGTGTAGATTTTAAAACAAATACTGTCTTATTTTATATTGGCAACATAAATAAGCTTATATTATACGTTATTGACTTGAGGAGACAAAGAATTTGGATAATGTACATTTTTAAAGAATTAAAAATATAAAAAGAAGACTTTGACCATCTAGAAATAGACGTTAATATGAGTGGGAAGTTACAACAAGCCATCCACCAACTTATAACGCACATCAACACGTACAAAGTGTTAAGAGTTTCATCATTTGATTGTAGAGATGATAAGAGTTAGATATGGTTAGCTCAGAATTTAGTTACGTTTTACTATATCCTTTTGACTTCATCGAATAACACCAACTGTATATATACATATACATAGTTGCTAAAATTACGTCATTTAAATACATTTCACATTTAAATGAGATGTGTAACAGATTTTTATTAACTTTCTTATCTATATATATAAATCTCGAAGAATAAACGGTAAGAATGCTTGAAATTTTAAATATGAATCATATAATTTGTCGTTTTCAATTCACAAAATTAATATTTTTATAACTCACATATACATAACTTGTGTAGATGAATATATTCAACTTGACATATAAGTTGAAAAACCCTAGCTTCACATATTCAATATACATATATACACTTAGCTCGGAATAGATACATAAGTCGAAAACAATGACTTTGTTGAATATAAACTAAGTTATGTTTTGTCGATTTATATGATTCAAATTTGATTATGTTGTAGATTAACGTACGAAAGCCGATTAATCCTGACTCTTTTTTTATTATTATTTTTAGTAAGAGTTTAATTAGATCGGTTCTTTAAGTTTTATATAGTTTTCAAATCGACTTTCGTATGGAGATATAAATTTAAAAACAACAAAAAGAAATCAAATAATCAATTTTAGTTTTTAGATTAAACAAACAAAAAGATATATAAAGATTAATCACATGTGATTAACATGTGACTAAATATGTGCATGGTATATAGTACATAAACCAAAAGACGTGAAATGTTATAGGATTATCGTTCTCTAAAAGGAAAAATAATAATGCGTGAACATGTGATTAGTTAAATCGTACCCTTATCATATTAGATGTCCCAAATTTATAGTTTCTAAAAAAAGTTGTGCTTTTAATATAAAACTAAAAATAAAAATAAAAATCCTTAAACAATTTATCTTATTATTATGACGGTTCTATAAATACGTTTGATCATTACTTGTAACAAGGAACAATTATATTAATTTATTGTTTACGTAATGTATAGAAATATAAGTATTTTCTGGAGTCTTCGTGGCCCATTTTCATCGTGTTTATTAGACACAAGTTTGAGCCTAAACCTACCCGCTACCAACAACGACATAACAATTCAATATAATTCCAATTCAAGTCATATTGGTATGTGATTTTGTTGTCAAAAATTCACGAATGGTCGTTTTCCTATTTTATTTTATTATTTTTTTTTTATAAAAAAAAAACAAGACAATACCTTAAACCAATTAAAATATGTTTAAACATCATTTGAGCATTTATAATAATTATACGAAGTCATTAAAATCTTATAAAATATATAGAATGTGACAATGTCTATACTAGGTGGCAACTTGAGCATATTCTAAAATCAGGTAATATGCAAGAAAAATGACCTCATTTAATTAATCGTCAAATAAGAACTAATCACAACCACAAACAATTTAAAATTAATTAAAGCACTTAAAAACTAAAAACGCCTAGTATGAGCTACTTAATTGAATTTAGAGTTTCTTGAAATTATAGGAAGTTTTTATATTATAAAAATTAAATAACCTCTATTTATAGAAAAAAAAAACCTAGGTATTTTTCTCAAGTTCTTAATTTCGTGTTCGGATTAAATACATTCTATCAAGAGACGTATCTCAGAGTTAGTACTTTCTCCGTAACTATTAGACCTTATTTGTACTAGATAAGTACGATGCTATAAAAATGCATTTGTAAACGTGATTGCCATCCTTATAAGTTTCTATGTTGCTCGTACTCTTTAATCTCTTTGAGGCATTGAAGTCTACAACGACCTTGAAGATGACTAATCCTGATTTCGTCAAACTTGACTAGTTAGATGGAATTGGACCAAACATTTGAGGCTATTCGAATGAACTTTGTAGATGCACGTATACACGTCTCTGGATTTTACAAATTTTATTTATTTAAGAACTAAAGCATAGAATGTTGTTGTTTCTTTTGAAATTAAGGCAAATTACAAGTCCACTTGAATGAAAAATTATGTTTGCAATTAGTAACTTCATTTTTGGTTTCAAGTATCGAAGATAGAGTTTGGGATTTTGATAGGCCTTTCCTAATCCTTTTTATTTTTTTATTTGGTAAGCCCAAAGATACAAAATATTGTACTTGTTAGACTAATCCGACAGCCCATTTATTGTAATTTGCTAATCAAATATTCATTTGTCCAATTTGTTTATTCAGGCTTCGGCAGTAGTAATATACTAATATGTGGGCCTTTGACATAACACATGCATAACAAGCCCAATAAGAAGCCTGAATACCCAAAACTCTTCAAATGCGCTATACAAAGTTACAAACTACCATTTCCTATCAAGATCATAAAAATGAGCCAATGTCTCATAAAAATACATGATCTTCGAAGTTCAAACTATTAAGGGCCTCAAGAAACCAATAAAACCTACAAAACATTGTTATAAGTTATAACTATGTCTATTAAAAAATATACCGAGTATGATCTAAGGTAACCTTATGCACAAGAATTACAAATTCAACAGGGTTAGCCATGTCACCTAAAGCTACTTAAACTTTTCTCACCTACCCAAAATATCAACATACATTATATCAATAGTTTATACACTATAAAACTTCATACTTAATAGAATATGCCAATATGGGAGGGCAGGTTGAAATGAGTGTTAGTTTATAGGCTACTTTGTTATTATTCCACAAATAAAGACACAAGAACATCAATGTGTTGAACATTTTTAAATTAAAGAATGATGTTGATGACAATGTTTATGCTTTTTGAGGATCTAAATATCTTTAGACAGTGGTCCAGAAACTCATTGTTTTTAATTTCTACATAATTAAAGACAAATAGGGAGTATATTATAATTGGTGCAAAATTTGTTTCGGTGTGCATTTAAACTAGCATTTGTTTTATGGTTATCCAAACTACTTTAAATAGAAAGCATGATTATCTCCACCATATAATTATGGTAGCTTCATTTAATAATCTTAGGTACAATATTTTACTTGGGTGGAAGTTGTAGTTGAAGGTATAGTGGAACAAACAAGGACCATTTTAATAAAGAGAAATCCTATTACAATAAAATAGTTGTATAGAAAATGATGTGTAAAATAATATAAAGAGAGATAAACGATAGTAAATGAATATAACTGGTTCATTTGGATAAAGATAATAGCAATAAACAAGGTCTTAAAGTTACGGTTGACTCGACTGGTTCAATCGGTTGGATCGTGACTCAATCATGAGAGCAATATGAAAATAGTTTGATTGGTCTCATGTTTTGAACCGGTTTAACCTGGCCAGGTTTATAATTGAGTCGTTGACCCGATTCCAAAACCTAACTCGGCTTTTCTAACTTTTTTCATATGTTATAATAAATATATATAAAAAGGTACTTTAAGCTCTTAAAAAAAAATAGAAAATGATGATGGTAAGTTATTTTAAGGTGTTTGAACTAGTTAGTTTTTACATTTTTAATGTTATTTTCAAATTTGAAAACTGTTTATTTGTATTCTTGATGAATTTTAAATGTTTTTGAGTAATAAGAAACTTAAAATTGGTAAACATATGTTATGATTGTATGTTTCAGAAAACCAGATCAACCGGTTAAATCGTGACCCGGTTAACCAGTCGAATCAACTCAAATTCGAGTGTTAAAACGTTGGTGATAAATGTGTACCATATACTCCAATAAATCTCACTTTTTTTTTTGTTAATTTCATTAAAAGAGAAATCATTTTCGATTTCTTCACTTCATTTGCCTAAAAGAATTTAATTTATTCGATGGGTAAAAATTAGTGGTAAGTACTTATGTTTTACGTAACAATGATAAACAAGCTACTTAAAGGAATCGACTTTATTGTGGAAAGTTAATTTCACGTACGTGAAGTAGTAACCAAACTTATTATATTCCGTTGTATTAGATAGTCTTTATATATTGTATCTATGATCTTATATTTAGAAATATAAATATAATTGTTTTGGTTTCATATAGCAATGGAATAAGATCTTACACAAATTAATGACTCCACAAACGTTACGGAAATTCAGGTATATATCATTTTACCCAAACAAGATAGGAAAATAATTGCCTACGTGTTCCATCATGTTATTTAACACTTTTATTATAGAGATATACTATACGTATAAACTTTTACCTAGTAAAAATAGGAGAAAAAACGTTTAATACATACAAATACTAAACAAAAACCAAAGAGTTTTTTATGTTATATTTTTAGGTAATTTATTTCAATTAGTTGACCGGTTTTGTTGAAAATGGTCTTCCAAATTTGCATAAAAATCTACTAGCTACTTGCCTTAACTTTATAACTTAGAAGTACAAGTTTTATAATTAAACTAATATAAAAATAAATAAAAAAACTCGCAAATTTATTTTCCATTTTAATAGTTTAATACTTTATTATTAATTAAAAACTAAATCAGTCTAGAATCGGCCTCAAATATAAGGACAACACTTATGTTTAAAATGTAGTGCATGAAAATGATTGGCAAATCTAAAACTCTTGGAACAATGGTGCAATTAGTTAACTAGTTTTGTCTTATTGTCTATATGCTAATGAACCTAAGCACTTGTTCAAGTCAACTAAAGTGTTTTCAAATCAAAGAGGCTACCTCAACCACATATTCATGAGCCTACCCACATATACTATATTTTTATAATCATTAACTTAATTGTATTTGAACTCACATGTTTATTTTAATTAAGGTACCTGAATAAACTACTAACAAGGAAATGAGATGATTTCTATTATACATATGTTTATCGTATTGTCATTGTTATTGTCGATTTTGTCGTGTTCATTTTCTCTCGGTCTATTTAATTTTATGACATTAGAGATCGTAACACACGAATACGCCTAGTGTCAAACAAAACGTATAAAATCACACTCAAACATAAGAGATATCAGAACCGATCATCGTAATTCAAATAAAAAATCAAACACGTAAATAAAACAAAAAATGACTTGTAACTTAATAGAAACGAACTGCATTATTTAGCGACTTAAGTTTTATCCTTATATTATAGGTATCAAATATAAGTGGTTAGAGAGAAATACACGAAAGTGCATTAAATGTATTGTATTTGTGGTCCATCCATAAATCATATTCTTAATATTTAATATGAAGAACATTCATGAAATTGTTACAATTTTCGCTTCTTCTAAAACGTGACACCCGTCTCATATGTTTCGTTGTTTCTCGAACAAGAAATACTAACCCCATAAAACGTACATAATCTATTTGCTAAGGAATCTACACATGGAAGTCAACGTATCCACTCATTCTTTGAAACAATACCCTATCAATATTAATTAATGTTATATATATATATATATGTATATGAAAATAAATAAAAAATAAATAACCTTTGGTCACTACAATACTACGTGGAATACAAATTTCATAGCAAAGCTGTATATGCCACAAACGTCATGTTCATTTCTTCTTCAAAAGAAATAAAAGGATGGTTGTGTGTTACAATGTTATTGGTGACTTATTATTCGTTGCTCATACTTACTTATTATATCACAATATATGGATATAAATAGGGATTTTGTCTTATTCATTATAGTTCACATATAATCCCTATAAAAATCATATTCTAGAAGACAGATAACATAAAAATTAAAGACAAATTCTGGTAGCGAGAGATGGATCTAGAATGGGGTAGCGGTCTTTTTAAGAAATTTTAAATTATGTGAAAAAGAAATTTTTTTAAAAGTATTAATGATATTTTATGAGTTTTACCCCTCAAAAATAATAAATAATAAAAAAAATTATTTTTTATGACTCTCAATATTATTTTTTTCTAGCTTTGACCCGATAGCTAATTAAGTCCTTAAAATCTAGTCTTTAAAGGTTGATCCAAAAATAATAGTGATTAACGAACACAATGACAAAATTTGTTGTTTGACAGAGAAATGAACGAAAGTGATCAGCAGATCTAAATCTCTCTAAATGGTGGTCGAGAACTCACCACCATACGTTTAATTAGTACGAGTTTTCTAATTAAAAGGTTACTAGATATATTTGTCTCTCTCTATATATACAAGACATCAACTAGCCGTTTGTTTTACCCATTTGACCTTACATGCATGAATAGTCAGATACTCTATAGTTATATACGCCTAATGGAATTACCGTTCGACCGTAATTAATTAATGAAATAAGTAGGTATTTAATGTCTTAATTATGATTTAATTTATTACAAATGTACTACAATATAAAGAATTCACTATTTCTACTCGAGTATATATGACATTCGTGAAAGTATGAAAATGTATATATGAAATTGTTTATTGGGTTAATAATGATTTAATCTTTAAAGTTTCATTTTTTCAACGTTTTAACTTTTTAAATTTTCTTTTCATTATTCGATCCTTTAAATTTTAAATTTTTAGTGGCTTAACTTTTAAAAGAGATATTCGCTCTTTATACTTCAAAATTTTAATATTGTAATCTTTAAAGTCTATCGTTTACAACGATTTTATTATTAATAATTTTATCTAGTTTAATCATTTAACTTTTTAAAATTTTAATAATTTAATTCTTTAAAAGCCGAGTTAAATTAATGAAAATTAAATGAATTAAATCACGAAGAGATAAAAAGTTAAAAAGTCAAAAGAAAGAATAAACTGTTATTAACCCTTATTGGTATTCTTCAAATTCTCGATGCATAATTCTCAATGCATACACATCTACTTTGTATAATAACCAAATCATGCACGGTGACGCTCCGTATCATCATTTTATTTTTTTCCAAATTAAGTAAAGCATAGACCTTCAATGTTCATTATCAACTCCAAATTAAGGTTAGTTGTCAGAACACGAATTCTCCTATCAAAGGTGGCCACGTAGCACTACTGTGTGACACGTGGGTCATTAACAACCGTTTTTAGTGGTCGTGGGTTCACTCAGTACCATCATAAACATAGGGCCAGCTTAAGTTTATGATTTTGAGTATGTTTGTAAGATTATGGATGAAGTTAAAAGTTAAAGATTATAACGGAAATGGAAGTTTATAGACGGAGATTATATATTTTAAAGATTATTTAAGAAAGAAAAACTTTGAAGAACTTACGATATATATTCCTTTTTAAATAATTCTTAGTGAATTTTGAGTATGTTTGTAATCTAACAGATGACGCTTTTTCATAACTTCTTTAATATCAGCTCAACGCCATATCAACACCTTTTCCGAAAGACTTAACAAAGACTGAACACTGTCAACATATGACACTTATTTAAAAATATTGAACCTCACATTTACAAATAATTCATTACTATACACACAAAACAAAAAATAAAAAAGGTGCCCTTACATATTGGATGTCTTGCACCGTCTTCACAAAGAAGCAAGTCTAAAAAACGCTCGAAAGACACTTGGAAGAAGCTTGCTGTTATTGGTGTCTTTCTAAAGAAGTTTGAAAGACGCTCCAAAGACTTATCGTTGGCAACGCTCTAATATCATCATCATAATCATTATGATTTTTTAAATTAAATGACAATAGTAAGTTGAATAGAATGAAAACATGATCTTTTGTGTTATGTCTTAAGCCTACAATCGTATGGGTCACCCAAACAGCAAGTTGTGTGGGCCTTGAGTAGTAAAAATTACTACTCCGTAATTTATATATATTACTCATTTATGAATAGACTAGCGTCAAGTCATTTTTCAAGATGTCGATTAAAGCCGTCGTTAGTTACTTTAAAATATAAATATATATATTTGCTTTCACATCTAGTTAATTTAAACAGTATTTTAAAATAACTGATTTGTACACTATCATATTTTATCACTAATTATTTTCTATAAGACAGTATTATATTGTATAACAAGGTAGAAGTCAGTGATGTAAGAAGAAAATAAGGTGATGCAATCCTCCATGGTTATAATCTCATAAAATAATTCACGAAGGAGAAGTCTCTAAAGCTCTACACCTACTATTGGAATACGGTGAATCAAGGTTTTTGGTCTTTTCCAATTTGACGCATGATTTATGAACCATTTGCAGTCGGCTTATCATTTGTCATTTCTGGTGGGCCCAAATTAGATATAACGTCAAAATCCTTATGACGAATTGAGGGACGAAAATGACAATAATATCCTTTTGTAGTTGGTATTTTGGATCTTAACCGTCACAATTAACATGTGAAAGGCTTCCATTTTAAAAACATAAGCAAATGAGGATGATGTTTGACTTGTAAACAATTATTCAACAAATATCTATCAAAAGAATATTGATCGGTAATATATTAAGAGACCATTAAAATCTATAAAAAGTTTGAATACTTAAGCTGATCGACATCCAAAAGAATATGATAGCATTGCGTACCCAAACGCTTCTGCCATAGACTTAATTACTACAAAACACAAAAACCATGTGTATTCTTCAGCTGATCTTTTGTAGATGCGAAAATTATTTATAACAGCTAATAACACTAATGATATTAGGTTCGAAATAAATGTTGGACGCGTATGTACAAAAAATTTGAAGGGTAATAAATCTAACAAAAATGACTGATTTGAAACTGATCGAAATAAATAACACATGTGTTGTTATATAATAAAGGATATACCGTTTATATTTTTTAAAATTAATGTTTAAAATGATACTAGTATCAGTATCGAGTATCAACTCTCATTGTTTTACTAATTCTAAGATGCTTTTAAAATGAGCATTATTTACCTAATCAAAGTTTTATTACTTATATCAACCCTCATGTAATCATGTACCTTAACTGAGGATGCGTTTGGTTTGAACTTGAGCTTGGTAATGGGTATGGTAGTGTCACTCAATTAGTGAGCATATGTTTAAAACTAAGTAGGAGAAATAATATAATAATATATAAAATTATTTAAAAATGTTATGCTGTTTTACATTTCAAAAACTTTATTTTATTATAAAAATGAGATAAAGTATGAAAGAGGTAGAAATAACAAATAGTAATTCCACGTAAAATTCGATAAAACTACCGTTTTAATGAGATATGAATCTATAGGTTTCATTCATACTTTTTCATTCCTAAATCAACGAACCAAACACTTTCAATTACATCCACAAAACAAACAGCCCCTGGTGTTACTTTTCAAACAAACTATACATACATAGTTTTTTTTGATTTGATGTATTACAGTAAAGAATATCAATGCAAGCACCCTCTTCTTTTTATATACACATTTCTCCATACACATATAAAAAACGATGCATTCATAATATCCCTACACTAAAAAGGTTCAAATCCAACACAAAAACGACAATCGTATCAATCATAGGGAATTCACTATTCCCACTAGGGTGTCAATTATTTGACAAACATTGAAAGTCCAAGCTAAGTCAAAAAGGGGAAGTTGAATATATTATTAGGAGTGGGCACAATTTAATTATATGTTTTATATTTAAATATAGAAGTTGATAACTTTTAAAAGTGTTAGAATAATCTGCAACCGTAGAATTCGAACGGTGATAAACCATTTCAATGTAATTGTTATGCATCATATCTGGAATTTGTTTTATTGAAGCACACATATGTACCAACAAACTATAATGCAATAAAATATATATCAAGTTGCACTAATGCTAAAATTTGATTATTAATCTTAATTTTGTATATTGGTCTATAAAAATAAAAACTGGTCATTCTTAGGAAGACTGTATCTTATAATAGAGTGGTAACTTTAGTTCAATCCAGCTACCTACTTGAATATAAAGGGTTTTCATGATAAAACTTTTTCTAGATATTGAGAAACTAATTTCTTCAAAAATGTGTGTCAGCAATTTTTAGAAAGGGAGCAGTGAAGATTGTGTTTTAAACATGTATTCAATAATCAAACGCTACATAAAATTTGATGGGAATAAAGAATCTTTAAAAATTATAATTATATTAATTATAATTTATCTCCAATATATATATTAAATTTTCACATCAAACTTATAATCAACATTTACATATTATTCTCTAAACAATTTTATATTAAAACTTACTTCAATTATTATTTAATCTTTAAATTTATATATTAAAATTAAGTAACTAATGATAAATCTCATATATTTAATAACGAATATTAATACAAGATTTTAAAATCCAATGATGAATATTACTTCATATGTCTTTAGTTATTTCACCAATGAGCATTTGATCGTTGGATATGATATATGTTTCAAGTTTTATTGGTAACATATGTATAATGTATACAAACAAAATTTGGTATATGAATTCGAGTCTAATTGTAGATAACTGATAACATATTCAAACGAATGATACAAATAAATACATTTATTTTGTTAAGTTTTGAACTCATATAATAAATTATTTCAATCAAAAGGGTTAAAATGAAAATTGAAATATTTGATGTATACTATAATTTGTATCAAATATAGTGATTTGGTTGGAGATTGATTTTTACACCAAAACGTCAAATTTAATATTTTAACACATACATTGAAGACAACCTTATAAAACTATAACACGTACGTTCTAAGTATAAATTTTGGTTATCTAATACCTATCCACCAACACATATGCAATAATTTATCAAATTACTTACAATATGTGGTTTAAAGTGAACATTTCCATCTAGAATAATGCAAATTTAGGGTTAAGCAGTGTAGAAAGAGCAAACGAAGTGTTCAATCGTGGCGTTTCATTTATCTTTGTTTTGTTTTCAGTTATTGTTCAATCAAATATTTACATTTAAAATACTAATTAGTTAAACAAATGTATGATTTAATTTAATTCTGAATAATTATCGACCGTAGAATTTATATTGGTCAGTTGACATGAAAGAAAACGACGTTAAATCTAGGACAAAGTACTAGATTTGAAACACCATTTAATTATTTGTAAAAGCTACGATATATATTATTTACTTATTATTTTAAGTTTAAAGAAACCAACTTATTAGCTGTGCGTACGAATGAATAGTGTATATAAACTCATTGGTTGCATATGCAATGATACATATGACCATCTAACATATACAAACTCTAATCTGATGATCTTTTATGTATGAGAAATCTAGTGTACATCAAACTGTGTATATGTATTTTGAAAAACTAAATATGAATGTTGTATATAGTTATAATTTATAAAGTTATAAGCATTAAGTATAAAATTATTTATGTCTTTGCTACACTTATTGTGTAGCTAACATCATGTTTACCAATCCATTTCATATATGTATAGATATAGATATGAGATTGTATGTAAAACCAAATGTTAAGATGATTTATTTGAATAGTACTTTAAAAGAGTATAAGCAGTGAATGTGAGATTGAGCGCGGTGTTACATATGATTGAAAAAAAGTTGATTCGAATGTTGAATGTTTTTATTTTTCTTTTTTATGTTATGTAATATAATTTTAATAAAATGCAATTTATTTATATTAAAATGTATTTTCATTTAGTTTTTTAAAATTTTTTTTTTTTTGTATTGGAAAAGAAAAAAAGAAAAAGGAGTTGACAATTGAAATGAGGTTCTATTGGTATGAAAAAGGGGTTAAGAATTAATAAAAGAAGAAGTTAATAGAAAGATGATATAATACTGATATATCAAGTGGGATCGAAAGGTGAATGTGTAAAGGCCAGTTAACTCGTTAAAATTGATCTCAAAGACCATTTGGACTATTGGGGATTTCAAACTTGGAGTTAGTTGGCACGAAAACTGGGTATGTTTTGTTTTATACAAGTGGCCACCATCGACAAAATAATGAAAAGTTCATCGATCAATAATTTGTTTGTATATAACGAGTAGTTGATTGAGTACGTACGTACTTCGGTAAATCAAACAGTCATTCATATTTCAGCTTATTAGTAATTAATATTGGTCATTATTATATCATCATTCCAAGTACTAAAAGGGTAAATTCATAAATTAAAGATCATCATCCGTATTCGATTTCATTTCGCTAATAATTAACATCCATATATTATTAAATATATTAATTAATATAATTTATATTAACCCATCAATCATATCTCGGTGAAAGTTTTATCGGACGTAACAATATTCATGCCTAACAAAGAAAATAAACAACTTAATTTAATTTCAAAACGTACATTATCATGAATAAACATTCTTACTAAACTTAAAATATTTTTGTTTATTTATATTTTATAATTAATTTAAACTAAGTTTAAAATTTTAAATATAGAAATATTAACTAAAACACTATCCATTTGTAAAATACTTGGTTGAAATATGGACAACTTCAAATTACCAAATAATCTATTTTTTTATCAGCGTTAATATTAATTATGTTATAGATGTTATTTTAGTCGGTTTTAACTAGTTTCATAAAATTCATGATGATAAAAATCGAATCGAAATTTACTTAGTTTATTATTAAAAGATTAAAAATCAAAGCATCAAATACTAATTTGATTCAATTGCTTTGAATCGATTCTTTCAGTTAATTAAGTTTATGTTCCAATTACTAACTTTTAAAGAGAATAACTAAAACCAAATCACGTGGCATCAAGTGGTAGTGAGATGGATAAACTGATGACACAAACATAAACAACTAAATGTCAAAAGGTAATCGATTACCTGATTTCTCTAATTGTATGTAATTAGAAAAAATTAAGTAACATTATATTAGATATATAATAATTCGATTGAATAATATAAAATTTTGATAATAAAATTAAATATATTTATTAAATATAGTAACTGATTTGTATATTAACCGTATTTTATTTCAAACTCTATAGAGAATGAAAACTAAATAAAAAAACCGAGGAGATGAGTAATTTTTTTTAGAATAGTCAGACTTTTTATTAGACATAACCGAGGAAATGAGTAATACTTAAATTAGTGATTCAAAAGAGAGAGCTGGGCCCCCGAAATAATACCTTTGTTAAACAGCGTGGTAATGTGTCAGCCGTCTTTTGTGATCGTGGGCCCACATGAGAAACTTTAATCCAATAAAAAGCCTTACTGTACTTCGCAGTGGGCCATTGCCTCCCAATTACGAAAACAGAACAACACAGAATATGCTCTTATTTATTAAATTACGAAAGTATCCCCAAATGGTAGATATTTTAGCTTTGCAAATCGTGCTTTTCCGTCACATGATTACTATGATAAAATGAAACTTTTTTTTTTCTTAATCATTTAATCGATTATGCTATTTTATTTTATTAAGATTTCCTTTTACAGTCTTATTTAATAAATTTATAATCTATTATTTTTATTTTGAACTTAAAATATAATATAATCATTTATCATGGTTTAGTTTCAACTGGGATATTGATTTATCCACCGTCTATTTTACTAAATTCATTAATACTGTTTATCATTTACTTGTACAGTAAAAATTATTAATGTACAATTGTGTTGGATTTATCAAAAAAATTATGAATATATTACCACCCTTTCAACTATTGAAATTACTCAGTATTTTTTATATACTTATAATAACTAATTTCATAACTAGCTTAAAAAATTTAAGAGGCTATCACATTAAATAAGAATAAACATTATCAAACAAGATGGAGGAATATATAAATATGTTTTGTTTGCCAATTAGGTATTACTTTATTAAATGTCATTAATTATGGTCAGTAACACAAAATGATAAGTAAACTTCTAGAACAGTTAATTAAGATTCAGCTATAATAAGCAAAAACTAGGACAACAGATGAAGACCCAAGTTTATAGGTGGAACAGATAAAGGAGGTTAAAGGAGTCATATTATTTAAGACAAATTAAAATTAAATAAAACTAATATTTATAATTGGAATAAAAAGATAAAGAAATTCAGAACTATATGAAAATGAACAGGGAACAATAAATAAATACAACATAAAAATAGGATCGAATATCTGATACCAAACGTTTAATTTTTCCGACGACTCTAACATATGAAAGTGTGTTTTTTTTAACTGTGATTTTCATTTCAGTTTGGTGGTGAGTATTTTATATGGATTAAGTTCACCGTCACATAAACTTATTAAAGTTAAATTTTTATTTAAAGAAATTGTCTAACATCTAATCATGAGCCAAGGTCTTCAAGATGGCTAAAACCCCAGTGTATAATTTAGTGATTTGGAACAGAGATGTAAAGACAAGGTAATATATCTTTTATTAACTCACGGTTTTGTTCAAAATTAAATTAGATTAATAACGCGTGATTAGAAGCGCCGACCCATGTCATACAAAAGGAGTAAGCTGATGGTTCAACGGTGTCGTTGCTTCACTGCTTACCAACAAACCATCACCTCCTTTGAGTTGACTTTTACAATTTTTTATATATCACGTATATGACTAGACTTTTTGCAGCCTATATTATTACAAAAGTCATGTAACGAAATACGTGGATCGTATGAATTAATGACTCAGCTCGAAAACAATTTAAGAACCATTTTTAATTGGGAGATGAAAATACAACAAATAAATTGATGTTTACATCAAAATTATGCGATAATGTATTTGTGTCATCGACTTTAAATTCTTGTACAATATGATGTATGAAACAATTTTGGTGTGATTTTATTTTCTCTGATTTTAATTAATAGGCACATGTGTATACCCCATGGTCGGTTCTAAGGGCGGGCGAAATGGGCGACCGCCCTGAACCTCACCTCAAAAAGGGCTACAAATTTCATATGTATAGTATATACAACTAGGTCCGGTTATACAGAGTTGCTGCTCTCTTCTATAATCTCGTCCTGAACCTTAAATTGATTTGGACCGGCCCTTGACTATACCCATCCTAATGTAATCATTATATAATTGTAGTTGTTTAAACCATAATCACAAAAGTATACATAGAGTAATTTATATTATATATATAATTATAATTATATATATATATATATATTTTACTTAGAATCGTAGTCTATATTTTGTGCTCAGCAAGATGGAGTTAGATAAGATGAAGCGCCAGACCTGAAAGGTAGCAAAGTTGACGAAAATTTGGATAATATTAGTAGTTTATCTAAAAAAATTATAATAAAATGTTTAAAATATTAAATATAGAATTATAGAAAGTAAAATAAGTCGATCAAGACATTTATTGGTATTTAATTTATGGTTGAAAAGGGTTATAATATTAATACATGAAATATTAATCAATTGTGAGTTCAAATGGATAAAGTTGAGGACTAATTAAGGATTTGATTTAATGCCTTTATAGCATCTAGTCATCTATGAGTCAATTTGATTATCCATTTGATGAACTAATCTTTATGAGATGTCATTGCCCTTATTATAGGTATTATGTCACTCAAATATACAACGTGTATACCATTTTTTTGATATATGAATAAGTCTTTATGAGATGTTATAGCACTTATAGGTACTATGTCACTCATATTTACATGTTAAAAATTCCTACCAACGTGCTCACCATTTTTCAATACATATTTATATAAGTAATAAACATAAAATTAAAAATAAAAATGTTATACGGTGTTGCGGGATTTAGTCATCTATAATGCAGGTGTTGCGGAATTTAATCATCTATGATTCGACTATTCATGAGATAGATTTGCTTTTGATGAAATGTTACATGTTACTAAATCGTACATTTGTGGAATTCACATCGATGCCTATACATCTCTCAAGGTTTTATTTCTATTAAACCAGAATGATACAATAGTTAAGAGATAAACCGAATTTTTAGATCACCATTTATGGAAAGTAACATGGGATAAAATCTAATCATCTATGAGTCACCCCGATTTTTCATCTGATATATTTTATTATTATTATTATTATTATTATTATACCTTCCTTTATTATGAATAAAATAATAAGAATCTTATGTTTTGTTAATTCTAAATCTATCATCACATATTTGTTATCAGCATTGCTAATTTTTTTAATCCCGACAAAAAAATAACTACTACTAATAGCTAAACTTTTCATTTTACCGTCATTAATTACTCTGAATAATTAATTCTTAAATATTTTTATACTTTATTTTGAACATAAAGGTAAATCGTTTTAAATTTCTTAAATAATTACATATAATTTATTTCTTAAATATTGTAATTAAACTCCTCATTTTATCCTCATAAGTTTTTAAAATATGACATCGTATGTGATATTTCATAAAAAAACATTTACCACTTATTGATTAAATTATAATTTATTACACTATTTTTTGTCCAAAGACTGATATATTATATATATATATATATAATAATCAAAATATTAAATATAATTTTACCTTTCTATTTTGAGAGGTTCATGATCTTTAAATATAATATAATAATAATAATGATAATAATAATTGACTTTAAAAAGGAAAAAAGAAAATTGAAAAAGACAAATTCTATATCTATCATTATCAAAATTATAAAACAATAAGATGAGTATTTAGGAATTTTCTTTATATTCAAACCATGTTAATATATATTTTTATTTATGCTTCATAATTTGTTTATATTAACGCATAATACGAAGCTCACCGACCCTCATAAATTGTTGGAGTGAAGGGGTTTGAGTTGACGCCAACCCCACCACCACTTTCCTTTTCCTTCTCTTCTCCGAAACACCTGAACAACCCATGTGGGACCGCACCCGACCCACTTTTATATTTACACTTTACACCCTTCATCTTCTCACTTATTACTATTTACTTCCTCTAAAAACATACAATTGACCCCCTTCATCTTATCACTTGTTAACATTTACTTCCTGTAAATCATCATAACAAATCGATACGTTACTAGTGAATCGTAAACTTTATTTATGTTCATAAAACCGATATATAAACCGTTTAATGTCAAATTTAAGGAAATTGAATGGTTAATAACTTGGAAAATGAAGTATTGAGAAATAGTTGTCTTATATATTCGATTTTTATTGGTCGTAAGATCGTAATTTTGATGGCTTGCATTGCATTTAAAAAAGTCATACGAAACACATATCTAGTCAAGTAAGTACAATGATTAAATATGCACGAAGACACTAAACTGTTGGAGCAATGAATCCAACATATACGTGTACGAATCGTGACGCATTCCTAAAATCAAAGCAATGATCAAAATTTGGTAGTGATAACATGCATTTGGGGATATGGAAACATGTCACGTTGGAATTTCACCACAAAAATCGAATTCATTTTCGTTTTTGAACTTCGCAATATATAGAATCAATTTAATTTAGTCAATATGTATACAACTCAATTAAAAAAATAGGGAGTATTAGTTTATGAGGTTTTATTGTTAGATACTTTACTACATATCTTAGCCATTTGTACCGTTCTATTACATGTCAATACATATGTTTTTCATGTTTCGATGAAAAACACGTGAAAATTTATCGTCACTTGACATGAATGGCTTTTTAATCAAATTTTGAGCAATTCGTAATAATGTCTAATATGCTTTTTGGGGGAATATCTTTCCAAAGTTAGAACAATTATAAACGTACGAAATACTGTGGAAGTGCTTCAGTTTTGAAATGATAATGTACGTAAAGTTGCTAAAACTAATTATCATGTCAAATAATTTAAATTTATTAACAACGTTTGTTATGGCATTAGATTTGAAAAACAATAATTATAGCCGTAAAAGTAGCTGTTAAGCCTCCCATATTCAACTTAATTTCAAATTTATAACTCACACTGATCATAAATAAATACTTTTATCAAATTTAAAAAAAAAAAATCGTATTTTGTAATTAAGTTAACCGAGTTTTGAATTTTAAATAAACATTTTTAATTGTAATCTCAAGGGCTACAGTTAGTAACTTCAGTTAGATTTTTCTATAATCAATAATTTTCATTTGCAATTTTTGTGGCAACAAGTTAGCATTATCATGTCATTGTAGTTTTTCTCAAGAGATTTCATAACATTAAGGAAAATGACTTTTAATAGGAAATCTGAAGTAAATGTTTGGTTTCCATAATAGCCTTTATATGAATCTTTTTTTAGAAATAAAATTAATTATCATTAAATTCTTAAGATATGTGTTACTCCATTTATTTAAAAGATACTCCGTAAATAGAAAAAGGTAGAGAGTCGACACATGAATCATAAGTCACAAGGGTAAAACCGTAATTTGATAAACAAGAAAAATATCAAAAGACAGCGATAACCCACCTGGTTTTCCTTTACACCAAACTCCTATAAAACCCCTCACGGTAATCAACTACACCTCCCATCACCAAATCATCTCCCATTTTCTCTCTCTACATCCCCCCTATTATTTCGTTCGTTTCGTTCGTTCGTTCGTTTTTTTTTTTTAATTTCGTTAAATCAAATGGCACCTCCGGCGGCCGGCATCAACCGTACCGCCAGCGACGGCGGTACAATCATACTCAACAAGTATCAACTCACTAAACTTTTAGGCCGCGGTAGTTTCGCTAAAGTCTACCACGGCCGATCACTAATAGACGATTCCTCGGTTGCCGTTAAAGTAATCGAGAAACCGTCTATTGCTGATCCGTCAATGGAGCCGCGGCTCGTACGCGAAGTTGCGGCTATGAGACGATTAAATCATCCGAACATATTAAAATTACATGAAGTTTTAGCGACAAAAACTAAGATCTATTTAGTAATGGAACTCGCTTCAGGCGGCGAGCTTTTTACGCAGCTCGCGCGCCGTGGACGAATGAAGGAATCTACTGCTAGGCGGTTTTTTCAACAGATTGTTTCTACGCTTAATTTTTGTCATCAAAACGGCGTCGCACATCGAGATCTCAAACCGCAAAACTTATTATTAGATGACAACGGTAACTTGAAGATATCGGATTTTGGTTTATCGGCGTTACCGGAATCACATAAGGACGGATTATTACATACGGCGTGTGGAACTCCGGCATATACGGCGCCGGAGATCGTTCGCCGGAAAGGCTACGACGGATCGAAAGCGGATGCGTGGTCATGTGGAGTTATACTTTTTATCTTTTTAGCAGGATATCTTCCTTTTGACGACAGTAATTTAGCTAATATGTATCGTAAAATTCATCAGCGAGAATTCGTGTTTCCGGATTGGATAGCGAAGCAACCGCGGATTATAATTCAGAAGCTTCTCGATCCGAATCCGAAAACACGAATGAGTTTCGATACTTTAATGAGTCTACCGTGGTTCAAAAAATCACTGAAACCGGATCCTAGTTTAGAACCGCATCATTATGATGATTCACAATCGGAATCGGAAACTGAAACTATCGGAAATGAATTAAACTCGATTAAATACAAAACGAAGATGAACGCGTTCGATTTGATATCGATGTCCTCCGGACTAGATTTATCAGCTATTTTTGAGGAGAAAATTTTGCGAAAAGAGAGACGGTTTACGTCGACCGCAAGTGTAGCGGAGATCGAAAAGAGAGTGGTGGAAGTTGGGGAAAAATTAGGTTATAGAATGAAGAAAATGAAGGATAAGGATAATTGGAATAAAGATGTGGTTGGATTAGTAAAAGGAAGAGTGGTGGTGTTGGCTAAAGTGTTGGAGGTGGCGGTTGAGTTGTTGTTGGTGGAGATGACGGTGGTTAACGGCGGGAGCGGTGGTGACGGTGTTAGTGACGGTGAATGGGAAGAAATGAAATTAGGGTTTGAAGATGTTGCAGTGTCATGGCATTGTTAGTGATTGAAACTGAAACTGAGATTGAGACTGATTGTTACTGAAAGTTGTAAATATTTTCAGTTAATGTTTAGTAGGTTTTGTTTACTTGATTATGTTTTTGATTTAACACAAAATTGGAACACTCCAAAATGTAGCCATTTAGTATTTGATGAATCCATGGTGGGATTTGTTCTTGTTTGTAAACAATTTTCAACTTATTTTATCTAATAATGGAGTGATTGATTGAATTATGTTTT
Source organism: Logfia minima (assembly GCA_963921325.1). Classification (NCBI taxonomy): domain Eukaryota; kingdom Viridiplantae; phylum Streptophyta; class Magnoliopsida; order Asterales; family Asteraceae; genus Logfia; species Logfia minima. The sequence goes on along the minus strand of OY992763.1, from coordinate 51,243,178 downwards.
CTAAATTGTTATTTATTTTTATTTTTTTGAAATGATTTACATTTTTATTTCAATAAATTAACAATGTAGACACATGAGCTAATATGTAGTTTCATCTTTAAGTCTAATAAAATGATGAAAGAAACATATAAGCTACATTTATTTAAATTATTAGTGTTTTCGTATTCTAACGGAGGTCTCCTTACAAGTAGTATTTTTGTCTTCGGATAAGGGTATGACTGTTTACGTTTTACCTTCATCATACTTCGCTCTCAACGGAGGTGAGTATAAGTATCGTTGTTGTTGTATTAGTGTTTCCATGCCACAGATACTAAGTAAAAAATTAGTTACCTTGTTTTAACCGTTATCAAAAGTTACCTTCATCTTACTTTGTTTACTCGAACAAAAGTGAAAAAACATAAGTACACCGAGTGAATTTTGATCTATGATTTACCTTTATATGCAATTTTCCCAAAAAGTTATGAAGTCCAATCTCAATTTTCATGGATATCACAATGGTCAATTTGAGATAGTGTTTATGTGATGATTATAATCTTAGTCATAATGAAATTACCTTTCCACACAAGGTTAAAAAAATTATGTAAGGAGACAGATAAGTTACTACTACTAATATGAAGCGAAAGTTGCAAATTCGATTTCCTTGGTGTTATTTTTACTGTAATAGTCGAGATCGACGGTGCATAGTTCATGGTTATATATGCTTTCAAATGACGATTAATGATACACAACACGAGGTCAATAGACAAGGTTGAGATTCTACAAGCATTTGCTAGATCAAAGCATACAGAACTGCAAATGATAAAAGCTAACTAACTCTTTGAACATATGTGAAGCACACCTAATATCTGAGAGAAATTAAGGTATGCAAGCTTGTTATTCTCTCAATAATTGCTGAAATCAGTACTACTAAAAAACCTTATCTAACAACACTACAATACTTAACTCTTAGGTTCCATCTAAATGATTAGTCTAACTATAGTTTTTTTTCTTTTCTCAAATGATTGGCGATGAAATAGGTTAGAAGTCTTAGTTTCAACTATTTGCAGGTCGTTGATGACTTCGTTATGTTGGCTCTATCGGATAGCTGGGGAATGGGCCTTAAAATATAACTTTCTAAATATTTAATAGAGCTTGGTCGAGTATAGTAGCCAATAAAGATTTCGTCATTATGACATTATTAATGTATTAAATATGATTACAGATTTATAGGATTAAAGGAAAAACAAATTATATAAAAAGGTCAAAAAGTTCCTCTTATTTAGGTAACGAACTTTGTTTTCAATCATACAACCACTAACCTTTAGAAAAATTATGATTATAGTTTAGATGCTTAGGTGTCATTACAACTCAGCCACCATCTATACAAATGATGACATGTAATGCCAGGTGACAGTTTTCAAGATTAGATTGATTTAGAATTATGCACTTGTAAAGATAACAACCACTACAGACACGTAAGCAGCAAACTTTCGATTCTCCAGTTACAGCAGAGTTGCAAGCTGTTTTCTCAATATACACTACCTACTATTAGATGACTGGTTTTGCTGTTAGTGTGGAGACAAAGTACAGAGGCTAAATGAGTATTTTGTAAGCTGATATATTGTCTGGTATTATGCAAGCAATAGCACTCTTAGTTGACAGCAAGATGGGAGCAGCATATAGAACCGAAAACAAATATTGGCCAACATATGGGTTGAAAGTATTACAAAGTCTAAATTATCCCAAGCTAGAGACAAATTTATGTTGACAGGTTAGAAGTCTATTTTAATTAATGAACTTAAAAGAAAAACTATGCAAGAGGTGGGAATTTCACCTGTATATTTTATAAATGGTTTGATTTGAATCTTTTACCTCACAAATGTGTCCACGGGGTTAAATAAAGAAAAAGCTTGAAAAGAAACCAGTTAAATGGGTCAAAGTCATCCAGAAAACGTCCTCTCACTGCACACTGCCACACTTCATAAACGTCATAACAAAGATCTTACATTATTACTGGGATAATATACAGTTATGTAACAATATGTAATGCATTACTTGATTATATTTTGTGAAAACAGAGCAATGTGTTTGGGTCAATCCCACCTGACCCGTCTCAACCAGCACAAATATTTCCCAATTTGACTTGAACCTGTTGTGTGACCCGTCATGTAACCCTCTCATTTTGCCACCCCTTAAAATATGCAATTATCTTAGATTCTGCAACTACTAGTTAACAGGAAATAATAGAAAAATGTTAAGAACAGAGAGATCAGGATAGTTTCTTAATTACCTATCGAATCAGCTACATCATGTCGAGAAGATATCTCTCTTCTTTTGGGATCCATTGTTTTCACCAGATCTAAGCTTTTTTGTCATCATCAATCGAACTGCATTGCTTCATAAACTGCAACCAGTCATAGAATTAAGGATAACCCAAGTTTAGTGCAGATAAAATAAAATGCATCTGTTGTAATATTCAAAATTATGATAAAACTTAAAGTTACATATACGCATGGAATGACATGAAAAAAAAATAAAAAAATTTAAGCGAATCATGAAACACAGAGAAAATAAGAGCAACGAAATCATGTTAAAGTTAAAAGCAACAATCTTGTATTGATATGAATATTTTCAAGATTTTATAACACCTAGGAACATACAACAAAGTAGCCCAATATTCTACATTATGAACTAATAATGCAAGTAAAACATCATTGATCACTAATATCATGATAAACCAGACCAACAACTGAATTGAGAGTCGCCAGCCATGCTTCCAAACCACTATGACAATCGTTTCTCCACATATCTTCAAGATTCTTGACCGCTTTCTTTGGAACACCACGTTTCATTAGAACAACTCCAAGTGATTTAAACGTTGAATCATTTGGTTGAATACCCAATTCAATCATCTCCTTAAAGATTGTTACCGCCTCCTTGAATCTGCCATCGGATGAATACAATCCAAGAACATGATTATAACTTAATAAATCAGTCAATATCCCTAATTCTCTCATTTGTTTTGCTATCTCAAAAGCTTCCTCAAAACTACCAATTTTCTTGTACATACATAACATCATAGCATACGAAAACTCATTTCCATTCCCATTTCTTCTCAACTTCTCAAAAATTTCCACAGCTGGCTTCACCATGGACCGCTCAGTGTAGAGATCAATCATACAATTCGAAGAATAAACATCTGGACCCATATCTAATCTCTGAAGCATATAGTACGTTTCTTCTGCATCTTTTAAACACCCAACTTTCGTATAAAGTTTGATTAAAGAATTACATATAACACCATTCATCGCCAATCCAATGTCTTTCATTTCATTCACATATTTCAAAGCCTCTTCAACGTTTCCAACATCAGCATACGCATTGATCAAAACACCATAAACAACCACATCAGGTTCCAAATTCAATCCCACCATTTCCTGAAACAACCCAACCGCCATATCCAGTTGACCTAATTTCACAAAACTTGAGATCACTGCACAATACGGTATGCAATCACTCACCAATCCCGATTCCTGCATTTTCCTTAGATAGAAACTAGCTTTTTGCGGAAGGTCAGCACTTGCTAACGTTTGGATGAGAGAATTATAGCTGCATTTATCTGGGACAACACTATGTTCATCCATACTATCAATTAACCGACACGCCTCATCATATTTCTTGTTGATGCCATAAGCTTTGATCATGACATTGAACTCAAGCACAGTAGGATTTCTCCGTTCCTGACAACATTTGAAAACTTTCTTGGCTTCCAAAATATGCCCACGTTCTCCAAAAGCATCAATACTCGCAGAGTAACACTCGGGACTCATTTTCCCTTGAACATGAAACCGATCAAACCATAACCACGACTTCTCTAGCATACCAGCTTCTATGTACATTCTAGTTAATGAAGATTGTGTAAACTCATCTATCTCAAGATCCCTTGTATCCATCTCCTTTACAAGTTCTTCTGCTTCAGTAACCATATGCCTTATCGAAAAAGCATACAAAAGCGTCCGGTAACTCACAGCATCTGGCTCAAGAGAAGCCTCTCGCATCTTGTTAAAGTACCCTTTTGCCACAATGATATTATCATGCCTAACATGAAGCGAAATAAGTATATTATACGTTCTGGTATCGGGTACACACTGAAGTTGTTCCATTTTCTGCATCAAGGAAGCAACTTCCTCTAACCGACCATGATTACCAAACATGTGAATCATTGTATTAAGTGTAACCGTATTAGGAACAATCCCTTCTTTAAGCATCTGCTCAAATGTCTCAGATGCATCATTTAGTCGACCCGCTTTCCCATAAGTATCAATCAAAGTATTATACGTATACGAGCTTAAACAAACATGAGTATTTTCATCATCACTCAAAGCTGCAACTTTTGCTGGCATATCACTATTATTACCAACTGTCACGGTTACAGTCACAGCCTTAGCCACACTTTTACGCACAGACCATCTTTTAAAAAACTCCTCAGCTTTTTCAAACTCTCCAGCTGTTTTGTACATTTGAACAACGATTCCCATAGTTACCTCATCGGGTTCCATTTCTTTCTTATTCATTATATCTAACCAATACACCGCCTTCTCTCTAACCCCACCTTTACTATAAACATCAATCAAAGTTCCATACGTCGAATTTATCGATTTAATCCCATTGTTCTCCATTTCATCCCTCAACATCTCAAGTTCATCCCATTTTCGAGCTTTTCCAAGAATTCTAATCATTATGTTATAATGAATCACATTCAATTCATAACATCCTTTCCTCTTAAACCACTCGAAAATCTCCATAGCCCTTTGCCAATCTTTTTGTTCCTTTAAAATTATAGTCCTTTCTTTATTACTTAAACTCAATTCCCACGGCTTAAACGCTTCGTCTAAATCACTAAATCTTTCCAAAGCTTCAAAAATTGCAGGAATACACCCACCATACTTCGCCCATTTCTTTGAACACTTGGTGTGCAAATTCTCCTTCCTTGACCACACTTTGTCATTTCGTCGAACACTTGGTGCGCATTTTTCAAGAAACGTTTTTTCTTCCTGTATGTCATCTGGGTGGGGTTTTGGTTTATAATCAATAGGATTCTTGTAAAAATCAGATGGTTTTTGAAGTGGAATTTTGTGTTTCTTGATGAGTTGGTGTTGTAGTGAAATACCACCACCATTAATGTTGTTTTTGTTGGTTTTTGAGGTGTTGAGTGAATGAAGAATAGGTATACAATTTGTATCTATATGTTGAAGCTTAACAAACATTGCTTTTTGTTAATCAACTGTTCTTGTTTTTAAAATGAATGAATCAGAAGTATATTTTCATCAGCAGTAGCCGACTGAATCCTCTGTTGTAATTTGTAAGCAAACGAAATGAATTCACACTATTCAGAACTTTTGAAAATCATTTTAACTATAAAGCACTATAAATAGTTATGAAACTAAATTGAAATAACAGGTAGCCGTTCTAGCTCAGTTGGTAGAGCGCGTGGCTTTTAACCACGTGGTCGTGGGTTCGAGTCCCACGGATGGCGTTTTTTCTCTTACAAAAATTGTTAGTTTTGTTTTGTTTTGAAACTGATGATTGCAATTGAATGTTGTTATGACCGACTATTAATATATTTACGTTTATTATTGGTATTTCTATAGAAAGTACACAAAATATTGCATAACTTTAGATAAATCTTGGCTTGTTAGCCAATACAAATAATAAATAATGCTTTGATAATAGTGTTTGAAATTTCATGACAAAATTATAGCATTACAAAGGGATGCTTGTTTTTTAGGTAATAGTGTAACTTTGGCCACTGAATAATGTCATGATATTGAGTTTGTGTCCGGGTCCAAGACGATGAAACAACACTTCTACTTGCAGTACTTCTTGAACCAAACTCCAATGTTAACAAAGCTTTCAAAGTCTGATTGTGGTCTGCAACACACAAACCACAAATCAATAACAGATATTCGAATTTAGGATGATTATGGGCATGGGATGTTTTCAAACTTTATTATACCTGCTAATAGGATGATTATCTTCAGGGAAAACTATAAGTTTCACAGGAACTCCTTTTTCCTTCAATGCCCGTGCATACTAATCATATCATAAATACAATTCACATTAGTATCGGCATACTACAGGATGAAAATGCAATAGAAATAATATGTGCATACATGCATATATATATATGCATAACTAAAAAAGTTGCAAAATTTTCAAATCTCTTTTCACCAAATTAAAATTCTATTTTCAAAAGAAACTCAAGGTCCATTCCTTCATTTCACATGTTTATTTTGTGGGACCGCCTCTATTCATCACATCTCCGAGGGCCCCACAGAATAAAATGGATGAAAAGCAATAGTACTTACTTGCAATCCGTTTGTCACTGGGACACGGAGATCTTTAGCACCTAAGAGGAACAACGTCGGAGTTTTCACCTGGAAATATCAAATAATTAGTCAAAAGCTAAATGCAAAACATTAGATTATCTTGAGCAATGATTATGGTTCCCTATTACAAGTTAAGAACTTTATCTATACTTCAAGTGTATACACTTTTATCCAGCACTAAAGAATGATTATTATGACTTTAAATGGCAAAAAATAATCTACATACAGAAAACCAAACACCCAATACGTATTTACACTAGATGAGTAGATGGTCTCTTAATCGATTCATCTAGAATTAATGTAACGAGCATTAAAACATACCTTTGAAAGATGTGATATAGGGGATTTTTCATGAAAAGCCGAAAGAAGTTGAGGTGATTGGGCTTCTGTATAACTAGAAATCCCTTCGCTTCCAAATGTCTCCACAAAACACCAATCTGGTATATCAGATGTACCAACCATCAAAGCAAGATTACAAACAGGGTTCCTAGCAGCAGCTGCGGCAAATTTATCTGGTGCCTGCAGAATTCATGGCATGAATAAGTAATCACTACCCGCAGTGTATAATATGCATGAAGAGAAACCAACTGTAATACCTGGCCAATTAAATGTGTAGTTAAAAAACCACCATGGGACCCACCAAGTACAGCTATTTTCGATGGGTTTGCAAGTCCCATGCCAATAGCATGATCTATAGCTGTGAGGACATCGTTAACATCCTTCACTCAAGCAGAGCAAATATTGGTCAACAGTCAATAAAAATGATATTCCTTCAAAATAAAGACAGACTACTATCATCAACCAGTATGAAATATTTGTAACAGCTGATATTTATTTTACTAAGCCAGTACATGGAGCAGAAAGTAGAATTATGCCAAGAGTGAACAAGAGGCGGATCTAAGTTTTGCAACCAACAAATGCATTATTATAACAACTTTTTTCAGATGTGCATTACAGTAACAATTATTATAATTATATTCTTATTTTACACTACAAAACATACAAAAAAAAGAACCCCACACGCGAGCGCACACATACAAACTTTTAAAATTCAAAACGAAATTAATAACTTAACTAGCTAGCCTTTACTAACATTAAAAAGTAATTAAGGACCAGAATAAGGCCAACGGGAGTGAAAAAACAGGTAGAATGGCCCAAAACAACGATTACCATTGTAGATAGGCAAAAGAGTATTTCTTTATAATAAGTGGCCAAACTAAAAAAAGTTGTAATTCATTCTATACATGTAAAGAAAGGCACCTGTGATCCAATTTTCCCCAGAAGTGATTGCAATGCTTCCTCACCAAATCCAATTGAACCTCTGTGAGAACGTTGATATTAAGGAATCGTTCCAACACATATGAAAGAACTCAAGAAATAAACACCTTAAAATGATGAGTAAATTATAAATTTTTTTGTATACAATTATGATTCGTTCCCTCAATAAGGTAATTATGGTATTTATCAAATTTACCATGATAATTTGAAGAATAACAATTATTTCTAGCATCAAAAGAAAGAGCAGTCTACTAGAATACATAGTTGTTGGGTTCTTACGAGTCACAAGTCGACTCTAACGAGTCGAGTCAAAGTATCCTAAAACGAGGAAACTCGGACCCTGACTCTTAGAAGGATTACAATCACTGGATCAGAGATTCTTTGAATATTTAGAAGCGAAAGACTTGCCTGTAATTTACAATTAACAAACTATAGCCAATTGAAGCAAGAAATCCCAAATTCTTTGAAAAGCTCGACAATGAAGCACTATGTGGGCCTCCATGAAGGATTACAATCATTGGATCACATGCATCACGCTTCGTTTTTGAGGATACATATATCGCTTCAATAGGTTTGCTGGCACCTAAATGGATAAAATGTTATAGGCTAATTAAATGCATATCAAACAAGAATGTCAAGATACAGAACACCTCTAGGAATCAAAAGCAACATGAAAAAATGAACTATGGTTGTGGACTTGTGGATATATTAAAAGACTGTTTGATAGGAGTCCATTTTGAAAATATTTATTCATAGAATACTTGTGTGCTGAATGTTACACATGGATCAAAAACTTCCTTCATATGTCATTTTTTGGGCCATCTTATTTACTTCAGTATGACATAAATGGGGCACATAAATAGATATGTGTTGCTTCTAACACCGTATAAATGGGACCACAAAATGATAAATATTAAAATCTCATAATCAAATACCCTCTATGTAAAAAACGGATAAAATATTGAATTTTGATATTTTTGTGGATGGTACCTTTCGAGAGGTTCTGCGAGACATTCTTGACCGGTATCTTGAATATGTCGAATTTGAGAGATGAAAGTAATGATTTGACCTGTTTAGACCATATCAAGTACCTTTAAAATTACTAATAGAATAAATACTTGATTTGTTTCCAGAAGAACTTCATATAGGAAGTAAGATGAACACACTTTCTCTTGAGATTCAGATGTGGGATTTGAAACATCCAACCAGCGCCACGTGGCATCTTTAGATTCCTCCTTAGCTAGACTACCATGTTTGATTTGAGGGACGTCTGTAAGGCTGCTAGATACTTCAAATCGAAACAAGAAACCAAGAGTATTTGTTTAGTGAAGTTCTCTAACAAATTATATCACAAATGAGGTTTACAAACAATTTTTATATCCATAATTGCAGAGTCTACAAACATTAATGTAACAAATATGATTAAACAACATATATCAATACAACAATCTAACTTCTTTTTTTTGGCATAATCATTTAAAAACTCTTCGGCTGGTTGGCCTTTCAACCCATCATTTCCCCTTTAGCTATTTTTTTTACTCATTTTTCCAGTTAGAAGTCAAATATAACCCAAATGAACCATTTCAGGTAGATGGCAAAAATTGGCATAACTTTCTCAATGGAACAGTGTGAACTATTAGCTTAATCTAGTACCAGCAAGGATGTTGTTGCCATCAAGTGTAAGTAGACTCCACGAATGATTTGAATCACTCGGAGTGATTCTTGAAACTTTCCCACTGCATATAGAAGAGTAATATGCCAATTAGAAATTGAAGAGTGCAACAGGAACATTGTTAAGGAAGAGTCTGATTAGATATACCTTAGCACATTCACAGAAATTATAACTCCAGTGCTGCCCCAAATGGAAGATAATATCATGGTAGATCCATCTGAAAGCCATGGTTCAGTAAGCAAGCCATAACAGTAGATCCCGGGGAAGCAACCATCCTCAGGACACATCACAACAGGAACCTAGAGAAATTGATGGTGTGTAAATTCAAAAATAGCATGACAAAAAACACAGCCGTTTTTACCACTTTCATTATCTGTGTTCAGAGATCAATATAAAATTTGACTTGGCATAGAGAAGAGAAGTCTTCGTAAGAAACCTTTCTTTTGCCTTGAGGCCGTTTCCTTGATTCAAAACCAAGACATGTAATCTTGTAGGGGGTGCTCTTTATTTTAGGTTGTCATATCATTATAGTGGTTCGAGGTGCATTCTAATATCAAGCTTCTTGATAGCTTTTTTCAATGAAATTTATACTTTGCCATTCAAAAAAGAAAAAAATATGACTCATAAAGAAGTAACATTACAAGTTGCCTCATGACTTGCCACTATAATCTACATATAATCTGGCAACTTCACCCACGTGAGTGGAAATGTGCAAAGTTTTTGGGTTATATTTGTTTCCATAACGGGTAACACTAAAAATTAGCAAAACAAGAAACGGGTCAAACACGTCAACAAGTTTATAATTGCCCAAAGTATACTCTCTCCTAAACTGTTACATTAAAATTTGAATCATTTTTTATCATGGCTTTTGATATCATATACAACATATTAATTATTTATACAATAAGAAACGGGAAAAAGGTGATGCCATGTCAATCAAACCCGTTATGACCCATTACCCAGCCCTCCCAACCCACACATTTTGCCACCTATATACTATAAACTGTTAAGAATATGATCATATATTAACGTACCACATCAAAAATCTTGGAAGGACTTGGTACTCCTTCATTATTCCATTCAATTTTATGAAGAGACTGTGTAGCAGAATGTGCCCCAGTGTCTATACAACTTTTTGCAGATAAAAACACAAGAAACTTCCCATCTGGGCTGAAAAGCAAAGAAAGAGTTATCGGTTCCTCCACTGCAGGATCTACCAAATTCATATCAAATGAGCCATGGGCAAACTTACGTGAATCTTGGGAGGAAAGCACTACTCGTGCCTTGACTCACATTTGTCACTGATACATCATCTTTAGCATTATCTGTGGAATCTGATCCAAATAAAGGGGCCTTTACAGCATATAAGGCACAAGGCCTATTATAGCAATAAATCATTCCAAACTTCCTAGTGTCTGAAGGCCACCCAACAAAAACCAGATACTCATTTAACCCATTTTTAGTTGGCGCCCATACAACCTGTCCAACACTCAGTGACCTCCCAATCCCATCTACGGCACGAACATCTCCACTGCAAAAAGAAAAAAAAAATGAAGATAAATTTATATCAGGAGTTCTCCTATGGACACAATTTGGTAAGGGTCCAACCTGTTAATATTCACGACAAATAAAGCAGGCTGCCGTTTTCCAACATAGGCTTCGCCCCATTCATCCTCCCAATCCCCTTGACCTTTCCAAGTACTACAATCTTTATCGGCGGAATTGGAACCACCATCCTTTTTGTAACCCAAATCATTGAATGTTGGTTTGCGGACAGCCGGTTCCTCTGCAATGTAAGCAATTAGACTTTCGTCAGAGCTCCATGAAACTCCCTCAAACCTGATCCATCCAAAGATATAATTCAACATTCCTTGACACAATGTTATATTCATAATCAATTTCAAAATGCACATCCTAGTAGTCAAGCACCGCCTAATGTATGCTTAACTTTGGAAGTTTGTTTACAACTTACCATCCATCTGCATACACAGAACCATGCACTGATTGAGGAACACGAATCTCTTTCTCTAATTGAAATGGACCCCATATTTCAAATTGAGTAGGTGAATCATTTTCAGGATTTCGTACTACGAGAAGCTTTGAGCCTGATGGTGAGGGAACCATCAGAGATGCGCCTGTAACTTCCATTGGAAATGGCGACCATTCAACATTTAAACCACCTTGAGAATCTTCAGAGATGACACTGGACAACATAAGTTTCTTCTTCTTATTGGCTAAAAGATTTGGTTGGCTAACTGAAAACATTGTTCGAGTCCTGACACCTGCATAATATTTGGGCGCAACTTAGAAAACCATCGATTTTACACCTGCAGTATGCTATTAAAACTACCACTTCAAATAAATAAAAGAACATGAAAATAAAATGTGTATACCATTGGAGGACTTAAAGGTCCATGCTTTGTCGATAGTAGACAAGCTTGTGAATTCTTTATACAATTTAGATTGAGAAACATATTCTTCCTCAGTCGATGGATCTATACCGACTGCAGCTTCCTTCGCAGTGGTAACTCGAGAGGCATCCATCCTTGAGCTGACCCGGAGGCTTGCACTATAAAAATCAATCCAAAAAAGTAAAATTATAAAAAGGGTTGGCAGGTAACCACTGACCAGGTAGCAAAAATAATAACACACATAAAAGCTTAAGAGATAATTATGGCCAATGTTATCAATAGATTATTTTGACTTTTGTTTTTTGAAATCCTTAAACAAAACCAGATGGACTAATCTAGTCCTAGATACCCTATGCATCTCATGATTATAATCGCGCATCACTTTATAATGCTTGTTATTATGCAATACATAACAAAAGTTCTTTAATCAAAACTCCAGTATAAACACTAGCTAAAAAGACTAAATGAAGTCAAAATCAAGAAAGTCAAAGTTTATAGCTAATTGCAAAAGTAGGCCAAATTCCACAGAATCAAACAAGAAACACCACGTAAGTTGAATCAAACAGAATCCATATAAAAAGATAAGATCTTTAAACCTATTTAATCATACCAATTGAAACCCATCACACACACAAATACATAGTGAATTGCATGCGTACCGTAATTGGGATGATAATTGACGAAGGGGTTTGGGAAAATGTAATGGAAATCGAGAATGAGTGATGAGTGTCGTAGGTGGAGTTAAAATAGGAGTATTTGTTATATGTCGTAGCAGCATCTCATCTCAAAGCAGATTCGATTCATTATTATTATTTAATAAAATCTTTAATTTATTAGTAGAAGCCGAAGGTACCAACACGTTACAGGGGTGGATCGATTAGTTTAACAATTAAGTTTGAAGTTTGATTGGAGTACTTTTATCTTCAAATAAAATAAATAAGACTACGAGGTTTTGGAATCACATACATTTGTATTATTAGACTTATATAGACATCTAATCAGTTACAAAATGAGTTATTTAATTTTCATCAGTTTTATAGTTAATCATGTTATGTTATAGTCGATTACTTAGGAGTAGTTTTGGTGACAAGTAATTGTGGGTCAAGTGTGCTGATGTCACGTGGATAGTTACACTCACTTTGAGATGTATATGATAAGTATATCTGTATTTCTTTTCGTGATGTTTGTACGTGGAGTTTCATCAATCAATTATCATTTTTTCCTTTCAATTTTTACGATTCTAACTAAAAGTACACTAAAAGTACTATTAAATTACAAACAAACAATGAATACCGATTAAAGATGTGGTGACACCAATTGAATTAACATGAGTTTGATCTTTGCTGTTGCATTTTTATAATCTATCTATAAGATTTTTATATATGGACAACCTTTGGTATAGATTTTATTGACTTTATATCTTACATACACATGACATCCATAGCTATATATGTTTCCATCCAACATTCTTAATTCTTAAACTAACTTTAGTTAAAAGTTGATGACAATCTTGACGCAATCAGGCTTCTTCAATATCTCGAATGCTTCATCTATATTGTCCAATTGTATCTCATCTGTCAAAAGCTCATCAAGTTGTATCTCCTGCACTTGCCATCCATTTTTATCATTAATATCTAATAGTAATAAAATGAAGTAAGACTCTTTATACATTAAAATACTTATAAAATCTTCCATATACATTAACAAAGTAAGATTACATATAACAATATATACCTCTAGAAACAAGATAAGTTAACTTTCTAATAAACATCAACTAGGTAAAGTTTATATAACATAGAGTTGTAGTTTGAATATAATTTTACCTTATTCTTGCATTTTTCAAGTATAATTGGAAGATCAGATTGAGTTCTTACACCACCAAAAGTTGTGCACTTCAAAGTCCGACCACTAAATAGTATTAGACTATTAATGGGCACATAAGTCCCTCCCCCAGCTCCTATAGGTACCACTGTACCTATTCCCTGAAATAAAATTCATTGTTAATCTCTGCCAAACTACATATATAAAGAGACTGTAAGTAATGGTGGTTACGAATTTGGAGGCCTCAAGCGCTTCGTTTAACAAGAATGGCACACCCGTGCACTAAAAGCAGAAGTCAACGCCTAACCCATTAGTTATATATCTTTCACCAAGTTTGAGACTGATTCACTAGGATGGTCCTTAGGGTTGATGAAGTCGGTCATCCCAAAGACTTTCCCTTTAGCAGCCTTTTTACCGTTTACATCGACTCCTATTACCTTTGAGGCCCCTTGCATCTATGCTCCTTTTAACACCTAGATTATTAAATTGTAACGCTCTGATTCATGTAATGTGTGTATATATGGTATTAAGGGAGGGGTTCTATTAACAACTCAAATATAAATATGTACAGTAAGAACTAGTATGTGTCAATCATTTCAAATGAGCAGTTAGAATTTGGATGCATATGCATCTAAAAATAATTGGCTCACAGTAATTCTTACTTATATATTTTAGTTCTTATTTGATACTGGTATATATTATCACGGGGGACAATATAACGGAATAGATATCAAGTAGATATGTAGGTACCCCTAGACCAACAGTGCCAAGGCCAAAAACAGCAACCGAAGAACCGTTATAGACTTGGGCTTCTCTCCATGTAGCACCAAAGCCGGTGGTGAAGCCACATGAGAGGAAACTAACATTAGCAAAAGGAATGCTAGGGTCGATCTTGAGAGCATAATTAACATCGATGACCGCATACTCTGACCATGTGGAACAACTTGTAAAGTGATATAAACTTTTGCCTGTTGCAGCAATGAAGACCCTAGAAGTGCCATCAGACATGAGGCCACTGTATCCCAGTTTTGCAATTCAAGCATTGTCCACATTCACCTAGGTAGAGTGGCATCACTGTATCCCCTTGTTTCAATCCGCTTCCCACGTCCTTTCCTACACTCTCAATCATCCTGCTCATACCCAATAAAATTAGCCAGACACATACGTTAAATTTATATATATAGATATATGTAAAATACATGAACTATATAAGGGTTTAGCAGGTTATAAAATAGTAATAGTTTCCAAAAAAGTACTGATATGAACAACCTTCTTTTATAATTACTTAGCTAGATACTCATCAGACTTTCAATTTTTATTCCAATAGGACCAAGTATGCGCCACATAAGCGTCAACGCATAGAAAAGTATAGGATCTTGGTAATAAAGAAATATGGGTATTTTTTAAAAAGTACAAATTATAATTTCTTTAGCCCAATAGGCCAATACCTCATCAAGTATAACACATCGAAGCTCATAGAGAGTTCACCGTACAACCGATAAAGAAATAGCTCATGAGCTTATGTGCAGATATTTTTATTTTTATTTACTAATGTGGGATTGGGTTTGATTGTTTGAACCCATTATATAATGAATGCTATATTCATATCACGTACCCGACACCTTCATGTCCAAGAATACTTCGAAACAAAGGCTGTAACATAGATTTTATAAAACTGTTAGATCAAACAATTCACATACTATAACTACAATATACCTACAAAAGACACTTCTGATTATAGGAACATACAATGGGAAATCCCTTGCTAGCTAAGATGTCAGTATGACAAATGCTCGCACACAACATCTTGATCCTAACTTCCTACGCTTTTGTTGGATCTACCTTAATTTCCTCCACCACCACCGGGCCACCTAGCTCCCATATCACCGCCGCTGCAACCAAATTCCATTATCTACAACAATTTTCAAGAATTTTCCGGTGTGCATTAAAAATTTTACAAGTTGTTTACCTTTACAAGTGATGACACCAGGAGCTTTTTGGGCCATGTTATCTAATCAAATCGTTTCTTTGAAGAAATATGGAACTCGAGTGAATTACTCTGCTCATTTATTTATAGCATCCTGTAGCA
Source organism: Logfia minima (assembly GCA_963921325.1). Lineage (NCBI taxonomy): Eukaryota > Viridiplantae > Streptophyta > Magnoliopsida > Asterales > Asteraceae > Logfia > Logfia minima. Next base: position 51,227,539 of record OY992763.1, on the reverse strand, counting down.
GACTTTTATTTAGTATGACGCAAATGAAATAATTAAAATATATATATATATATATATTTATTTTTAAAAGTTATAAGTCGATATTGATTATGAGTTCAAGATCATATTCAATAATGACGCATGTTTAAAATGACTCAGCAGTATATGATTTACAATGATGTGTATTGTATAAAAAGTTATATCTTTTAGTTTTCTATTTGGTAAGGGGATATTATATATATCGTTGATAACATGATAAATGCAATTGATCCTTTGTAGCAAAATAAAATTTACATGTTTGGTCCCTAAAGTTTATGAAATATATATAATTTGTCCCTCGTTTATACCTTACTGAACGCAACAATTCGTGCATTTTGTTGCACGGATGATTTTACCATTTAATAAATATGAAATAAAATTTCAATGACCAAATGGTTAAAGTAGAAAAATGACACACGTATACATGAATGATATTTAAATAATAGTCGTTAAGATCTATTAAGCTAATTAAGATGCAATTATATAAGAACATAAAAATACTAACTCTCCTATCTTTTGATGTAACAATAATATTTATGAAGCTTAAAACATATACAGTATCATTTTGTGAATAAGTCAACAATAGTTAAGTCGGAATCGGATGGCGCCGAAAGTCGGTACAAGTCACCATAGACAATTTATATGTACGAATCTTACATAACTGATTGATCAAGAAGGTGATGTTTACACCATTATTTTTATACTTCATACACCAAAACTAACCATGTATTAACAGGTTGTATTACGTGTATAATTGTGTGAAATCTTGATGTATGAAGTAAAAACATGGTTTAAATATCAGGGTCTGATAATTATAGTGCTCAATCAGGTCATTCCACCATCTTTTACCTGTCTCCCATATGACTATGTCATACCATATTCACTTATTCAGGACAAACCCGAATAAAAGAAATCGTCTTGAATAAGTAGAAAAGTCTAAAAGCAAAAGGATTATAACAAGAAACTTTATGTCCATAGTAATAGTAATTGATGCATATAAAACACTTCATATTTGTCCTATCTAGACAGAGGTCCAAGATTTGGCTACAAATATTAAACTTTATTATGTCTATGGAGGCCACTGAACTTCTGTTGAAGTGTCACTTTGGCCAATGAGCAACAAAAACTAAATGAGACCATCTAATTTGCAATTGGTGTCATTTACACCAAATTTGTGAAAAATTACACCAAGAAAATGGCAAACTAATAGCATTACATAGAGATTGTTTATCAGGTTAACATGATGAAATTACTTGTTACTTGCAATACTTTTTGAACCAAACTCCTATGTTAACAAAGCTTTCGAAATCTGACTGTGGTCTGCAACACACAAAACACAAATCAGTAGTAAGTCAGACATGCATATCCACGGATGTTTGTGTTTTTATTAGGTTGACTTGTAATTTGAAAGTGGACCTTTTAAGGAACTACATTTCTATAATGGATTGCTTTCCTATGTCATGCAGGATGAATTTTTGTAATGTATGGTACGATCCAATAACTGATCTAAAGCTTCACATAGCAGTGTTCAGGAAATGTTTACCTGTTAATAGGATGTATATCTTCTGGAAAAATGATAACTTTCACCGGAACTCCTTTTTCCTTCAGTGCTCGTGCGTACTTTTCATGTCATATAAACATTTCACATTAGTATCATGCATACAACAAGATAAAAGTACAATGAAATAACAGAAAAAAGAAAAGATAACTAATACGGTTTGGACTTTGGAGTATTCCAGTTTGCGTTAATCCAAATAATGTTTATTCTCAAAAAAATGAATAATAATAATAGAAAAAAAAATAAAAAAATCAAGGTCCATTTATTTCATTTCTCATCTTCATTTTCTCGGACCTATGTTTATTTGTCCTCGTGACTCCATGGAACTTAAGATATAATAACTAAAAATTGGACTATTGATGTGCATATGCTATGAACAGATACAGTACTTACTTGCAATCCGTTTGTAACTGGGACACGGATATCTTTGGCACTTAAAAGGAACAGCGTAGGAGTTTTCACCTGGAAATATGAAACTATCAGTGAAATGCTAAAGGCACAACAAAAGCAATTATAACTCACAAATATAAAAGTAACTTTAGTTCATTGTTGATGAATGTACAATCTTTACACTAATAGTTTCACAGAAGATTCATCTAGCCAATCGAAGATTGGGTCGTCTGCTAAAGAATTGCAAAAGTTGGTCTAACATTTAGTGTAAATGCACTTCATAAAAAACATACCTTTGAAACATGTGAAATAGGGGATTTTTCATGAAATAATGAGAGTACTTCAGGCGAAGGGACTTCTTTGTAGCTAGATAGCCCTTCGCTTCCAAAAGCCTCAACAAAGCACCAATCTGGTATATCTGATGTGCCCGCCATCAAACCAAGATTACAAACAGGGTTCCTTGCAACGGCAGCAGCAAATTTATCCGGTGCCTGCAGAATTTATAGCTCCAATAAATAATCGCTAGTGAATATGAACCATATATACAAAAAGAATCAACCGTATATAATACCTGCCCAATCAAGTGTGTAGTTAAGAAACCGCCATGAGATAAGCCCACCACCATTATTTTTGATGGGTTTGCAAGACCCGTGTCAATGACATGATCTATAGCTGTGAGGACATCGTTTACATCCTTCATAAAATGAGGAAAATATCAAATATAGAATAAAAATGAAGTTCCCTTAAAATAAAGACACAATAAAATATAATCATATACTGCACAACTTTTTGCAAGCGGGTCAATAAAGGTACCATATGAAATACTGTCTGCCCTTTGAGGTTTGCCCGTTTGGCGTTTTCTGCATAAAATTTGTGTGGGCACACTACTAGTTTCACAAACTTATATTATGTTAAGAACTGACTAAAGGCTGAAAATAAGGCCAAAGAGTGGGAGATAACTGATGAAAATGTCGGTAGAAGAGCCAAATTAGTATTTGTCCTGTAAAATGGTTAAATTGTGTTCCTATATAGCATATAACATAAAAAATGTAAGTAGAAAAGCAAAAAAAAATCAATTTTTTTACAATGTTTCGACAAATGTAGAGAAATAGCACCTGTGATCCGACTTGCCCCAGAAGTGATTGCAATGCTTCCTCACCAAATCCAAGTGAACCTCTGCAACAACATTGGTATTAAGAAATTACTTACAAAAAAAGGAACTAATTTTAGGAAGTTAAAGCAGCAATAAAACAAATTATATAAAAACAATTTTTGTGGAGCATGCATCATGCATGTAGATTCTCATTCTCCCTCCATTTAACAAGATGATGCATAACCTGACTTTTTCAGTCAAAGGACATATTTCTCACTTGAACAACAAAATTGATACTAATTACGAAAACCCATGAAAATATGTTTGTATATAGCAGTCGGGAATAAACAAGTAGTACTAATGAGAAAAGAGTAATGTCATATTTTGACATGTTGAATTCAATTTTGAATTTGAAAGGCACTAGGTTAGACCTCGAAAGTCAAAGCAACTACTTTTGCTGGCACAAAGGAGTGAAATGACACACATTCGATAACTATATAATGTAAATGAATGATTCGCTGTTTTATAGAACCAGAAACAATTCAGATCAGCCTCATACAACTTAACAGATACTCGTTAGTATTTACAAGCAAAAGACTTGCCTGTAATTCACAATTAACAAGCTAAAGCCAAGTGAAGCAAGAAAAGCAGAGGACTTTGAGAAGCTCGTTACTGAAACATCTTGTGGGCCTCCATGAAGGACTACAGCCAGTGGGTCACAATTTTCATGCTTTGATTTTGAGGAAACAAATATTGCTTCAGAAGGTTTGCAGGCACCTAAAATGGATAAAGTTACAAAGTAATTAGAATTGATGCAAATTGAACAAGAACATAAAAGATATAGAAGACCTTGAGGGATCCAAAAAAAACTCTTTAAACAACATTGATATATTCGTGAAACATAGTTCTGGATTTTTTTAATGAATGATAAAGAGATTGGTTTTTTGAAAAATTAGACTAACAGCACATGCAGCCTTAACTAATTATTCTTGCAACTTCGATATTTTCACAACATTGCAAAAATACCTTTTGTAAGGTTCTCCGAAACACTCTTGACCGGTATCTTCAATATATCAAATTCGAGAGATGAAAGTAAAACTTTGACCTGTTTGGATCATAACATAGTACACTTTTTAGGAATACTTATAGAAACTAATACATCTTATCAATTTCAAAGGAAGTTTATTAAGGGAATACTTTCTCTTGAGATTTAGATGAGGGGTTTGGAACATCTAGCCAATTCCAAACGGCATCGTTAGATTCTTTTTGAGTGAGACTGCCATATTTAATCTGTGGGATATTTATTGGGCTGCTACATACTTCAAACACAAACACAAAACCAAAAACATTTGTTTAGTAAAGCTTTGTAATAAATTGTAAATCGTCATGTACTGTAACTTTTGTAATGAAACGGTGCAGCAGACTAGCTAATCTACTACCAGCAAAGATGTTGTTTCCATCAAGTGCAAGTAAATTCCACGAATGATTTGAATCACCAGGAGTGATTCTTGAAACTTTCCCACTTCAGATAGATGAGTGAACTCAATTAGAGAAGATATACTGCAACAGGAACTTTCTAAATATAAGTCTGATTATATACCTCAGCACATTCACAGAAAGTATTACTTCCCTGCTGCCCCAAATGGAAGAAAATACTATTGTAAGTCCATCTGAAAGCCAAGGCTTACTAAGCATATCAAAACAGTAGATACCGGGAAAGCAATTATCCTCGGGACACATCACAACAGGAACCTAAAGAAATCGAGGATCTGTTAGTTCCAGGATTTATAGATTGTTTTCTTCCGAGTTTGAGTAATATATTCGACTATTTGTCAAAATTATCTTGATTACTTTACTATTCATTAAAAAAAGAAAAATGGAATCTTGCAGACCCGAATTAAGGCCATGCCGACGATCTATAAGGTATCATGGACAAACAGCTAAAAAAATTTATTGATCCTGCCAAGAGGCTTATAAACCAAGTCAAGAGATTAAAGCACTAGACCAAAGAGATGTGTAAATCAACTCACCACATCAACAATCTTGGCAGGACTTGGTTCTCCTTCACTGTTCCATTCAGTTTTATGAAGAGAGATTGTAGCATTATGTGCCCCAGAGTCTACAGCACTTTTAGCAGATAAAAACACGAGAAACTTTCCATCTGGGCTGAAAACGAAAGACATAGTTATTAAATCTCCAATGGTTTAATATGATATCCACACAAACATGGTTATTAGCTACACTTTTCTAGTCTTGAAAACGAAAGACATAGTTATTAAATCTCCAACGTTTGTTTAGCATTTTCGCAAGAATGATGATAAGCTAGAAATGTACAAGATGCAAATTACTTATATAAGAACTTTGTATCAAATCGAGCACGTGCACACTTACGTGAATCGGGGGAGGAAAGCACTACTAGTACCTTGAGTCATATTTATCACTGACACATCATCAGTAGCATTTTCTCTGCAAAACAATACACAGATGGTAAAAGACTAAAAGCCTCTCACTATCTTTGAAAAAGTTACGGAAATAGTGAACTTGAAGTTGAGCTTCTTCATATTAGTAGATAACCACCTGGTCTCGGTTGAGCTAACATCTGATCCAAATAATGGAGGCCTTACAGCATATAAGGCACAAGGCCTATTAGAGCAATATTTCATTCCAAGCTTCCTATTGTCAGAAGGCCACCCAACGAAAACCAGATACTCATTTAACCCTTTCCTTGTTGGAGCCCATACAACTTGTCCGACACTCAATGACCTCCCAATTCCATCTACAGCACAAACATCTCCACTGCACAAAATAAACAAACATAAATAAATAAATAAGTAACATCAAATAATAATAATAATAATAATAATTTTATATCAAAAGATTTCATATTGAAAAAAATCAACACATCTAACCTGTCAATATCGATGACAAAAAGCGCTGGCTGCCTTTTTCCAGAATAGGCTTCACCCCAGTCATCTTCCCAATCCCCTTGACCTTTCCAACTACTACAATCCTTAACGGTAAAACCAGCATCATTTTTGTAACCTGTATCGTTAAATGTTGGTTTGCGGACAACTGGTTCCTCTGCAACGTAAGCAATTAGACTTTCGTCGGAGCTCCATGAAATTCCCTCAAACCTGATCCATCCCAACATATCCATCATCATATGTTTGACTTGCCTCCATTGATCAACCAGATGATACAAGTAGTGGAGATAGATAATATTAACGAAGCAAAGGAGGTGTTTGGATGTGCATGCTGAAAGTGATCATCTAACTATTGCAGCTTCAAGTCATTATAAATCAGCGTACACTGTTTGAGTAATCTACCGTTTATGAGCATCAAACTATTTTAGGGTCAAATGATCACTTTTGATCAGTTACATACTACTTGCATACCTTTATTTTATTAATTTCGTAAAATAATCAGTACTTGTCTAACACTCGACATCACCATAAATGATAATTACAACTTCAAACAGCATAAGCACATCCAAACATTATCTCCCACACCACATTTATCACAGTTGAGCGATAAGCTTACCATCCATCTGCATAGACAGAACCATGCACAGATTGAGGAACACGAATCTCCTTCTCTAACTGAAATGAACCCCATATTTCAAATTGAGTGGGCGAATCGTTTTCAGGATTTCGCACTACAAGAAGTTTTGAGCCTGATGGCGAGGGAACCATCAGAGATGCGCCTGTAACTTCCATTGGGAATGGTGCCCATTCAAAGTCTAAATCACCATTAGAATTTTCAGAAATGACACTGGACAACAGAAGTTTCTTCTTCTTATTCGATAAAAGATTTGGTTGACTAACTGAAAACATCGTGCGAGTTCCCATACCTGCAGTATATTTTAAGACTAACTTAGAAAACCATATCTTTTGTAACAGTACAACACATGGCACTTATAAGAAACAGAAGCAAAAACAAAGTGTGTGTACCACTGGTGGACTTGAAGGTCCATGCTTTGTCTATGGTGCACATATCTGTGAACTGTTTATACAGTACAGATTGAGAAACAAATTCTTCCTCAGTGAAGGCATCTACACTGACTGCAACTTCCTTCACAGGGCTAAATCCAGATCCATCCATTCGTCAGCAGATGGCCTGAAAGTGTTTGTTACAAAACCAATTCACTAGATTTCATTTACATCATTTCCAACATAGTTTTGACAAGAAAAAAGCAAACAAAAAAAAAAAACAACCGAAGAGAGTTTCTGGATGTGTATATACAGGTTTAAGTTCCCATATGGTTCTTGTGAGTAATTGGTATTTTCGGAACATGAGGATAGCACTTTTAGAGATTGAAACCTCACATTCATTGGCAGTTAAATTGCTTTGGCTAAGATTATTTTCTGGGATTATCGTCTTATTAAAATTTGAGAAAATCAATTAGGCTCATTTTTAAGGATTATGAGCTTATTAACCTACAATTATAGGTTGAAATTGATAAGCTCATAAGCTGTAAAACATGAGATTATTGGGCTTCCCTAATTTTCAATAAGCCAACAATGTAAGCTAATCCAAAACATGAGCTTATTGAGAAAATATTAATCTGCCTGTATCTAATTCATTATATATGATACATATTGAAATCACACCCTTTTACTGTTTTACATTCAAAAAATAGCTACATATACAAACACTCCTATAATCATGCTTAAAACTTGAAATTATTAACCAATACCAAATGAACAAATTCTTCTGCATGATTAAAATACAGAAAGATAGTAAATGCAAGTAGGAAGTCAACAGAATGAATAAACAAATACATGTAAATTTAATCAAACCGTAAACTTTATTGGATTGAACGAAATGAGTAATCAATAATAATACAATAATCTACTGATAAAATAATAAACTAAAGTGAAGTGGATAGAGTGAGAGCGTACTTTAAGAGTTAAGATGATAAACAAGGATGATTAAAATTTAATGATGTTTAACCAACAAATTAAGGCAAGTAGAATCTTGATTCCCACTACTTCCACTCTTAAAGAGACAGAGCAAGCTTAATTTAGTTTTAATCTTAAATTACATTTTTCGTCCACTTGTTTAGAATTGTTTTTGGATTCGGTCCAAAAGTTTCAAAAATGCGTAATTGGGTTCAAAGTATAGTTTTAATATGACACTATTTAGTTAAATAGAATTGTTTTTAGTTTCATAAATATATACGACAAACAATTTCACATTTTTGAGGGAAAAAATATATAGAACTAGATGCTCTATTTAATATCATTTTAATTAATTTAAAAATTAAAATTAATATTCTCTTTTAAATGCTGTTAATCTATGGTTGTATTTATGTTCTTTGAATTCTTATTTATACTTTTTACATTAAATGTATTTATTTATTTATACTTATTTATTTAGAAAAAAAAATCTACCTTTTTAACTAAATTTACGTCTCTTATTTATTATTTTAATTATTTTCTATTGAGTTGTTATAATTATTTTAATGATTTGAAATAGGTTATGAATAATATCAATTACTTTTGGTGATTGTTATAGAGATACAAAGACTTAAAACTAGACCTAACAATGTGAGTATGACATATCTAAAGTTAAATTAATAAAATAAGAATAGATAAAATACTCAATAAATAGATGAATTAGATCCTTTTTAGGTTTTTTTAAATAAGTCTACATATCATTACTCTTTTTAATGATTTATATTTACATTTACCATATTTTGGGATTATTTTAGATATGCATGCGACAAGTTAAACTTTATAGATGATCTTCTTAGGATTCCAAATAAGAAAAATACAAAACAACATGAAATAAAACAATTATACGCTATTAAAGTTGATTTATGTCTTGCAATTTTTTATGTAAACTAAAATATGTTTATAGGGTTGAGGTTAAATAGTAATTCAAAAAAATTAAAGAATAGAGAATTAATAAGATTACTTTTTTTATATATATTAAATGAGGGTAAAATGGTTATCCTACAAAACTCCACTTACACTCACAAAAAGAACAGTGGTCAGCATTTCTTTTTTCCCGTGTGACAATGTAAGTTCCAAAAAAGAGGTATGCAAGAGATTATGTAGTATATAATATCTAATATGAGAATGTATTTTGGTCTTTTTATAATCTATAGGACGGGTATAAACTCTTAAATAAAACAAAAAATCAATTAATAATTATAAAGAATGCATAAAAATCTCATATAATTTGTAATTTATGATATTCTATAATTTGTAATGATGGGTGTGATTTTAGGGGGAAGGGGATTTTAGGAAGGAAGTGGAGGCAACAAATCCTAAACATTCGATTACAAGATCAACGGCTAATAAACTCTTTCAAAACTTGCGCGCATAAGATATTAAAAACATTTGTGTCAAAGTGTCAGGGGCAAAATTGCCAAAACACTTTTACTTTTTTGCAAGAATACCTCCGTAGCAATAATGTTAGGAGAGGTTCCGCAACCCTACAACAATGAAGCTAAGAAGGTATGGAGTATGGACTTTTAACATGGATGAAGCTGACAGTTGAAGAAATAGTATGGGTGGCATCAAAGGGGTGAGCGACGAGGTTGAAAGGGTTGTAGATGTCAAGTAAAATGATAGCAAAGAAAAAGATGATATTCACAAAAGGGATGTCTGGTTAGTTGATGATAAAATTGTAGTAGTTACTAGAATACTTTTAAGTAGTTTTTAAATGTATAAAAATGGATAAACATATTGCTAGTTGCCTTAAAATTACAAGATTAAATTTGGAATGGTTATTAAGGAACCTACAATTTATGTACAAATGCTATCAATTTGTGAGAAGGATGGTCTAATAATTGAATCAGTAAGAAACGTGATATCTTTTATTTTGATTATCACTTTAGTGAATTTTATTTAATTGATATATACATTTAATTGATCATATATACTTAATTGAGTTTCTTGATATACGAAGTATCATATTATAAATTTTAAGTATCAGACCACTTTCAATGGAAAAAGTTTTTTTCAAACTTCTTCAATGCCAACTCAGCATCACATATACACTTCTTCGTAAAGACTAAACACAGTCAACGAAGAAGTTTTTTCAAGAAAAATGGACCCTACTACTTATCGATAATACATTTACTTCATACACAAAACAAAACAAAAAGAAAAAGAAAAAAACACAAGGACTTACCTATAGTCCGTCTTTAGCCTTCTTCACGAAGCTAAAAAGAAAGAATGAAAGACGAAGTGAAAAAGCTCCGTATTAACGGAGAACGTGAAGGACGTGAGAGAGGATAAAAGGATTTCCTTTGTTGACACTGCTCCTAAAATCGATATTTCCGGAACACATTTCAAGAACTACACTAGTTTAATTCCCCACTCTTCCCCCAATTAGTAATAGGGTCGGTCACGTCTTAACCACCCTCTCCTTCAAAACTCTCTCCGTCACCCTTCTTTTTTTCTTCTTCTTTTTATCTCCCAAAAAGAAAGTCGAAAACAACAATTTCAGAATCATTCATTGAAATCGCAATAATTCTCAATTAGTCAATAACCTAGCTTCCTTCCAATGGCTTCTTTTACTTCCACTTACCAGATTAACCAATTCTCAAACACTTTGCTGCTGCTGCTGCTCACCACAGGTACTTCATTCTCCAAATTCTCCAAAATTGCTCGCATAAACTAATTAAAAAGTCAATTATTGTGCGAAATTTTCAAGTACTGTGTATGATTCGTTCCTAAAACAATACATTTCGACCCAATCTCTCCATTATTAAGTTCAATGCGATATTATTAAGCTTTGTAACCTTTATGCAGTACTTTTAAGGCTTGTGTGATAGTTTTAATGTTTGTGCGATATTTTAAGGTTTGTGCGCAATTTTGAAGTTTTAAGCGATATTTTTAAGGTTTGTGCCAAATTTTCAGTTACTATGACCGGTATCAAAATGCACGTATGTTACTGTTACTGATAGTTTTAGGTGAACATTTAAAGTATCTTGATATTCTAAGCAACTGGCCCATTTATTTATGGGTCATTCATTATTTTAGGATATGTTGTTTGATTATTTTCAGACTAAATGAGGCTTTTTTGTTTTTGTTTTGGAAATGGACTTTATTTGTAGAATATAGGATCATTTTGATTTTTGAACCTTGTTCTTGTGTTTGTTTGTAAATATGCTTTATGCAATGTTTATACTGTGTTAATGTATGATTTCTCATTTTATCACGATGGCAGATTTTGGTTGGAAGTATTGGGAAGTTCTTTGATAAATCATCTAGTTCTGTTGATTGACTGGCTCATCTGAGATGCTCGGTGGGAGGCTTATGAATAAAGTAGACCATGATGATGATAAAGCTAGTGTAAGTTGGCGTTTTGTAGCTCATTATCTTATTATTGCAACTTGAGGCTGAAACCACAATTATCAGTCTCCAATTTCTGTTTCTCTGATTATTTATCAGTCAAAATCATATTTGCAAAACAAATGTATTAAGCTAGATTATTTCTTTTGCAGCTATTATATCCTTAAGAAAGTGGTGTTGATCAGCGAGTTGAGAACTTGAGATCATCAAGCTAACAATTTTTCCACTTCTATGCGAAAAAATCTAAATTTTATGCGAATATTCCAATTTTATTTGAATTTATAAATTTTACAGGAAACGTGTGACTGACTGTTGTATTAATGTCTCAAGAAACGGAATCCAAAATGACTTCTCTCCGTTACTCTTTCTGTTAGACCCCTTTGCCCAACTTCTAACATTTCATGAATCCCCAAGTAACTCTTGTATAGTATGTGTGTAGGCTCTAATATTAAAGGTTTCTCTTGTTTTTCACTTGCCATCTCAAGTCGATTAGTCCCAGTGGCGTATCTATATATATATATATAAGGGGGTTCACTTGACCACCCTTAAAAAAAAAATTACTACAAAACTCATACAAATTTTTAATTAAATCATATTTTAATGAGTTTGGACCCTCCTTATGAGTTTGGATATTTCTGATGTCATCAATTTTTAAAATGAAACACATATATTGGAGACTCTGTTATTGTTTATGGTAGAATTTAACCTAATGAAAATAGGGAAAATGAAGTTATATTCTATCTTGATAGACTATAAGAATTTGAGCTTGCAAATAAATACAAAACATGGGCTTAATTCTTCTTTTTTTCTCCATAAAATATTTGAGGTTTTTAAAACATGGGCTTCACAAAACATGGGTTTTTAAATTACTACAAATCTGTATATGTTTTGCTTTAATCTTTTTGTTATGTTCTAGGCAATGAACTTAATAAGCATATTTTATCTTTGACTTTTCTCTTGAATCTTATTAAGTTAGGACAATATTTTTTGTTTTCATTTACTTGTTTCTATTACTTGCTTCTATAAGTTTAAGAGTCTTAAAAACATGTTTAGCGGATAAACTCATGAAAATGCTAAGACTATGACACGACTCAACCCGACCCAACCAGACAATTCATATGATCTATTTTTTTTTGTATAAAGCAAATATAGACCCCCCTTATTTCATATCCTAGATTCGCCACTGATTAGTCCACTCCTGATGTTGACTCCCCAATTCAGTTCAGGTTCCACCTCAATTGATGAGTTTTCATTTTATCCTATAAATCTGCATTTTATATGAGAATATTGCTATTAAGATTAAGCTTATCACTGTGTGCGAATAACTTAACTCATGAAGATTTTTCTGTCTATTTTGAAGTAGTAGTTACCTAGTTAACCTACTAAACAAAATTCCAATTTAAGATGCTGATTAAATAAGAAAAAACATGTGATTTGTTTGCATTACCTATGATTGGTTAACTCTCTTATTTTAGGAAAAGCATGTGAAAAATGCATTTATTAAATAGAAAACGGGTCATAAATTTAGGTTCAAGAGAACATCTAACAGGGTAAAAAATTGAAAATGTATACTAATTATTCAACATGGTATCAGAGCCATCTATAACTTTTTTAGAATGCTATGATAGCATGAAGATTAACATAATATTAATCTCAACCCACCTAATAACTAAAACCTATCATATATAAGGAAGTAACAATTCTGTTATTTGGCCAATGTGGGATTAAATGATGGTAACTTACCTATGTAATGCTCTCATTTTTATGTTGTTCTATAATTATGGTTAACAGGAAATTTAAAGGTTATCAATCATTTTCTATCAGCCCACATACGAGTTTACTGTTCGTCTGTATGGCATGATTATATTTTCTCCGCTCGACCAGTTCACTCTCGATGTCGACTTCCCAGTTCAGTTCAAGTACATCCAATTGGTAAGTGTTTGTTAATGTTAATCAATTAGGTTCGCATTTTATTGTTGAGTCTGTTGCTATCGAGATTAAGGTTATAACAATGTCCCAAGAGCTTAACGCATAAACATTTTTCTTTTGGAAGTAGCATTTTCCGTATCCATGGTGTTTTTGATTACATTGTTTACAGCAATTATAAAGATTACATTTACTCAGGCTCAACACATCATAGCATTTCTCGCCATTCACGATCGAACTCCAACTGAAAAATACTTAACTTGAAGTAAACAAATTAATTATATAAGTATGCCATTAAATTTAAACATATAAGTTCCATTGAAATAATAGAAGTGCAGGTAGGTAGCATAGGGACAGGGTAGTTTGCAAGACATGCCATCAAACCCTTGTACTTCAAGTGCTTTCTTTAAAAACCCTCTTTCCATTATCCCATTCACTTCAAACCTCAACTCAAACCCAAAAATGAAAAACGTAAGATTTCGATACACAGATTTCGTCTCTATTTTTGTTGCCATTTTAGCGACTACACATTTTCTATCATCGAATTTAGATCACGTCAAATATTTCATCGACGAAATTAAAGGTATCTCGTTATCATCGGCATCAATCATTACAAACCAGTTTAACGCTCACTCAAATGGACGTCGTCACCACCGTCGACATGACAAAAAGGCGAAGAAAGTCGACATATGTGATGACTTTCCACGTGATTCTGTACCTTCTGATACCAACACCACTACGACATTTTGTGTTGATCGCAATGGATGTTGTAATTTTACAACTGTTCAGTCAGCAATTGATTCAGTCCCAACACTCAATGTTAAAAGAACTCTAATATGGATAAACAACGGCATTTACTTGTAAGTTATTGCCATATATAATCTACCAACAATCTCCATTTTTTCCTATTTATTTCAAGATAATGATGTACGAAATTTGTAAATATAACTCTAAAATGATCTTAATGTTAAATGGTATATGAAACACATACTAATATGTTGATGATATTTTTCGACTTGTTATGTTGAACCTAAGTGAAAAGGTAATAATTCCGAAGACAAAACCAAATATAACATTTCAAGGGCAAGGATTTACTTCAACTGCCATCGTTTGGAATGACACGGCTAATTCTGCGCACGGTACATTCTACAGTGCCTCCGTGCAAGTATTTTCGACAAACTTCGTGGCTAAGAACATTAGTTTCATGGTAGGCACGAGTATATATAACAAACTCAACTATAAAGTCAAATTATGTTTTGCTATTAGATTTGAATAATTTTAAAATTTTGGAAAATATTACAATGCTAGAATGTGGCTCCGATACCTAAACCAGGAGACGTCGGAGCACAAGCGGTAGCGATAAGAGTAGGAGGAGATCAAGCTTCATTTTGGGGATGTGGTTTTTTTGGAGCTCAAGATACACTTCATGATGATAGAGGTCGACATTACTTCAAGGAATGTTACATTCAAGGTTCAATTGACTTCATTTTCGGCAATGCTAAATCACTATACGAGGTACCATTGGACAAAATAATAACTCAAAAAGCATTGCTAAATGAGATGTAGTAAAAAATGCGTCAAAGGTTGATGCTAAGATTTAGAATGATGCATAGTTTTCAACTTTTTATTAATTTAATGGGCAAACTTAAACTTAAATCTAAAAGTTTGAACCACTTAAAAATCATCATACAATAATTGTATATCTCCAATAAGCATATGCATATGACCAAGCCTATTGGGCTCATTTACAATGTTTGGATAATTTGTGTAGGATTGTCAATTGATCTCAATGGCACCACCGGTGCCAGTGGGCCAAAGGAACATAAACGGAGCAGTGACAGCACATGGAAGAGCATCTGCAGATGAAGATAGTGGTTATGCATTTGTGAGGTGCAACCTCGGTGGTACAGGAAGGATATGGTTAGGTCGAGCATGGAGGCCATTCTCTAAAGTCGTATTCGCTTACACATTTATATCCGACATTGTTGCCCCCGAAGGCTGGAATGACTTCAATGATCCCATGAGAGACCAGTAAGTATTGTTTCGTATATCTGAATTTAACAAAATCACGACTTTGAAAGAAAACATATAAATAACTTACATAAATATTACTAACTAAATCGGAGAAGGTAGTTAATAATGTTTAATTTTGATGGCAGGAGTATATTCTATGGAGAGTATATGTGCATGGGTGGAGGAGCAAATACATCTATGAGAGTTCCATATGCCCAAAAGCTTAATGACACTCAAGCTTCACAATTTCTTAATGCTTCTTTTATAAATGGTGACCAATGGTTGCAATCACAACTGTAAATCAACAAGTACTATACATATTTTAATTACTTGCAAAAGAGTGTCTTTAATTCATTCTATTTATTCTGTTCATAATGTTACTAACTTTTATGATTGAGAATGTTCTTAGACTTATTTTATATTGTCACTTAATTATGTGGACTTATTAATTACCTTTGATTGTGGTCCATAGATTGGAAGTCAGTGGTCCATAATCAGATCAGATAAGAATTATTCTAATTTCATTTTACAAATATTTGGTGATTCCATTGGTACCCATAAATTAAGCATTAATAATAATAATAATAATAATAATAATAATAATAATAATAATAATAATAATAAAAATAATAATAATAGTAAAGCTTAATTTATATTATTATCTAAACCATCATCATAATAATCATAATGTATAATTTAAACTTAGTTATGCGCACATAATTTACTACCGAATCAAACAATACAATTAACTTTTAAATATATTTTTTAGATTGATTATAACACATTATATAATGATTTAGATAAAGATATGATTCCTTTTTATAAAGGTATATCATGTAAAATTAATTTTTGATATGATTATTTAAAAAATAATTCATGATTTATGATGTCGGTGAGTTCTTTATTTTAGTCAATTTGATAAAATCAAGTGATTCTATTGATCAATTAGATTTTTGACAATTTCATATTGCGTTTCTTATATTATATTTAAGATTATAGTTATTCTTTTCTATTTTCTTTTTATTATTATTATTATATTTTTGTTTATATTATTATTTTTATCTTAATTAATGTCTAAAGTAACAAGGCCTAGAAGAAAAACAAGCCCAACTTGTCATCCTATACAATATACATAAATCTTATTAAATCCAAACCAAACAAAAAGCCCAATTTCGTTAGGGTTTCTGGTTTCATATCAAACCTATTAGTCTCACCATTTTCATCAAAACCCTTCCTTTTCATCTCACCACCACCGCCGGAGCAAAATCAACATCAATCAATGGCGCCAAAACAAAAAACCCCACATGGTTCACGAAACCCAGATCTCATCAGAGGTATAGGTAAATACTCTCGCTCTAAAATGTACCACAAGAGAGGTTTATGGGCAATCAAGGCCAAAAACGGCGGCGTTTTTCCCCGTCATGACAAGAAACCGGCAGAAGCTCCGGCCGCCGTCAAACCGCCGAAATTTTACCCGGCTGATGATGTTAAGAAGCCACTTGTTAATAAGCGCAAGGCTAAGCCCACTAAGCTCAGGTGTGATTGATGAATTATATTGAAATGTGATTTGTGTTTTTCTTTTATTTTCGGTTTTGATGAAACAGTGGCGTTTTGATGTGTTGTAGGGCTAGTATTACACCGGGGACTGTCTTGATAATATTGGCTGGAAGGTTTAAGGGGAAAAGAGTTGTCTTTTTGAATCAGCTTACTTCTGGATTGCTTCTTGTTACTGGTAAGGTTTTTTATGTATATATTTGTTCATGTATAAATTGATGATTTTTAATGTTTATAATAGATATAGGGTTATGGAGTTATGGGTGGTTTTGATTTTTTAGTTCAGGACAGTGTTATTATATGTGATGTTGTGACATGATAGTTTTTTAATAGCTTTTGTAGTTATTAATTAGCTTACATGTTAATCTCATGTTGCATATATCTTGTGAGGAATAATTGAATTAAAATGTAACTTAATAGTGGTAATGTGATATGTTATATTATTTTTGGGCTCAATTATAACACGTACTAAATTTGTTGTTTTATTGTGTGCAAAAGTACAAAAAAGGCAGTGCACTCTGTAGATTTCCAATTAAAGTTTTACACTCATATTTTTGGTTCTTTAGAGTAGTTGGAAATTCTTTTTGTATAATTGAAGTATACTTTTAGTTAAGATTTTTTTACTTTTGATATGTATAAGTCAAATGTGGGCTCTCTTTATAGGATGTTAGTATATTTATCAGTGTATGTTTAAAGTGTATCATCTTTGTTGTTTGAGACTCATCTTTTATGAGGGTCAGTTGGTGATATTTGTTGCTTATATACTTCTCTTTATTTGATAAAGCACTTATTGTGGCTGTGTAGTAATGGGTTTATATGCTGTTCTCTAACCAAAAACAAGAACTTCAAAACTTGTAAACTTTATTTTTTATGTGTTTGTTTGTACTGATTAAACACATTACTCTTTAGTTTTTTA
This sequence comes from Logfia minima, assembly GCA_963921325.1. Lineage (NCBI taxonomy): Eukaryota > Viridiplantae > Streptophyta > Magnoliopsida > Asterales > Asteraceae > Logfia > Logfia minima. The sequence goes on along the minus strand of OY992763.1, from coordinate 51,209,762 downwards.
AGCGATGGAGGTTTGATTTGTGAGAATTAAGCTCATTTTTAATGTTGAATATACCATAAAGTTATATGTACCTAAATAGTGTATGGTTTGGCAGGTCCCTTCAAGATTAATGGTGTTCCTCTAAGAAGGGTGAACCAATCCTACGTGATTGCCACCTCAACCAAGGTTGACATTGCTGGTGTAAGTGTAGAGAAGTTCGATGACAAATATTTCTCCAAGCAAGTCGAGAAGAAGAAAAAGAAGGGTGAAGGAGAGTTCTTTGAAGCCGAAAAGGAGGTTTGCCATTTCTCTAATTTTATTTTGGCATTTCTATGTTTTATGCATAAGTTTCCTTTTTATTGATAATAGGCAGTATATATACCTTTAAACAGATCATTTATTGAATGTGGAATTTGTGTAGGAGAAGAACCAGTTGCCACAGGACAAGAAAGATGATCAGAAGGTCATTGATGCAGCATTGATAAAATCAATTGAAGCTGTTCCTGATCTGAAAAGTTATTTGGCTGCCAGATTTTCACTAAAGGCAGGCATGAAACCACATGAGCTTGTATTTTAGATGAAAACATCTTTTAGGATTTTGGGTTATCTGTTTGAGTCTGTAGCTTTCTCGTCTTTCGTTCTGTTAATTTTATACCCTGGTTGGACTAGATTTGAGATTCATATTTTTAATTGTCCTTTTGGGTTGCTGGAAGTTTTGGAAGTATACTTGAAATTTTCCTCTACTTTCCATTTTGGCTTTAAATACATTGTTTTCCTTTTGTTGCTATGGTCCTTAGCTTGTTTCATGATCATTACCCCGATCATGAATCCATGATTACACTTACAAAAAATTATTGATGTTGGGTAACGTGTTATCTTAAGTTAACTCTATTGTACGTGGAAATAAGTTGACATTTTTTTTGTCTTGATTGCTGTAAATCTAATACTACCACAATAGTCTATAATCGTTGCTTGTTTGAGTTTTAGCGTTTTGGTTAGATTATAAGTATATGACCTGAAATGTATACGTATGATTGAAGTAAATTGGATCATGATAAATCAAAATTTAACGACATCACAATTATACCCCTCACCCCTTACATCCCGGCTTTGTTTCACACCTTTTTTTCCTTCATTTAAGAGATACTATAAACTATAAAAGTGTTTATTTTAGATTACAGAGCTCTATACATTTAATATAATTTATTCAACTATCATCTAAAATCTAAAATGTATATAATATTAACACAAAATTATGTATGCATGGCACTTATACTACTTGATAGGATAAGAAAAATGTGGGTTGATAAAATTATTGCATATTGTCGTAAATTTTTACTTTAAAGATATTTCCTACGATTATTGAATGTAGTTTGAAAATGTTTACGGAACTAAAAATTACAACAATTTCAACTTAAGTACGATAATTTTGTCTTGGCAAGTAGTCACATACTCGCATTATTATGTACACAACTTTTCTTCATGTCAAACAGTGTTGATCATGTCTTAAATTGCAGTATATGTAACAACCTATTGTATTCACTCCAGATGTAGCATACGAAAACATCAAAAGAATATGATAAAATAATGGCATGAACACTCTACAGAGCTAGAACTAAATTAAATAAAATAACAACAAAAGATTTAGAACTATATTCAACAACTCATTTCTATAATGAGCTATCTTTAGACAATAATCCTGTAGAAAGAAGTAGAAATTTAGAATCAATATCATCATTCACAGGAAAACTTAACAGCACAAACCTAAGAATACATCATATCAAACTTTAAAATGCTGGCCCTTATAGACTATAAATACACTTTCTGAGACTTTCAACCCTTTGACACTTCTTTTTAAGCTTTTTTTCTATCCTAGTTGACCTGTTAGAGATAAAACATAACCCAAATAGAACCATTCATAACTAAATGGGCTGGAATTACCACCTCTAGGTACACCATAGTCCCTAAAGAGAAAGTAAAGATCTAACCTGATTGGATACGGAGGCCTTCCCAACATGATCAACAAAATGGTGCATTAAGCAGTTACTAACCATATTAAAATTCTTTACTTTTTCATGATTCTTGCTACTTAATGAAAAAGTAAGATCTTTAGACTCGGTGTTGGTCTCCAAAGATACCTTATTTTCTTCCCAGCTGTCAATATTGGATCTGTGTTCTTCAGAAAGAGAGTTTAAAGATGTGTAGAGCCGAAATAGTGTGGATCAAACTTTGATAGAAACCCAAAAGCAGCCTCTGGGATAAAGCATTATGTCTCTTTGCCATTGACATCCACCAAAACCTGATCATGTAAAGTATAAGTTCAATTCTTGCAAGATCATGTATGCATTATAAAATTAACCACATTAACTATGAGGAAAAATGAAAGAATCAGTAACAGGTCAAGAGAGGAGGGTTGGTTTCACCTTTGCCTTTGGATCAGTTGAAAGAACATCGCTCAGACTTCTCCTGGTTTGGCTCAATACTATCATTATGAGGCAACTGTGTACCCGTCACCAATTCACATTTGTCCATACGAAAAATTTCATTTGGAGCAACCTGTAACAAATTTATACTACTTAGCATTAACTAACATCTACAGAAAGAGCTAATCAACGGTGGCAATTTCGACTCAATTTCGAACATGCCAGATATGAAAAATAAAGAAAAAGAGTGTAAAAAGAATGTTGAAAATAGCACAAAATATATTTATAATGCATAAAACCTCCTAAATCATTTTATTCATTAACTTCTTATTTTCTTTTGGAAATAAATTGACTTTTGTGACAGATTCGTTATTTTTTTAAAAAGTGCTAAAAGAGTTTCAGATCAACCAACCTAAAGCGTATGATTTGTTTTTTTACCTGTCTTGGCCCGTTAGACAACCCTCCTGACCCCCATTTGGCAAAATCTAATGAACACACAAAGGAATGAAATTTGTACCTTGGATATAAAATGTGCAGCCCATTTTACTTCAACTTTACCATCCTCATACCCCATCACAGTTCCAAAAGGACACAATTTATGTACCCCAACCCCAAACACCAAGTTAAAATGACAAAACGAAAACTCAGGGTGCTCAATCAGTTCATAAGCACTCACAGTTCTTAAACATTTTACAGTTTTTTCACATGCATTTGCAATCTTCACAACACCATATTTCTTTCTTTCTTGATCATCAGATGTTCCTTTTCCAAGAACAAATTGATGAGGCCAAAAATCATGACCATCGACAATATAAACATGATTAACAGGACCCCAATTCAAACCCAATGATTCACTTCCATCCAGCCATAACACATCTACTTAACTCTTTGTTTTTTATATAACAAACAATTCTAGAAATTTTGGTAGTGAGCACCAATCACCAAGCTGCGAATTCAAATCATCCCATTCTGATTAGGTAAAGAAACAAAATATAGTATGTAAAAAGCGTATACATAGATAGACTACATACTTTATTAACATGATATTACCTTTGGATAATCCAAAACCTGAAAACCCTAAGTGGAATATTTTCTGTGCTTAAAAGGTCTCTTATAGATTCATTATAGATTTCTATAGCCGAAAATTGTTCAGCAAACGCCCTTTCTTCCTGCTATAGAAACAAAACATATATTGCTACTTCAAGAAACTTTCACCAACAATTCTATGGGTGTCAAAGCACAAATTACAAAAATCTAGAAACAGAAAAATAAGTTTCGTACTTTTGGCGTATAGTCATATATATCCGCGACAGTGTAGTTTGTTGTAAAAGTCATTGTGTATGTTTTTCCACTACTCGTTTGCCCATATGCAAAATTGCTTGCTAAATATAGGGGAAAATTCATTAGTCATAGTCAAAGTCTTCTACTTGTCAAGGTCAAAGTCATCCAATAGTAGATTGAACTTGCAATTGATGCCGCTAACCACCGAAATCCACACCTACTAACATAAACCACAAAATGTAAGCATTCTAATTCTAATGATACATATATCAAAATAATCGAATTAAAATAATCTTGCAGTATTGTCCCATTAGTTATTCATTCTGACTTCACAAATAGTCGTTTTTCTGCTCATATGGATACATATAAGTTCCATAATATATAATTATATCAAATAATTTTTTTTAATATAAAACAAATTTTTAATATTATCCAACAATCTAATCATGCTCAATCACAAAACCCACAAACAAAATTCAATTCACAACGTAAATTAACCCAACAGAAAAGAACAAAAAATCAAATTTTGGATTACACCCAACAATTTGATCATGCTCAATTACAAAATCCAGTTACAAAATTTAATTCACAACATAAATTAAACCCAACAGAAAAGAAAAAAATACCATTTAATTGAATAAAAAGCCTAATCGAATCTCCCAAGTCCCAACAAACACCACATAAATAACAAATCAAATCAAAAACACCTAAACTAATATAATTGAATAAAAAATGTGATAAGAAAATTGATTGTAAACCCTAACCTTGCAAATCATAGCAAAAATCCTTGAACAATCTACAAACAATAATAATTTATAACAAAATAATATGTAGATCAAAACATAGTATTTCAAATCGGGGATGATACACGCAGTAGATCTAATAGCAGCGGGAAAGAATATGACTTTATTGATTACTTAATAGATGGTTAAACATCAAACCTGCAAACCATATTTTCGTCGAACGGAATAAAAAAATTAAGTGTTTAGTGGTTTTCACCTCTATTTGTTCTTGAAGTTTCCTCTGTACCTCCATCAATCCACAATTAAGAACGATTCATCAAATTTCCCTCTTTTCTAATAGTATATGCATTTATTGTTTCTCAAAAATCCTAAAAAAATTGTCAATTATTGATTGTAGTAAGAAATCAACTTACAAAAATTGAAGTAAAACTTCATTATCATGCAATTAATTATTTATTTAGGGCAGAAATTATGGATGAATGTTAGCCCTATACCTGATCAATTATTGATTTTGGTCAGAAATCATAGATGAGCGCAAATTTGTAAGACGCAAACAAAACAGAGCACAACTTGAATAGGCTGATTAGATTGGAATTTTGAAAATTAATACCGTGTATCGAAAAGAAAATGGTAGTAAATAATTAGGGCAATTTAGTAATTAATAAATTTGAGTCCTAATTGATTAACTAATCAAGATGTTGGGTAGAAATAAACAGTTTAGATCTATGTTTCTTAACAAAACAAACGGATAAGATTAGAATTTTTTGCAAGAACTAGTGTATTTTTCACGTTTGTTTGCGGGTATGGGGTGAAAGAGATTTGGTTTGCAAAAATGGGTTACCTGTAATTCTGAATTGCGGACTTCAAACATCAGTGTTAGAAAGTGTCCGCAATTCACACTATTATACTTGTGTTTTCGAAATTTCGTTCCTACAAATATTGATGTCCGCAATTGAGAATATTAGATTCCAAACTTCAATAATTTTTGTCAACAATTTTTGTCAAGTACCATATTACTTCTGATTTTATTATTGAGGTCCACAAGTGGCACTTACAAACCACAAACTTCTAAGCTTTTTGTTCGATCATGCAACAAGAGAATCCAACCAAAACGCATATTTGATCATGTAACAAGAGAATCCCACCAAAACTGTGTTGTCAAGTCATATTGCATGTCAAATTTTTGTCAAGATAGTCATGTGTATGTATTGTGGGTCAAATTTTTGTCAAGATAGCATGTGTGCGTATGTATTGTGGGCTAGTGTGAAGAATCCAATGTATGCATGCTATATTTAGATAAGTGATGCTCTTGATTTCTTTGAACGTACATGTAGAAAACTTATATAACTCACTCATATTTCATCAAACTAAATACTTCTTAAATCAACATTTTTTTTTTGTTAAAATATGAATCCCCAAAGCACCCTCAATCCTGGTCCTCTTATTTCAGATTTGCTGTTATTGCATGAAGATCATAGGTCATTCAATCTATTCAATATTAGAATAAAAGATTGTCAACTAATGGTTAGACGTTGTGATAGTTATTTTTGGAAGCTCGTTCTGTATATTTCAGAGTCTGTGATGTTCTATATACGAGAGGCTGGATTCGGTGGTGTCATACGTTGTGGCAACATGAAGCTTGGTACACTGTAACCATACCACTCTATTTTATCTTTATGTGAATACAACTACAAAAACACAAAAAGTGAAGAATAAACTTATCGATACCATAATTTGAAAAACCAAAGCGATGGGACTTGACGGCTTTATTGAATTGGAGTTTGTAATTTCCAACTGCGAACCTCAATACTAAAATCAGAAGAAAGATGATACTTGACAAAAATTATTGAAGTTTGGAATTTAATATTCTGAATTGTGGACATCTATGTTCATAGGAAAGAAATTTTGAAAACACAAGTTTGATAGTGTAAATTGCGGATTTTTTTTGACACGTGTTTGAGGTCCGCAATTCAGAATTGCAGGTAACCCAATTTTGCAAATAGAATTTTTTTCACTCCATAACTGCAAACAAATGTGAAAAATACACTAGTCTTGCAAAAAATTCATAAAATTAATTTTAATTAGCTAATACTGATTTTCTTATGATAGATAAAAAAGAAGAAGGAGATGGTGAATAAATTAAATGATGCGTTTAGTCATGCATGAACCAAAATAAAAGTCTCATAGTCATATGGTTTACATTTGGTCATCTGGTCAAATAATTGGTTGATGATGGATTATATTCTTGTTCTCCTCGGTTTTCTTGTTTGTATATTTATGTTATAGACTTGGATCCCTTTCCAACTTGACTATTAAAGTAATTTCAGAAGTTTCATCAAATTTTTAAAATTATTGAAAGAGTTTTAGAGGGAATGGAAAGATACATTTGCTTATCCTTATTATAACGCTTCAACTTAAAACGCTAATACTACATACATGTGATACAATTTAAGTTTTTTTTGTAAAAGTTAATATCACTTATATGAACTATCACCAAGACGGTCCAGTAAAAAAGGGTAAAATCGACCCTTTTATGGACGTCTATCGATCGGTTCCACGACCAACATGGGAGAGGTAAATCGCGTAACTCACGATTAAATGAACATTGAGACGATGGGGATTGAACATGTGACGTTCGCCTTTATGCTACATGTTCCCTACAACTAAACTATCATCATGGGGCCAAAGACGCTCTAGTAGGTAAGGCTGCCATGTCTCGATTTTAAGTTTGAATCTCACTAGGTAATCTTGGGTTGATCGTGAAAAGTGTAAAAAATGGTTAACCTCACTAGGTAAATATCTTGGAGTGGTAAAGGAAAAGGTAAATAATGATTATGGGAATACATCACTTAAATTGTGTACATCTCATTAAAAAAAGACCGGACTTTCTCGATAATCTCGATAATCTAAATGAGTAAAACCTCATTATTAGAACTAATTGACACGTTAGTCCCGAATTCAAGAGTGTGCTAGGTGCTCGACCGCACAGGACTCAATTTACTAGAGCCTCAACTTTCAAAAACTTAATGTTAAAGATAAACTAATTTTTGCACGAGTAAGGTCATTTAAAGATGTTATTGATGGATAAATTACATTTCGTAAAACCACAACCCAATTAGTGAAGCTGGAGTTGTAAACAGAGCTTAAATGTAAATTTTAATGGAGTTGGTTTTGTATCTTACGACTACAATCATGGAGAAGAAGACTTCTTTTACAATCATTTGTAATTTAAGGCCCTCAATTGTTTGCAAGTGTTGTCCCTCAGGTTTCAAAGTTTGTCAAACAAAAGTTATGTTTGTATTAGAACTCTTTAATAAATACCCCCTATTATTATTAGATATTCTAGTTTAGCCCTAGAACTTTATGACTTATCGATTCAAGCCAAACACATTATGAATTATGTAGTTTAACATTCGTTTAAGCATATGTTGAAATGTCAGCAATATCTTATAACAAAAAATTATATCTGAGCATGGATTATTAATGTACCATATTAACAACTAAACTATTCAGATGAAAATAAACTATTTGTCCATAATTAGTTTAAAGTATGATATTATGAAATTTATATTTTGGACTGTGACGAATTTTTTCACATTTTGAAGTTTCAAAATAGTTTTATAAGCTACATGCGATATTTGTATAAGAAATATACAAGTTGCTATGAAACTCATATTATGAATCTAATGATATAATTAGACGAAAATTGACATCTTTTTAGATATAAAACTTTTCACTTTTAAGGAGCCTATTTTTCATAGCACATGGCCCTCAAAATTCACGAATTGACCCTGTGTCACATCAACACAACTCACCCACCACTACTATAACTAAAAGACAATATATGTAATAACCTACCAACTACTTACCAATTAAGATTTACATTTGCTATTTCCTAACCATTAGAAACCAATACAAAAGAGCATGGAAAAACAATTGGTTAACGTTCATTGTGCCCATCGCTACCCCACAACTACTTGCCCAAAACTAGAGTACTAGAGTGTGTCGATGGTGCAACATGTTGTTGGTATGAGAACGAGAAAACATCGACTCCCACGGTAACTACTTTAAGGGGATGATGGATGACGAGTGTCAAATGGGTTCGTCATGTCAATGCATTTTTAACCTGAAGCCACTTACAAGCTTAGTTCATTTTATTTTTGTGTCAGTTTTTTTCTTATACGTTGTATTATTAAAGAGCAAGAATTTGATAATGCACTCAAATTACGTTTGCATTTTTTAATGCATTCAACTATTAAAAAGTGTGTTTTAATGTATTATATGGTACTTTGATAATGTGTTAACTTCTATGGATTTCACGTGACACCTTCATCATATGACACATCAACAAAATACATAAAAATACGTTTTTTAAAAGTTGAATACATTAAATATAACAAACGTAAAGTAGATATACACATTAAATATCAAGTATAAATTAAATACATTTTTAAATACTTATTCCGTTATAAAATTGTCACCCTTAACAAATGATGAACATAAAAATATATCCACCTAAAGTATCAAGTTGAAACTTTGAACACGATGTACCAAAATTTACATAAAGAAAATTATCAAATTTTGTGATTTTCATTTCAGTACCTTACTCAGAAAGTCAAAATCCACATGCTGACATGCAAACTGCAATCATTTAAACCAATAACAAAACCCTTGGCTGTATTTTAGATTTTATATAATATATAATATAGTTTTCTCAGACCCATTAGCATCTAATATTGTATGTGGAATTTTCGTTGGAGGATCACACAAAAGTAACATATACATTATATATACGTATTCTGTTTACATATATCTTGATTTTAAAACTGTAAGGAATCCACAACAACTCAACTATTCTCTTGTGTTAACAATAAATAGCAGAAAACCCGCGCAATATAGCGAGAAAAATTTATTAATTTCATATTAATTTGATATACAGTATTATATCTTTTGAAATATTTTAAAAATAAAAAACTACATTACAATACACAAAAAATACTGTTTTATAAGTGGAAAAATCACTTTTTAACAAATTTTCTGAACTGTTTTATTTTGCAATTTTCATTATTTTTAAAACGTAGTAATCATATTCTTTTGCAATTTTATTTGTAATTTCTTTTTGGACTTAATTAACATACATAACCTAATAAGTTCAAATTGAAACTAAAAATTAAGCCACACAAATTTTTATTTATGTAAGTCCGTTTTGACCCGAACCCGTTATGACCCATACCCATTGTGGCCCAAGCCTGTTAGGACCCAAACCGTTTTAGTCCAACTGTCCGAACCGACTCGCCCGCCTATTTCGCAACCTTTAAATGTAATAATGTGTATATATAGAGAAGTTTAAGTTAAATTAAATGTCATATTAATTAGTTTATGGTTTAATAATATTTGTGTTACTGATAACTTAGTAATTAATAATTAGGGGTATGTTAATTAAATGTCATATATTAATTAGTTTATGGCTTAATAATGTTTGTATTAATGAGAATTTAATAATTAATAATTAGGGGTATGTTAGTCATTTTATGAATTTTTAAAAAATCTCTTAGTAATTGTAAGGGTAAATTAGTCAATTATATCTTAAAAAAAAACATGAAAATACATTTATATACTAGTAATAGATATTATAAAGAAAAAATTACACAAATTGTCCTTGTAGTTTGCTTAGAATTACACATCACATCCTTAAACCTTTTTAATGTAAATCAACCTTGAGGTTTCAGTATGTTGCACATATCGTCCTTTTATCTTATGAATGTTAGTCGGTCAATTAAATAAGATGGTATAATGGTCATATTATTTATTAAAGGATTACACGTGTAATTTTTCAAACCACAAGAATCGTCCGTGTATTTTTTTTTTTCAATTTAATTTAATTAATATTCCTATTTTTTTTTTGTGTTTTAATCAATTTTTTTATTAAGGTTTTCAATCTAGTTTAATTATTTCAATTATGTATATTTTTGTTTGACAATTAAAATTATCAGCTTAAATGTTTATTTATTTATTTTATATAAGTGTCTTAATTTACACCAACTCATTAAGACCGTTATAACTTTTTTCAAACAACCAGTAATAATAACTGTCAAACTTGACCACCACTGACAACCTACATATTTATATTCATTGGTTTCAATTTTACATAAGTTGTGATCTTTTTCAGTATTTACATATATTTATATATGGTTAAATTTATACAATTATTTATGTTATCAAATTCAATGTAAGTTTTCGTATTGTTTTTTCATTTGGTCTGGGTTTGTTGCTTGAAACTTTCAGTTGTCTTATTGTATTTGTTCTAATTTGTTTTTTTTCTTCATTTTTTAGATTTATTTAATTTAGTATATTGTTTGTACATGTATTCATATTAATTTAGTGAATTGTTTCTTTTTCATGATATTGAATGATTCTAAAATTTTAAAAATAAATAAAATAATTAAATCAAGCATTAAAAAATAAAGTGAAAAAATAATACGTAATTAAAATAATTAAATTTAATGCAAAAGCTTATTGAATGTTAAATTAATTAAAAACACAATTAAATATTGAATTTAATTTAAAATTTGAAAAAAATAATTAAATTAAGCTTTGGAAAAAAAATGAAAAAAATAAATAACTAAAAAAAGTAAAATTAAAAATCTCATTAAAAATAAATTAATTAAAAACACGATTAAGAATGAATATTAAATTCATTTAAAAAAGATATACGTATATTAATAGTTCTGTGATTGCGAATTACACTTTTAATCTTTTAATTAATAAAATTACTATTGTACCTTCACATTTAACTGACTGATTAACATCCATTAGACAAAAGACGATTCAAACAACATGTTGAAACTACATGGATAATTTACGTTAAAAAATATTTAAATATGCGTATGTAATTTTAAATAAACTAGAGATGATCCATACAACTTTTTATTACATAAATAAAAAGCATTTTTGGTCTAAAGTTGTAGGACCCTCAATTTAGAAATTTAGAAATTAGAAAAAAGAAAAGAAAAAAAACGGCTAAAATGTGGTGTTATTGATAGAAAGTGATGCTGTCATAGGTCCTTTTTTTCCAATACCACGCATGCTATTTTCATATTCCCAAATTACCCTTCATTTCACTCCTTAATTGCATTTCATACCACTTCAATTAATCATCATCATCCTTTCAGACACTTCCACCTTTTCACACACTTTTTCACACACAAACACACTTTTATTCACCGATTTGCCGGCGATACGTTTCTCCGGCATGGCGACTGACCCGCCGGAAAACTACGGCGACGATTTCCTCGAACAAATTCTCGCGATTCCTTCATATAACGTTTCCGAAACGGTTTCTGTTCATCATCATCAACAGCAACAACAGCAGAATCAACCGGTGTTTCCCTTAGGTTTAAGTTTAGATAACGGCCGTGAAACAATCGGAACGTTTACAGCTCAGCAACAGCATCAACAGCGTGTAAGTTGCTGTTGTAAACCCTAATTAAGTTATTAAATTGAAATAATATATATTTTTTTATATCTTTTTAGTATCAGTAAGTGTATTGATAGTAGTTTATTTAGGTTTTGTTGTGGTGTAGTTGTTGTGGAATAGTGAAAAATGGGAGGAATTTGGAGATGTGAAATTGTGAGGGGGTGATTTTGAAATTGTGAAGGTGTTGAAGGGCGTGTTGTGTAATTAATTTGTGTTTGATTGTTTTGTTGATATGCAGGAGAGAGTAGGGAATATGAACATGAGTGGTTTGTTTCCTCAGTTTGAAAATATGCAGTCACACTCTTTGCTACATACTGTTCCTCAGGTATATGAATATATACATACATTTACATTTATATTTGGTGGTTGATAAGATGTAATGGATTATAGGGTTATGCATAAGAGATTAAGAGCTCCCAGTTTTGGTAATTTAGAAGATGATATGTTGGTTCCTAATTCAATGTAAAAGCTTGTGAGGCATGTTGCTAGTGCATGTTACCGTATTTATAGAATTATAGGGTAATTTCAAGATTATGGGACCAGTTTTTAATTTGACCAAGACTAATTATTGGCCACATCCTTTTGTACGTCAAAGGCATGGGTTGCCTTAATAGAAGGCATGATATGCACATGCTACCCTGGAATTTGTTTTTGTAAATTGTAATTTTTTTTCTTATTTGTTAATGTATTGCATCCTTTTAAAACCTTTTGCTATGATAGGTCATACTCTGGTTACAAAATGATTGATTTGCCAGTGGTTGAATGTAGGTTGAGTTTCTTGATTTCTGTGGGGATGAGGTGAATTGGGACATCTAAGTGTCAACACAATTGTGATATATCGGAAAAATTGCATTAGATAGCAATATAGCTTAACTTCATTTCTAATCAATTCACTGAACTTGTGTTTAAAACCACTGTACTCTCCAAATCCAGTTAAGCATCTATCACTTACTTTTCAACTATAAGAAATAGATTAGCAGTTGTTCTTGTTTCTTTAGTACCTTCGGCGGTTTCTATCCGTCATATTTTGGGTTATTTTAGCCAAAAAACTTTCAACGTGCTGATGAAGTTGTACCCTTTTCTAATTGTTTCCGTAGGTTGGATGGTATTAGTAATGAATTTACAAATCCAGTAACCAAATGAGTGATTAAGTGATGGCACATTGTTTCTATTGCAATTTTCTTGTCATGTTAGTGAGCCAGACCCTTACCTCGTTATGGAAGTGAATTGGCTCTATGTATGGGCTGTGGCTATATCTTTGAGATTCTAGTTTGGAAGTGGCCAGTAGTCGCTACATTTATATGCTTTTTGTTCTTGTTTTAAGGTTATGTTTCATTGTATACTTATTTTGATACTTTGATGATCTTTTTAACAGGCTTTTCAAGGGCAACCAACTGCGAGTACAGCTGTGACTGTTCCTCATCAACCTACTATACGCCCTAGGGTACGCGCTCGACGAGGACAAGCCACAGATCCTCATAGCATAGCTGAGCGGGTAAGATAAGCTATATAAACCACCTTTTTTATTAAATTTAGAATAGTTATATGTAGTCTGCGTGTTATCTTTACATGGTATGAATATATTTTGCAGCTACGGCGAGAAAGAATTGCAGAAAGAATGCGGGCTTTGCAGGAACTTGTTCCCAGCTGTAACAAGGTGAAGTTTGAAGTGACCTTTTTTTGCTATGTTTGTAAATTAGAGGTGACAACTCCGAAGTCCGACCCATGTGGCTATGAATGGGTCGATTGGGTTATGTTTATCTTTAACGTGTCAAACAGGTAAGTTAAAAAATTAATCTAACAGGAAACAGGCTGAACGAGTCGAAAGTTGCCAAGAGAGTATTTATATTGCTTAAAACCTCCAAAATGCATTATATGAAAAAGTTATCTTACTCTTGAAATAATATTGTTTTGTAAATCATGTTTGACTGTCTAGTCTATATAAAGTTGGGGATAACATTGGTGCTGTTATCCCTAAGAAATTATATAGTATGAAGAATTAGTGTTTCGGGTCAACCCAACATATTCCGAACCCTACCAAAAATCACCATTATGGCACATTACTCAACCTGCCCTACTCCACAGTTTTGCCATCTCTAGTGGAGATCTACATTTTCATGTTGGGCTGTTGTATAGTACTATGTTAATGCATCTCTTCTACAGACTGATAAGGCAGCAATGCTTGATGAAATTCTGGATTATGTGAAGTTCTTACGGCTTCAAGTCAAGGTAATACATCATCTTTAAGAGCATGTTTCTTAGGGTTTAGCAACTCGTTAGTGGTATTATTTTCAGGTCAAGGTAAGCTTTAGGTAGTAAATTATTATTCTGATTAAGAAATGCAGTCATCCCAGTAGATATCAATAAGTTTTAACATGGATTCATGTTGCATTCTGCTTTGTAGCAATTTTTTCAATGCTCCCGTTGATCATGATATGATCCAGCATCGTATTTGTATAACAGGATGTTTGGATTTGCGTGTTGGAAGTGTTTATCTTTTATTGCAACTTGAGGTTAATGATAATCAGTTTCTTATAATGTAATAAACAGATTCTTAGTGGTCAAAATGCCAAATAATTAGTTTCATGCTAGATGCAAAAAAATTGGTTATCTAATGATAAATAAAATTACTCATTGACCCTTTCTATTACCTAAGATACTTCTATTTCTAATTATACAAACTATTTTTATTGTTTTATTTATTAATTATATAATAATTAGAATATGCCAATATCCAAGTATCTGAGTGTTATATTATTACAACTTCAAATAGCAGAAGCTTTCATAAGCTACTTTCCAGTGTATGTTTTCTTAAAGCTGGTTGCGATTCTGATTATACAATATCACATAATCACCTAAGGCACATCCAACACCACCTAACTAGGTCGAGACATGCGAGCTTTTTTTTGGCGATAGAAGATATAAAAGTGATGCTAAATTGCTATGCGATTTAACATGCATTTTTGTTATCTTCTCATTTGCATGCATAATTCTTTAATCTTCCATTAGGTCATTTATTACTATGTCTTTCGTGAATGCATATGAGTTTTCAATGTGTATTTTCTAGCTTCACTGACTGACTTAGCAGGTTCTTAGCATGAGTAGGCTTGGTGGAGCTGGTGCAGTGGCACAACTTGTATCTGATGTCCCATTGCAATCTGTTGAGGTAACATACACAAATCTGTTGTACCTTTGTCCCATAAAAAATGCAGTATCTGATTTAACTATTTAAGACATGGTTTAAGGGAAGTTTCAAATATCTAAATGCATCAAATAACAACTTACTATAGGTCAATTATTGTTTTAGGCATTGAGCATTCTTTTACACAGATTGCTTTTATTTACCTTTGTCCCCTTTCCAGTTTTCGTGTTTGCCTTTGTTGATTTGGCAAACTTGGATGTCTTAATGCAATTTTTTTAAACTTGAGGATAATAATGTAATTACTAGAAGATAGGGTCAAAGTTCAAGATGACCATAAAGTTGGCATTTAAGTTGACAAGGTCTTGAAGTTTTAGGCAACTATACGCAACATTTTCTCCAGTGGTGGCAAAATGGGCAGGTTGGGTAAGGGGTCAAAATGGATTATTTTTTGTACTTGTTGAAACACGTTCAGTTGGGTTCAAAATTTTTAACTTTAATTATTAATAACAAACGTGTCACTAATGATTTTTAACTTTATTTATTAATAACGAACGTGCCACTAAAAATGTTTGTATTTAAATAACATGATAGAAGGTTTTGGACCTTTGGTCAATGGTCATTAAAGCTAGACCTTTGGATGACTTCCCACCCGACTGACCTTTTTCCTTAAAATATAATCTTTATGATTCTACCTGCTAGAGATGACAGGTCGAATCGACCCATTTATAAGTAATGGGTCGGAATTGCCACCTCTAGACTTCTTTAGTAGGTGTGTGTTGCAAATATCAAATTTCTTTTAAACACTAGTAATTTCTATGACGTGCAGGGGGACGCAAGTGAAAACGGATATAATCAGCCAGCATGGGAGAACTGGTCAAATGATGATACAGAACGTGAAGTAGCAAAGCTTATGGAAGAGGATGTTGGAGCTGCCATGCAATTCCTCCAGTCAAAAGCACTGTGCATTATGCCCATATCGCTTGCTTCACTAATCTACCCTACCCATCAACCTGACGCCAATTCTCTGGTCAAACCCGAACCATCTGCACCCTCTTAGACCCATATTCTATTGCACGTGCCTACAAAACTCCCGTCAACCCTTGTGTTCCATATGCCGTCTATATCTATTTATAGCTAGTACTTTTTACTCTTTTCAATCATTTGTGGCAATGTGATCTTAGTCATATGCCACTAGTTTTGCTCCACGCCCCAAAAGTCCGCCTCCATCCCATCTGGCATGACACATCAGATATGATGGCATTTTGTACGAGGGAAGTACATAAGAAATTGCAGTTTTCTCTTTATATAACCTTGTAAAGTGAAAGGTGGACACGGTCATTGTGTGCATTCCTTGATTGTGTGGGGATTTGATTAAATTATGCGACTAAAATGTATTCTAAGAAAATCTTTTGACTTGGATAATGAAGCTAGTTGTTCTTCGGTGTTTTTTATTATTACAAGATAGATATTTCTAGTGTTTTAGCTGTTAGATAGTGTTGTCTTTTGTCGGATTTGGTTTTCACTTAAATTCCATGAAATATAGTTTGGGAGATTTAAGAAAGTGGAATTTGACCAGTAAATGGTTGTCAAGCGTTATACAAAGATTCTGAATGAAATGCTAGATATTTGTGGCGAACTATACAAACTTGTTCTAGAAATCAAAGAAATGAAGAACAAATCCACGTACAATCGATTAGGAACACTAGCTTAAATGTGATTATAGCCTAATGTACTTTTTGTGATCAATGAGTGAAACTGAGAAACTATTCTTACAATTACAAAGGTAAGAAATGAAATGGGAGCGAGCTAACTGTATAATCACCAAAAAATATTTATTCGTTGTTTCCTATTTTTTAGCTTTCCGCTAAAGTCAATTCCACATTCATCATGATCCATCTCTAGTGACAGAAGGAATGTCAAGGGACTAACACGAATCTTGAAGGTATTCTATAAATTTGGAATTGACTTTGACTTTATTTTATAAACTAATCTATGATTTTTGTGACTAACTATTAAACTTTTTCATCTTTAGCTGTTTTTCTTGAAAAGAATTACTAAAATCAGCGATGCTTATATGGGGCCGAAGAAAAATCACTTATCTGCTAGGAGAGAGAAAATAATCCTTCTTCATGATTATTTGTGCTCACTCATGGTAGAACCAGGTGAGATCACATCAAAGTCATTAAATGAAGACTTAGAGAAGATCCGTGATCAGATGACGGTTGAGGTATGTTTTTGAAAACCAATTCTAATCAAATATCCCCATATATGGTCAACATCCATAGACCAAATACCGTTATTAATTTTACGTAGTTCAAGTTATATGTTACATCTATAGATTAACTAATTTTTGGATAATATTTAAGGATATATTCTGGAAACCATATGCGGCTTATCTGACATATCGGCATCAAAGGATCTTTTATACTAGGGCAGTTCTGTTCAATTTTGACAAGATATTACATCATGAGCTAGAAAAGGGCCCACACGAACTTTCGATTGATAATTTGCAAGCTGTGGCGGAGCAGGAAGATCTGAAACCAATGTCATATAGGGGATGTACATAGAGAAATTTTGATATGTTTCTCACATAAGGATGTGGCGAGACAAATATCTTGAAACCATGTGCATTAGAGACTCGAATGTTGCTTATACACTTCCACTTTGTCCCGACTGACCAAGATCATGGTGGAACTTCACCCACATAATTTGCGATATTTGACTTACAACCTAAAAGATTTGCAATTGCAAGCATACAACCTAAACGATTTGCAAAATTTGTTCTCTTTCATTTCCGTGTATAATAATTTCTTTTGGATTCAAGTTCGAATAACTTTCTATATACTTTGCAGATGACTATTCAAATGAGGATACCAATCAGGGTGGAACTTCACCCACTAGTAATTTGCGATATTTGACTCACAACTTAAAAGATTAGCAATTGCAAGCATATTTGACTTTTCTTATAACCTACTACATATTATTTTCTTAAAAAGCTCCCCACAAGATACGTAAGAGTAAGAAGAAAGACCCTTATTTGTCATCTGGAACAAAGATAGCACAAGGAATTTAGAGACGATGGACCATTGTGAAATAAATATCAGCCCTAGTTAAAAATACAAATGATAATTTGGGACACCGTAAGACCAAGCAACGTGACATGTATACTCCATCTAAGAAATTTTTCTTTCCGATTCGTATGTGTATGAAAATTTTTAATTGTAGTTTCTATTTTCGAAAAGATGATTGAGGAAATACAAATTATAACAAATTTGGGTGAGATAGTCTAAACGGAAAACGTCTGTTTTAGACTAAAAAGATTATTCATAGTTATATACGTCTATAATATGACTAATAAGGGTCCTCTTGGTCTACCAGAAATAAATTTTCTAGTAATAAACAATGCCCTTTGATGGTTACTTATATTTTGGATGTGGTGCTTATCATACTTACTTTTGTAGTGTCATTTTCTGGATGAAGTCATCAGAGATACAAGGATCCTATCAAGCAATATACCCCGATTCTGGTTGATGTGCTGCAGCAGCCCGATGAACATGATTGTGGGGTCTTTGTTATATATATATATATGTGTGGTTTAAAGTGTATATATTTGTGATAGTTTTTTTGTTTATTGACCACTGCATCTTTTCCTCCTCCATCATTTTTTTTTTCACTTTCACTCCCATTTAATTACGTTCTAAAATGAGCAAAATAATAACTTATATTTTATAAATAAATTGTGCACTATTTTGTGTCATATTTAAGGTTCTGAGGAGCAGTTATTTTTTAAGGGGAAGGAGGGGCAGACGATCCCAACTGTTGATTTATATGATCAACGGTTAGATTCGCAATACTTTATTTTATGTAAAATGCAATGTTGCTAATTTAAGCCGTTGATTACATAAATCAATGGCTAAGATCATTTGCCCTTCCCTTCTGATCCAACACCTTTTTCTTGCACTTCTATATGAAGTTGACCATTAACGTCATACATAGTATAATTTGCACATGAATATTATCTAACAAGTAGTTATGACTTATGATTAAATTCAACTTATAATGTATATACAGAAACTGACAGAGTTCTTTTATACTCTTTTGTAATTGAAAGAAAAGTTTTTAAGATAATTTGGGATTTATTTACTCCGATTATTGTTCATAAGATAAACAGATCACTATATTTGACACTATCTCTTAATTAAACCTGTCATATAGTAGGCTACAAAAGTTATCATACGAATATATCATTTCTCAAGTTACGGCAAAAAATGATATGAAAAATAGTAGATTTCAGAAAAAATTAATGAAATTTTGTGACTTATCCTTATAAGACATTAATGAATTCTGATTTTCGTATTTGAACAAAATTAAACTCAACCCTGTCTATAGTATGGTTAGGCCCTTAAATTGTTAAGCCCACAAAGATGTTTGAGATGGGTCTGTTTTCAGCATCCTATATCCCATTACAGCATTTGGAAATTGCAGGCCCACAACACTGAATTTATGTTCCTATATTTATACATATAAAAAGAAAGAGACGAGAAGTGTTTTGGAGAATTATGTTATCGATTCTCTTCTAACTTTGTCTCAAAAATGAGATGATTTTGGTAGGAAAGAAAACTTATAAAGTATGTAATCACAAAAATAGTAGATTTTGCGTTAACTGCTCGTTAAGTTCAAATCTGACTGCTTAAATACAACCTAATAATGTACACCGTTCAAATGAACAATGCATTTAGAACCCATTTATGTTGTTCAACAAAGAAATTGTGTAAAAGCAAAACATTTTATTTGACCAAACAATCTAAAAACTGTATCCTATGGTTTCTACTTTTTAGACAAATACAATATAACATTTGGTTTGTCGAACATCTAACTATATTTAGCTAGAAATCATTGGATTTGGTAGGGTTATAATGCATATATATATGTATAGAATAATACAACTTTTACCGTAAATCACGTTATTGCAAGTTTGAAAATGATGAACTGTTTTGGTTCCTTATTCAATATATGTGATTTGCTCAAATAAACAGCTTTCTAAACTTCTTAATTAAAACAACCATAAATCAATTGGTTAGCAATATACGAACCAATGACAAACCTAAACGTAGCTCGTACGGTTTGGTCCCGATAGTTTATTCTTGTTTTTATTGATCTTGTGCAAGGTTTGCGTTAGAACTTAGTGAATGATATATTGGTACCACATAACATTATAATCTTAGGGTTTTGGCATAGCCTTTGAATTCTTATCTATCGTGGATTGAAAGATCATGATTTCACTTTGGGCCAAATGGTGTTATCCCCACCACTACTATATGTATGTATCCCCACCATTAACAAAAATATCATATATACGTAGCAACCATGAACCCTATACAAACGTGCTATTTGTGGGTCAACTCAAATGGCAAACAAGTATCCGATATTTGATTGAGCCACACGACAAAAACGTTTTTTTTGTATAATGTGTGAAATTTTATTTATTTTTAACAACTTTCTTACGGTAACATTTGTATCTTATGATGTTAGAAGAGACGTAGTTGATGATATCTTATCTATTATCTATCATACTATTTATAATGCATTGGATTCATTTGTCCTAAAATTAAATTCAATCAATAAAAATGACTACATTACCTTTGCATAGTAACAAAACGTCAATCAATTAGATCTCCAATGTGAACTGAATATAAGAAAATCTTATAATATTTCTTTCAACATTAACATATGAAATTTTTACTAGTTACTATGTGCGAGCATAATAATGCTAGTCTTATCTTAACTATACATACAACATTTTCAACTTTCTTTTCAAAATTATAATCAACAATATTTAAAATCTGAATTTCCCTGTAGGTATCTCAATCTCTCCATATTAACCACTAACTAAAAAATATCAATATTGCACATTCTTAAATTGGATTTTTAACATATCATTTGAATAATTTATTATTCTTAAAAAGTGTAGATAAAATTACAAAAGATTTAAAAACTAAACCATCAAAAGTATAATTTTAAATTTTAAATTAAACTTTGAACATTTTTTTTTCCGAGTAGATGTAATAGATTACCAATTTTTTCGGCGTTTTTTATTAGCAATAAAATGATAAAATAGTTTTTAATCTCACTGACTATAAAAAAATGATAACATATAATGTGACAAATAAAATGTGTGACTCGACAATTAACTGTTTGTTATCGTCACTATGCGCAGGCATAATGCTATTCTATACTAATATATAAAATATTTTGTTATTTTATTTAGAAAATCTTAAATTTAAGGCTTAACATTTCCATATATGGTTATCTAATTTTCATTTTACAATATAACCCTATATTTTCACCAAATGTATCTCAAATTTCAAACTCTACATACGAGCAAACTACTTTTGTCAACTCACAATCACCGTGTAATCAACCAATAAATAACAAAATTATTAACAACTATTGTTGAGTCACTATTTGCAATTTGCAATAAAAATGTAACGTTGCTTTAAATCATAGATACTCTTTTCATTTCTATGTTACTTTCCATATTAAAAAGTACTTATTGTAAGATATTATAGCCTCCTTATAAAATTTTTTAAGAATAGTTCATTTTATAAATAATAATTTCCCAAAGTAACGTAACATTCTTTCAAAACATTTCTAAAAGATACCTTACATTTTACCCCAAATAAACATTTCGCTATATCACTTCATAAATTTCTGTGATTTCCCCTAAAGTTAAGTATCATTTTATATATTGCTTTTAAAAAGTTAAAATAAATAAAAAGGGGTATCTTTATATGTAAAGACTATGATAGTCAACCCTTTACATGTAACAAGATTGGTTTATAAATGAAAAAATAATTAAAAAATATTAAAAATTGTACACTTCCATTTGAATATGAAATTGGAAGCTATGAACGAGAAGTGAGCCTAAGGTCAGCTGTTTCTTGATTGTATCTCCACTCTCCACTTTCTTCACATTTTCAATTAAACCCAATCACAAAAATCCAAACCTTTTTAATTCCCATTCCATTCCATAAATCACATCACATCACATTTTTTTTTGCTGGGTTCTTTGCAACTACAACTACAAACCAAAATATATATAGATACTACCCAGTTACCAAAATGTATTTATTTAGTTTACCCCTGTGTCTTTTCTGTTTCTAGAGCAAGAGATATAGAGTAAGTGAGATGCTTATTTTGCATAATAAGTTTCAGCCATGGATTGCCCCGAAATTTCAAACCTTTTCAAGGGTTTCTCGTTACAAGAGGTAATTTCAATTCATAAATTTGATTGGGTTTCATTACTTCATAATATATGTTTGAATTTATATTGTAATACACTGTTATATCAATTGTTTCATACTTCAATGAGGGTATCTTTTTTTTGTTATTTAAGGGTGTTGAACAAACAAATGTTGTGAAATAGCATGAATTACGTTCCATTTTTTAGCATATATATGCTATTTATTATGAATGTATACAACTTTATACTTTTCTTGATTGTTTTCTTCGCACTCTTAATCCTTATCTTGATTGTTTTCTTGACTAGTATATCTCAAAACATGAATGCTGTCTGATTTTAGAACATGATAGTTAAATTCGGATTCAATTAGGACTAGTGTCAAGCCACAACCTTGTAAGTGTTTGGTGACTAATATATATTTAAAACCAATTTCTAGGAAGAAGTGGGATTTTATCTAGATAGAAAAGATGAAAGGTTGAGTTAGTCAACAAATGATGATGTATAATGCATGAGTTTTTTTTTACATTAGTTCTACAAGGGTGGTTTGCAGGTCCTTTTCAGTTGCACAATGTGGTTTGTTTGAAAGTTGAAGTTGTTTTATTTCTCATTTTTGTTCATGTACCCGGACTGTCATTGGAAGAAAGGATCTGATCAGCTTGGATATGCATTACCAGCAAAACATCTTCTCTGTTTTTGATTATAGATCTTCATTACCAACATACCATGTTATCTGTCCTTGATTATAAACACATTCTCCAAATCTAGATGTAGAGTAGCATATTCTTTTTATATTGATTACATAGGCCATGGCTTATTTAGTGTAGATTGGGATTTTTAGTCAGGGATGTATTACAATAGCAAAATTTTATTTTGTTCATTTTTTTAAGACAGGGAAAACACTACAACCCTTTTCATGGTTTGTACGTGTGTGTCAAGTGTAATGATTCAAAACTTTAAAACAATGGTGGAGGTTATTAGTAACCCACTACCTAAGGCTTCGAAGGTGCTCAAACTTCTCTCATGTGTATATCATTGTGGGATGATTGTTTTTTTGTGAGTTGGAAATACTGGGCTCTGTGGACTGTTAGTGCAGTTTGCCAGCTCAGAATTCCTCAAGATATCAAGGTTCTAGTGTTGGGGCCCAACTACCAATTTACGGACTCGTCCATTTTATTGTGTTCTCTAAATGTAGATGGATGGGGCCCAACTACCAATTTTACTGTGTTCTCCATATCAAGTTTCTAGTGTTGGGGCCCAACTACCAATTTACGGACTTGTCCATTTCATTGTGTTCTGTGAATGTAGATGGTTGACTATCAGTATCTGCTAAGAGGTCTAGGACATCTTTATTCATCATATGGCCACTAAGTGGAAACAGACCCGATAGTTGGCTACACAATCAATAAAGTTGATCTATTTAATTATAGAAGTATACAAGTATGATTTTTCTTTTGTCTATCTAATACTGTTATAAAAAACAGCTAGGTGATTGTGACGGAATTTCGTTATGGATTAGCATGTGCTTCAGGAAGAAATCTGAATTTTTTGGTAACAAAATTTTAAATCCGGTTATCATCTTCAAATACACGAACTAAAAGAAACGGAAACACTCGGTCAACAGTTTGTTCTTCAGTAATAAATCAATCTGTGATTCTATGGCAAAAGTTAGTAACTAGTCATGTCCTCCTTTTAATAGGATATATGGTTACATATTTTTATCCTTATGAGTATATTTTATTTATTTTCAAACATTGTTTTCATCTGCAGGCATACATTAAAGTTTTTTTTCTACTATTTGGTGTCCTGTAGCCAAGATACCTCTTATGCATGAGCAAAGCTTCCTAGATAATTGAAATGTTATTTTGATATCATATGTACTGAATTTCAAGCATTAGCTGAATATTGGAAATTCGTTGACAGCAATAATGTTCTAATTCTTGCATATAATTTTGAGCGAAGTATAATTTTGTGTTTTGAATATGACTGGAATCTGAACAAATATTCTATGATGTTTTCAGAGAATCAATCCCATTCTCATGTTGCTGGATCCATTCTTCGGTCTTACGTGCAAATAGCATGATCAAGAATTGTCAAGGTGAAGTGTTAAATCAGCATGTAGTATAAGATTTTCATAATTTTTTTTTTTTTTTTGTTTAATTCTCGAATTACTTTTCATAATCCTGAGTTATTATATTCAAAATTCAGTCAATACATCACTTTGTTGAATTTAATAGGCACATCTTTATTGATTAATACTAAAGTAGATCATTAAGTTACACATGATGATCTTCATATGGTTTATCTTTCTTTTGACAGAGAAGCCAGAGTTAAGTAGAATAAAAGTTTCACAGAAGATGGGTTTCGAGTCAGAGATCTTGAAAGTGCAATCACCAGATTACCCTCAGGTGGGTATTATTTGTTAGGCATCCATTATATAAAACCAAGATCCATTTGAACAGATGAATTAATTAATTGTGCAGGTGCATCAGGCAAAGATTATGATGGCTGCATTCACATCTTGCTTACTTGTCAGATTAATACAACAAAATCATGGAAAAATAGTGATTGTTGCTTTACAACATCTACTATCTCGTGTATTTAATTCGTTTGCTTCAACAAGTTTGCCATTTGCATGCATCTCTAATTCTCTGGATAAACCTACGCCTCTTAGATTGGATGTATCTTTTCCATCTTTGCATGACATCAAATGGAATTTTTCACGCCTGGCGTATTTATTCAACATACAGCTTGAGAGAAATGTATCTACGTAAGTACAGCAAATTATGCACTTCTTTACAGAAAAAAATGTTAATGTCAAATGAGTTCTCTGATGAATCTGCTTATCGTAACACTTATAAGCCATTTGTTTGAAATTTTTTCATGGAATGGATTATTGTTCATATGTTTCTTCAGGTTCTTGATTGTGCTTTTTGGAGCTTGCTTCTCATTTGTCTTTATTGGTGGTTTACTCTTCTATAAGTACAGGTACGTTCTTTAATTTCCTGAAGATTGTTCTAATGTAAATATTCAACTATTCAAGATATCTATTTCTAACATGCAAACATCAACTTTCTCTGACGTCTAAAAACATCGGCAGTTACCTCTCACCAGAAATTATGTGGCTCCAAAATAACTTATTACTTTCTATTTTAAAAGTCATGCAAAAAATACAAAAATGCAACTGATCCTTCTTTGAATAGACCCCTTTCCAATTTACCAAATTTCCGGTTAGCAATCATTTTTGAGATTAATTGTGATCCGAAAATTCTCTTAAGTTTTTCTTATTAAGGGTTGCTTTAGGTATTTGCTCAATGTCAAAGACTTTTATATACCTATGGGTCAAGTCAAACATTGTTCATACTTATATTAATTGGTAATTAGAAGATCCGTGGCCAGTGTTGTAAAAGTGGGCCAACTAGTCGGGTTTTGGGACTAGTCCGACTCGAGTCCTCGACTAGCTCAAAGTCGGTCAAACTAGTCTGTCAGCGCTAGTCAACGCTGGTCAACGGTTCAAAATTGGTCAAAGTCGGATTTAGTCGGGGATTAGTGAGATTAAGTCGGTCAAAGTCGGATTTATCGGGTCAAAGTCGGTCAAAGTCAAAGTTGGATTAATGTTTCTAGACAATTATGTTAAGTTTTTGTTTATGTTTATGTTTCTTTTCTAT
The DNA here is from genome assembly GCA_963921325.1 of Logfia minima. NCBI lineage: Eukaryota > Viridiplantae > Streptophyta > Magnoliopsida > Asterales > Asteraceae > Logfia > Logfia minima. The sequence goes on along the minus strand of OY992763.1, from coordinate 51,183,809 downwards.
ACTTACACATATAATTTTGAAATTTATTATTTAAATGTAAAAAAGTAAAAAAAGTCAAATCTGACTAGTCCTCGATTAGTCCCCGACTTGGCCGCTTATTCCCTACAAGGTCACGACAGACTAGTCCCCGACTATCAACTTTTACAACCTTGTCCTTGGCTTGAATAATGCAGGGGTAGAACACAGTCATTTGAGGACTGTCTTTGGGAGGCTTGGGCCTGTTTGTGCTCTTCATCAACTCATCTAAGAGTGAGCTTCTATTTTTAGATTCAATATCAATCATTCATAAAATGAAACATCTATTTATAGTACTTATAGATGATATTCATATTGTATGCAGCAAAGAACTAGGGTGGAACGTGTTATTGGTTTTGTTCTTGCTATATGGGGCATATTGTTTTATTCTCGCCTGTTAGGCACAATGACAGAACAGTTCAGGGTAAGTTCTTCAAGCGTTTACTGGCGGCAGTTTCAACCCATTTATATATAAGTGAGTTGATTTGGGCTGTGTTACATCTCTAACAGGTCAAATCAAACAGTTTATCTAAAATGGGATCCAGTGAAAGTGTCAAATGAGTTGAGAATCACCCAAAGCCTATTTTAGTACATACGATCTCCCAAATCGTTTTTATCAAAAGATTTAGTTTTTGCTGTAATAAGTATAGTTGGTTAACGATAATTAACGCCTGAAAAAATGGACAAAAAGTGTTTGTGGGTCAACTCAATCTGACCTGGCCCGTTTCAACCAAGCCAAGTTTGACCCATTAAACTAAATCTTAACACTTGATTAAAACACTACGCCTGTTTGTACAGCATAACATGCAAAAGCTTAGAGAAGGAGCACAAGTGCAAGTTTTAGAGAGTGATCATATAATTATTTGTGGAGTTAATAGTCATCTGAGCTTCATTTTGAAGCAACTAAACAAGTATCATGAGTTTTCTGTGAGATTAGGTACAGCTAGAACTAGGTAATGTCTATGTTTTTCTTTTATCTTTACACTATGCAAGTATTTCGAAGTGTAACACATCTTAATTCTTAATAATGTATATATAGGAGGCAGAGAATTCTTCTTTTATCCGATATTCCAAGGAAGCAAATGGATAAAACCGTTGATCATATTGCCAAAGATCTTTATCATATAGACGTCCTCACAAAGAGGTATGCCCGTATTCTTGATAATTTCACATGCTATTCATCTCACCCTTTTGTATAACAGCAAGCGATAAGCAATGTATAATTTATGAATCTCTTTATTGTATTATGTTTAACCTTAAGTTTCTTGTTATGCAGTTGCAGTCTAAGCTTAACAAAATCATTCCAAAGGGCTGCAGCCAATAAGGCACGTGCCATAATAATCTTGCCAACCAAGAGTGATAGGTAAGGTTTCAAAAAGTGAAGTAGTTTATTAGATAGTCCTAAATCCGTATTTAAATAAATTATTATTGTTTAGTTTGTGAGTAAAATTTCTAGAAAGGACTGTTAATCTTACTAATTTGGGTTTTGGGTTTGTTAGGTATGGAATTGATACTGATGCATTTCTATCTGTCCTTGCTCTCCAACCTATTTCAGACATGGAATCTGTTCCAGCAATTGTCGAGGTTACTTTATATTCCATTCTTTTATGAACTACAAGACACATATTTCAAGATATAACCAAAATATTCTTTTAATGTTTCCAGGTTTCAAGTCCCAATACATGTGATCTCTTAAAGTCAATCTCAGGGTTGAAAGTAGAGCCTGTGGAAAATGTCACATCCAAATTATTTGTTCAATGCTCTAGGCAAAAAGGGCTTGTAAAGATCTATCGACATCTGCTTAATTACCGAAGTAAGCTCTTACTACTCACTGGAGATGCTGTTGGTAAAATGCTAATATTACCAAGTTGATTGATTTGGAAGATCATAACCATCGTGTTGTAATGTATTAGAGGTTAGAGACATGTAAGATATGAAAAGTATTTCCGGATTTTGCGTCTCTTGAATTTCCTAATTATCCTATGACTTTCTATTTTTCTGAAAACCGAAATATGATTTTGGGGTTGCAGGATAAAATAGATTTAATCTTACGTCTCTAACAACTAAATGTGAGGAATACAAGAATGTCATCCTATAAAGCCTTCAGAGTGCATCTTATATTGCACTTCTTATTTATTATGCGTACAAGTATGATCCTTTGAAGACTGATAATGAACTTGTTTTGCAGAAAACGTATTCAATCTTTGCAGTTTTCCTCATCTAACAGGATTGAAGTATTGGCAGCTAAGAAATGGATTTGAAGAGGTAACAATTTTTTATTATTTAGTTTATTTATTTATATATTTATTTTTCCATTCAAGTCCTTGTTAAACAATGATATGCAAGTCCATGGCACTAGTTGAAGTTTTTAAATATATATTTAATATAAATTACAATTAGTGATTTTCTAAATATATGTTTTAAGTAGCTGTATATTTCTTATGATAGTTAACTAAGTTCTATTTACATTTTTTAATTAGATACTTGTAATTTTGTAATAGATACCTGTACCTTCTGTATATAAAGTTGAAATATGAATATATAGTTCTATAAAAACATCCAATCTGAGATATATGAAAAAATATAATTCTAATTTGAAGTAAACAAAATTTTCTCTCTACAATGTCTAATTCATATCGAATCTCATTTCTGTTTCATGTATTCCTTAATCTTTATATACGTGCATTATCTTCTCAGGCTGTCGTTTGTGGTCTTTATAAGAAAGGGAAGATAAACTTTCATCCAATGGACAATGAGGTTCTAGATGAAGATGACAAAGTATGTGTCAGTGTGAACCTCACTCTGAGTTTGTACCATATTATTTGATAATTTGCATTTACCAACTTGTTCTTTGCATTTATAGGTATTATTCATTGCACCTGTTAACGGGAAGAAGACAACACAGCTTTCATATTTTAATTCTATTAAAGAGCACGAAGTTGACCCTCATGATCTTGAAGTTTTAAAAAAGATTGGTGAAGAAGCTCCACATAACGCGCTTCAGATGGCAAAAGCACGGTTGGAGAAAATCGTCAAACGTCCAGCAAAATCAGGTTCGAAGGTAATACTTTCTCATTTGCATCAACCATATTGGTTTGGGAAAAGAAGAAATTTAAGAGGTTTGGCTAATATATGCAGGCATCAGACTGGAGTGTGGGACCCAAAGAATGCATATTATTGCTTGGATGGCGCTCAGATGTCGTGGAAATGATTCAAGAATATGATGTTTACATAGGGCCTGGAAGTGTTATTGTATGTCTTCTACTTCAATATAATGCTCATGCATGCTGGTTATCATTTGGTCATAAATTTAATTTAATTTATGTAGGAAATTTTGTCGGATGTGCCAATTGCGGACAGAGAAAATACATACAAAATGTCTAGTCAACGCAAGTTGAAAAATGTCCAAGTCATCCACAAGGTACTATATATATATATATATATATCTTTTTCCTCTTTGACTAGATCTCCAAGAAATCATCTTCATATTCATTTTAAATCATAGATGTGGCAAAATGGGGGGTTCGGTCACGGGTCAATATGGGTGAATCTGTGGAACGGATTGGGTTGACCTGAAACATTTTCTATCCTAAATTTTAAATTTCCATATATAATTAGCGTGTCCAAAATAATTTGGAAAGTTATACTACTTCAATAATAATCTAGTTTTTAGGAGGTTTTATGCATTAAAAATACACATTGGATGATTTTCATCTGTTTTTTTTTTCTTTTAACTTTACCCTCTTGGCCCATTTAAAGGCTTGAATAGACTCATCCATAGATATAAATAGGTTGAAATTACCTCTACTAGCTCATATATGTTCACTGCATAAACAGGTTGGAAACCCGAGGAACTATGATGCTTTGAAAGAGACCATTGAACACACTCAAAAGTCTTTTAAGAAAGGAGAAGATGTTCCATTCTCTGTAGTTGTAATATCCGATAGAGAGTGGCTGCTTGAAGGTACAGTTATCATTTTATTCTTTTGATCAAAAACTGCATAGGAATAAACCTTACCCTATTGGTTATTACAGATCCATCAGGTGCTGATAAGCAGTCTGCTTATTCTCTTCTTCTTGCCGAGAGCATTTGCCAGAAGCTAGGTGTTAAGGTGGGTAGGTGTACTCTGTGACATCATTTTCATTTTCATCTTTATGTTTTCTTTGCTTATTTTTGTACAAGTAGGTGGATCATTAGGACTGCACCCATGAAAGAAGGGTCATATGGCCCATTTACATTTAAACAACGCTCAACATTTAACTCGACACATAAAAGGGTAAACGGAGGAGGTTTTTCCCTGTTCAGGTTACCCGGGGAGGGCGAGTAGTTTTACTTAGATGTACGCGCCCTAACCGGGGTATCCCCGTGACCGTTTATAACCCTTTCCCTGGCCAGCCCCAAGATGTGCAACTAGTGAGGTTTGAACGTGAGACTTCTTGTGAGGATATCAGGACGCCAACCACTATGCCATCTTGGTGATGGTTATTGTCTAAGATATTTTGATGAAAACATCAACAGTCAGATGTCTAAGATATCCCTTACTATGATAAATTATGATATAGGTTGTTGGCAAAAGTTAATGTCATCAATATGCTGTAGTGATTGCTATGGGTTCTTTAGCTTGAAAATATGTCAAAAAGGTAAAAGTGGCAGCCGTTGTTGACATTATCTGAAGGAAACTGTTGCATTTATTTTGGAAGGATGGGTGGAAATGTAGCTAAATATACAATTGTAACATATATCGAAGATCGTGTTAGTAAAATGTAGGTAAATTGTGTTTTGACTAGCCACTTAAAAAAGTTCTCTTGAGCTCTTAACTACAGGTTCAAAATCTGGTTGCAGAAATTGTTGACTCAAAGCTGGGCAAACAGGTATTTTGTTTAATGTTATACAAATAAATCTCATTTCCATTTTATTTTTTATTTGTATGAGCTGAAACGGATGTTGACGCCCTTAGATAACAAGAATCAAGCCATCATTAACTTACATAGCAGCTGAGGAAATCATGAGCCTCGTGACAGCTCAAGGTTATATATGAGCTTTAAGTTTTCTTTCGTGCTTGATTATGCTCAAAAGTTATTTCTTTTTTAACTAATTCAATTATATCTCTGTTTTGAACATCAGTGGCGGAAAACAGTGAATTGAATGCAGTCTGGAAAGACATCTTGGATGCAGATGGCGACGAAATTTATGTCAAGGTAATCCTAACACCACTGGCTCTCTGACCAAATAAGAAGTCAAACTATCATTCTAAAGATTCAAGCAATCAAGCCTAGTATTTTATAGTTTCAAAAACTTGACTGTGCCCTGGGCGGCTTTTAACTGTTTCGACCTATTTTCTTTTTAGTTAAGTTCCTTTTGACTTTATGCGTTTGACCTGTTAACATTTAAGTAATCAAACCCTGTTGACATCAATGGGTTAAAATTGCTCCCTCAAGTTAAATTTAGTTGTCAAATAAAATAGTTAATATTCGTTATGATCTAAATAACTAATTTGACACTTAATAGTCAAAATATTGAGTCGTTGATGCATTGTGATGTACAGGACATTGGCCTTTACATGCAGAAGGACGAGCATTTATCATTTTCCGAGCTCTCAGAAAGAGCACGATTGAGGAGAGAAGTCGCCATTGGTTATGTGAAAAACAATAAGAAGGTAAGTATACATATTTTCTTATTAATTAATTACCACCGCTTAGCACTCAAATGAAAAAATCTTTCTTGATATATGATTTGTGCAGGTTATCAACCCAATTCCGAAGTCAGAGCCTCTCTCCCTTGAACTCACAGATTCTCTCATCGTTATATCAGAGCTTGAAGGCGAACAACCTATTCTCATGTAAATGTCACTTGTTCTCCAACAAACTATGATAGCTCCTTGCTTCGTTTTTTGTTCTTGCAGGGCATACATACCATAACGATTCTCGTAGAAAATGATTTTGAGTTAGAAACAGAGATCAGGGAAGATTTCCATGCTTTTAAGCATGATGTAAAGGGAAGCATTACAATTTGAGTGTAGAAAGAAAACAAAACCTCACAAAATGAGAAATGAAGTGATAGTTTTTGTATAATTTACATTTTTGGGGAAAAAAATTCTTGTTACTGGATTGATGACATCATCATTATTTACATACTTGTTATTTTTAAATGTACAAGTAGTATATTTGACAGGGTTATTCCTTAATATCAATTAGCACAACATAATAAACTGTAAAGTCGTGTTCATGTTAATTTTCTAATAAATATTTTTACAATTGTCGAACTAATTAAAATGTGTGTTCTATCATTAACGGTAATCAATGTTATTACAAAACTTCTAATCTAACAAATGTTGTAGAATTAGTCATATATGATTATATTTGAGACTTTGAGTATCTTAAAGTTTTCCAAAAATATTAATGTAATTATAAAGTTCAAAAAGATAAATAGACTTCACAACAATTTATCAGAACCTGCAACGTAAGCAAAGTACAGGTACCAAAAATGTATGTTCCCGGCAACATTTCAACAAATAGAAACAGTGGTGGTGAAAATAATGAAACCCTAGGAAAATGGCACACGGTGGCTACGACAAACGGCGAGTCGCCGGACGTAAACCGATAAATAAAACCGCCGCCAATCACCGTCCAAAATCATTAGCTGTTGAGAAAAAACCTAAAGCTAAACTCGTTTCTCTCAAACGCCAGATTCGTTCTACTGAGCGTTTGCTCCGTAAGGTAATATATGCATACATTAAATCTATAATTTAATCATATGAACTTGTTTTGTAGAAAGTTGTTGTTGAATTGTTGATATTTTTATTTGAATGTGTTGATGTGGATTGTGTGATATGTGAAGAATGTTTGGTAACTGTTGTTTGGAATAGTTATTTGGTTATTAGAGTTAATGTATATCAGACACTAGTGTAAAGTCTAGAAGTATGTAATTTAGGGACAAGTTATTCAGTTGAAAACAGGATGACTTTTATCTATAGCTTGAAAGTGAGTTTTGCTTCATGAATTGAAGTGAAACAGGAGTCAGTTATTATCACTTAAGTGGTCACATAATAGCTCTATTTTCCTACATGAGTGTTATAGATTAAGATTCGGATTTAGAATGCACTTGGTATATGTGTGTATTATGCTCCAGTGTGCCTTCAGCTGTTCACAGTGTAATAAATTGTGAAGTGTATAGCTAGTTAGGTTTATTTTTCCAACCTACATGCAGGAAGAATGATAATAAGGTCTTTATCTGAAATTAATTAGCGTAGGCTGAAGATGAAAACCTAATGAAGAATTAGATTAAAAATTGATGACTTCATTTTTATGGTAACCGAATATTATTAAAAGCTGAATTAGATTGATATTTTGACGACTAGAGTTGATGACTAGAGTTAAAAATGATGACATCATTTAATAATGATGACTACTGTTAGATTAACCTTGTATTGATTTTGTGGGTTTAAACCTGTATTGGCAGTCATAATATTAGAGTAATTGAAACTTTAGCGTGTATTTAATTTGATTTTACATCACAATTGACGATGAAATGATTTATTTTTCTGTTCCATTGATGTTATTACTTGCTTGGTTTTAGAGTGTTGTTTAAGTTCGATTAGAAAAAATCTATAATCATGAATTGGACCACAAATAATAAGCCTGATAGCCGCCCAAATGTTGTGAAATTTAGGTTAGGCTGCAAATTCAAGATTCCCAACAATTTGCCTCTACCCAAGGGTCATTTTCCCAACCAACCAATGATTGGCTGCATAGCAAATACCAATGCTAACCCATGGTTGTCAATAGCGAGAAATGGCGACGCCATAGTGAATAGCATGGCGTGTCGACATGTGATCGCTATATGGTAAATAGCGGTAGCGGTCCCAATTTTGACTTTGTTGACCAGTCGCACAACTCTCTCTTTTTCTGAAATTGACGACTATTCTCTGCAATTGCACGTCCGGCGAGTGTTCTCTGGCCTCCGGCGAGTGTAATTGAACTCCGGCGACTGCAATTGAACTCCGGCGACTGAAATTGACGAAATTGATTTGATTGTGAATCTAATTTGGTTTATACATTGATTTGATTGTAAGCTTTCTTCTTTATTTCAATTTTCTAACACAGTAATTTTCTGATTTTGACTTTATTCTAATTTGACATTTTGTTTGATTATTTTGACTTTATTTCGTTTTTGTTTGATGTTTGTTTTGATTTATGATTGATTAAGACTTACTAGTATGTTTCATTCTCCAATACTTATATATCATTAAGACATATATATTTCATATTTTTAAAAGTCTACCGCTACATATGAAATAGCGTTCTGCTATATGTCGCCATTCACTACATGGCATATAGGTAGGTCATCGCTATTTGTCGCCATACGCTACTGACAACCATGTGCTAACCTCTGTAGTTGTTTTGCACACAAAGGATAGAAAAGACCTTTATGGCATTTACATGATGTTATTATTTTCTATGTTCAGGAGATTGTGGGGTTATCATATGTTTTACATTATGTAGGCTGGCAAAAAACTCGATCCAGTAATCCTGGCTATTAGTCCTGGACTTGAGAGACTGTTATTGCACTGAATTTCATGCCACTTTTTTTTTTAAGCAAAGAGGTCTTCTAAGGTTAAATACATTGCTCTGAGTTTATTATTGATATTCTTCACTACAATAAATACGAGTTCACTAGAATATGTGTGCCCTTAGAGCAATAGTAATGGAATATATTTGTGAACTATATACAAGCTACTTAATCAACACCTCCAAAGTTTTCTCCTACTTGGTCAATATACATATGATCTTTCTACAATTGGTGAAATAATCATACATATTTCTTTCGTTGAAGGACACGAGGCCTGAGGTCAAAGAAGCTCTAACAAAGAAATTAGAAGGGTTGAAGGGTCAACAGCAGACTCTAGATAATCTCGCTTTGGAACGTAAAATATTCTTGCGCGACAGGAAGATAAAGTTTTTTGGTAAGAATTGTAAGAAGTTTTTCTGCATCCATATCCATCACATGCTATATACATGTGTGTCAGGTGGTTTATCCAGTTCGCTATAATTAATTATTGCGTTCATCAGAAAGAAGAAAGGTTGAGCGAAATATAAGACGCTTGGAGAAACAACAGCGTGCGTCATCTGGTCAGGCTCAAGAGGCTGAGATTGCTGAGCAGCTATCAAAATTAAAAGAAGATCTTGAGTATATTAGGGTAAGCTGTATAATTGTATCTAATGCCACGCTCGCCCCTTCTTTTTTAGCACTGATTAATATAAATGTGGGCATCTTCATCCCATTTATTTGTGAATGGATCAATTTGGGTTATATGATATCTCAAAAGGGTTAATTGGCCAATTAAAAATTTTTGAGCTAATAAGGGAACGGTTCTAATTGTGAAAATTCATAAAAAGTTAATATTAAATTATTCGACCTCCAAAAATGTTATGTTCAGAATTATAGATTGGTATTGAAATAACATAGTTTTTCAGTCATATCTAACACATCAAGTAGTTACAAAAAACTTTAAGAAATTGGACACAAAAGTGTTGCAGGTAGACCCAAACTGACTCTCAACCCACAGCAAAAATTTACTTGTTTTGATGCAAACTTACTGCAACCCGTTACCCTAACACATTTACCACCTCTAATTAACACAAGGTATATTTGGGTCAATTCTTGCTTCAATGGGATTTCCTGCTTATACTCACTATAACACAAATAGGTGGCTGCATTTACGTGATGCAGTACGTATATGTTCTCTTTTAACAATAATTAGAGACTAAAGATCTGATTTTTGAAATGCAGTTTTTCCCCAAGACAGAAAAATATGTATCATTATTCAAGAAAGGTGATAATACGGAGAGTGTTGATAAGAGAAACAGCTTACGCACACAGATCAAAGCAAATATAGCTGCTGCTGTAGCTAGCGGGAAGGATTTGGAAGGTAATTTCTCTTTCTTTTTTGCTCTTTAAAATTTAAGTGCTACTGTTGTTCTGTATTTGGAGGTTATTCATTTGTCTGCTCTAGTGCATTTTTATGTTGCAAGTATACATTATATGAACTGGCATAACCTATTAGCGCAGTATTAAGCTGTAAATGATGTTTTTATTTATTCAAGGGATTTGCTAACTATTGCACTAAGGGACTAAGGGCAGTTGTTAAGCTCACCATAAATTAGTTATAAACCTATATGGAAAGGGCTAGCAAATCCCATTTATTTATAGGCTATTCATTAGTTGGTAACTTATTTGGAAAATAAATTCCCAGTTGGACATTATAATAGTATTTTTCTGCACAAAGGAATGATAAAAACCTTTAAACAAAGTGAATTCTTCATAGCGTGGTCCTTAAGGCTTGTAATTCAAAATCATATTGTGACTTGTACATCCTGCCAAAGCAACTCTTGTGTTCTGCAATCGTGCAATATTGCCCTCGTTGAAGGTTTATTAGAGTCCAATATCGATGAGGTCATTTATGGTTAAAATTTTGAGGGTATCTGTGTCATTTAGTTGTTAGCCATTGCTTTTGATAAGGATGCCAATATTATACTAAGTGCAAATGCAATGTAACCCATAAACTAAATTAAACCAGTCAAAGAATGTACATGTTATTGAAATCTGTAAAGACAGGGGAAGAGAAGTATTTTCATTTGCTTTATACTGCTTCTTCTTTGTGTTCTCTTATGATATTCTATGGAAATACACAGAAACCGGAAGTGATGATGATGGGGTAGATTTAAGTGAAGACGATTTCTTTTTAAGTGGAAGCTCAAGTGATGAGGCTGATGCTGACGACGAATGGACTGATAAAAGTGCAAGGTTTGTGAAGTTTGTGTTGTTCTTATTCTGATATCATGTTTATGGCCGCTATCTTTGACTTTGTTTAGTTTCTTTGAGAGTTCTTTGATTATGATTGCGTATATTGATTTTAAGCAGCAGAAAGTGAGGTATTACACCACTTTGGTCCTGAAATTGCTGATGGAATACATTTATTTATGAATATATCTTTAATACCTTTTTGTTTCATTTCATTATATTCATTTTAATCTCAAGAAATGCATAGAAGTTAATTCATTTGCTAATGCTTTGCAGAGAACATGCATCTAGTGCCTCTGGAAAAGCAGCTTCTGGTATGTCAAGTGATGAAAGAAATCAGGTTAGCTTACTGAAATTCAGCATCTTTCAACTCCCAAAAAGCACATGAATATAAAACATTGGAGGGTGGCAATTTTGACCCATATACTTATGAATGATGAATGGGTGATTTGGTTTGAGTTTTATATCATATCGGTGAAATCAAAAAAATGTGGTCGTAAGAGGAATGGCCAAATTGGTTGTACTCTTCAAACAGGTCAAAGTCACCCAGAGTTTATACAACCTCCTAAACTGTCTTATTCATAGAATTGGATTGTTATTGTAAGGAAGTGCTTCTTAATATTATATTTATTGAGTTATTTTATTTTTTACTTTTGAAATGGACAAAAAAGTGTTCACGAGTCAACCCAACTTGAGGTGTCCTGTTTCGACCGCAGCCCATTTTGACCCATTGTTCAACCCACCCAACCTCCCACCTTTATACAACATTCTTTATGTTGAGTTGTGAACTATTTTTATATTTCTGTAGAGACACGTTTCGGCTCGTGCTCTTATGCCACCTCCGCGGGTATCAAGCAGTTCAAATGCAGTTCAAGGTAAATCAAGATACAATAACTCGTTCCACAAGAACTCGTACTCTCGTAGGGCTGATATGTCGTCATCCAGTAATACATCAACTAGTGTTGAGCAGCCTCCTTATAAAAACCGGAGACCATTGGAGTCTAACCGCAGACCATTGGAGTCTTGGGTGCCTGCAAGCACAGGAAATAGTAGTAGTAATTTGAGTTCCAACTCGGATGCGCGGAAACCAAAAAGAAAGAGGCGGCCTAAGAAGAAGAAACAAGCTTAATGCAAAAAGCATACTTTCAGTTTGAAATGTTGTTTTGTTGCTATGTTTACAAGATACGTTTGTCCACATGAGAGTTTTGTGAACTTAATTCTCTATAGTGTAAAAGAATCATATGCAGGTTTGATGCAATTTCACTTTGCACAGGAATTGCTTCAAGCTATGTAACAAAGATTAATGAAGTTTTGCTCTTTTATTTGACAATCTTTATGCTGGTAAATCCATTTATTCCATGAGAACGCCCTTAAGGACAGTTTTTGGTCCCAGAATATGACACTAGGGTGAACCTGTGTGTGGATGCTGGCTTTAGCTCCAACTTCTCTAGCAATATAATTTTGTTACTACACTTGGGTCAGAGCTCAAATGATGTAATATGACCTGTTACCCAACCTGACTCGACCCGCCTATAAATGGAATCAAAAATAAGCATCACTATATATGTATTTAATGTGTGTTATAAAATCATCTATCATGGAGTATAATACTAAATGACAAACATAGAGATGGATACTAAAGCAGGTTTGATTATGGGTCAAAACTAGTGAAGTTTTGATAATATAAAATTAGTTGTGTTGGAATGGGTGACTCGTTAACATGTCCGTGAGTTGATTTACATATGATACGATTTTTATAGTTCCAAATGTTTAAATACACGTCAAGTAAAGATTAGACCATTTCTCTTTGTATTTTTCGTTTGGTCCACAGACTCGTTAATCCAAGAAAAGACAGATCTTTTTTTCGTTCGTATAACGTGTTGAAATCTGCCTATGTAAACATATAACACAATCGCAATATAATGTATAAATAGAAGTGATAGTATGATTTATCACTTGGGATATGTTGAATGAAAAAGGTGATCTTATATTTAGGTTTTCGTATATGAAAAGGAGTTTTTCATGCCATTTCAATTTTTAATTTTTTCCATTTAATCACCGGTAACCAACGTTAGTGTTATGTGTAAATGATTCCAAAACTTGGGCGTTAGAAAACAGGTTGAACAAAAGCTGAATTATGAGCTGAACCACTTAAACCTTAAAAGAGGTTAACCATAACGATCTATGTGCATCTCTCTCCTAACGAATCAATCTTACTAATTTTTGTGCTAAATTTTCTCTTAGTAAGTTAGTATAATACTATAACTTCATTTTTCTCAGGTCACATTTGATCATTGGATGCTTTTGGAAACTTCTTTCGTGTTAACCACTCTTAATAAGATGATCTAGAGTTCTAAACAAACACTTCTCGAATTGTTCTCTCTAATAATTTGTGGAATGATATCGCGTGGAGCTAACAACATGCATCCTTACGTGCTATTAGACTAAAAGTACTAACTAATGATGTACATATCAGTGGTGGGCTCAGGATTTTCGATCACCGGTGTCGAAAATATAATAATTAAAAAAATTACACTACTCGGCTTAAATAACTAGTGACAATTAATTAATTCAACGGTGTCACTAATAGTAAACCCTATAAAAATTACACTACTCGGTTAAAGTCACTAGTGTCATGTGTCACCGGTACTCATCAAGTGGGTCCGCCCCTGATACATATTAAGTACTTATGAGATAGAAATAAAAATTGGTAAAAAAACAATTGAGTTTTGTTAAAATGTACAACGCGTATTATAAAACAACCTATAGAGATCTCCATTTCAAACCAATTCTATAGGATCATGATCATTATAAAGCAACTCCATTCCTCCAAGCCCAAATAGCCCAAAGAGTAATAATGCAAAATTGCAAACACCATGTAACAATTTGTCAAGAATCTTTTCTTGAATCGACAAAGAAGATGGGTAATGCATTCCCCACCAGCTCCAAGCCTTCCTCCTAACCGGGATCACTTTCGAGCATCTAGTAAGACAATGATCTATAGTTTCCAGCTCCATATCACATAAAGGACATATCATAGAGTTCAACAAAATGCCTCGGGATTCAAGATTATCCTTAGTTTGAAGGAGATTGAGAGCAGCCCGCCATAAATGAACATTGACATTTTTGGGAATCCACGAGTTCCAAATTTGCACCTATCCAAATAACCACCAATCAGCACACGATCTTGAACTAATGAAGTGATATTTTTGATCTTTAACTTTGAACTTAATTTTCTGTTTTCTTTATTTGACTTTTGATACCAAAAAGTCTAATTTAAAATAATTGTATTCCTCACATCTAAAATTCCTCGCATCTAAAAAGTTCATGCACCACACATGCTGACCACTAATTTGTTTAAACAATCACATGTGGATCAATGAAACACATAAATACAAATCATACGAGAAAAGTTCCACTAAGAGCTAAGACCACTGCCTACGATGATTATGTCCTGTCTTCATCACTTTTCCAGGACGACGCCATAGACACGATACAGTTTTGACTACTTGACTATTGTCCTTGGTGGTTTTGTGCTTGGCGAGACGAAGGGAGAACAGTACAAGGTGAGGTCACAAAAGCAGCAACGATCAAATTAAAGAAAAAACTTTTTTTTCAACTGTCAAATATAGAAGAAACAAAATAAAGTTACCGTTTTAAACGGTAATTAGACCGTTTTTTACAAAAAAAATAAAATAAAATATTTTATCATTTTTTTAATACATTTTTTCAATTCCAAACACCATATATGTATACATACAATTACAACACTTTTTCGCATACAATTCTTACCATCTCTAGTTATTTTACACACAAATTATATCAAACACATACACTCAAAAATGGCTAAACATAACCACAACAATTCCCGGTCACAATCAAATGTTTTTTTCAACAACTCAACAATCATATTCCAAATACGTATTATTCACAAGCGAATTCGTCTTCCGCACCTCAATCGAGCAATTTTCTCTAAGTCACAGAATTTTGCACAATTCGCACCACTTGCCAATCCGTTTTCAACCCCGCCCGAAGACCAACGGTCCCGATACCAACATCAACAATGGTATCATCAATATCTACAACAACAACAACAACAATTCGGTCAATACCCACAAACACCATACCCACAAACACAATACTTACAAACACAATACCCACAAACACAATACTTACAAACACAATACCCACAATCATATTACCCACAAACACCACTAAACAAAAATCAATTCAAAAACGTCCAGACACCACCACCTAATGTTGAAGTTGTGGGCGAATCTGAGGCTGCAAAAAAGACAAAGAAAGGAAAAGGTAAAAAAGTTGTGGAACCAAACGATTAGCCAAAAGGTAAAAAAATGTTGTGGACTATGGAAGAAGAAAAGATCTTGGCGGAACGGTGAGTCGAGACTTCCCAAAATGGGGTGATCGGAATTCACAACCGGGGCGACTCTTTATGGAGAGTCATACAAAAAAAGTACAACAGTTGTGTTGATACCAAATGTAATATGGATCAACTAATCGAAAAATGGTCAAAACGTGAAAGAGATGTCCAGCTTTTCCAAAGCGTCTACCAGAAGTATAAAAATGAGTGGCAAAGTGGGATGAACAACACATATGCTATGTTGGGGCCCGTGAAGGATTCATAGATCGAACAAAAAGAAACTTCACTTACGAGTCGACATGCAATGCTTTAAAGGATATCCCAAAGTTCATTTTTTTTAGAAGGTGTTATGAACAACAAACGACACATGAAAGATTTAAGGACGAAGACGGAGGTTACTGCCCGGTCAATCTTGAAGACGAAGACACCCGAACCCGAACTAGAAGCCTAACCCGAACTTGAACTTGAACCATTTATTCAACGACGAACCGATCCATCATCCACCCGGACAAGCTCTAAGTCGCAAAACCCAAAAGAGTTCGGGTTCGTCAGATGCTATTTCCTCACGTTGTTCAGCCAACGATGTCTGATCGTAACTTTTTAGAACCGCACAAACTCAACAAAAAAACAATAGAAACATTAGAAGAAGCCTATAGAAAGAAATTAATGTTTAAGGCGTTTAAGATTCTAAACAACCCGATCAATCTAAGCTTGCCACCTGAGGAACAAACATTACTTTACGGCTTTCTAGAAGAAGTGAAACACATATCTTAGGTCTAACGAAGACATGAACGAGGACTAGACTACTAGTTTAATTTTAGTTGTTTACTTGTCTTAAATTTAGTAGTTTAATTGTATCGTTATTATTGTTGTTGTTATTATTATTATTATTATTATTATTATTATTATTAATGTAATGTATTTTTTATTTTAATTAATGTAATATTTTTTATTTAACTAATGAATGCTTTGATTGAAATTGTGTTTTTAAAAAAATAAATGTATTTGTGTTAATCAAAAGAAAAATTAAATCAACCGGTGAGCTCCAAACAAATTCAGCATTTCAGTCATCATATGTAAAGTTCAGTCTTTTCAAAAAAGTCCTAATGTGATGTTGATTTGAGATTTTAATTCTTCGGTCCTTGCTGTCTTGCTGACTCTGTGAGAGTGGTTTAAAAGTACATGTATAAAATAGTCCAAGGGTCATTTATGTAAAATAACTAAAAAATAAGGTAAATATAAACTTTGTATTTGCATTAAAAAGCTGCACCTTATTAATCCGAAATGTTTATATTTTATTATTATTATTATTATTATTATTATTATTATTATTATTATTATTATTATTATTATTAGGGATATTAGCAAATTTGCCCCCAAAAAAAACTTTATAAAAAAATTTGCCCCAAATATTTGTAAATATACAAATTTACCCTATCCGGTCGCAAGTCAAAACCTGACTTGCGACCCGTTCACATGTGACTCCGACCCCGTTCACTTGAGACCTTGCGACTTGGTGTTGCGACTCCGAACCCGAAGATATGCGACCCGTGCCAAGGGCTTGCGACCGCCAAATTGTTCTTGCGACCGGGAATCAAATTTTGACTTTTTTTTTTTTTTTTTTTTGTAAAATGTGTTAAGTTTCTTGTAAACTTTGAAAATGCATATCTTTTGACTCGTAACTCCGATTAAGTCACCATTTTTTTTGAATTTGTGTATTTTTTCGAGATCTATTCGTTGGCAAACCGCCAAAGTCCAATTTTTTTTTCGAAATTCGACCTTCTTGACCTTCAATTTGACATTTTACCTTAATTTTGACTTTTAAACGCACTTTGACCGCTCATAACTTGCTATAGAAAATTCAAATTTCAAATTCGTAAAATTTACCGTCAATCTGAAGTGTAAACAAACATTAACCCTCAATCATTTAAAAAAAAATTATCAATTTTTGACTTTTTCGACTTTTTTATGGTGGCTTAATCGGAGTTACAAGTCATAAGATATGACTTTCCAAAGTTTACAAGACACTTAACACAATTTACAAAAAAAAAAAAAAAAAAAAAAAAAAAAAGTCAACATTGGTCAATGGTCGCAAATCACGGTGTCAACGGGTCGCAAGAACAATTGGGCGGTCGCAAGCCCTTGGCACGGGTCGCATATCTTCGGGTTCGGAGTCGCAACACCGAGTCGCAGGTTCGCAAGTGAACGGGGTCGCAGTCGCACGTGAACGGGTCGCAAGTCAGGTTTTTGTAACATCCTCCCCATCGGCCTAGTATTTTTCGGTAAATTCATTTCCTTATTTACGTTATTTAATTGAATTAAATTATATGAAATGTTTGATTAGATAATTGTTAGGAATGATTAAATGGGAATTACGGTATTTTTAATTTAAAATACGGATTAGCCTAACTATTAGAACTAATACAATCGTGTGCTAGATTAATGATAATAATACATCGTAGTATACGTAATTATATATATATAAACCCAAAAATCTGGAAATTAATCCTCATTTCATCACCATCTTCATCTCACACTAGAAACACCAAGAACACACACTAAAACACACACTTGCAAAATTGAAGCTTAAATCAAGCCCAAAACATCCCCAAATTGTGCCATTAGATTCGGAATTCATAGAAGATCATTTCTACAACTCATTTCAGTGGATTAAATCAGATTAAGGTTAGTTTTGATTAGTTTTTAGTTTTTTTCTAAAATGAGAGAAAAGTTAGTGATTTGATGAAATTATGTGTTTTTATGTTAAATTGATGAATTTCGAGTGTTTGTTTATGTGTTTACTAAGTGTTAGAACGTTTAGTTGGTGAAAAACGCTGTTAAGATTGAGATTTGAGAATTTTTGGTAAAATCAGCCCAGTTTTCTGCAAAAACGCAGATGAACTGGTTTAGGCGATATTGGTAATATCGCCACCAATATCGCAGGTAATATCGCGATTAATTTCGCTTGCAATATCGCTTGCAATATCGCTAGTGATTTGGCGATATTGGCAATGTCGCTATGGCGATATTGGCAATATCGCTTTTTATGTCGCAGATTTTGAAAATGCGTAAGTGTTACTAAGTTTTGTGAAAATCTTACTAAAAATTAGATTTTGATGAAATTCGCATGGTCACTCAGAATCGATCAAGTAATCAAGACTATGTACCATAGCCCCGTAAGTTTTTGGCCTTTCGGGGTCGTCTTGGGCTTCAAAATGGCATTTTTCAGTTTTTAAATGACGTTCCGGGATTTTCGAGTTTCGTTCCAGATTGAACTCTTACTTCCTTAGACTTCAGGGAATTACCTGCTTGTAAGAATGTGCTATTATGATGATTTAAACTTGATAAATGTTTATTATCTAGATACTATGCGTTGAGATATGTTATACGCTTACGAAATGAGTTACTAACTCATTATCTGTTGTATTCTTAGAGCAGTCGAAGACTCAGTAATATTAGAATTCTGAGAGGTGGATAGTAGCAGACAGGTGAGTGGATCTGCAACTCATAATTTGAGTTAGTTGTAATGGTGTGATTACAACAAGTAACGTAAACCTTGATTGACTGTTTAGTCTGAGTTATGATTTTGTATACCTACTTGTTGTGCATATGTGGCCTTCGGGCATCTGTGTTATTCAGAGGTCAATTGCGATTGGACTTGATTACTACTGTGTTCAACACAGGTTCCAGATACATGTGTTGTCGCTGGAAACTGTGTTGTTGTGTTGTAGTGCCAAGTTATCGGCCTATTCTGTATGGGCCTTTACAGATTGTGGGTAAGTGTTACTGAGGGCCACCGCGGCTGTAGGGTTCCTAAGTAACCGCCGATCCTCTTGAGTTTATGTGTTTACTGTGCTTAATGTAAACAGATTGTTATGCTGAATTGAATTGTTAGTTGTACATTCATTCACTTAGCTTTGTGCTAATCCCACCATTTCCCTTCCTGCAGGTTATGCATGTCTTTTGTGGGTTGGGCAGGAAGGTGGTTTTGAAGAATGTTTGACACGTTCCATCACTCTGATATGTTTACGAATGTTTTGTAAATTAACGTGTATGTGGATTTTGTATAACAATTATATGTTTTGTTTCAGCAATATTTTAATATTGTAAACTCGCGAAAAATCTATGGTCATTTTGTAAGATAAGTTATAATATTATCTTTTATCCATCGCTTCCGAGTCAAATTACTATTTTAACCTTGATTTAATTTAAGGGGTGTTATAGTTTTGACTTGCGACCGGGTAGGGTAAATTTGTATATTTACAAATATTTTGTAACATCCCAAAGTTTGAAAGGAATTTCGGAATTTAAAATAAAGTTTATGAATCCTACGAGCTATTTGTTGATGTCTCGAGTTAGAAGTTGTACGACACTAAGGTTAGAGTCACAAGTGGGATTTAATTAAGATTGAGGAGCTTAAGTGAAAATAACAATTTATATATATATTAAAACTCTTCTAAATACTTCAAAACATTTCCAGAAGACTCAAATTTCGTTCAATTAGAGAGAGAAACGAGTTTTAGAGAGAGAAACGAGTTTTTAGAGAGAGAAACGCCTAATTCAAGTTGAAAATTGAAGATTTGAAGGATTAGAACCGTGATTAAGGTAAGATTATGTTAGTTGATGTTATTATTAAGGTTTGAACGGGTTAATTTGGTTAAATCGAGCTTTGATTGTGAAAAATTCGGTTTTGGAGTCGGCTGTGTTCGTCCTGCGAGTTGACTTTGCGAGTTGACTTGCGAGTTGAGTTTCAGTTGCGAGTTGACTTTGCGAGTTGACTTGCGAGTTGAGTTCAGTTGCGAGTTGAGTTTCAGTTGCGAGTTGACTTTGCGAGTTGACTTGCGAGTTGAGTTCAGTTGCGAGTTGAGTTCAGTTGCGAGTTGAGTTCAGTTGCGAGTTGAGTTTCAGTTGCGAGTTGAGTTTCAGTTGCGAGTTGAGTTCAGTTGCGAGTTGAGTTCAGTTGCGAGTTGACCTGCGAGTTGACTTGCGAGTTCAGTTCAGTTGAGTTGCGAGTTGACCTGCGAGTTGACTTGCAAGTTCAGTTCAGTTCAGTTGAGTTGCGAGTTGACCTGCGTGTTGACTTGTGAGTTCAGTTCAGTTCAGTTGAGTTGCGAGTTGACCTGAGAGTTGACTTGCGAGTTCAGTTCAGTTGAGTTGAGTTGCGAGTTGACCTGCGAGTTGACTTGCGAGTTCAGTTGAGTTCAGTTGACTTTTGCCAGTTGACTTTGCAAGTTGACTTTTACGAGTTGACTTTGCGAACTGAGACAATTATATATGAAAACTTGGTTTTAAACCTGATAATAAGTTTTTGACATTCTAGATATACAAATCTCCAGAGTTGTACTAAAGCCGTGAGAGACCAGAGGTTTGCAGAACTACGCGTGTTTCGAGGTAAGTAATGGGTGGGATTAAATAGAAGGGAAAATACATTTAGATTACAGGAGTAATTGAGTGTGTTTGGCAATAATGCCGTTAATTTATGTGATTGGCAGCTTTTGCCTTTAATTTATATGTTTGGCAGCAGTGCCGTGTATTTACTTTATGCTGAGTGGTCATAAAGGGTTTGGCAGCAGTGCCGTGTATTTACTTTATGCTGAGTGGTCATAAAGGGATTGGCAGCAGTGCCGTGTATTTACTTTATGCTGAGTGGTCATAAAGGGATTGGCAGCAGTGCCGTGTACTTACTTTATGCTGAGTGGTCATAAAGGGATTGGCAGCAGTGCCGTGTACTTACTTTATGCTGAGTGGTCATAAAGGGATTGGCAGCAGTGCCGTGTATTTACTTTATGCTGAGTGGTCATAAAGGGATTGGCAGCAGTGCCGTATAATTACTTTATGCTGAGTGGTCATAAAGGGATTGGCAGCAGTGCCGTGTATTTACTTAATGCTGAGTGGTCATAAAGGGATTGGCAGCAGTGCCGTGTATTTACTTTATGCTGAGTGGTCATAAAGGGATTGGCAGCAGTGCCGTGTATTTACTTTATGCTGAGTGGTCATAAAGGGATTGACAGCAGTGCCGTGTATTTACTTTATGCTGAGTGGTCATAAAGGGATTGGCAACAGTGTCGTGTACTTACTTTATGCTGAGTGGTCATAAAGGGATTGGAAGCAGTGCCGTGTATTTACTTTATGCTGAGTGGTCATAAAGGGATTGGCGGCAGTGCCGTGAAATTTATCTTATGCTGAGTGATCATAAGTGAATTTATTGTGTAATGATGATTTGATTATGTATTGCCCTTACTTACTAAGCCAGTGGGCTTACCCATTTCGTTGTTGTTTTATTTTATAGGTGGGTCCAGCAAGGGGAAGGAAAGTCTTGGGAAAGGGCCGCGGTGCGAATAGTGGTGTGCTTACTATGTTTGGTAGTAAGTGTTTATTCCCGTTGAATCATGCTCAGATATTGAGGGAGCCTTTTTGGAAAGATAAACATATGATTGTAATATTAAGAATGATGTATCTTTCGTATATATATGAATGTAAAGTGTTGTTGTTATAAAAAAAAAAAATGTGTCTTAAAATAAACGGGTGTTACATATTTGGGGCAAATTTGTTTATAAAATTCTTGTTGAGGCAAATTTGCTAATATCCCTTATTATTATTATTATTATCTTAATTTTCTGAATGCGAGTGATAAATCCCATGGAACCCGCGAAACCACCGATTGCATTCTTGTTCATATATTCATTAATTTCAAAAGGTTTGATTTTCAAAGTTTTCACTGAAGGTGTCACTTTTGAAGAAGCTAAACACCTCAGAGATGAGGTTAATATTTTATTTTCTAATAATTTTATAATTATTATGTATTTATGTGATGTACACATGTGTAGGTATTCAAAGATTTGAATGTTGTTGGGGGTTAAGAATGTATAGAGGTTGATTGTGATTGTTATTTCACATATGTTCTGACCCCCAGCACTTGTAGTTTAGTTGCATTAATACTCCACTTATATGATTTGTTTGAACTTTGAAGGCCAAACTCACGTACCCATTAAACCTATCTATATTGAATCTATAACTTCTTGATTGATGACAATATTAAATTCTTATGATCTGTTTTCCTTTTTAACCAAACTTTCTCGGTCTATGTGCTTGACTCGTTAGCTTAAAAATATAACCAGAATTGGCTTGTCTTTTTGCCTTTTATTTATATTAGTTAAATTGGGTAAAGTAAACATTTATGTGATGCATGTCACAGGGTTTTGTCCGGGACTAACACACGAGCAAATGTATGGCTTATCAAACGTGGCTTCACCAGACACGGTCCGTGAGGATGAGTCATCTACAGACGAAAGTGAGAACGGTGCTGGTCAAAGCCAGTCAACTAGTAGTGCTTTCGGATTTAGTGTCTAACCATGGATCAATGAAGGATTCAACTAACCAAGGATCGGTGACTCATGAACATTAGATTGTTAAGTTTGATTCAACATCAATTGCGTTATAGATTGTACAACGACTTTTGTTGCATTAGTGTTTTTGGGTGAAATCTACCCCTCGTATAACTATGTTATACACTAATACTATTTTCATATAAACTTGTTACTCCATGCAATTTGGTTTAAATGTAGCCAAACTTTAAAGATTGTGTAGTACAATTAGGGGAAGTGGAGTGCTAATCGTTTCAAGTTTTCTTTTCTAACTTTACAAAGATTTGGAGAGACGAAAGATTATGCTTAAAGTTTATATTTCTTCTCTTTCTTTTTATCCAACGGCAACACATAATTAAAAGGGAACTTCTTTTCTCTTCTTCTGTTTTATGTCTTTTCTTTTATTTCTATTCTTTTCTTTCGTAAAATAACTCGAGAAGGAGCCTTTAAATCCTAATTGCAGTGTTAATATATTTGTTGTTTTAGGATTTCTTAGTATACCTTCTTAAGAGTGTGCATCCAATTAAAATAGTGCTAATCATTTCAACTTTTATTAATTAAAAATTTAAAATCTTCTTTTTAAGTTTTGCTCTTATTCAAAATTGATAACGAGTCTCTCTCTATCTATATATATGTATTATATATATACATTTAAGTTCAAATAAAAAATCTAAGTATCGTAGGAATGTAAAAAATGACTTCAAGCTCATTTTTAAATATCTAAAGTATATTATTTTATAAAATTTTCTTTGTTGCTCCTTATTCAAATAACTTTTAGAAATTAATTTTCAAATAAAAAAAATTTCAACTTTATTTATATTTCTTAATTATTTTTTATTAATTTTTTTATTCATAATAATCACATTTTTAACTAGATAATTACATGAATAATATGTGATTATCAAAATGTTATTTTGTCATTATCTCGAACACATAATAATCATATTATATTAAAGAATAATCACATGTGATTATCATGTTATATATTGTGATTATCCTGAATAATCACAACAGTAATGACTGTAAAAATTTTTTGAAAAAAAAGTTGATATTTTTTATTAAAATTTTTATCATAGCTTGAAAAAGTTATTTTAATAATGATCATAGTTTTTTTTGAAGAAAGATGTGTTTTAATTATTCAAAAAGTGATTTCAAAGTTATTCCTACGTTATAACGATATTTATGTTTTTTATTTGAACCTTCCCATATATATAAATTATGTCTCTTATATAAATCAGACATTATCTTTGCTGTGGGGATCAAGAGGGAAACAAAAAAATTAGGGAATGAGGGAAACAAATCTCAACTCTTGAAATTTTAAAAATCACAAATAATTTCAAAATTAAACATTCATCGTAAATGAATGTTAAAAACATTTATTTATGAAAAAATTAAGGGCTAAAATTTGATTCCAAACTTCTCCAAAATTTTTAAGATCCTTTTCTGTTATATATGTAATATGTACAAAATAATGTAATTCGTGTTGTTTAACTTTTTCCTACGGTTCAATAAAAAATGTTTGAAAATTACGAAACAAAAAATCTATTTGTAAATCCAAGAATTCAAGATTACAGTCCTTCACTCTTATTTTAAATCCTTTTTAGAAAAACTCTTATTTTAAATTCACGGTTCCTATTTATTGGCGCCATGAAATGAAATCCAATATCTTAAATTTTCTCCACAATTGCCAAACCCTCAAATCCCTAAGATCTGTTCATGCTATACTTGTAGTAAACGGTTTAATTGCTTCATCTGACATTATACTCAACAAGATCATTCGCTTTTACTTTCGTTTTGGATCATCTGATCATGCACACAAGGTGTTCGACCAAATTCCCCAACCAAATGTCTTCCTATGGACATCCATGGTTCATGGGCACGTCGAAAACAAACTTTACTCAGAAGGGTTTCTACTTTTCCGTAGAATGCTTCGAGAGTCAGTTGCACCATTGAATTATACAATTATCACAATACTCAAAGGTTTAGCTAGAGAAGCTAAATTAATTCATGGTGAGTTGGTTTATGGACTAGTGTTAAAATGTGGGTTTGATTTCGACGTCATGGTGCAAAATTCTATGCTTGATTTGTTAATGAGATGTGAGAAAACTGATTTGGCTAGATGTGTGTTCGAAGAGATGCATGAAAAAGATATCGTGTCATGGAATTCGATGATATTTGGGTATTGTAACAATGGAAGGATTGATATTGCCCGAGAGTTATTTAGTAGTATGCCCGATCGTAATGTCATTACTTGGACTAGCATTATATGTGGGTATGTGAAGGTTGGTGATATGACAGAAGCACGTGTTTTATTTGAGGCAATGCCTGTTAAAGACTTGGCATCATGGAATGTTATGCTTTCTGGTTATGTGGACAATGGGGACATCGATGCTGCTACAGATATTTTTAATACAATGCCTTCACGTGATGTTGGATCTTGGAATTTGATCGTGTCTGCGTGTTGTAAAGTGGGAAATCTTGAATCAGCAAGAAATTACTTTGATAAGATGCCTAGTAAAAATGTGGCATCGTGGACTATGATGATTGATGGTTACATGAAATCTGGTAATGTTGATGAGGCAAAGATTTTATTTGATCAAATGCCCCAGCGGAATTTAATTTCATGGTCTTCTATGATAGGAGGTTATGCTAAAAATGGAAAACCAAAAACTGCTTTAGAGTTGCTAGAAGCGTTCAAAAACGAGCGTATTAAGCCTGATGAAACGTTTATACTTGGGGTTATTTCGGCTTGTTCTCAATTAGGTGTTTTAGATGCGGCCGAGTCAGTAATCAACGAATATGTGGGTCCCCGACTTTTCTCCAATTTACATGTGGCCACTAGTTTGGTTGACATGTACGCAAAATGTGGAGACCTTAAAAAGGCTACACAAGTGTTTGAGATGACTTCTGGAAAAGACTTGTTTTGTTACAGTACTATGGTTGTAGCCTATGCGAATCACGGGTTCGGTCGAGAGGCCATTTCGTTGTTCGAGGAATTGAAAAGAAATAATTTGGAACCCGATGCAGCGATGTTTATTGGTCTTTTGAGTGGTTGTAACCACGGAGGTCTTATTGTTGAGGGGTGGAGGTATTTTAAACAAATGACCGATGAATATGGGATTCAACCGACAGATAAGCACTATGCATGCATGGTTGATCTTTTAGGGCGTGCAGGGTGCCTTAATGAGGCTTATAACCTAATATGTAGCATGAAAGTAGCACCCTCTGCAGCTGTTTGGAGTTCGTTGCTTGCAGCTTGTAGTGTACGGTGCAATGTTGAGCTGGCTGAAGTTGCAGCTAATGAATTATTTAAGATTGATCCCGATAATTCAGGGAACTACATTCTTTTATCAAATATATATGCTTCTTTAAAGCAGTGGCAAAATGTTGCTAAAGTGAGAGCAATGATCAGGCAGAATCGGGTGAGGAAGAATAAAGGTTCGAGTTGGATTGAGTTAGACTCTGTGGTGTACGAATTTGTTATGGGCGATTTTCAGCATTTAAATTCTGATAATATAAGTTATATCTTGGATCTACTCTGTGAAGAAATGAAGCTTGAAGATTAAGAGATAGTTGTTTAACATCAAGTTTGTTTCTCTTTAGTTTATACTTGTACAACGGTTGAAGATATAAATGGGTCAAATCCCCTTGACACTTCGCTGCTCGAAGGTCACACGCCAACAAAGGACAGCTAAATTTATGTATGTGTAGACTTACTTCTTATTTATGTGATGCATAGTGCGTTAATTTTGCAAGTACTAATTGGTGTAGAATAAATATTCTACTCATCTGATATAATCAATAGATTCTTTATTGTAGGTTTTAGATCAATAAGCAAGGACTATAATCCATATATTTTAATTAGCTCTTGATCATTGTTATGTTAATTTTTCAATGCTTTAACCATGAGGAAGGATGTTTATGCTCTAACTTAATTGTTCCATGAAGTTATCACTTATACAGATGTAGTAATTATACAAGTTCTAGGCTTTGGTCAAGAGTAGCTGATATGCAACTTTAGTTTAACTTCAATTCTGCAGCCTATGTTTTCTAAACCCGTACTGCACTGGAACTAGTTTTCTAAAAACAATTTTGTAACTTGGTAAGAGCTGTCAATTGCTGGAAAATAAAATGTTAGTGATAAATGATCTTACTTCTTTCATTTACTTAGCTCCTTTCCAACATACGACCTATTTAGGTTAGATTACTGTGTTCTCTTAATCGCATAAAAAAGCTGTAACACAATCTTTTGGTTATTGATGTCGAATCACAATGTAACCGGTGAGCAGTAGATTTAATTGATAATCTAGTGTCAAAGGCCTCTTTGTTTCCTGTCAACAATTGGCTTAAGAACTTTGGTTTGACCTTTGTGATGGTTTCCTCTACCTAAGTTAGTGACAATTCACTCTTGTAATGGCAATTAGATGATGGAAATATGTATGTATCACAGCTTCTGAAAGTCCTAACAGTTTCAATTAGCTTGCTTCTATCTTTGTGAATTATTGGGTGGACAATCTAAAAAACTGGGGAAGGGGGTGTGTTTTGGTATGCTTGTGTTATTATTTTTTCTATATATGATTTTATGTGTATATATATATATATATGTTGTGTATTGTCACTGTAGATAATGTTGTAAGGGGCCGGACTTCTTCGTAGTGCTCTCTCCATGCCTCATTTTATAAGAAACCTCAAAATGGCTCTATTTCATTATATTCCATGAATATTCCAATTCCATTCATTTAATATCCTTTTGGTGTCATCCTATTTTGTTCCAACACATTTTATGTGACCACAACCATCACTCATAGGATATCAGTTCATATGTGTGGTAAGATATTCTTCTTGGTTAATCTTTTCCTTGCTGGATGAACCTCAATCTATATACGTGGATGGACTTCCTACGAGTACATATTTACATTTAGGCACTCCCAATAGATGATGCTTCTTCAGAGTTTCTTTAGTGTCGGTACAACGTCACGTTAACATTTATTAAAAAAGACTAAACAAAGAATGAACATTACTAACATATGATGTTTCTTCAAAAAGACTGGATCCCTACTATTTATTTAAACTTTCTTTTTTCAATTAACATAATTACAATTATAATTTTAAAACATAAATTTAAATAGAACACATTCATTAAAAATAAAACATTACATTAATTTATTTTAAAAAATATAACATGACATTTAAAAATAAAAATGACATTACATTAACTACAAAGTAGAAGTACGATTACATTAATTATTTCGAACATGAAAATCTGACGGGATCAAATGTGTTCGACAAGAGCATTCGAAGTTGATGATGCACACTCGAATCTTGTAATTCTCTGCTCATACGAAGTTGCACTTCAACCCTCTCCGACCATGATCGCCGCGAAAGATTATTCGGGTCTGAGGGGTGGTTTTCCTCAAGTTGACATATATTGCGTCCATTATTTTTGATTATCATGTTGTGTAAAATCACACAAGGATACATATTCTTCGTATCTTGTTGGTGCTATATGGTCTTGCCGGTTTTTTAATGATTGTCCAACGACATTGAAGCACACCAAATGCTCGTTCAACATCCTTTCTTGTAGATTATTGTAATCTCTTGAATTTCATGGTCTTTTCCTCAATCGGACTTTTAAACGACTTAACAAGAGTCGCCCATTCTGGATAAATTCCGTGAACGAGGTAATATCCTTTCTTGAATTGAACCTCGTTTACATTATACACTACCTAGGGATCTCTATCTTGCCACAAACATTGACCTGCGCCGAGACGATTTCTAGGTTAGAATCTTCTAGGTGCTCTTAGTAGTGAACTTTCGGCTTCGTTTTCTTCATCTTCTTCCAACGTTTCAATTGTATCGAGCATAGCAATCGAATTGAAACAAGCAGTCAATAATTTGATATCTTCAATATCAAAAACTTCGCCATGAAAAGAATCAATAGGTTCTGCAAGTTGTTGTAATGTGTATGAGAGCGTGCATCAAGTTTTATTTTCGATATGAACGGAATGCAATAACCTTTTGGTGTCCATCATCGTTTGCGGGTTCACATTATGTGTCCAGTTCAAGTTTCAGTATAATTTATGTATAGAATTAAGTCGTATCCTATGTGCATCAAGTTATTTTATTGTGCCAGGTTGCTTTATGTGCATCAGATTGTATTTGTGAATTTTTTTAGTATGTTACAACTCAACTTGATGAGGGTGACTGGAGAAATTAAAGAAGATGAAGATGAAAGTAAGTAGGTCCCAGACATGGATATTTGGGGTTATTAAAAAAGGTTGTACTCTCTTTTGTACTGTGCATCAGAAGTTGTTTCTTGTGCATCGGATGTGTTTGTGTAGCAAAATAAAATTGATATGTACTGTGAAATATTGTTTTATAAATTTCGCTGGTCATCATGAGTTTTGTTAATTGTGTTGATGTCCATCATGAAATGGAATTGAAACTTGTGTGGATGTGCATCACCAAAACCGATTGTTTATTTGAGCTGGTGTAGCAAATGTCTGTTTTACCCTTGAGTGTTATTTATTGTGGATTTCACTTCTTAGAAAGTCTGATCGCATCGTAATCACATATAATGGTCAAGAATTTATTTAATTTATTCTAGAATAAATATTATTTCACAATAGCCGATTCATATATATGTATTTATATTATATATGAACGATCCTAAGCACTTTTTTAAAAATATTAAAAAACATCAACATTTGTTACGATGAATTTTAAATTTACCAATAAAAATGTCAACAAATAATTATTTTTTCTAATAAATATTATAAATTTCACGGTATAAATTTTAAATTTACCAATAAAAACGTCAACATTCATAGTATAAATTTACAAAAAACAGTTATAAATTTCACATTTATTTTACATTTATATTAGTGAAATTAAAGATTCACCTTGATGAATGTTAACGTTTCCCCCCGAAAAAAGGGTTGGCCATCGTAACACAAAACTTAATATAAAACAAAGCAGACACCATCTGAGCCAATGGGATCATTATGATGAGATTGGTTTCAATTTTTAAGTCAAAACAACATTAATTACTTTTGAAGGACAAAGTAAACATTCTAACACATGATGACGATGATTATTCTAGTGATGCATACAAAATTTTTCGGTGATACTGATTTCATACCATTTGAAAGTTACAAACTCCACATATTTGATACACGAAGAATATAAAAATGGGGGTTTAAATTTTAATTAAATGCTTATAATTATGCAAGTAAAATTACTAATTCACCATTTGACTAAAATGTTATTTTATTTATTTTACAATAAAAATTATTGTATTTGATCTAACTGCTATATATAATAATAATAATAATAATAATAATAATAATAATATGCACATATATGTAGATATTTTTTTGTGTATGACGTACTAAAAATATAATTACACGTCCGTATATACATATAGGATGTCTCCATATGTGCAAATATGTGTAGGTATTGTGTGTAATATGTATATAATTAGCATATATCCATGCGTCTGTGTGCGTTCGTATCTCTGTTTGTGTGCGTTTGTGCGTGTGCATGGTGAAAGAAAAAAAAGAAAAACATAGCTGATTATTGTCATTCTATAAAACTTCAAATGTTTAGTTAGAAGTGTTAGACTTAGGGAACGAGCCGACCTTAGAGTTTTACTTTCTCATATTGTGTTCACGTTACAACACTAATACATGATGTAAGATGCATCAATGTGTTTCTTCCATATGTATATGCATTCATGAAGTATTCAAATTGTATCATACTTATTGTCTGATAACTCAGAATCCAAATAGAATATCCCTTGACAACACACAGAATCTTATACAGTAGCATCACAAGTTAAACACCAATTTGTGCAAGCAGAAATTAGGTAAATCAAGATTTGGTGATGATCTGGATTTGCTTAACATTAGTGGTTAAAATTTAAAAAGTGTCCCTGGTTTTGAGATAAGGTGGATAGCCATATGTATTAGACCCACACATAATTAATTATTAGTTGTGGACTTAGGAGGGGCCCTTTCCCCCCACAAGAGGGTAGGAATAAATGTTGGCCTTTGTTTGGTTATCCCTTTATATAATATTGCAATTGCAATGACAAAGTTAATTAAAGGAATGTAATTTTATTTTCTACTTTATCAATAGTGTTTTAGGAGATTAGTATTGCTTAGTCACTTGGTAACACAAAACTCAAGTATGCTGCTACCAGTTTTTACTTTTTACCTTTTAAGGTCAAACACAATGTCTCTAGCTTGTATTTAGGATGAATTTCCTTCAAATTCGTTCACCAATATTTTTACTTTCTATATTACTATATGCTATAAGGAAATGAAAATTTACTGTGCTTAACCTCAAAAGCCGAAACAGTATGTGTTATTAAGATTAGTTCTCCTAATGGGTACCAAGTGAGAAAGCAGACTATTAAATCCACAAATGAAGGTGCTTACTTCTTGGTGAACAAATATAATTGATTTTGTATATCACAAATGAGATACTGTGAGTTACTTTCTGTCTAAATGTTTGCCAAAGTCCAAACAGATATACTATTTACTTGGGTAAACACATCTCTTACATGTGCTTAGCCCTTGAAATTCACTGAACCTTTATCTTGATTAAATAAATTAAAACATTGAAAACTTAAATTGCCTTTAGAAAAATTAAAGACCAAGTAAAGTGAAACTTGATAGGAAATTATAAATCCCATCTTTTGAGTTAAAAAATTAGTCACAGATCTTTTGTTAATAGCACAGGGCTCCAAAAGGATTATACTTTACAACTTGTATTATGACTTTACATTAGAAAAATGTCTACAAAGCACAATTAAAGGTGTAGACTGCTTAATTTAATAATCAATCTTAATGCTAAAGTTAGTTTAAGGGTAATTCATGCCTACCAATCAGGTAGCATAATTATTAGTATTATCTTTATTTAGTTGAATAATAAACCGACACGCTTACTTTTAGCGACATCTTAATTGCGTTTACAACTTAAATTATATTCCATCCACATGAAGCAATAGTATAGAGTTGGAATCTCTCTAAGTTTTGACAAGGGATTAGTATTCTCATTCATTTAATGTTAATATTCGGTAGAAACAATGTTTAACAGTTAATGAATACCGATAACTTCTCTTCCAGCCTCGATCAATCACAACCCGTGATCACCATTGACCTTCAAAGGCCTCATGTACCATGTGACTTTATATCATTATTCTTATTCTGCTACGGAAAACATAGTGTTAAAAAATGCATTTCTGCAGGCCTGCTCTTTGTATATCAGTACGTTTTGAATTTGAAATGAAAGAATATTCGAGTTAGTAACTAAAAGTAGGTGATGTGTAGTTCTTAAGGCACTGACGGTTACTATATATTAATGTATTTTAACAGCATAATACGGGCGTTTATTGTTATCGATCTGTAGGAAGATATGTATTGATATCAGACATGACATGTTTAGAAGATATCTTATGTGCTGGATATTTGACATTTACTTTGCACCTTTAATAATTCATTTGATTCAATTCCTTCCCTTTTCCCTTATGATCATAACACCCATTATTAGTTGTCGAATTTGAATGCTCGCCTTTCTGTTAAACTGTTTATGTGACTCATGGGACTCATGTGACTCAAAGTTGTTTAGTGGATTAGTGGTCCATAATTTTGTTAAATGTGTTAATAGGTTATTAGATCTAGACATGGATCAATCTCTAGGAGTTGTTGTTTCCAGAATTCGATCATCGATCTGATTGGAGATAATGACCCAAAAACTGATACATAGATCAAGTAGTAATCATATAATACAATCTGGTATACTAGTAGGAAAATAATGCATTAAATTAAAATGATATATATGGTTCTATACAATTGCTTTGGAATAGTGTAGTTATAAGAAACTTTGAATCAAAATTTAATATTTATTACAAACAAGACATTGAACATCAAAGAACCTCAAAAAACATCACTGATATTCCTGCCACAAATTTACAGAAGCAAAATTATATATATATGATGATCATAATCATACTATGGATTGACTTAAGTTTTCAGTAAATCCTATTTCTTTTTTCTTGAACTTTTCCTTCATTGATACAGAGGATATATTCAAAATATGAAAATAGTTCTTGGAGAACTCAAGCTGAAAGATTCATCCTTCTCTTTCACTCCGTGCTATACTTCAAGATTTCATCTTTATTTTCATACATTGCATCCCAACCCTTTTGCTTCTGACCCTTTCATGATTCTCATTCTTTTGCATGATACCATAAACATTCTGCACATCACATATCATAACATTCATGAGCATACTGTCACATCACATAATTATAAAAACAAGTTTGTTTGTTTTTTTTTTGTAAAAAAAGGACTTACTCCCATGGAACATCACCAACAAGCATCCAATCACCATCTTTGTCTTCATAAGTAGGTGCATATTCAGATCCTTTATATCCATCTCTTTCAGAATACACACCAATTGTGAGTTTGAACATATTCTCCAAAGCTTTTAGAAGCTCTGGGTAACCTTTATAAACTTTCAAGTCTATCTTCCTAAGATAAGGTGCACCATCCATGCTAACTTTCACGTACATCCCACTTTCCGTTTCGGTCTTTTTCACTTGAAAATTGTTCCTCCTGTAGTTCCTCACTGGTGGCCATCCAACCACTTGTGATCTGAAAAATACATTCAAAACACACACATTAATCACTAATAATTAATAGTTAATTCACATATGTGAAAATAAAATAAAATGATATGGGCTTTTAACAATACACAATATATGTATTGTTACACGTTGGACCGCATACAGATCATACTTCTTTGGATATATTTGAAGTTTTGGTTAATTATGATGAAGTTCGATTAATTGACTTACTTGGCTGCAGGAGCAGTTTCCATATCAGATTCTTTGGCTATAGAGCTGCCTTTGGATTCACTGCAGTCATCATTGTTTTCGGGCTGCGATCGTTTGTTGTTGTTGTTCTTGTAACATGATTCGTTATCGGATTCGTCTCTTCCGGGCAATCCTAGTGTAAGACTCAAACCATCTTCCATATTCATTTTGGTATCCACTGTTTTGAACTTTTTTCTCTCAAAGTTGAATGATGAAATTGGACCAATAAAGTTTGTTATTTCTTCCAAGAGTTTTTGTTGATTGAAATGTTAGATAGGTTTGGTATATTTATATATGGATATGGTGCTAAATATAACAAGAGGGGTGGGGTAGGGTCAAATTTTTTATGTTTCTTGGTGGGGTAGGGAGGTTAGATATCTGTTTTTCTTTTCCCCCCTTATTTTCTTTTTTAAGTTTCATACTTTTTCTTCACCTAAAACTAATCAATTATCTTCCTTTTTTTATATAGTTTGGTTAAGCTTTGTGTTGAATTTTATTCGAACCTTATGTTCTCTAATTTGGTTTTTGTTAGATTGATCAAATACTATTGTATAAGTATCACTTTCATTTTACCAAAATGGACCAATATTAAAGGAAGTCACTGAACATATAACAAAACTTCAGGTAAAGTTTAACATACTATCAAATACTTTGATTATTTTTAGTTACTAAATCACAGTATAGAACTAGATACAATCTTTTATTGACCACATTGGATGATATATTAGATATGAATTAATAAGAGTCAAATATTTATGTGAAATTACATTACATATAGAATTAAAAGAATATAGAATAGTTTACCAGTAAAGTTTATGTAGATAAATTAAATGAGTGGAGGAAATTAAAGAGGTTGAAGGGGAGGTATCAAAAGTGAATGTATTAAGGACAAAGGCAAGCTAAGCTGTCGGTTGCATTAGCATCACCTTTGAGGCAAATGTTGCAAATTTTCAGGGGACAACACATAGACAAGTTCAGCCGCCCATATGGAAATGTATTAAACTTTCCTCATATCATCTAACGGTCAAGCTTTAGTCTTGAAATGAAATCTTGATCGTTCATTTCTCTTACTTTGTTATGCTAGAGCATCCCATGTGAGCACTTATATGGACCCACATGGGTATTGTATGTTGAACACTCGTTAGCAAAGTCATAAAATCTATAACAGAAACGGATTAGTTGACTTGATTTTTAATGACCCAAAAACTGCTAACGTTCAGACTTAAAATATGCTAAAAACTAAAAACCATGGGTTTTAATGACTTGGTTTTTTGTAAAAGGTTTGAAATTGTGGGCAATTTGTTAATGGTCAAAACTTGATGCTAAAAACACGCACCTTGTTGTTAACTCATTCAACATGAACTTTACACAATGCAGTTACCGTTTGCATCTAGATACATGAATGTGCAAGTATTTACATTCATTTCCAAGTAATTCATGAGGTACTTCAATACTTGTGTTATACGAATTATGCGCATTAAGTCTATCAAAATTGTCGCATAATATGTCACGCCTAAGCGAATAGTGTACAAAAAATATATTTTTTCTCCTAAACTTGTCTGTCACAAGTTTGTTACAATCCTTGAACTTTTGCTCTTTGTTCTTTATATCCCTTTACAAATTTTGATTGTGACAGAAAAAAATGAGTAATGGTACAAAAGCTGCATTGGACATACCAACCATGACAATGAAGGGAATCATATCATGTTTGTATGGATTCAATTTTGTATTTCAGAACTGCTCTGCTTGATGTTTCACTATTTCTGTATTAAATTGTGTATAATTTATTGATGTTTATGCAATTTAGTGTTGACTTCATTGAAGCTAAACCATTTGACAAAGTGGGAACATTGCTTGAAATTCACTTGACTTGCATTTTAAACCTCCCGAAAATGGGCAAATGCGTTAAATTTCTTGTAAATTTGTCTATAAATCTTGCTATTTCTTGCTATGTTCATGTGCATAGAGCCATAGATACATGATGAATTTGATTACATGCGAAGCAAAGAGCATGTAATTTCCAAAACCTGAATAGTCAACTCGATAATGTACATGTACTAATGCATAAAATAGAAGATATATTTTATTACTTGATTTATATTGTGAAAATGGAGATAACATTTGGTGAAGTGTGTGGTTGAACAAAAGAGTCCAAAATATCTCTTTTTGTGAGATGTGGTTTGTACCTTCTGGAGGGTTATTCAGCATTTAAGACTAGCCAGCTGTTAATTGGAGCCCAGCCCACTGTTTAATTCTATAGTTTGACCTTTGACTATATCACAAGTAAATTGAGAACCATTTAGCTTATAAAATAATTTTACAGTTTTGCGATAATTGATCTTACTAATTAACGAGCAGAACAAGCCATTAAAATCACCACAAGCATTAACCACCGTCTACCGGAAAGATAATTTATATATATTTGGAATGGCAGATTGGCAGTTTGACTGCATTGTACATGTGTCACGTTTTTTGTTTTTTTAGCATAATTTTATTCATGAACGCATTATTTTAGTCGTTAAGTTTTTCTTTCAAAAGTATGATCTTAGTTCATATCCTTTTTAATATTCATTTTTTTTATCATAGATCTAGGTTCAAATGAGAAACCTAAATATCGTAGAAACGTAAGAAATGACTTCAAACTCATTTTTAAATATTCAAAACACGTTATTTTACAAAATTTTATTCGTAGCTCCTCATTCAAATAACTTTTATAAACTATTTATCAAATAAAAAAATTTTTTACTTTTTTTTATTTTTTAATTATTTTTCATTAATTTTTTTATTCATAATAATCACATTTTTTAACTAGATAATCACATGAATAATATGTGATTATCAAAATCCTATTTTGTAATTATCTCGAACACATAATAATCACAACAGTAACGACTGCAAAAAAAGTTCGAACAAAAAAGTTAATATTTTTAGTTAAATTTTTTATCATAGTTTTCAAAGGTTATTTTAGTAATAATCATTAAAAAAAATTTGAAGAAAAATGTGTTTTAGATATTTAAAATGAGTTTGAAGTCATTTCTCACGTTCTCACGATATTTAGGTTTTTTATTTGAACCCTCCCCTATAATTATAAAATATATCTTTTCAAATTTGGAAAGTTCTGTGAAATGCAAAAAATATCATATCAAAATCCAACATTTAAACATTAGATTTGGAATTGAAATCGCATTAACAATTGCATGAGGGTTGGGATCCCACAATGTCTAGTGGTCTCACCATATTGGCCAAGTATTTGCAATCAAAAATACTTTGGGTCCATTGACACTATTGTACATATGTTTTTAGAAAGCAGACACACTAAATTTTTAAAAGTAAGCTTGCATACATAATAAATGTTATTAGTTTCTTCTAATAATTGATAAAGTACAAATATGTAAAACTATATTGCAACTTTCTGTAAAATGAAATAACCCTAGTTTAAAATAATTTAAACAAGAGTTTGCATTTAAATAACAAAAAACAAAAGTAAAATGACAAAGTTATATAATGAAAGGTATATCCTAATGCATATATTGGAGCAAGTAAAAAACTAGTTTAGTGGAACAAGTGTAAGATATACTCAAATTTGGTGGCAAAAAAGTAAGAAACAAACTCTGCTTTGTGCATTGTGCATTGTGCAAGCTGTGAAGTTCCCTTTGGCACAAAAACTAGGCCCATAACTTTACCAATTATTCCCTTCTATCATTACTTGGTTAGCAAAAAGTTAGTGCCCATTCGTTTATGTCTTTTTTTGTTTGGGCAAAAATGCTTATAGAAAACGTAAGTACTTTTAGTTAGGTTTTATTTTATTTTTCATTTTTCTAAAATCAATAATTATGGGTTTATACTTTAGAAAACAATTATATTATCCTTTATGTACTTTGATTTCTCAAGGGACAACATTAATACATTGTGAACCCTACAATGACAGGGGCAAAGACTGATTCAACTTTAATCAAATTAGCTAATGTGGGAAATGAGAACTTGTAAATAGAGCTGACATTTCAAAAGATCATAAATCATTTGTTCATATTTAAGATGAAGAAAGATTACATATTCGTCAATTAAAATGATTATCGTAATTTTAAGATGAAAATAATAATTTCTTTTTTCAAACTACTACTTACCACTTACCAGGATTAAGATAAGGATTCTAAAAATTTGACGACCATCGTAGTTATGATCTAAGGAGTTGCTCCACTTATTTATAGAGTTAACATGTAAAATTAGAGGAGTTCACACGCTACACCTTGAGCGTCAAAACTTTAGAGTGATGACATAACATGTAAAATTTGTTCAATTTTACTTGCTACGACTTTTTTTGTGCTCTAACGTTTACTGCTAAGAAAAAGGATCCCTAAACTTAGAGCATAAAGATGGTTAAGCTTAAAGATTGTTAACCATGAGAAGTTTAGAGCAGTCATAAGTAATTTAATGTTGATTATTTGAATAAAAAAATTGTACAGAGTGGTTATGTTTTTCTCAGTATTTTTTTTCCCTTTTAGGTACAATGTATAAATTTAAAAGAAATATTCTGAGAAAAACCATGAGGCATTTATATATGATGTCTATGTGGATCCCTAATTAACCAGACAAGGTGATAAATGACAGGGTGTAAGGTGTGTGTGAAATGCAAGGTGTGTTAGTCTTGGAACAGGAACACCATCAATACATATGAAATCCAACTCATGAAGATTTTTACGGCAAATTATTGCAAGTTTCCAATATTGTTAGAGAACTGATAATTTTTTGTAATTTTTTGAGCACTTCCATTAATTTTAACAATTTCTTTAGCATAGTTGTTAGACTCTTACGAGTCAAGTAAAAAATTTAAAAATAAGCCGACCCGAACCTTGACTCCTAAATAACTTTGACTTTTACGAGTCAGAAAATCAGACAAACTTTTAGTGTAATGTAATACAAATAATAAAAGGATAAAATAGAAAAAGAATGACTTGAGTCTTGATGTTGATTGTCGGTGAACAACTTCACAGATTTATGTTGATGGTCGGTCAACGACTTCTCTATCAACTCTTATCATGTTTTACTTCTCTTAAGAGCAAAAATCTAAAGCGATAATATACACATATACATATAAATATATTTATTATATTATAAAATTGTGATGTTTACGAATCGAGTCACAAATCGTTAGTTAAAAATTTATATATAAGTCACGAGTTAACAAATATGTTATTTAAATTTATTATATAAGAAAATTTAATTTCGTACGAAGTTTGAAGTATTATATATTTTTCATACTTATTGAAGTCTGTAAACATGTAGTCGATCCATATTATTATTTAACTATTTAAATATTGTATAATCAATTCATTTTTTAAAGCTTGAAAACTTGTACTTGTATTTATTTCTCCACATACGTAATTTTCAATTCTGTCTATTTGTAAGATGTAGACAAGAGGTATAAAGGATGTCAGAAAAATGGTTACTCGTTCAATCTTATTTTCCACCTTTCATTGTCTTCCAGTTCGTGTGTCTATAAACTTATTGCACCCCACACGTGCCCTACATACCCATCAACTTATGACATTTTTATATATTATTTTATTATATATAATATATATATAGTAAATCGTATACGTATATAGTATTTGGATCAACTTATATCTTTATTTTTTTCTACCATAATGTTTGTTGTCATTTGACTGGATTTATATGAGATTGGACTAAATCAAAGATTATAAACCAGTATAGTAATAAAACGGTGACGGATAACTAAATATAAAAATAAATTAAAACTTTTTTTATAATTAATAAATCATAACTCCGCCACTGCTTAGAAGTATAAAGGTTTACGTATATATAGATGATATTTTAACATGCCAAATATCATTATGTTTTTCGACTTTGAAGCGGTTATTTTTATGTATAACCGGGTGTTTACTTCGGGTTATGTTTAAAAAAATCAGAGTCTAATAAATCGACTAACGACATTTTATACCAGATCAAATAATTTATAAATAAATTAAGCATAATTCTCAAAGCCATTCTGTCCTCTAATAAAATAATTAAAGAATATCACATTTGTCGTCTTCTCCCAATTGATTATGTATATTAAGTCAGTTTAACTAAAACCGTATGAATATAAAACAACCAATATGATCATTGACATCATTGTTTATTTTGAGTTTGTCACTAAAATTTTATAATAGTATCATTTATTTAAAATGTCAGAAAGGTTAGGTAAACTATATAGAGACGTCATTGTGTTTCTACAATCTTTTGTTATTTCATATGAGCATATATTATATTATATTATATTTATATATGTTATTAAAAAGACTTTCTCACTAATATTTATTTTGGGTATAGTAGAAAAATAATAATAATAATAATAATAATAATAATAATAATAATAATAAAAGTGTCAATTATATATGCCTATGTCATTTGGAT
Organism: Logfia minima; assembly: GCA_963921325.1. Lineage (NCBI taxonomy): Eukaryota > Viridiplantae > Streptophyta > Magnoliopsida > Asterales > Asteraceae > Logfia > Logfia minima. The sequence goes on along the minus strand of OY992763.1, from coordinate 51,143,952 downwards.
GTTATATTATATCTTGATTTTTACAAATGGAACATCTGATGATAGATTTATAATTGTGTAAACATTATTATTATGGTGAGATATAAACATTGATATTATTCGTTAATATAGAGGTCCACATGACTAATTGGGCTAATAAACTGTCCATTGGACCACTTCATGAAATACACATTAAATTTTATGGGCCAAAAGGTTGAATTATTCGCTAGCACCATATTCTTTCTAGTAAAATTTATTTCCGCTTATCTTACACCTTTATTTATCTTACACCTTTATAAATTGTTTAATCATTTTCTTCAATAAGTTCGAATTTTAAAGAACGGAAATGACACAAATACCCTTACCTAATTTTGAAAACGACATAGACAATAATTAAATAAAATGTAATTTAGTCCATAAATAAATAAATGTATATTTGAAATACATATTTATAAAATCAATAAATGAAATAAGTATTCCGCTACTTTACGCGGACGTCTGCTAGTCCTTTTAACAAGGATGGTGTGACAAATGAAAAATTGACAGGAAATGAAAAAAGAAATAGAAATATGAATACATAATGTCACTAATACCAATACTTTTTTTTACTCTATAACTTGAAATTTTTTGAAGCGGCAGTTTCATACCTCTGTTATAGATCTGTCTCTAGTTAATGTGATAAATTTTGTTAGAATCTTAGAAGTATATAGCACACACATATATAATTTACTAGCCATCTTATATATGAACAAGTTATACAACAAGCTAGCACACTCAAAATGCACATCAATAAACTTCATACAAAAGCATCTTATTTCGTATCCACATAGATGTAGGTTAAAAGCCCATCAAAAGCTCGCCAGGTTATTAGCCTTAGAGCATCCATAATGCTTCACTCTGGAGCGTTTAATAGAGAATTGGATGTGCCAGCTGTTTCGTTTAATAACATTATGAACAATCCACTTATACATACGTTTATAGAGGTCTAAATCTGTACACACAACTATTAAGTGATGGTGGTGGACCATGCACTCCTTATTTCTCCATTTATTTTCTTTTGCAAACCACATGAAATTCATTATTAAAAACAAAAGAGTTATCTTGTTTGCATTTAATTCACAACGATTCACTTCATATTTTACATTACTGTATTTAAATTAATTACGTGTACGAACCTTAACATACTGCCATGAAAATGTGAATTAATAGTTAATTCATATAACTTGAGTCTTGTGATATACGAAGGGTTACATACAATTATTATACTGTTACAATCAAATGGACTTAAAATACAATAATAAAAATAATAATAATAATAATAAAGATTGAAAGATAATAATGAAGTGACAGTCTAAAAAATTGACAGAGCATTCAACTCTCAAAAATTCAACGCTTTGTGAATGCTCTTATACGTGTGGTCCATGGTTACATATCCATCGAAACATGTCAATTTACATATTTGTTGACTTCACAATTCACATTTAAGATAGCTACAAAATTAGTAGACACTATATCTTTTATGTGGTAATTCATATCGTAGATCTTGAACCTATATCCAAACCATGGGGTCCATACGTGAAGTATCATCCCCATCAATACTGGATAAACATTAGCTATCCGACCATGATATATAAACCTCAATAAATATCGCACGTAGAATGTTTGAGCATGAAAGAACCAGGCTGAAAACTTAAGACCATAGAAATAAAATGGAATCTAGATGGGGTTTGGTATGGAAGTTGATTGTGCAAAGGGCACAACTAGGGTTAGGTTTGTTTCCTTCTCAAAGAGGATGTGACAAGTGTCTAAGCTATAACCATTCCCTAATAAATATATGTGAATGACTCATGTTCATCCATTTTAGGAAGAAGTTGGTTTTTTGATGTACCTGTGTATGGCAAGTGCTATTTGATAGTTGTAACACGAAGGATTCGAGTTTCAAATTGGATGTTGTTAAGTTTCTTTCAAATGTGTACAAATCCATGTCGATGATGTTGGAGGAGAGACATAAGCATGTTCACGATAGTTTACAGCTGTAACAAAATAGAGAAGAAGCCTATGCACATTAAAGGTGAAATGGCCAACCAAAAAAAAAAAACAAAAAAAAAAAAGAGCAGCCCGACCAGTTAGTTGTTTGGTTCGTCTAAAATATCTACTCTACCCTAATTGTGATTTATCTTACTTAAGGTATCAAGTTGATCGTCAAAATTGCGATTTATTTGAATTAAATTGAACTCTACTCGATCATATTATAGTATTGTCATTGGATTGCGGTAGGTTATAACTCGATCTTCATTCATATAAACATCTAATCGCTCAACCAACTTCTTTGAATACAACAGTCATATTGTAACAATGGTTTAGATTTCGAAACATATGTATCATGCAACTTTACCGATATTTGTTGGGTTGGTTTTACTTTAATTTCATTGCATATTAACAAAAGTAAGGATGATAACCTATACTACTATAACCATCATTGACCTATTGTTGGTTTTTTTGCCGATTTGTTGAATAATTAAGTTTAGGATATAATAATTGTAGTTATATTATAATGCATGTACCTATATATATATAGTACCCCTCATAAGTAGTTGATTAGGTATATATGTATCTATTATGTATTCTTTAATCTAAGCCAGTTGCTGGTCAAATAATTAAATTTAAAGAAATGTATGTAATTTCTTATAAAAGAGTGAACATAAAGTTTTCTGCTTCAAAATAGCTCTAAGATTAAACAAGTGAACAAATTTACAAACCAATATTCATTAATGTTCACCGTGCTACGAATCCAATAATTTTAGAAGAATTAAATTATTTAAAAGGCTACTTAAAGTTCATATCATTATCAGTCATGACTCATGAGTCGTTAAAATACAATCCAAATACGTGTTGACCGAAAAGCTGTCCTAGGACTAATCAATTATAACAAGTCATTAATTTAAATAATAAAGTGTCATAATTCATTGCGTTGTTGCCTTAACTTAATTCGTATCATCATTTCAACAAAATGTCTCAATGTATGTTTGGAGTTTGGCCCTCTTAATTAACCTTTACTTTTACTATACTCGTATTAGAGAAAACCTTTAATCACTACAGATTTTGTAGGCATACAATCATTTTTAGTACGTTTTTTATCGGTCCCCTAACTTGGTACGTGTTATAGAAGCTTGGGAATACGAGAAAGACAGAAGAAAAACCAAAAAAATACGAGAATTTCTAGAATACTTGATTTATGCGTCACATTTTAATATTGGTTAATGTTAAAACTATTGATAAATAGAAGTTAAAAATGACAGTCATATATCTTGTAAATCATATGTTATAATTGTAAAGTATTCACATCCATGTGAACGAAATAATGTAAATAATTATTAAAAGGTAATTTTGTTATTCTTAGATCATAATTTATGTTAATGTTAATCTTAATCGATGTTAATATATGATTGAATTTATACATTACATGGGAACTAATATGTATATTTAAAATACTCACGATGTACCATACTACCATCATGTCAAAAACTCTTTAATGTATAGTTGAAAATCATCGTATTCAACAACAAAGACCAAATACATTTTCCTCTCTATTTTCCCTTTAATTTCTTTTTTAGTTAGGATAATACTTTAATTGATCACATAATTGAGCCTCATACCTATGGACCACTAACCATTAGTGACTAGTTCCCCTAATCATGCCATCTTCAATAATTTTCCTCACAAATATATAATTAAGATATCATTATAGGTTGTTAGGTATTATATATATATATATAGACATGTATATGCAATCGCGTATGTACATGTATTCATATATATATTGTAAGAGAAACTTACGCTACTTATCTTTCATATTATATATATTTATAGATTATAGATATACGTACAAAGTTACTTTTTATGAGATTTGAACTCACAATCTATAATTTGATATATTTCTCACATACCGTTATTTGATAAATCCTTTGATATTGATGTATATATCATGCTTTTCATTTTTAATAACGTGAACATGCTTCAAATCACTCATCAAGAGAATAAACAATAATCATTGGTAGTTAAGGGAACGTATGGAATATTGGTTACCCGTTAGTTAATAGAAGTATAAAGTGATATAAATTAAGAAATTGTTATTTGACAAAATTAATGTATATAAATGTTCAAACTTAGTTTTGAAATTTCTAAAACTACTAGAAGATATAGAAATAAGAACTTGATTTTTTTATTGTTATTATTTTCACAAGCCCGTTTGACAAGTTTAAGGTTGTGTTTCACAATCACATTTTAAAGGATTATTAGAATTCTAGAAGCTTGAGTTATTCTCATTTTAAGAAACTCAATTATTTATAATTTTATAATCTTTGTTTGGTATAAAAAAATAGAGTTTCTTTTAAAAATTAATCTATTCAATTAGAAACTCCAAAAAATAGTTTCTTTAAAAATCTACATCCTCTACTTATTAATTTGTTACATTACACTTTTTCTAATTATAAAAAATTCAGAGTTATAAAATATCATATACTTTTATGTTTCAAATCCAATTAATTTGTCAAAACACTTATTAAAAAATAAAAGCTCATACTCTAACTCTAAATAAAAACTTCAACTTGAATTTCAAATGTAACTAGTTTTGTCAAATACATTTTAAATTAGATTTCAAGCACTATAATAAATATATTAATTGTTCACACTAATTTATTTACACTTTTGAAAAGTGTAAAAAATATAATTAAGTTGTTCACTTATTAATGTGTATAATATGTTCTTATTTATAAACGCGAAGAAAATAGATGTTTACACTTATAAAATGTTATTCAAAACTTGCAACACTTTTTAAAGTGTAGAAATCATTTTGTAACAATACCTTTTTTCACATTTTTAGTGCTATAAGATGATTTCACACTTTTAAATGTAGATTTTGTTACACTTATAACATGTGAATATGGTAAAAAATATTATGATTATTTAAATTTTTTTTATATTTAAAAAATATCTTATATACATTCATAAGTGTAAATAACTTAACGAGTAAGTTCACATTTTCTAAAAGTGTGAAAAATAGGCACTTTTATTGTAGTGAAGCACCATAAACCATATTTTATGAGAAAAAAAAAGGTTGAAAATAATTCCTAATTAATAAAAATGGCAAAAAAGAAAAGAAGGTACAATATGATGGTTACGCCAATGACTCTCAACCTCGTTGTTTTACGTATTTCATTTGAATGTTTCGTCGATAAAATATGATGAATTTAACTTATTGTATAATATATATATCTTAAATAAATAAATATAATATAATATAATATAAGAAGCGGATGATGACATCGTTAAATATTCAATTGACCGATAAAATTTATTAATTAAGAAATGATATAGTTACAAACAATTTACAAATACTGGGATACCAACTAAGGTGTCACCAATAAAATGAAGAGAAGGACAAAAGAGTGATAAATAAAAAACCAATGAAATGCTTACAAATCAGTTTGTAACTTTCTTTTGTATACAATGTTTGTAACTATAGCATCCCTCTTATTAATTTTGTTAAATTGAGTAAAATTAGGGATTTGATGATATCATCATTTAATTTAAATATATTATCAATTAAGTCCTTTTATTTCGTTCTATTCAAAATTACAGTACCAAACTTTTTAAATTATATAACTCTTAACGGAAATATCACATCGTTATTAAAATTATAAAATCTATTTCATGTATTTATACATGTCCACAAACATAAAGGAGTACTTATATCAAAAAGTTACATTAAATATTTTATTAATTAAATTGTATTTATATATGTATTTATATTACTTTATGACATTTGAACTGTTGTGTCAATAAAAAATATGACTTCTTAATTTAATGTTTATTTAATAGTTTAAACGATCCGTATATATACACGAGTTTAGATGCTATAATGACATAATAATACAAAGAAAATTCAATACAACCACCTCGATCTAAAGCCCAACAACGTTAAAGATTATTTTTTGCAAGGGAAATGATGGATGCATTATCTATTTTGATGCTATACTCTACACTCTGCAATCTGCATATAATGTAATTCGTCAGAGCCCAGTTCAGCAATTATACATACGGAGTATTTATGTACTATGTATATGACATAATATAATTAAATTAAATGATATAAAGAAACGAAAACCGAAAGAGAAGAAGAATAAAAGAAACAACAATAGAAAACAAACAAACAACATATTCTGAATTTACTTGTAGCTGTTTTTTAGCATTATTTATTTTTTAAAATGGGTGTCAACGATACCGTTCTTCTTACGTCTTTACGCCATATTTTTCTACTTCGGTTGGCACTAACGCTTCCTTGACCGTCTTTTTTTCACCGTTCTTCATTTATTTCTTCACCAAGAAACTTCAAGATGGAGTAACCGCGAGACCCAACTTCTTTTTTCTTTCTAAACAAAATTTGTGTTTTGTGTTTGTAGTAAATATATTATTAGTAAATACTGGGTCCATTCTTTCTGAAGAATCGTTATTTGTTGGCAGGGTTTTAATATTTGTTTAGTCTTTATGAGAAAGTGCTAACGTGACACTGAATTTACACAAAAGAACAGATAAAAAATTAGTCATCTATGTAGAGTGATCTAACAGTTCAGAATATTCTTTCGATCTAAATAATTTTCTTTAAATATTGTTAACTTATAAAGAATAGACCGGAATTTGATTTTAAATTAAACAATATGTTACATAAAAAGACTACAAGTAATATATATATATATATATATTTTCTTTACGTTCTAATTAACATTTACGATTCTCATTTAATATAATATATATATATATTTATTTATTTATCTATTTATTTTTATTATATTAGTATTATATTAGTATTCAGCATATAAGGTAACAACTTCTTAGTATTTATTAAAAACTATTAATTAATCACTAGGCATTTGTATCATATATGTTACACTAAATATATTTAAGGAGCTAGTGAGTAATATATAACAACGTCAACCTCTATACCACTTCTATTTGTTCTCATCAAACTATTCGATCTCTCTCATTATCATTTAATAATTATATAATATCCCATCAACAACTACTGCTGAACAAGTCTTGCTAATTTTAGCAAACATGCACCTCAAGGAGACTGAGCTATGCCTCGGCTTACCCGGTGGCAGCTGCGGCAACGAGTCGGAGTCATTAAAGATTTACGGAAAACGAGGTTTCTCGGAGACCATTGATCTCAAACTTAATCTTCAGCCAAATGAATCTTCATCATCATCCAAGGACAACACCACCACCACAACTCATGTCATCAAGCCACCTTCCAAGTAATTATTGTGTCTTAATTCTCAAAACCCTTGTAATCTACTTTATATTTCTTGTTATGATAACGAATACCGTCACACAACTATTATATGTGTGTGTACATATATATATATATATATCAGAATCAGATTATATAATGTGTGGATTATCTGAGACTTGAAACTTACAACTTTCTGAGATTAACAGGGCACAAGTGGTGGGGTGGCCACCGGTGCGAAACTATCGTAAGAATGCAATATTAGCTCAGAAGAGTAACACCGATGAGTCGGATAAAGGGACCACGGGTGCCGCGTTTGTTAAGGTTTCAATGGATGGTGCGCCATACCTTAGAAAGGTTGACCTAAAGATGTACAAGAGTTATCAAGAGCTATCGGATGCTTTGGCTAAGATGTTCAGTTCCTTTACTACTAAGGGTATGCTTCTCAATCGATCTACATCATTTTGTTAATTACCATATACTAATTAATTATTAATTAGTAACTTTTTACTTTATTTTTGTATATTTGGAAGAACAAATTATATTTCTTATTAGTCATATACTTAAATTTTCATATTTTACATATTAATTCTGTGTACTCTAGGGATAATTAAGTCACGTAAAATAATTGTTGAGATTAATTTATTATGTTTATTTTTTTCTGCCTAATCGTTGTGTTGGTTAATTTCGTTAAAGTCAGATAAGAATGATGTAACAGATCGATCTGCAGTGATTTGTGTGAATCTAAACAATTGTTATATATAATAATTAATACTTAATTAATGATGTCTCTAATATGTTTATGGACATGACACCTAATAATTAACAACTACACTTAATTGGGCTGGAAAGTGGATCTTGGAATCATTAGAATGCAAATGGGAAGTTTTTTTACATATTTATAGGGAATATCATGATAGTGGGTATGTATAATATCCCATTAGAATAACTCATGTTGTTTCATGCGATGCAATATTTATATATATATATATATATATATATATTATATTATATTTAAAAGAATAAATTATAAAATTTACACCTATTAGCCAACTATATATTAAACTCCTTTTTTAAAATAAGTTAAATAAATACATATCTAACCACATTACATGTACGTAAGTTTAGTAGATCGATTTTATGTCTCAAATAAGATATACTTGAACACATATTAGCTTACCTCGATGCTAGATCGGCCCCTTTTATAACTTTATTAGATGTTTAGCTCATTAAAGTACAAACAAATAAATATCTTGGGCCGGTGTGTTTGTTTAGGATGTTTATCATTTCTTGTGTAACCTTTTTATATATATGACATGAAAAAGTATTTCACGCGCGCGTCAATTTTTGTTATCGTTTAATTCGATTTATTTTTTATAAGTCATGACCAACTTCATCTCCTACTTGTATTTGTTTTGTCCCCTTCATTAATATATAATCATAAACAATCTTGTATCGTTTTTAAAATGAAGTGAAATTAAACCATTATTGATTAACACTGGTGAATATATTTATTTTAAAAATGAATATCCGATTGAAGGTCGATCGTCAATGTTTATTTTGTTTATATTAATTAATTTCTAACATATATTGGGTTACTTGTTATATGACAAATGAATTGAAATGAATCTATAGGAAATTATGGGAAGCAGGGGATGATAGATTTCATGAATGAAAGCAAGTTGATGGATCTGTTAAACAGTTGTGAATATGTTCCCAGCTATCAAGATAAGGATGGTGATTGGATGCTTGTCGGCGATGTTCCATGGCAGTATGTTTATTACTATCATAATTCTTTTTGAATATTACATACCTTCAATATATGCACATTTATACATCATAAACACGTACATGCATGCATGCATGACCAATTTTTAATTGTCTAATTAAACTGTATCGCAGAATGTTTGTGGATTCATGCAAACGGCTTCGAATAATGAAAGGATCCGATGCAATCGGACTTGGTACGTAATTACATATATTTACATAATATTTATATATTCTTATGGTGTGCACATAAAAAAGACGAGAGTATACAAGTTCCCTAGCACATACTATATACGTTAAACCTACTTTTTCAAGGTCAATAATGTACAAAGTAGCAAATTTCTAATTTTACTTACATTGTTATAGACTTATAGTTCTTCGATCTATTTACACTTTAGAAAACAAATATATATATATATATATGTTAGTTGATCCATACTCTCTCTATCTATATTATATATATATATATATATATAAAAACAAAATGACAACATACTATGTATCTAAATACTATATAGTTTGTAATGAAAGGTGATTAGGACCAAGTTGCAAATTTTATATAAAAAGTTGATAAATTGTCTTAGAATATATATAACTTTAATTAGTTGTCCAGAACATTGTTTGTTTCTATTGAATTACTCTTCCACAATTTGTTACTCGTACTATATATATTGCTCCAGATTTATTTATTTATATATTTTTAACCTTTATTTCTGTTACCAAACTTCAGCCCCAAGAGCAATGGAGAAATGCAAGAGCAGGTGTTAAAAAGCCTATAAACACGGATCTTAATTCAAGATCTTCATCGTTTCAGAGAACATGCATGTCTAATTGTGTCTAAATTTTCTTTCCTTATTTTGGTTCTTATCTATTTCAAGTTTCATAGTGTATAGACTTGATCAACATTTGGACATTTGTAATCAACAATAAACAATGACTTGGTTTGCTTAATTATGGTTTTTGTTCCAGAAGCGGCTAAAGCTCATCGGAGGCTTAAAACGAACTTTTAAAATGGGGCCTCTTTTACTATAAGTTTTAATTTATTTTATTTTATATAAAACTTATTTTTCTTGCTCTTTTTTAATGCAAAATCTTAATTACGTAATTAAAATAAGTTTCGTTTACTAATTCCTTTTCAATTGATAAAGTTGCTAATCCATTTAGCATTTCTTGTGACATTGTTGATCTTAAATATTTTTCTACAATTATGAGTTTTGAAAGCCTTTTTTGGGCTGAAGCAACTGTTACGGGAATGGTTAAAATAATTATATATGCAATATAAGCATTTGGAAAAGAATCAAGGTTTTTAATATAATTAGGTAGATCAAATATCAATTGGTTTTTCATTTTCTACATTTATGATTTCTCTTAGAACCCTTAATTCTTAGAACAAATCTATACCACTAATCTCTGAACAATCATTGTATTTTTTTTTCAAGGTTAAGACAACTATGTTTTAAATCTTTTTCGTCAAGAGACTTTAATTTTGATATGCTAAATAAAAAACCAAAAAGAGTTTCATAGAATTTAAATTGATCAAATCTACTTTCAAGAGATGAAATAGTTTTATCTATAATATATAGGAAATAATCAATTTTAAAATATTCTTAAGGTGTATTTATGATCAGGAAATCACTTAATTAGAAAATAAATTGAGAAAATTACGTTATATTTTATTTTGTTTCTTAAATTTAAATGTCGTGGTTTTTTTCTTTTACCTAATGGGCTATTAGTCAAATGGATTTTGTAAGGTTAAAGTTATATGAATGAGGTCTTACAAATGGGCTACTAATTTAGTGTCTTAAGAATTACCGGACCTTAAAGTTATAAGAATGAGACTTTATAAAATTGAGAAAATTCCATCCATTATATATAATTATAAAGAAATATATAAAAAATAATATATTTATCATATATAAACACATATATAAATATATATGGGGCCTTAAAAATTACGAAGCATAAAGCGGTTGTTTTACTGGTTTTACCGTTGAGTCACCCATGTTTTGTTCATATGCGTGAGTTATAGAAGAGTCAATATACATATATACATTTTGTTACGGCTTTAAATATATAAAAAAATATAAAAATGAAAACAAATAAAACTAATAAAATATTTTATAAGTGTCTTTATCATAACAGGTTTATATTCTCATCAAGTTACTAACTGTTTTTGATTTATTAATTAGTTCTTGTAAGATGGACTGGCAAACACATTTTAAAAATATTTTATTTTTTGGGTCCATTTTCAATTCAATTCATAATTAATAATGATTTATAATACTTTACATATACCTGATATTCTTGATATTTTTTTAACAGTTATCTTATCTTAAATTCTTATAATAAATTTTTTAATACCGATTTAAATCGTTCACTTATAAAGAGGAAAAAGTTCTATTGTAACCTTCTCATATCACATCATAACTAGATTTCTTATTCTTGGAAAGTCTAATTTCTGCCCCCTCCATGGCTCAATCCGTGTGATTATTGGATTTTATGTCTATATATGGTATATGATTTTTATAACCGTTAACAATTCACATATTTACATACATAGCTCCCACACTATTCGAAAGTAATTTTTTAAAATACGCAATCACTTATATGAAAAATACGCACATAAAAAATAAAAACAAAACTATTAAAGATTAAAAATAATTTTGGAAAGCAATAATCAATGCTTCCCGCGTATGTTCCTAGACTTGCTTGATCATGTATGCTCCTATGTTCATATGCACGTTCATGCATTTGCTCTGAAACTGCTCATCATGTCTTACGATTTTTAGACCGAGATTAATGATCAACTTATCGTGATTAGAAAAACATCTATAACAACTGCGGTATGATAAGAATAATTTGTATCCGATGAAATTTTTTTACTCTTTAAATGTTATAGGTCTACGTCTCATTTCCTTCCTGTTTATCCTATTATGGAGCCTCAATCCATTTTACATAGAGTTTTTTTTATCTCCGTCAAAAAATGACATGTTTCTATCTAAACTCGAGCCAAATAAAAAATTATGTACGGCTTCGCTTCACTATAGCGATAAATAAAGCTATGAGAAACTGAAATTTTTATATGTTGTCGCTAGTCTATCGAACTCTATTGTTCACATATGTAGCGTTTAATCACATCATTTTTGAGTGATTTTAAAAAAAATTCGTCGCATCACACGATTAACCTACTATTTTTAACATAAATAACTCCTTAAAATAATTAAGCGTGGAATTATATGGTTGAGAGGGAACAAGGGCATGTGCATGTTGTTATTCAATATTCATGGCCATTTCTTTATTACGAATGCATGATCAATTATTGTAGGTATAATAATAATAATAATGATAATATGAACGAATGTGGCCTATTGATGGTTATTTTGGTCATTTTCATTTGTCATTGTTTAATTTATGAAGGTGGGTACATCCACATGCATGTGTTGGCTTGGATTCTTAATGTTCTGCAAATGTTTTTTTTTTCCAAAATTTAGCAATGCAGATGTAAAAACTTACTATATAAATTTAGTGACGTATTATGTCATGATGTACGTATGTGGTTTTACAAAAAAATATATGGTCACATGTGGTGTTATCAGAAACGTTGTCGATAGAATACATAAATTTGTTGATGATTTGCAATAATAATCACAATGAATTAAATCCACTATTAACTGAAAAGAAATAAACGGGAATGTACTTGTATTTCATCTTTCGGACGAATCATTTATCTCTACAATATTTCGTAATAGAGTTACTACGAAATTTTCAGGGGTCGATCGAGTTGAGGGTATATTTGGAGTCTCAACATTCTCCAACATGACGGGTTCAAACAAAATATGCAAAAGCTGTTTAGTTTTTAAAAGATGACAACGTAAATATATAATGACCGGTGTATAACGCGGAATACAATATTTCATTAGAAATTGTAACTCATCGATAGTCGTATATTATATTTATTCTTTACGGATTATTTGACTCAATAACTTTAGTTTACTCGTATGTAGAGTTAATGATCCAGGATACGGTGATAAGTCTTATGAGTATAACAAAAATAATATAAGTTATATTTAAAAATATTGAATTTTAATTTTAAGATTTTCTATATATAAAATATGAAGATGTTTTATATAGTGGTATATATATATTAATAATCAATTAATAATTAATGTGGTCGGGGCTCAAGTTTTGAAATTGAATAAATATATATATTTACGAACTAAGATATATATTTATGGTAGAAATGTGTGAATATTTAACTGTTTTAAAAAATTAAAAAAATTAAAAAAATTAGGTGGTTAATTATTAATTTCATGTATACATCATAATTATATAATCATCGTCGTCATCGCGAAAGGACTAATTCTTGGGTCGTTGACTCCTTGAAACCCACGCATTTCTGCAGTGGATTGATCACTCGACGTCTTGACGAGAAGTGGAGGGCTGTGGCCTCTATGACATTGGCCCAAATTTGTAGAAAAATGATACAGTATAAGTTCATTTATTTATAGGCCTTTAGCCAGTGAATCTTAAGGCCCACTATGATATTGGCCCAACATTAGTTATGAACGCCTGAAGGATATATTTTTCTGATTGTCCTTTTAAAAACGAGATGACGTTACTAATCCATTGTAATTAATATAATTATTTTCTGTTTGACAAAACTAGTTGATACAAAGAGTTTTTTAGCTTACTAGCGCACCTAATAGCTAAAAGTTATATTTAAAGTTATAAATTAAAGTTTATATTTAAAGTTAGGAGCTAAGTTTATATTTTATTATAAATATTTGACAAAGTAATTATAGCTACAGCTTAAAAGTATAAATTGAAAAAGGAAAGTATCGGAATAAGGAGTATTTAGATAATATTAATTTTAAGAGTTTATACTTTTCTTTAAAAATACTTTGATTTACTTAATTTTATAGATTATTATTTTAATAGGTCCTTAAAAATTTGTTAACAAAAAAAGTTAACCAGAACCCAGAAAAATATAAAATTAAACTCGGTTGCAAAAGAAACCCTCAGTTGTTAGGTAGATTAGTTAAAAATGAAAAAGAAAAAAACAGACTTTTGAAATATTAAAATTCAATAAAATACGTAGAAAAGATAATGCAATACATTTGTGTTTACAAAGCTATTACTTTCTTTTTCTCCTATTTCTTAAATATATTTTAATGATTCAAAAGCGTATTTTCTAAGATTTTTATATTGAAGTAATACTCGCTCAACGGTACGACCTCTTCGACTAATAGACTTGATATTGGTCCGTTCTGCTCACGCTCTCGAGAGGAAAGCATTTTTCAAAATAACCTCTTACATTTTTTTTTATTTTTTTGTAACAGTTATATTATTAAAAACTCTAGCAAGTAGTTAGAAAAAAACAATTACATTAAAGTTGCCAAAATAGAATTCTGCATCCAAATGTTCTAATCTATATTACCCTTACTACTTCTATTTTCAAACCAATTAAACGAAAATAAAACGATCTTTTCAAACATATTTGACCTCTTAAACTTTTCCGAATCGAAGACGAGTTGATTCCTAGACAGCCATAACATCCATAAAACCGTGACAAATATTGAATCTTAAGCACATCATTTCATAGGATATATCTTTCGATCATCAATCTAAATAACAATAATTTATATGAAATCTTTCATAGGATTGACAAAAAAGTTATATGAAAACCCTCTACCATGGATGCTCAGTACTCGAGTATGACCCGGAAGTTTGTAGTCAAAGTGTCAAACAATACTATGTTGCACCACCTCCTTATCAGGGAACAATAATTTAACGTTCATTCATGAGCAAAAAATCATGTTATTATATCACAATTCCCGGCACTTTAATTACGTAATACTTAATTTATTCCAAAGTCAAACAATATAGTAGTGTAAAGTGTAAACTATTCTCTCATTATTATTTAATTAGCATTAAATCCAAGTAGCCAAGTGCATTCTTATTATAATATTTTTTACCCCATCTCATTATCTATTTTGAGCTTTCCTAGAAAATTAAATTCCAAGATTTGCACCCGTTCGTTATATTCTACACTCGTTAATAATTCAATCTCCCAAACTTTCTTCAATGGCAACCATTAAGTTCAAGTTGCCCTTCAATGCACATTTCCGTAATCAACCTTTAACCAATAATTCAATCCCAAACAATTTGAATTGGCATTCTTCGAAATCACCCAGATCGTTTATGCTAAAATGTACGGTATTATCTATTACGAAACCTCCAGAGAAAACGAGGACTTCAATTCGTGAAAAATGGAGGACGATACACGGCCAAGATAATTGGACCGGCATGTTTGACACGATGGATCCTCTTTTACGAACTGAGTTAATTCGTTATGGTGAAATGGCACAAACGTGTTATGACGCGTTTAACAACGACCCTTATTCAAAGTATTGTGGAAGTTGTAAGTTTCCAACCAAAACCTTTTTTCAAAATCTTGGAATGGACTATTCGGGGTATGAGATCACGAGCTATATTTACTCAAGCAATACGAGTAATCTTATTCCTAAATTTTTTATTAAGTATACTAAGCCGGATGGGCCATGGAACCCTATGGTGAATTGGATGGGCTATGTTGCGGTCTCAAATGATGAGACCACTGCCCGATTGGGACGACGAGATATTGTCATAGCATGGAGGGGGACCGTTACAAAATTGGAATGGATGGAAGACCTCATGGACTTCTTGAAGCCCGTTTCGGCTCAAAAATTGGCTAGCCAAGATCCTAACATCAAAGTCATGGCTGGCTTTTTACATATTTACACCGATAAAGATCAAAGCTGCCAGTATTCAAAGTTCTCTGCCCGCGAACAAGTAATATACTTTAATTATTATATATTTAATATAATATAATATAATTCACATAGAGTCTGGTTTAAATAAAATAAATCCTATGATAAAATAACGACAGGGTGACACACAACATTTACCTACCAAAGTGCATTAATGTGCATAAATAAATGATAGACTCACCTTTTTTATTCTTTGCTATTTGTTTTATTGTAAGGTTTGATCGTAATGTTTGTTTTACAGTTAGCAATCATATCTACTTAAATAAATGTTAACTAGACCTTACAATTAGCAACCATATCTACTTAAATAAATGATACATAGTTACGCGTCTGGTATTTTAGTTGTAAAGACATAAAATTGTTTCATAATATATCTTAAATGGCAGCTTTTGGCCGAAGTAAGGAGACTAACAAACATATACGGGCAAAAAGGCGAGGAAATGAGCTTCACGATAACCGGCCATAGCTTGGGGAGTGCTTTAGCGATTCTAAGTGCTTACGACATAGCAGAATCGAATTTGGATAAACTCGACAACACCAAGAAAAATATTCCCATATCCGTGTTCTCATTTTCTGGACCGAGGGTTGGCAACACGAGGTTTCGAAAGAGAGTTAAGGCCTTAGAAATTAAGGTTTTGAGAATCTTCAACATCCACGATAAGGTACCAAATGTGCCCGGCCTTCTTTTAAATGAACATGCATCGCCTTTGGTTCAACAAATGACCGACTGGATCACATGGTTCTACTCACACATCGGGGAGGAACTTGGTTTGGATCATACGAGATCTGCTTTCGTCAAAGAGAAGTTAGATGTAGCTTCGACACATAACTTGGAGCTTCTCTTGCATTTGTTAGATGGGTAAGTACATTTGAATTTGATTGTTGTACAACAGGTAGTGTTGAGTGGGTCAGTCGATCCAGTTGAAAGATTCTTTTATTTTTATTTTTCTCTTGAGTTCTAGTGTAATTTAAGTACAATTTAGTATATTTTGCTTGACACATCGTTGTTTTATATAAAAAGATCACTAATTTTTAGTTTTGAATATGCCGGGAAAGTTTTATGGATCAATTACTTTTTATGGACATTTTTTAAAATTTGCTTCATTTTGTAGGCACCATGGTAAAAGGAGTAAATATTGGTTAACAAGAGGAAGAGACAAAGCATTGGTAAACAAGGATGGTGACATATTGAAGCATGAACATTTGATACCACCAAAATGGAGACAAATGGAGAATAAAGGGCTAGGGAAAAACGACTATGGCGAATGGGAGTTCCGGGAACAAAATGGTATCCACGATAGTCTACGGCTCGATGAAATCGAGCTTCATCTTCGGATGTTAGGTCTAGCCTAGCTGACATTTGAAATGAACTTCGATGTTTAAGTATAATCGTGGAATTAGTTGAGAGCCGATAAATGTTTAGTAGAAGTGTAATATTTTAAATTTTTATAGGCATGTACTTTTGAAGAATTTTGTTTTTGAAATTATGTTATTTCTTGTATAATCTTTATATATAATTAAAAGAGGATAAGATGGAAGAATCTAAACCCTTCTTTGTTTTTCACACTTTGCCATTCAACGATCTTAATTTCTTTCCTATAATTACACTTTTGACCCCTTAAATATTTGATGTATTTTTTTAAATTAAAAAAATAGACCAAATGTTTTATTTATTTATTAAAATTAAAAAGTCTATACTATATAAAAAAATCAGTCAAAATATTTTTACTCATTTTATTAAAATAAAATGTGTCCTGCATTATAGCGAGTCTATAGACTAAATAACAAAATCGACCTAATAAATGTTTAAATTACAAAAGTCGGTCACACTATAAAAAAATTGACTAAATATATTATTTATTTATAAAAGTTAAATTCGTCGCGCCTTATTGCAGGTTTATAAATTATAAAAAATTGACTACAATATTTTATTTATTTATAAAAATTAAATTCGTCCCGCGTTATTGTGGATTTATAACTGATAATAATAATAATAACAACAACAATAATAATAATAATAATAATAATAGACCATACCATCTAATTTTTATTATTGACTTACGTAATGTATAAACTTGGTAAAAGAAATAACTTTCATGCATTTTAGAAGAAATGACAACGACCGGCAATGTGAATTCAATTATAATAACTATTAAATTATTATTATTTTATTTTATAACATCCACTAACACTAGAAAGAATTATTTAACGTTGTAAAGGAGAAGACCTTGACTTAAAATTGCTCCCTATAAATTCAACTTCCTCCCGAATTCAATAACTCCCCATAACAAAAATTCCATAATGGCCACCATCAAGCTCAATCTACCTTACAATGTTCATCTTCAAAAGCAATCCTATTCCAACATTTCAACTGCAACCAATTTCAGTTTGCGGTATCAAAAACTGGTTCGATTGTTTCCAGTGACGTGTGTAGGATCAAGGTCAACTGAACCGATAGAAAAGACAAGGCCTGTATGTGAAAGATGGAGCGAAATACATGGGCGAGACAATTGGTCCAACATGCTTGACCCAATGGATCCACTCTTACGACGTGAAATAATCCGTTATGGTGAAATGGTCCAACTGTGTTATGAGGCGTTTGATAACAACCCGTATTCAAAGTATTGTGGAAGTTGTAAGGTCCCACCCCAGACCTTTTTTCAAGATCTTGGGATGAGTAACTCGGGATATGATATCACGAGTTATATTTACTCGAGCAACACGAGCAATCTCATTCCTAAATTTTTTACAAACTCCATCCATTCAAACGGGCCTTGGAACCCAAAGGTGAATTGGATGGGCTATGTGGCAGTCTCAAATGATGAGACCACCACTCATTTGGGGAGGCGAGACATCATGATAGTGTGGCGTGGGACTGTCACAAAATTAGAATGGATGGAGGATCTAATGAACTTCCTAAAACCCGTTTCGGCTCAAAATTTGGAGAGCAAAGACCCGTATATAAAAGTCATGGCCGGGTTTTTGCATATATACACCGATAAAGATCAAAATTGTTCATATTCAAAGTTCTCTGCGCGTCAACAGGTAGTTAATCTTGTCCTTTTATGTTAATTCACATCTTATTTGTTACTACGTATTTGTTATTTCCATCCTCAATGTTGACCATTAGATATAAAAGAGGCCGGTTTTCAAAACATTATTAACTCTTTTATCCAAATACACAGCTTTTGGCAGAAGTTACGAGATTAAAGAAGAAATACGAGCAAAAAGGCGAAAAAATGAGCATAACCTTAACTGGTCATAGCTTGGGGAGTGCTTTGGCTATTTTAAGTGCTTACGACATAGCAGAATCTGGTTTGGATAAACTCGACAATAAACATAAAATCCCCATATCGGTGTTATCCTTCTCAGGACCAAGGCTTGGAAACACAAGGTTTGGAAAGAGGGTTGAAGAGCTTGGAATAAAGGTGTTGAGAGTCTTTAACGTCCACGATAAAGTGCCTAACGTACCGGGAGTTCTTTTAAACGAATACACATCAGAATTCCTTAAACGTACTGCTGATTGGACGTCATTTTTCTACTCGCACATTGGTAAGGAACTTAGTTTGGATCATACGAGATCTTCCTATGTGAAAGAAAACCTAAACTTGGCCTCGACCCATAACTTGGAACTTCTCTTGCATCTACTAGACGGGTATGAATAAATGTCTTTTTGATCACGAAAAATATACTATGTCTATATCGATAATTATCTTACTTTTTGCATGAACATTTTTTTGGAAAAAAGGAAAAACTTTAATTTGTTAATATCAACCAATTTAAACCTTCTACTTTGAAGTACATTATTTAAGTTTGTACAATCTTTTAAAACGATCACAAACTGCAGGTATCATGGTAAAGATACCGAATTTCGCCTTGCAAATGGAAGGGACAAAGCATTGGTTAACAAGGACGGTGACATTTTGAAGCACGAGTATTTGATACCACCATATTGGTCACAAGTTGAGAACAAAGGGCTTCAAAAAAGCCCTAGTGGAAAATGGAAGTTGCCGGTACAAAAACGCCCCGAGGATCATCTACGACACGAGGAAGTTGAACTTCGTCTTCGAACTCTAGGTCTAGCCTAGCGTATGTACTACTTTAAAACGTATTTTAGTACATTTTTTAATTTGTTTAGTCGATGGTGGTGAATGTGTATTCCGTTAACAGTCTAAATAATGTTGAATTCATGTGGCAAGAAGATGAATTCTTAGTAAAAGTATCTTTTGATCGACTAATTCAACCCCTTCGATATATATGGTATCTTGTCAATTCTATTATATCTTATACATTTAAAATACTTGATTATTTTTTATATGTAGAGTGAAACATAATAGAATTATAAACTTTACTAAGAAGTTCAGGACACCCTTTAATAAGTCAAAATTGACAGAATTTATGGATCAAATGAATATCACAAGTAATTCATTTCATAGGTAGAAAATGCATGGTTTACTTAAAAGGCAATATAATCTTTTTTTGTTTTTTATAAACGGCAATCTAATATACTCTTAAACTACTTATTAACACTTATGTTTCAGACGGGACTTGAACTTCCGACTTCAAAGAAGAAAGGCACCATTTTGTACCGCTGGGTTAAAGGCAATATAAATGACATACCATTTTCATCTGAAATCTGATAAATGGGTTAATTAATTAAGTCAACATAAATGTATCAATAACTAAGTACGAAATACTAGAATATAATGTAATCAATTTTTAAACTAAAATAAATGTAAACTAGCAATAAAGACTTGCTTATAATTTTACTGCACGATTAATATAAAGGCCTAATGATGTAAAAAAAAAATTAAGCAAATAAAATATAATATGACAGTGGCACGCGACAAGTTACGTATCATGGCACACGAAACAAGTGATTAAGAATAATGCACAAATAGTTATGTTTCACAACCAAAATGCTATACGTTAAAACTTATTATAAAAAGTAACCAACCAATTGTAATATAAAACATTAATGAAAGCTGGATTAATTAAGATTACGTAGAAACCGGTATCTTTCGTCACACTTCCATTTAATTAATTGGGTATGCACAGAATGTAGCTATGCAATTCTTAAGTCAACTCGCCCTTTTAGAACCATCCACTTCCTTTTAGTTAGGATCGAATTTTTAAACGTTATGTTTGTTTTAGATCGCTATTATTTAAATTGATATGAAAAGGACTTCCATGAACGCACATGTAAATGCATCCACCGGTGTACACGCATCTGAAGTTTGTTAGAAAAGTGGAATTGTGAATTGAGTGAATGATTTAAATGATCAAATATTTTTTTATGAATTGTACGAGAAAATTATTTTTTAAAAATAATATTTTGACTTTTGGGTATTACAAAATTCGTCCTCAGATAATTCAAGAGAATATTCAAGTTTTCGGCAACCAAAATTTGAATCGGTATGTTTATGTGTCTTTAATTTCATGTTTGTATACTTTATATATTGTCCAGAAGAGTTTCTAGAATTTAGGAGCGGTTTTCTAAATTTTAAGAGAAGTTATTTTACAGTTAAGAACACTTAAAAATAATCTTGATTTGGTCACGGAAATATGGTCGATGATGCTGAAATCTGGTCGCTAATATGAACATACCAGTGAAAAAACATTGACACCATACTTAGCCGGAATGTAAATGTGACCCGGCGATTCAAGTGAAATTTTTGAATCCTGGGATACCTTTGCAATAACTATTATTTCACTTATACTGCTATTATTATTATACTAATAACTACTTTCTATTATTTAAATATAATAATAATTAATATAGTAGCATGTTACGGTGGAAAAGCATTGACACCATACTCAGCCGACTCATATTTCTCGCTTTTCTTTTTATTACTAAAAATTAAGTAAAAGATCATATAGAACTCACCGTCATGGCGATTTAAAGAAATTAGCCAGTTTGCAGATCGCGGAAAGGTGATTTCTTCAAAAGTTTGGCAAGTGTATCTAAGGATTCAAAATTTTCACTCCAATCACTGGAATCGTCTAAATGTTATTTACATTCTAGCAATTTAATTGTTTATTTTCGTAAATTGTTTGTGATACGGTTTAAGTTGAATTTAATACGTTTGAATTATTTTGTGACAAACTTTTCATCAAATATTGTAGGTATTATAACAATAATTAATTAATTAATAATAGTGACCTATTGATGGTTATTTTGGTCATTTTCATCTGTGATTGTTTAAATTACGAAGGTGGGTACATCGACATGCATGTGTTGGCTTGGATTCTTAATGTTCTGTAATGTTTTCTTCCAAAATTCAGCAATGCAGGTGTAAAAACTTGCTGGTATGTAAATTTAGTGACCCGACTAAAATTGACCGATTATTTTCTATTAACTCAATGTTATATTAGTTTTTTTTAAAACCGACTAACAATTGACTGATCCGTGTCAATGGTCACTGTTCAGTGTTTTTCACTATTTAAATAACATATTTAAAACACATTTCATAAAATAAAAATATTACATTTCCTAAGAAAAATAAATTACATTTCTTAAATAAAAACGTTACATTTCTTAAAAAAATACATTACAATAATAAAAAATTTATATAAAAACATTACAATTTTTTTATAGAATTGACACACAAAGAAATAAAGAAAGAAAGAACAAAAGAAAAAAAAAGTGACCTATCGTTAGAAAACCGAAGTTTGAAACTGACATACCGAACCTACGGACCTGTGCTATTGATATTGGTTTTGTCAGTTTCAACCGACGCTACTGTTGAGAGTAGTCTTATGTCATAATGTCCGGATGTGGTTTTCCAAAAAAATATGGTAGAATCGTCACATGTGGTGTTATCAGAAACATTGTCGATAGAATACATAAATGTGGTGATGATTTGCAATAATAATAACAATGAATTAAATCCACTATTAACTGAAAAGAAATAAACAGGAATATACTCGTATTTCATCTTTCGGACGAATCATTTGTCTCTACAATCTTTCGTAATAGAGTTACTACAAAATTTTCAGGGGTCGATCGAGTTGAGGGTATATTTGGAGTCTCAACATTCTCTAACAAGATGTATTCAAACAAAAACGCAAAAGTTGTTTAGTTTTTCAAAAATGACGATATAAATTTATAATGATATTTATATTTAGTTATCAACGAGGATGTGGTTCAAGTCTTAGGATTGAATAAATGTAAATTATTTATAAATTTATATGTTGAATATATATATATATATATATTCGTGATAAGAATACGTGAGTATCATATTACGAAAGAAAAAAATAGTTAGTTAATCATTAATTCATATATTCATCATAATCATATAATCATCATCATCTTGAAAGGACTAGTTCTTGGGTCCTTGACTCGTTGTAAAATGTAACCCATTCATTTCTGCGGTGGATTCATCACTGGACGAGAAGTGGAGGGCCGGGGCCTCTCTATGACATTGGCGCTAAAATGTAGAAAAGAGATACAGTATAAGTTAATTCTATTTATAGGCCCTTAGCCCAGGAATCTTAAGGCCCACTAAGACATTGGCCCAATATTAATTATGAACGCCCGAAGGATATATTTTTCTGATTGTCCTTTTAAAAACGAAATGACGTCACTAATCCATTGCAACTATTTGAATTTAGAAGTTGAAGTCTATATTTTCCAATAAATGTTATACAAAGTAATTATAGTTACGGCTTAAAATATGGATCGAAAAAAAAGAGTTAGAATA
Organism: Logfia minima; assembly: GCA_963921325.1. Classification (NCBI taxonomy): domain Eukaryota; kingdom Viridiplantae; phylum Streptophyta; class Magnoliopsida; order Asterales; family Asteraceae; genus Logfia; species Logfia minima. The sequence continues at coordinate 51,120,403 of OY992763.1, read as the reverse complement.
AGGGGTATTTAGGTAATATTAATTTTAAGAGTTTATATTTTTCTTGAAAAACTACTTTGATTTACTTAATTTTATAGATTATTATTTTAATAGGTCCTTAAGAATTTGTTAACAAAAAAAGCTAAGAGCCCGAACTTACAAAAAGATAAAAGTAAAAATCGGTTGCAAAACAAACCGTTAATAGTTAGGTAGATAAGTTAAAAACGAAAATACAAAATAAAAAATTGAAGTATTAAGAAATAATAAAATAAGTAAAAAAGATACTGCAATTATTAATTACATGCTATTATCTTCTTTCTCCTATTTTTTTTTTTTTTTTTTTTAATTCTTTTATGATTTAGAAGTTTTTCTTGAAGTTTTTGCATGGGAGTAAAAAGTCTCCAAAGCTTCTTTTAAAAAACCAAATTTTAAAAAAAAAACTATACAAAAATACACCGAAATTCAGGTCGATCCGACCGGTCAAACCTACCAGACTGCAACTCGGGCCCGAGACAGGGTTAATAAATTATTTCAACTCAGACATAACTGATAGATTCGCCGATTAGACCGGTTTGCCTCATTTTTTGCATCATATTATGTTTTGTGGGCACCATGGTAAAAGGAGTAAATATTGGTTAACAAGTGGAAGAGACGAAGCATTGGTAAACAAGGATGGTGACATATTGAGGCATGAATATTTGATACCACCAAAATGGAGACAAATGGAGAATAAAGGGCTTGAAAAGACGACTATGGCGAATGGGAGTTCCGGGAACAAAATGGCAACAACGATAGTCGGCTCGATGAAATCGAACTTCATCTTCGGATGTTAGGTCTAGCCCTAGCTGGCTTTTGAAATGAACTTCGTCGTTTAAGTATAATCATGGAATTAGTTGAGAGCCGATAAAACTTCAGGTAGTTACTTCTGATGGAAGCAGACAATTATCTAATTTTAATTTTCACTATGATCAGATGACTATATGTTTGAAGATCTTCTTTTTACCTTTTGTAAATTTTTTGAAATTCTACCATTTTTTTATATAATAATACTAATACTAATACGAATACGGATAATAATTACAAGAACTATATTATATATTTGTATTATTTATTATTGTTACATATTATATTTTATATTTTCAATTAAGCTTATAATTTATTTATTTTCTCTTCTCTCTTTTTGTTTTCTAGAAATTATATATGCTTCCTCCCCTCGATTATTTTTCGACGATTATGTTATCTTTTTTAATGAAACCTGAATTTACTGAAAACATGCAGTAACCATATACTCAAAGCCTGAAAATCGGAACTTTACTCATAGAATTTAGCTATCATCATATATATATATATATATATACTAGATTTTAAGCTCGTGTATACACACACTCGTTGAATTTGTATTTGATTTTACAAATTTAGTTTTTGTCTACGAATTTCTTGACGGTAAAGTTGTAACTAAAACACTTAAAATAAGTGAAAGAACACATAATTATAAAGAAGTATAATATAATTATACATAAACAAATAAAAACTATTTGTAAATTTTTTTCTCGTATTTTTTAAGTTGCATTTGGTATATTATAAACAATCTCAAAGAATTGGTTCATAAATATTTTAAGTTTTGTTTCGACTGCATGGACTCTTTAAGCATTTCATCACATGTTTCTTGGATGTATCCTAATTTCGGTTACGTGGATCTCATTTTTGCACTTAATGGTGGTGACGAGTATAGATTATTTCCAATGTGTGTAAGAAAATCGATGGCATAACCGTAAGGTCGTTTCTTACAGCTATTTTTTTTAGTAAAAAGATCATAATGTATATATTGAATACTCTACTGGTTTTGACCCCATTTGCAGTTATAACATAACATGTAATGTGAAAGGGAGAAGAGATTATTATCCACATTATATTACGAAATAAATGTTAATAGCAATACAAACTAATTATATGCAGCAAAATAGCAAAATTCTTGCAGATTTTTACCTGAACTATTTCAGATTGCCCTCTCGTCTAATCCCTCTCAAGTATGACCTGATCAAGCAAGGAAAATAATCTTGTTAGAGTTTTATCAATGCTTGGTGTTAATATATATGTCCGTGCTAAATAGATACACAACTAAAATCAGTAAGCAATCGAAGAAACCTGGAATCAAAGTTAAACTTCAATTAATTACTATTCATGAAGACCTGAATGCTATAAAACATTTCGACAATTAAGATCTCATAAGCCTACTTCAAACCAAAATTTATAGCATAAGCAATAAAAGAATGATTAATCATAATTTTCTCTTTTTTGATTGATTATATATGCCTTTCATGTTAGATTTGATATTTAGTCCTAAATATCCTTGTTTGTACATGCACAACTACGGAAGAAAAACATACACGAGAAGTTTGTCTTTAGGAAGAACTTAAATTTGAACCCCACTTTAATAATCTTATAATAAAGGGTGTAGTGTCTTTGTTATGATGTTCATCATGCCATTAATTTATGGTTGGTTCTTTCAAACAAAAGCATGCCTAATTGAAACAAAAATAGGATCAGCATATTGAATATAGGGAAATCAATAATATCAGGTTCAGCCATTCTGAACCTTGAATAGTCGATCAGAATAACAATCGAATGATAATGATTAGAGAGAAAGGGAATCAGATGGAACCCAAGCTATGGCAGTTAATCGAAGGTCCCTAATACGATCAGCAACATGAAACTTTCACTTTGTAGATTACTAAGGCTATGAGGAGAATATCATAACCAATCCTGCATAATCGATTTAACAGCGTTTGAAACAAAATAACATGCAAGAATCACGAACAAAATAAATCAAATGAAATCCATGTTAGAGATTATGATACCGTTTAATTTTCAATCTAAAGAAGAATTTTGAACCCTAATATTGCAATCCTGTGTGTATTCTTCCATCTTCAGTACATGAATTTTTGTATTCGTATGAATTTTATGAGATAGATACGAACACGGTGGATTTGGTTAACTGGATTTGATATCCTATTTTTGAAAATGGATTTGATTGGCTGGATTTATTGGTTTTTGATAACTGATATGTAATACGTAGTTTTCCTTGTTAATAGGCTATATGATTGGAAGTTTTGGAATATGACGTAATCAAATTTTTAATTGAGTAAAATTGAACGATTTGATTGGTCAATTGAGTTTTTGATGATCTCATCAACCGCTTCTTTTATTATATTTATTTAATTTATTATATTTATTATTATTAAGATTAAAATATATATAGATATAGGTTCAAATGAGAAACCTAAATATTGTAGGTACGTAGGAAATGACTTCAACTTCATTTTTAAATATTTAAAACACATTATTTTACAAAAAAAATTTCGTAGCTTCTTATTCAGATAACTTTTAGAAGCTATTTTTAAAATATAAAAAAAATTGACGTTTTTTTCTTTTTTTAATAATTTTTAATTATTTTTTTATTCATAATAATCACATTTTGTAACTAGATAATCACATGAAAATATATGTGGTTATCAAAACCTTATTTTGTGATTATCTCGAACACAAAATAATCACATTATATTAGAGAATAATCATATGTGATTATCAAGTTATATTTTGTGATTATTTTGAATAATCACAACAGTAATAACTGTAAACAATTTTGAAAAAAAAGTTAAAATTTTTTATTAAAATTTTTATTATAGCTTGCAAAAGTTATTTTAATAATAAATATTGAAAAGGTATTCAAGGAAAATGTGTTTTAAATATTTAAAAAGTGATTTTAAAGTCATTCTTACATTGTCACAATATTTAAATTTTTTATTTGAACTCTCAGTGTATATATATATATATATGTGGGGTTGAGTTCAAATGAGAATGGAAATTTTAGTAAGAATGGAGGAATGAATCCTGACCATCCATTTTGCAAAACCCAATTTTCACCTAAAGTTAAATATCTCACAAACGGCTAATCAAAAAATTATAAAAATTGCACCATAGAAATCAGCGTTCTTTTCTCTACGATTTGAGATCACTCATGACATATTTTCGGTAAGTTTTTTTTTTTTTTTTTTTTTGGGTTGAAAACCAGTAACACATGTGTTAGTTGCGGTAACACATGTGTTAGTTTCAGTAACACACGTGTTAGTTGTTGGTAACACATGCCACTAATACATGTGTTAGTTTCAGTACCACATGTTTTTTTTTTTCATTTTTTGGTGGGTTTCGAAATTGGTAACACATGTGTTAGTTGTGGTAACACATGTGAACACATGTGTTACCAATTTCGAAACCCACCAAAAAATGAAAAAAAAAAAAAATTCGTCGAAAGTATACCTTGTGAGATGTCTAATCGAAGATGAAAAAATGCTGATTTTTACGGTGCAATTTTTATATTTTTTTTACTAACTATTTGTGAGATATTCAATTTTTAAAAGTGTTGGGGTATTATTTTTTTGATGAAATGGATGGTTGAGATTGATTCCTTTATTCTCACAAATAATTATTATTCTCATTTGAACTTAATTCTATATATGTTTTATATTTTTTTTTATATAGCAATTACAAACATCTCTTCTCTTCTCTATCTCAATATAAATGTGGATGTAACGCGCTTTATGTTACTTGTCAGCATTCTCAAAAGTCCTTTTAATAAAACAATTCAACTATTCAAACAAACCATGCTATCTAATTTTTATTATTGACTTACGTAATGTACAAAGTTGGTCAAATAACTATGAAGCATTTTAGAAGAAATGACAACGACCAATAAATATGTTCTGATTTTAAAATGCAAATGGCAATGTGAATTCTATTATAATAAGTATTAATTATTAATTATTATAATTATTAATTATTATTACTATTTTATTATATGACATCCACTAACCACGAAAGAATTATGTAACTTTGTAAAGGAGAAGACTTTGACTTAAAATTGTTCCCTATAAATTCAACTTACTCCCAACTTTAATAACTCTCCATAACAACAATCTCTTAATGGCCACCATCAAGCTCAATCTACCTTACAGTGTTCATCTTCAAAAGCAATCCTATTCCAACATTTCAACTGCAACAAATTTCAGTTTGCGGTGTCAAAAACCAGTTCGATTGTTTCCAGTGACGTGTGTAGGGTCAACGTCAACTCAACCGATAGAAAAGACAAGGCCCTTACGTGAAAAATGGAGCGAAATACATGGTCGAGACAATTGGTCCAACATGCTTGACCCAATGGATCCACTCTTACGACGTGAATTAATCCGTTATGGTGAAATGGTCCAAGTGTGTTACGAGGCATTTGATAACAACCCGTATTCAAAGTATTGTGGAAGTTGTAAGGTCCCACCCCAGACCTTTTTTCAAGATCTTGGGATGAGTAACTCGGGATATGATATCACGAGTTATATTTACTCGAGCAACACGAGCAATCTCATTCCTAAGTTTTTTACAAAGTCCATCCATTCAGATGGGCCTTGGAACCCAAAGGTGAATTGGATGGGCTATGTGGCTGTCTCAAATGATGAGACCACCACTCAGCTGGGGAGGCGAGACATCATGATAGTGTGGCGTGGAACCGTCACAAAATTAGAATGGATGGAGGATCTAATGAACTTCCTAAAACCCGTTTCAGCTCAAAATTTGGAGAGCAAAGACCCGAATATAAAAGTCATGGCCGGGTTTTTGCATATTTACACTGATAAAGATCAAAGTTGTCCATATTCAAAGTTCTCTGCGCGTCAACAGGTAGTTAATCTTGCCCTTTTATGTTCATTCACATCATTTTTGTTACTATGCATTTGTTACTTCCATCATCAATATTGACCATTAGATATAAACACAAGCCGGTTTTCAAAACATTATTAACTGTATTATCCAAATACACAGCTTTTGGCCGAAGTTACGAGACTAAAGAAGAAATACGAGCGAAAAGGGGAAAAAATGAGCATAACCTTAACTGGTCATAGCTTGGGGAGTGCTTTGGCTATTTTAAGTGCTTACGACATAGTAGAATCTGGTTTGGATAAACTCGACAACAAACATAAAATTCCCATATCGGTGTTGTCATTTTCTGGACCAAGGGTTGGAAACACAAGGTTTGGAAAGAGGGTTGAAGAGCTTGGAATAAAGGTGTTGAGAGTCTTTAACGTCCACGATAAAGTGCCTAACGTACCAGGAGTTCTTTTTAACGAATACACATCAGCTTTGGTCAAACGTATCGGTGATTGGACGACATTTTTCTACTCACACATCGGGAAAGAACTTAGTTTGGATCATACGAGATCTTCGTATGTGAAAGAAAAATTAGACTTGGCCTCGATGCATAATTTGGAACTTCTCTTGCATCTACTAGACGGGTAAGAATAAATGTCTTTTACTTGATCGTACATGATTAAATTAGAGTGGCAAAGTGGGTGGTTGGCCACGCGGGTTAAATAATAGATGATGATCAGTTGAATTGACTCGAAACACTTCGTCCGATATTTCAATTTTGCATGTGTGCCAAATGATCACGAAAAATATACTATATGTCTATATCAATAGTTATCTTACTTTTTGCATGAAATTTTTTTGGAAAAACAGCAAAACTTTAACTAGTGAATCTCAACCAATTAAAACCTACTTTGAAGTATTTATTTAAGTTTGTACAATCTTTAAAAGGATCACAAACTGCAGGTATCATGGTAAAGGTACCGAATTTCACCTTGCAAATGGAAGGGACAAAGCATTGGTTAACAAGGAAGGTGACATTTTGAAGCACGAGTGTTTGATACCACCACATTGGTCACAAGTTGAGAACAAAGGGCTTCGAAAAAGCCCTAGCGGAAAATGGCAGTTGCCGGTACAAAAAGGCCTCGAGGATCGTTTACGACCCGAGGAAGTTGAACTTCATCTTCGAACTCTAGGTCTAGCCTAGCTTATGTACTACTTTAAAATGTATTTTAGGACATTTTTTAATTTGTTTAGTTGATGGTAGTGAATGTGCATTCTATTAAGAGTCTAAATAATATTGAATTCAAGTGGCGTGAAGATGAATTCCTTATAAACAAGTATCTTTTGATCGACTAATTCAACCATTCGATATATATGATTATATGGTACCTTGTCAATTCTATTACATCTTATCCATTTATTCTGTAAAAATACTTGATTATTTTATATATATAGAGAGAAACATAATGGAATTACAAACTTTTACTAAGAACTTCAGGACGCCCTTTAGTAAGTCAAAATTGAAAGAGTTGATGGGTCAAATGAATATCACAAGTAATTCATTTCACAGGTAGAAAATGCATGGTTTACTTAGAAGGCAATATAAACTGCATACCACTTTCATCTTAAATCTGATAAATGGGTTAATTAATTATGTCACCGTAAATGTTATCAGTAAGTAGGTACGAAATACTGGAACATAATCAATTTTTAAGCTAAAATAAATATAAACTAGCAATAAAGACTTACTTATAATTTTACTGCACAATTAATATAGAGAGGTCGAATGATCATTACACATAATATGACAGTAACACATGACAAGTTTTGTATCATTGAACATAAAACAAGTAATTAACAATAACGTACAAATAGTCATGTTTCACAACCAAAATGTTATAAATTAATATTTATTATAAAAAGTAACCAACCAATTGTAATATAAATCATTAATGAAAGGTGGACTTAGTAAGAGTATATAGAAACTAGTATCTTTCCCTGCATTTTCATTACACTTCCATGATAGTTAACTGGGTATGCAAAGAAGGTAGCTATGCAAGTCTTAAGTCAACCAGCCTTTTGGAACCATCCACTTCCTTGAAACTTCCTTCCCTTTGTTTTTATAAGAACTTTCTATGAAATTAACTATGTTTTATTAGTTCATCATTACATTCTCCTTGGAAATTTTTCTTTTTAAAATATATTTTTATTTTATTTATTTTGTTTTCTAAAACACTTGATCATCCAATACGTTAATTGTAGTATTCAAATTTAAAAAATTGACTAATTTCCGAATCTTGCCAACCAATTAAAGCATGCAACCAACTGTTCAAAGGCAAACTAATGTGACCAAAAAAAGTCAAACTGTTGCTTCTCATGACTTTATTCAAAAGTCGTTCAAGTAACATCACTATAGTTACATTTGGATCGAATTTTTAAACGTTAATTTTATTTTAGATCACTATTATTTAAATTGATATGAGAAGGACTTCCATGTCTGTTCATGTAAACGCATCCACCAGTGTAAACGCAACTGAAGTTTATATAAACACTACAGTCTTAGAACAGAACCTAAAGATGTTTGCATCATAATGGTGGACGAACAAGATATAGATTCGGTTTTGAGCAAAATTGTAAGGATTGCAGGACCTGTAAATACTCCTTGTATCCAATATTTGACTGTCTACAGATCATATGACCTCAAAAATCAGTGCCAAAATAAGCAGGTCAGACGGGTTGGATACTTAGATGAATTACAGATCATATCGATTTAGGTTGATCCCAAACATTATATACATTTTTTATATAGTAGAACTTAGAAGTAATTAATTAGAGCGTTAATTATAATTATGATAACAATATTAGAACAATAATTTATAATCTAAATTTTCTGAGTAGAACCAATGGAAAATTCCATCACCAAAATCAACTTGTGGCCATTTCTACTTGTTGGCCGATTTGACCCTTTCCATTTTACGTTAACTTATTCATTTGACATGGTAAGATAAAAAGTCAAAGAAATCGACATATATATAAAAAATAAAATAAAAAAGGTAAATATCATTTACATATTTATATCAGGAAGTATATCATCCCAGGCTACAATAAGCATTGTGTTCAACCTCAAGTTTCTATTGCTTCTCCTTTATTCGTTTTGGAAAAAAGGAGAACAAAAATAAAAATCAAGAGAGTACGGTCAGTATCTACTCAAGTATTAGTACTTTTGGACCTGATAAAGCATGTGCAGGAGTTAGAGATCAGTATCTGTAGCATGATTCCATCAGCTTTCTAACTCAAATTTCAAGATCCAACGAGCCCTTTAAAACGAGCATAGAAAACAATGAGAAGAAATAGGAGTGCAGACAATACACCCGACACAATCACCACCTGTCAGGATTCATGACAAAACGGGTCAATTTCGGACAAAATACTGACACTCTGAACGCGAATATTCATTCATTAAAGGTGGCGAAAACCCATATATTTATGAATGTGCTGATCGACTAGCACAGGGTCAGAATTCGTCCAAACTCCAAAGCGTTTTTAATGAACACAACATCCCAAAACGCTTAATATTTGTAATGATAAATACCATGCTAGTTATTTAGTATAGAAATATTAAGTAAACATAACGCGTTTCAGACCCAACCCTGACCTGTTTTGGTTCATACCAATTACCAAATATCATCTGTTTTGCATTTTACTCATCCCGCGTAACCCACCCATTTTGCCACCATAAGCATTTAAAGTTTCTACACTGACCCATTTGAACATGTAGCCGTGATGCTCATTCCACGTATATTTTATATTCATACCAAATATCCCGGTCACCAATGCATAGATCGACATGCATACAGTTCCTGAACTTAAAAAGAGCTCCAGCTGCGATCATGAGCACAAAACAAAATCAGATGATCCTCAAAGAAAAGAAAACAGTCCATGAACAGAAAAACATAGAATATAACAAACCTGAATTAACTGATTTCTATGATTGTCAAGCTGTAGTAAGAATAATGATAGCGGTTTTAGAATCATGATTCGAGCATAACGGAAGAAATTATACGAACTTACTGAAAGCTTCTGCATACCTGGATGTTGATATAATCTTCTGTATCGTCAATATATTCACGAAGCTGCAGAATATTATGCTTACTAGTTAATTATACTGTTGTACTCCCTAGTCTTTCATTCTAGGATACTCTCTTTAGGTAATATACTGGTTCATAGCAGACCCAATGCAATCACATATATACGCTTTGAGAACTGTAACTAATTAAATATCACTCACACTGGTTAACTTGTTTAAAGTTCCATCGATCTGCATGAAGTAGGCCTGAAACACATCCGAAAACCAATTAGGCATATAATTTTTCCTTTTGAAAGAAGTCAAATAAAAAATATGATACAAAGTTGGTTTAAGGGATGTAAGTTGCAACCTCAAGAAGCATTTCAAGTTCCTCAACATCATTCTCATCTCCATGAACCGTCATCACACTAGCCCTGCTAGCTCTAGATATCTTTGAACCAATAATAGGCGACCCAAGAAACCAACTAGCAGCACCTGACCCACTCACTGGTGAAGCCGAAGATAGCTTCCGTGATAAGTAAAGATCTGCCATATCATCATCATCATCCAAAAGTCGTTCCAGTTCATCCCTGACCTACAATAAACATCAATGACCTAAAAGTTCCAAATGCAATGTGCCAAAAGGAACATAGTTACTCTCGTAATGACTAAGGGGTCATTTGGATGTACATTTTGAAGGTGGTAATTTGACTTGAATCAAAATCGGATAATTAGTTGATGAAAGCTAAAGACAGTGAACCAATTTACATTTGTTTCAATAATCGGTTTCTTCACAGCAACTTCTTACCTGCTTTACCAAATGGGCCAATTGCATAAAATTATAATATAGATTGATCATAGTTATAGTTAGGGAAACATAGTCTTTTCCCACTCCAAGTAAGGATTCAACTTTGAACTTCATAAAACAAATCAAACTCGTGAAAAAAGCTTTTAAAGGGAATCTAACCCGGTTAACCGCTCAAAATGATGACATGGCAACTGATGTGTCAGTAAGTAACTCTCTGACATGTTGACTTTCTCTGACTAAGCACATGAAAACTAGTTAACTTACCAAAGACCCATTTTTGGGTTGGTCTTTCTTACAATGTTTTTGCCATTCCAAAAAGAAAAACTTACAAGAAACCCGATACGACAGGTTATAGTGCATAGTTAAATCCTTCTTTGGAGAGAAAGAAAACTATATTCCATTATATAGAAATTTGACCAAACAACGTTACATTTTCTTGCAATTTTTCATTTACAAATTATTTTGACCATTTGAAATCCTGTTATATTTATCAAATCTACTAAATGTTAAACTAATGTTAAAAATTTCCTAAAACAGTTGTAAAATATGTGAGCATCATGTTTACCTTTTGAACACGAGCAGTCAACCTTGTCATTGCACTTTTCAGTTTACGAACACGATCCAAATTACGGCTACTAATCTGCCAAACGTAAAAATGAGGTTAGAGAAAGTGGAAAACCCATTATTTCCATCTACGTATGCACTATCACAACAAACAATTTCAGGGGATGCACTAAAATAACAATTTTTTATAGTTACTTTATTTTTATTCTTTTAATTATTATTTTTTTCTTTTAGAAAGGCAAACCTACCACCTATCACATAGTGGCTTGATTATTAGCTTAGCATGTTCCTTAATCCTTACTCTAAGTGGTTTATATCATTCTTCCTGATAGTTTAGAGTTATGCAACGAAACTCGACAGCTGTTTGTACATGCTGTGGACAGTCGACTAGTCTATGAACGACATGTTAGTAGTCAATTTAGTTCTTTACCCGAACTTCTTTGAAAAAAACAAATCCACACAGGAATATTTATATATTTATTTATTCATCACTTCATAGCAGACCTGTATATGGCTTTCTATCAAGTATCAACAGCACGCACATATGCATATGGAAAACACGGATAGTATCGTGAAAAAAAGCATGTACCTTAGAGGTAAGCTCATCCAAGGCTGGGTAAGCATCGGTTTCCAGTTCTGTAGTACGAGCAGAATGAAAGCTGCAAATGGCCTCTAAGAAAACCTCTAGTGCTCGGAATTCAAATGGAGATTCTGCATGAGTTATTCAAATATAAAGCCACTTCTTTCAAATCCAACAATAAATAGATTAACAAATAAATAAGAATTTAAACAAAACAAAAAAGAAGGGAAGTTGAACAAACAGAAACAAAGGTGAAATGCATTCATAGTATCATACCATCTTCGTCACCAGTTTCATTATCATTCTGCCCGCCCAGTTCTCCATGATTGGCATTTACAACAGGCAACCTCCTCCTTAATTCCTCAACCACTGGTATTACATTATCATCTAAAGGATCCCGAAGCAATACCTACCCAAAAGAAATGACAACTAATTATTAACTAATTATTAACTAATTATATAACGAGTTCAAGTTTGTTAACTGAAGGACCATATAGATCAATTTGGTCAACTATACAAAAATTAAGACACGGATAAGAACTTTCAGACATCACTTCCTTTGTTACATAAATCGTCTTCCATAGGAAGGGCTCAGAAGTAACATATAATACACGCTACAGACATAAAACGACCTCTAGCATAATAATCCAAATCTCATGCAAATATCATAAATTTATGTTTCCTGATACATGTAACTAAAAATGATAAAAGTATAAAACTACATACGAATAATACATATAATTTGTCATGAAAAAGCAGGTTCGCTGAATTCTATCCAAATCTCCCCCTGCCCTCTTTCAATTGCCACCCTCCCTAGACTTTGAAGGTACATCTAAAAAAGAAACGTCAAACAAACATAATAGCTGCAAGTCTGTGATACATATAACGTCAATGAGAGATACAATATCTACCTGCAAGAATAAATAGTCTACGTTACCATTCTCCAAGGTTTTATTAACTATGCTTGAGCCATAAGCTAAATGTTGTTATGTGGACACAATCATATTTTCAGTGGCAATATGAGAATTTTACGTAAGGCCTCCTGAGTTTAAATGAAAACATACTTGAAACTGTAAGGACCCTGAAATCAATGTCAATTTAGTATATTGGCTAGGACCACCAATATACACAATATATTTTTGTCACTACTCCTGTAAATGAATTCTTAAAATATTCAAATATAAGATACTTGGCTAAGAGATTTTATAAAAGTAAATGATGGGAAAAAATAGTATGAAATCCTAACCTCTTCAGCAGTGATAATAGCTTTGATATGCTGCATCGTAAAAATAATCACCATAGCCGATAATTAGAACATAAACTGATAAATGATACCAGCAGAGAAAAGAAATCGATAATATAAACTAAAATCGTGTAAATTTGATCAAACTTAAATAATAAATATTATCCAAAAAGACTTACAGAAGAGAACGAATTTTCTGTTTTATAAAAATATGCATTGAACTTGAAAACTCATAACTTTGAAGTATTTGGTGAAAATGTTGATGTATCAAATTTGTTTAAATTAACGGAGCACTAAATTTTTATATCTTTCTCATGAAGATTAGGGTAAATAAATAAAACAAAAGGAAGTAAAAAAGATACCGTAACTTTCTTAGTCTAAAATAATAGAAATTAGCATCTTTGAAAGCATAACTTAACAGAATAGTCCAATTAATAACTGGCTGTCTAAGATACCATGCAATAAGACAAACAAAGACATCTGTTGGACAAAAACTATTGCTATCAATAAACCGGAACTATTACTCCAAACAAAAAGTGATTCTAGCTAAAAAATTTCCAGATAATTTCTTTAATTTAATCTTATACGGAAAATATAAATGCTATGTTCCGAGCAACCACATCACACTCTCCATGTCCAGAAAGTGACTACAGAGTATGACTTAGCCAAATGTTGCTTCTGGACTATTATCATTTCTATCAATGCTTTCTAGTTTTAACTTTGGACCAAAGGCAACTTTACATCAAATATTTGTAGAGCAAATAATACTTTTCAAACAAAATTAAACATTGATTTTATTACACATAAGAAACAAACCAACAGAACTTAGTATTTTGAGCAAAATCTCATAAAAAAACTAATAGCTCACATATACAGATACATACGGATCATGATCAAATAAATAGTGTATTTGCAATAAAAAGCGTAAAAAGTACACTTTTCTCAAACAGATGCACAAATCTTTTTCAAGCACAGAAAAACACTTGTTTTGAGTTCTGTCATCAGTACGAAAAAAACAAACTTATTACGCTCTCTACTCTACAAGCTCTTTTAACATGATCCCAGCCTGTGTGTGTGTATAAATAATTATATTAAAATTACAATTTTGGTACACAACAAGTACACATTACAAGTGAAACAGTCTAAATATGAATTCAATTTATGTGCCCATATCCTTTCTAAGAAAATTATGAGTGCATATATATGCATAGACATTTGTACTAATAAATACGGAGTAGTAGTAGTAATAATAATAATAATAACAATAATGAGATGATGAAGAAGTGACTCACTTCCAAATTAAGAACAATAGCTCTTTCACGCCCTAAAATGGTTGAAGGATAAGATAAAAGAGGATCAAGAATTCTAAGATCACGAGCATGAATTTGAACTCTATGCATAATTGCATACTTATCAAAATCCATAACAGTTTCATTCACATTTGTATCAATTAATATCCAGCTTCTAGCACTCGCCGTTCCTTTTTTCTTCACTAACATCATCCCTACGCCACCGTCGTCTAACGACGACGTCATTGCTTCCGTCTCCGGCGCCGGAACCGATAACACGTCTCGAACCATCGCTAACAATCATCCCCGAGTTCAATCAATAAATTATTTAGTAGTAATTTGGAAACGGCTTGCATTAATTAATGGAAAATAAAACCATAATTTAATTCGGTGAGTGAATTAGGGTTTCAAGAGGCATGAGGAAAAAGATTGAGAGAGATTACATTTTTTTATATTTAGATTTCAAAGAATAAAATTGGTTGGTTTATAGGTGAATAAAAGTCTCAGATTTCACGCTTCCTCCTAAAGGCTAAATATGCTGACATGATTTATATGAGATCCTTTTTTTATATTTTGTTTTTTCTATTTATTTATATTTTTATTTAATAATCAATACACTCTTGTTATGATCATTTTAATTTAAAATATATATTAAAAATACCTTTTAATTTAAAAAATATATTAAAAATACCTAAATTATCTTTATATATTTACTGTATTTGTTTTTTCTTTTAATATGTTGTATAATTATAATTATAATTATTATAATAATAATAATTTATAATTTATAAGTAACAAAAACATCTGAACAGAATAATTCAGATTTTATGCCTAACAAGATATCATATACGTATATCTTTTCATATCTCAACATAATAAAATCACTATCAAATGGTTTCTAAAAACAAACAAACAACTAAAACAATACACACTTCTTCAAATAATGACATATTTGAATCTATTATTGATAAAATAAAAAATATAAAAAGACTATTTTGAAATTTGCTATCCAAATATGAATCCCAAAATTCGGGTACCTGACATTCCAATATCTGAAATTTCGTATATTTTCATATTGGATTTCGAATACTTGAATTACATATTTGGATACGAATACTTTTTAACGCCCCTACTTTTTATCATTTAAATTGTCCAAGTATATAAAGATGCAAACTGGTTATTGAAAATTTATGTTATAGGATATAAGTAAATTAAAAAAGATTATAACCAATAAACCAAACAGAAGAAAATGAATGTTTTATTTGTGCTTTTTACAGCCTCCTACATTGTTGTGTAATAAGATTGCATATTTACATGTATATAGATTTTTAAGGGGAAAATACATAAACAATGAGTTTATCATACATGAATCTATACTCCGTTATAAATCATTTTCATGCTTTGACTTAAAAAAATATATTATAAATGCCTAAATACATATTACTTTCTTACATAGGTTTAAAAACTCATAAAGCATTTGTGAAGAAAATCAATATACAAAAAATCATAATTGAATTTAATTATTATATAAACAAAGTACTTTACTTTCTGACATTGGAATTAAATATGTGTGTAACTACAAAAACCAACAACGTTTGAAGAAACCAATATATAAAAAATCAAAATTAAATTTAATTATTATATACACAAATTATGAATACGATATTTCTAATTTATATGTATAATAATATATTTTTATTATTTTTTGATAAATCTCGAGTTGAGGCGAACATGAAAGTGTTGAGTCGAGTTAAACTTAAAAAGTATAAATTTGATTAGTATTAATTCTAAACTGTTTAATATTAATATTTTAATACCGGTAATAGAGTCGAGTTCGAGAGTATCGATTAATTAGTCGAGTCGAACTCGAGCTTGAAAATACAAGATTGATCGAACTCGACTCGAGCTCGAACTCAAACTCGAACTCGACAATGTATCGACTCGACCCGACTCGAGAACACCCCTAGATTATACTAAAATTTAAGCAGACCTCTAATATAAATACACATGTTAGCAAAAAAATGGATTCAAAATAAAATCCGCATGTGAAATTGTTGCAAGTTTATTTTGTAAGAATGTTGACGAATTGATCATGCTAATTGGCGTACATGTACCCTCGAGAATAATTTGTGAATGATAATGTTAACAGGGGCGGAATTAGGATTATTAATTAAGGGGGCTTATTTATCATAAAATATTAATGATAAAAAATTTCATTCACACAACATACCTAAGACGAAACTATTATCGAAACAATTTATAAAAGTAACTGTTAATAGAAAAAATTGAATGTATAAAACAATTAATAATTCAAGCAATAGATAAAAAAAATTAAAATGGAATGAAAAACTTACTTGGTTATAAAGGGGAAAAAAAAGACATAAAAAAAAAAGATAAAAAGCTGTCAAGAGTGAATGGGAAGATGCAGAAGAGGGCTGCTAGCCTGCACAGTTCGTTGTATTCATTTGAATTACAATTGTATTATAAAGAAAACCACAAAAAAACTTGAGCTAAAAAATAGGGGGTACTGGGCCAATATTTATTATTGTTTTGTTGAGTTACAACTTACAAATAAACTGAGCCTTGGGGGTACATGGCACCGGCATGTCACCTCTGATTCCGCCTCTGAATGTTAAGTATCTATTTTAGATTGTTTCGTAGTATCAATTTGTAGTTTTTATTGTTCGAGTGAAAGATTGTTTGCTTCAGTCGAATTCTGAGTTTTTCTTCATTCCTCTCGTACATCCTTGTAACGTCAATTTAAATCTTAAAGAGTTGTATTAGTTAAGAAAGGCAGATTGATACAAAGTTGAAAATGTTTGGACTGAAATTCGTAATGTAATTTAGTTTTATTAAAGTAAGTGACTAAAAGAGTAAAAGGGCATACAAGAAGAAAAAAATGAATAAATGAATAAGTTAACCACTTCCATAAAAACACCACATGCGTTAAATTTGAGTTATTCCAAATTTAAACAAGCATATAATTAATTATAAATAAGAAGAGTATATTCGAATATTAGGAATATTGAATTGAGAATATTAAGAGAAAAATATAATAGTTGAGAAGAAAATGTAAGTAAAACTTTTTAACCTATCTATTGGGTAATGAATATTTCATTTAATATTACTTTACATTATATATATATATATTATATTATATTATATTATATAGATTTAGGTTTAAATAAAAAAATTTAATATAGTAGAAACGTATAAAATGACTTCAAAATCATTTTTAAATATTCAAAACATGTTATTTAACAAAGAAAAATTCGTAGCTTCTTATTAAAATAACTTTTAGAAACTATTTTTTCAAATAAAAAAAATTTCATCGTTTTTTTTTTTTTTTTTTATAATTATTTTTTATTCATAATAATCAAATATTATAACTAGATAATCACATGAATAATTTTTTATTATCAAAAGCGTCTTTTGTGATTATCTCCCATATATAATAATCACATTATATTAGAGAATAATCACATGTGATTATTATGTTATATTATGTGATTTTCTTGAATAATTACAACAATAACGACTATAAAAAAAGTTCGAAAATAAAAGTTAATATTTTTCATTAAAATTTTTATTATAGCTTGCAAGAGTTATTTTAATAATAATTATTAAAAAAAATTTTAAGAAAAATATATTTTAAAAGTAATTTTAAAATCATTTTCACAATATTTATACTTTTTATTTAAATTCTCCCCATATTTTATTATATATATATATATATATATATATTTATAACAAGTGGTTTCCCTAACTCTTATACTCCCCTTTTCCTCATAATTAAGTTTAAGACTTTGCTAAATGCAGCTATATAGATAATCAAAAGTAAAGGAAAGATATTAGTGTTTCCATGATATTTTATTGTCACCTAAATAAGTATCATACATTTTTGAAAAATATAAATTATTATACTATTCACTAATAAAGTTTTATATTTATAACAATTTTTTTTAAGTTGATTGAAATTTAAAATAAAGAATTATTCTAAGATAAATTAAAAGTGAACAACTAAATTAAAATGCAAGAAATATATATTTTCCAATGATCCAAATTTGTTGTCATCTGCTTTTTAAAGAAAAAAATCTTTTCGAGGAAAAAGCCGAAATGGTTGGATGAAATTTGTAGTGAAGCCATCCTTTGTTAGGAATGAATTCAGTTGCCTTTCTTTGCTATAATAACTATTTACCTTTCTTATAAGAGCTTTATTTTTGTTACTGACATAATACTTTTATTCGTTTAAAGAACATAAAATTTTAACTGGAGAAAGTTGCATCTTTTTATTGAAAAAATAAATTCAACACAACCGGAGAAGTACGTATTTGCACCACAAATTAGGCCATAACTGGTACCAACCCGGGCATCTTTTGGACTTCTTTCCGTCTTGGATTGGCACGATGTCGTTTTTCTCGTTTTTAAGTCACCATTTTGTATTTCTATCTTCGTGAAAAAGAGGACGGACACTTCGTTAGGCCGACTGCAAGAAAACGAAAAACAAAACCGTTTTTTTTTCTTTCACTCCCAACGGTCCAATTAAATTTTAAATGAAAAAGTTTTTTCTGTTTTATTTTTAAAAAGTCAAATTTAAAAAAAAAAAAGAAAAACAATAATTGTAAAATTGAAACGGTCATATTTGACATTTTTGTATTTTATGAGAAAATACTGACGTGACACTAAAATGATACCGAAAAAGTCTAGAAAAGATATTTTTGAGTTGGATCGTAATCTAAAACTACAGATGCAATGTTTAATCGATATATAATTTTTGATCAATTTTTTAGATTAAAAGTCAGATATCACCTGTACTATACATTAACTACCTAGGTACTTATGTTTTCAGATCCGATTTTTTCTCTAAATCAATTTTTTAGTCTAAAACTCAGATGTTACCTGCACCTTGCATTACTACCGAGGTACTTATGTTTTCATATTCAATTATATTTTCTTAAACAACCAAAATTATTTGCTCACTTGGTGTTGTGAACTGATTTTATACTTCATACGATATAATACGCTATACGTGTAAAAATGAAGTATAAAATACATTACGAACTTCTGTTTATCCAATTAATGTTACAACTTGTAATTTACATTTTTTTAACTGTTTGTGTAAATAATATTACGAGTATTTACATTTTTTTTTACTGTTTGTGTAAATAATATTACGAGTATTGACGTACAAATACACTTAAAAATAGGTATAACTTATTTATTAGTTAACTAGTGTTAAAACCCGTGCGATGCACGGTAGTGTAATATTGTTTATTTATTGAGTAAAATATGTATAGTTATTAAAGTTTATGCATTAATAAAGTTACAATTTGATCATACAGTTAACTAATTAACAGTTAACTATGTGATAAATATAACACTTGAAAAAATAGATTGGGCAATTAACGAATATATTAAAGAAATTAATATAATTAATTCAAAGAATGAAAAAAAGAAAAAAACAATAACAATTAATGATGGTCATTAATTTATTTTATATATTTTAAGAATGAAAAAAATAATAACAATTAATTATGCTTATTAATTTATTTAATGATAGTCTTTAATTATATTAATTAATGTAGTCAATGCTTGCAATTAATTTGGCTTTTAAAATATATAAAGACACATAAGCAATGTATATATGGTAAAAAAATTTAGAAAAATCATATGATTGACACCTAAGATTTTTACATATGTGGCAAACAATGATTGGAACACATAAGCAATGTGATCTCCTCTTTTAGTATATATAAAGATATAGTTTTTCTTTTTGTTAATTTTATAAGTTAAACTTAACGTATATTAAATATCATTAAATCTACTATAACACTATTAGATTTACTTTAGATCCATCTAATTAAGTTCATCTATCAAGTTTTCAATCGTATATTATAAGATAAATTTAATGAAAAGTAAAGTGAGAACAAAAATAGTGAAAATGGAAATAAGACAAGACACTTGCTCAAAAGTTGATGAGATACACTCTTCATAAATGTAGGAATGGAGCTTGACACATAACTTTTATATATACAATGGAGCTACACATGACCTAATACAACACGGTTCACCAAATTGATCGAGTACTTTAATTACCTAAATTGTCTCGTATGATTTGATTTAAAAGTTCATTAATAGTTAATTATCAAAAAGCTTTCGAAGCATTTTTAAGAAAAATAATTACAAAATATAACATAAAATACAAATTTGACGATAGAAGAACTTGTTGATATGTAACACTAGCAACTTGTTTAATCTTATTATTATGTTATCGATAACTAATGTCTTTCGATCTCGTCGAAAGGATGTCGGTCTAACCATACGAACCTCGTGTAACATTACCAACATAATCGCGATTAATTTTTTTTCCGAGTTAACAAAAACCGCCTCAAACGTAGTCATTGTACACGCTATATTTCTCTATACGACGATGCTAATCAATAAAACCAACACCATAACATAAACATATCTATACAACAACATCAACTAAGACGTTAAATCAACCCTGAACCGCCAGTTCTTGCAAATGCTCGATAAACACTTGCAAGCTCACATCATCGGTCATTATAACCTCAGACCCATCAACATAACTCGACTTATGTGTTACTGACGGGTTCAACTTAGCTAAAAGAAACCTAGCTTGACTACTATGCTGCTCACATTTCACAAGCTTTGGAACCGGGACCCTTTGAGCCACGAGCTGCTGTGCTTCTATTTCAGGCGCTTCCAACAGTTTCCGGAAACTTTCATGGTTCGGGTCACGATCATACCCAAGTTTCTTCCATTGGGCTATCTTTGACCCATAGTGAATAACAACGTAGAAATATGAATCGAACAATAGAATTACATCAGGTGACAACGAGCACACATCTAAAAGAACGGGAATAGGGGGCCCATCAAATGAATATTGAGACAGCGTCGGTTGTATCATTATCAATGACCCCACAACCCCTTCACGGTTTAACATCAGCTGGGAAAATGCGGTTTCATCTGGGCTGCTGTTGAATACATCGATAAACTGAGACCTTCGTAAATGATACATGAACTGTGGGTAGAGCGAGAAATTTGAAGAAAGACGAAAAGATGACGGATCTTCTGGAATGTAGTCACCGAACTTTGATGCGAAACTAATTAGCTCCTGATCAAGCCATCTCACTACTTCTCTAGGAAAATTTTTCTCAGTTTCATGGACTGCGAGTCTAGCCATGACTGCAGCCGCAGTTTCTTGATCAAACCCAGCGGCGATTTCTGGTGCACCGACACTAACCCATCTTCTAGCTGCAGAGGTAACCCGTTTTCGAATCCCCATGTTTCCATGTCGATACTTTGTTATGAATTGAATAAAGAAAGCAGTTCCGGGCTGTGGTTTTTGTTCTTCGCTTACTTGAAAAAAGAAAGCGATGCATGTTTTATCGGTTATGGTTCCGAGCTTCCATGTGTTGGTCCCGCCTTCACCAATCTCCTTCTCGCTCACCGACCCGTTCTTTTTTCTGAGCGAAACACACGGTCCAATGGCCCCACATATTTTCACATCTTTAGTGGTAATTATCTCAATAGTCACATCGAAACACATATTCAAATATCCTAATTCGTCACGGCTGAAAATGTGACGCAAGCATTTTCTAAACTGGTCCGATTCGAAAGATTCTGCCAACATGATGAACCCGCCCGATTTCTCCACTGGGCCCCGCATCTCGGTTACTCCAACTTGATCAAGAGAACAAGCAAAGAGATCAAGTACCATTGATAAATCCGTTAGGCTTTGCGATATTTGTTTGTAGAATTCACAAGACTTGTTGAAAAAAGGAGCATGACCGCTGTTTATGTCTCGGTGAGTTCTGATTGATTGATTCAGATCTTGACTCACAACCATCCCGGGTCCCATGGTTGCAGGACCGGATGTGAAAACCATTACACGGGACCCAGTGGGAACAGAATATCCTTCTAGAAGGGCTATGGCTACTTGTATTGCAGCACCTGTACAACGGGGAGACCGGTGACCGGGTATGAGTGGTGATGTATGGCGGATATCTTCGATAGCCGTTGTAATATTGAACTCACATTCGGAAACTGGCAAAATAAAACCATGCTTTTGTACCAATTGTGTTTTTCCAAGTTGTTGCTTTGTAGGATGGATTCCCAAATGTTCAATGATCTGATAATGAAGAACAATTAAAAGTGTAAGAAACAATCCGAATATGTGGAAATGTAAACTTGAACTATTTAACACAATACAAATAATTTCTAATAATTTTGATTTGACCTATTATACATATTTAAGAGGGGGTGTTTAGGCATGTGTTTTAGAATGTGATTATATGATGTTGAATAACCAATATCAGTGGTAAATCTAACTGAGGTAGTGCCAGAATTCATCCTCATGAAGCACTGGTTTTGGCAGCTGAGCCTATCCCTATTTCTTTATGATCACGTAGTATTTGGTGATATAATGCTTTTGTATTCATATGCTAGTTACTTGTGTCACGTTCTCAATAAGTATAAAAGACATTTTGTATGACTTTCTAAAGCACATCCAAAACTAAAGCTTTTGAATGTTTGCTCGATTATAACATGCTCCCGTAGTTTCATGACATGATAAGCTTATTCCATAAAAAAATTGCATCATTTCATATGTCTCATTTGTGAATGCAGAACCACAAATCGTCAGACAAAGTTTTGAACATCTGCATTATATTAGTTGATTGAAAAAGGTAATCTTCCTCAAATTCAATGGGTATTCTCTTAGTTGTAACAATCATTTTACATAATCTAGTGAGTCACGCTACACCTATACCTACATAATCTAGTATGAACAGTGTTTACAGTCATTTGCAGTGGTGAATCTAGGATTTCTACTAACCGAGGTCCAATTTCGTTGATGTGGTAAAAAAGACAATTCAAACGGGTGGGACAACAACTCAAAATGAGTTTTTTTAGTACGAGGCGGTAGTTATAGATCCCCAGTAGTACAAGTGTATCGTAACTACTTAAAGATCAAATATTCAAAACCTCAAAACTAGCATTACTGTAAAAAGAATCGTTCTCTACGAGTTTTCGATATATATTCGAGTAGACAATCAATTATACACCTATCACTCATTCATTGGGCAAATAAAATAACTCGTATTTTAAAGATACTACTAAAAGAACTATGTGATGTTTAAAGTGCAATTTTTAACTCCCTTAATAGTTTAAAAGGCAAATCCACTAACTCAAAAAATACATTTTCCTCTAAAATAAGCGAACACCCAATCATCCAACACTTAATATATCCTTATATTGTATCTTGAAAAATGCAATAAGCTACAAGCTGAAGGAAGATAGAAACCTATAAATTCTACATGATTTTTGAAGAACCATAACATTATAGTAGTTACCATAATCAAACATTTGAAATTTAAATATGCTAATCTAATCCGAATAGCAACACCGGTCAGCGTTGTCGATTTTCAACATTTTGCAACAAATCTGAATACCGACTAAAATAAATTAATAATGTAAGCAGTAATAAATTTCTAACTCATATATGATAGATCTTGTAAGAAATGGGACTATCAGTGAGCAATTATAATTAAGAAGAAAAAGTCGATGAATTCTATGTATTTTTCGTTGGGATGACTTCAATCAATGATATCATGGCCTGAATGTAGGAAGTATTTTTCGGTTATGTTATTTTTAAGTAGTTCATTTTATTTTCAATTAATGGGGTCCTTTAATAATCGTAATTGGTGTCACAATTCTTTTTCTACAGTTATCTCTTGCGAATATTGATTTCTAAGGGGTGTCAATTGACCCCACTTCCAATACTAAAGATTCGCCCTTGGTCATTTGATTCATTAAACACACATAGATGACTTCTATTCAGGTTTGATGACGTATATTGAGGTGTTCACCCCTTCTTTGTCTAACTCCATGTAAGAGGTGGCAATATGGCCGGGTTAAACAGAATAATTTATAGATAAAAATGCCTAATGGTTCAAATGCATAAACACTTTTGAAGTGGGTCAAATGGGGCAAGTCACCTTGACTTGGCAACACTCTTTTTGTTAACTCTTTTAATTCATAATTTTTTTTTTTTTTGTATTAGACGTGATTGCCAAAATCAGAAGTAGAATAATGACCCTTTTTTATACTAGTGTTAAAAAATTAAACAGACGTTTGGACTACTTTTAAACAATTTGACAAGTTTGGTTCACTTCCGTTTTAGCTGAACTTTTTACTTTGCCCATTTAGCCCAAACATTTTTCCCTCATAAACCCACAGTGTCGACAGCTACGCTGCAAGCCTATATTGTCTCTCCAGACACTTAAATTAGAAGTCGTGCATGATATCCACTTCCATTCCTAAAAGAACATGATTTATTTGGAAAGAGTTTTAAAATTGCTTACTAGTTCATCTGAATTCTCCTGAATGTCCTTTTCTAAGAATTAAAACGCCTACTAGTTTCTCATAATAGTCGGGGTTAGATGTGACACACCACTAATGTAGTGACAACTGATCAATGGCAGAAGGTGGAAGCGAGACAAACAAACAT
Organism: Logfia minima; assembly: GCA_963921325.1. Lineage (NCBI taxonomy): Eukaryota > Viridiplantae > Streptophyta > Magnoliopsida > Asterales > Asteraceae > Logfia > Logfia minima. The sequence goes on along the minus strand of OY992763.1, from coordinate 51,095,649 downwards.
ATTGTGCCATGAGCGAAACTCTGACTCAAAATTATATAGTTATAGTGCTGATATCATATATTCATAGGTACTCATTCTAAATGAATTTTCGTCAACATAATCTTTAACCAAGCTGAACACATCAACAAGTAACCTCTTCTACTAGTCAATTTCATCATGAGGTTCACACTCAGTTACTTACAAGAAGTGAATGATCTAGAGGACTAGAACAGACTTTTAGTTATTAGAAACAAGTAGACCTCATTTGCCTATGTACACTTATACGAAATCCAGTCTTTACCCTGTTGGTTACTATAATTACGAACCATGCATTCTTTCATTCAAACTATGTCACAACAACAGAAGCATAAAACGTACTTAACTAACATTAACACTAAACATAAATACCAAGCATATGAGACTACGTATATATACCTGGCTAGACGAAAGATTCCGCTCTCCATGAAAAACAACCACCCGTAAACACTCACTAAACCCAAGATCATACACTCTTACCATCGAATCAAACACAACCAACCCCACCATCGCATTTTCGGGCAACTGCGCAACAATCAACAATAGTTCATTCTTTAGTGCCCGAATCTCCTCTTCACTCGAACAACCATCCACCACAAACACAAAAACTGGCCCAATTCCCATCCCCATTCCCCTCCCTCCTCCCCCTCCTCTTTGATCCAAACTAGACAACGAACAACTCGAAAATGACTTCGATAAAGAAGAATTCGACTTTGATAACGATCCTAACCCTAACCCATTGGTATTACTAGTACTATTACTAGTTTCCCAATTATGAACAAGAGTATTATTCACCATACCATGATGACCTAATATATACTCAACAGTACTGTAAGTAGGAAAAAGCTCAGCAGGAATATTGTTTTCGCCAATTTCGGCATAAGATCTTGGGAAAGAATTCTTGTTGTAACAAAATGGGCAGACCCAGATTCTTGATGGGTAATCAACACGGGCATATGGATTTAATATTGACCCACAATTACGACAAATTAAGGGATCATATGATAAAATCGGGAGTTCATTGAATTTCATTAATGGGGTTTGGATTATAGATAAAGGGATTACAAGATTTGATTTTGAAACTGGCCATGAATTCCATGACCAACGTAGACCTTCGATTGCTTCTAATTCGACAAAATCCATTGTAAAGTTTGAATCTTGATGATGAATATGTTACGATGCATTTAAGGGTTTCATGGAAGTTTTATGATTGTTTTTGAGGAAGGATGCGGAGAAGAAGAAAAGTATGCACGTGATAGCACGTGCTATGACATTTTATAAAGTTTTGAACTTTTCAAGTTTCGTTATAAAAAAACAATTTATTATTTTATTGATAAAATTATTATCAGACTTTCTAATATAGATATTAATGAACTTTCTAATCTAATCCAATTCTAATATAGCTAAACCTTATTTATATAAAATTCAACTTTCACTATATTTTTATTTTTTTTTTGACAAAAATAGGCTTTCTAATAATTATTTGTTGACATATTTCAATTTTTATTGTAAATAAAACACATCGAACTTCATTCTTTTTATGAATAACATGATGAACTACTTATATACTATAAAATTTAAACAAATGATATTGTATTGATCCTATTGATAATATGTGTGTCATTTTGATAGAGATGGTTTTACTCAATTGAATATTTATCTCAATATTTGAAACACGAAATATATATTAAATATATTATATTAAAAAGATATTGGGAACTATAATTCGTAGTTAACATGTAAACCTCGTAGTTGGACTCAAAAAACTTTCCAATAATTACAATATATATATATATATATATTGAATTTAGATTAGTTACATATTTAAAAAAAAAAAATTCTTCTTTCAAATGCATGTTTCTATTCCTCATCATCTTTCATATTGATTTAAAGACAAATCGATCTTCTGATTTTTGGTGATTATCTATTCGTGAAATAAGTGATGATTTGATGGTTCTTACTCATGAAATCTTTAGGCTCTTAGTATTTTTATTGAATCATCGTGGTTCTAGTATGAACATGAAATTTTAATCGAATAATAATTTCTTTATTTTCTTAGTTTTCTTTATCAAGATTCTAAATGATTTCTTTATATTATTCAAATAAAAATTTTGTGATACCCAAACAATCACGTATCAAAATACTTTATTGTAAAAATGATTTACTGAATTCAAATAATTTAATCCGAATTATCATCACACTCTTATTACATTTCTAACACTTTGTCGTAACATTCTCTGCCTAAGTGCCTAGTCACTGCATGTTGATCTTTCATATATTGTTCGAAATAGAGTTCTCAAAAGTCAGCGTTAGCTTAAACATGTCAAAAGTCAACGGTGTTCTTTAGTATGTTGCACTTGAAAATGTGGTTCAATTGCTTTTCATATTAAAAGAGAATAGTGAAAACCTTATTTGCTGTTTGTTAGTATCTATTATGTAATCAAGAGAGTCTAATGTATGTTTGATTACGTGTGGTCATTAGGTCCAAAACAATGAAAAAGAAAAACCACCACTTCTTCCCTAGATGTATGAACCCTAAATTATCTTTTCTATCACTCCAGCCTATAAAACAATCCGCATCATCTCTTTTCTTATTAGATGGAGGTAAATCTTCTAAACTAGTAACGTTGCGCTTTGATAATAGGTTTACTTGATTGTTACATTTATATTTATTATTTATTCTTAAAATAATTTTGGCCTAAATTATGAGTATTAAGAATTCGTAATAAAACCCTCATTCTTTAAATAACAAGGCTTGAACATATTGATTTTAGTCAATCCGAGTTAACAATGTGTCGAGTTATCAACTAATGACTAATGTGCCCTTTCTCGTTTGTTTTCTTCTATCATCGCTTCCACTTTCACTTTCTTCGGCGCTGAAGTTTTTCAATGATATTTATAGATGTAAAGGAGATGTCTTTATAGCTATTAACTGTCTAAATCTTTATAGGACATCAAACCAGAACCATCATCTTCTGATGATACTAGAATGCGTGGACGGTAAAAATAATCTATATTTTAATAATTGTTACATTCTTATAAATACAACAAACATATCTTCACTTATTCTATTAAAATTCTAATGACAGGTAACGTATGTTTCGGTTCACGAATATACAAGTGACAGACGCTGGAAATTGCCTTGTCAAATTATCATGGTCTCACCAGTTTTATCAACATGACGCACACTTACGGATTAGGAAAATATTGTGGTAGAGGTAGGTCTAAAGTTATATCATAAAGAGAATAAAAACATACGAAAATTCAAATTATATCTAACTTATTTAATAGTGTGTAGCATGTAACTTGGAAAATGCTTCATGTCCTCCGTCGTTTTCTTCTCCTCTCCGGCGTTAAAGCCGAAGTTAGCCGGCAAAAGTAAGGTTAACATCATATTTTTCTTTTGTTTTTTTATATTAAAAGTAACTCTTTGAAATTATTTTTTTTTTTAAAGCCTAGCCATTGGCTAGTCATATCTTTTTTTCAAAAATCATTTTTACGTGATAAATACTCATCCAATTTAAACAAATTCTTCTTTTTCTTTTTAAAAGCACATGAAAAATGAATTCATCATCCAATTCACGTTCATCCGACGAAGACGTTGAAATTTTACAACTTCTTTATCAAGCTCGCATTTATCATAATCAAGTGTTGTCTCGAGAAGCCGAAAATTCCAACCGGACACGATTTAATCGCCGCTACATATACTTTGATATGGTCGGTGCAAATGAAACTCTAATGAACAATCACCTTGCCGACAACCTGAAATACCTCGCCGAGTATTTCAAACGCCAGTTCTATATGTGACGACAACTATTAATCCGAATAGTTTAAGGTATTTCTAACTACTCTAAAACATTTATACCCATATATTTTTTGTATTTTCAATAATGACCCGATGCACATGATATAATTGGTTTTACCACTATGCAAAAAAGTGACATTCGACATACATCAATTGACGTGTGGGACAACCTCGGATGCGTTTGACGAGTATATACAAATGGCATAAAAAACATTACATGAATGTTTACAAAATTTTACAAAATTCATGACTGTTTTGTATGCCAATGTGTACATAAGAAAACTGCCGATGATATCCATCGATTATACGAAAAATAGGAGGAGATTCGTGATTTTTCGGGAATGCTCACAAGTATAGGTTGTATGTGTTGGGCATAATGAATGGAAGGGAAATTCATACGAGGCGATCACGAGGACCTAATGCTAATGCTTGAAGCCATGATCTCGTACAACATGCGGATTTGACATGCATATTTTGGTGTTGCGAGGCCAAACGACTTGAATGTTCTTATTCATCTTCATTGTTCGATGACATACTAAATGACACCACTCCTATATGTCCATTTGAGGTGGTTGGTGTTGAGTACCAAAAAGGGTATATCCTAACTGACGAGATATACCCGACTTGGACAACATTCGTTAAAATGTTTTCCAATGTAGTTGATGAAGAAATTGTGAAGTTTAGTCGAGCACAAGCGGCTACTCGAAAGGATATTGAGCGGACATTTGGTGTCCTACAAAGTTGTTGGCATATAATACAACAATTGGTAAGATCTTATGGGGTAAATGCTATAGAAAAAATTACATGTACTTGCGTGATATTGCATATCATGATTATCGAAGATAACAATTTTAATATTGCCTAATATAACGAGTATTATGTTAACCCATCGGCGCACATCTAACGTACCAGGATCGAGAGGTGTAACATGCATCGGAAGAGAAACAAACAATGACATTCGATCCAATCTTGTGGAGCATACTCGGAGGCTTTCGTAGTTTTAACTTTTCAGTATTAAATTATTGTCTTTTATTCATGTAATTTTTATATGTAAAACTTTTATTGGTGTATTTTTAATTTTAGGACTTCTATTTAGTGTACTATATTATTTATCTATTTGTTAATGTATTTTAGTTTAATTAATTTATTTTGTTATATGTTTATAAAATATTTACTTTATTGAATTCTTTTACAAAAAAACAAAACTAGACGGGTTATGTGTTAAATGACTCCTCGTGCCTTGAGTTGGTTCTATTTTTCAGCCGTTCCAAGTTCACCATGTACCATTTTTCAGGGTTTTTTTCACAAGTATACACACAATTGAACAATTTTTCTTCAAACAAGAAAAGATGCAAACTTGGTGAACATTCTAGATAATAAAACCATTGTTAATAAGTTGATTGGTCTACTGATAACCCATGCTTCTTGGTCACCTAGCGTTATCTGAATCTTTTGAATCAGTAGTTCACTAATCATCAACAACGGTTGTACATGGACTGTTTAGAAAAAAACGCAGAATGTTGCGACCATTAGAAATCAAGAAAGTAGAAATGTTTGATATAGATATCAAACCTTATGGAATACTGTTACAAGCAATTCAAATTCTTCAAGTTTTCATACATCAAAGGAGGTAGAAACTCTAAATCAATTTCAAAGCATATATAGAACTACCATTAAGTCCAATCAAATTAACATGTCCTTCTGTTCCTCTTTAATGAAACAGAAGTGGTTAATTTAATAGTAAAGTTGATAGTAGCCATGAAATTACTCAATTTTACCTCGTTGGTTTGTAAAAATGATCAATAGACTTCAACATGCCACTGCTTGTTCTTCTTTAGTTGAGATAGTTTAGCTTCCCAGCTTTCCCCTCTTCCCTCAGCAACCCTTTTAAGTGTATCTTGAATTCCAGGCATCATCCCTCTAAGCCCACAAAAATAAATATGTGCTCCTTCATCTAACAGTTTGAACACTTCATCACTATATTCTTCGATTTTATCCTGAACATACATCTTCCCTCCATTCTTGTTCGTTTGCTCTCTGCTAAGAGCTCGATTGAATCTGAAGTTATCAGGGTAATCTTGAAGATACTTGCTGAATTCATCGTCATATAGGAGACTATCACTGTTGGCTACCCCGAGGAATAGCCAAGCTAGACCGTTGAACTTATATTTAGGAACAGATTCCATGAACATGCGCCTGAGGTAGCCCCTGTATGGAGCCACACCTGTACCAGTAGCGATCATGATGTGCGTGGCATTTGGGTTATCTTCGGGCAAAAGCATAATCTTTCCAGATGGACCTGCCAACGTATTTGTTTTATTAGAGGAGGTAATTTCTGCCCATTTACTTATGAACGGGTCATTTAGGTTATGTTTTATCTCTAACAGGTCAAATCAGTAAGTTTAAACAATCCTATATACAAGTCGGTCCTGCATACTTTACTGATTCCTCTATATATCAGAGGAACACACAGTGTATAATTGTGAAACAGTGGAAGTAGCAGAACATGTACCTGTAATTTTAACTTTGTCCCCAGGCTTTGAGTTGCAAAGGAAGTTACTGCACACGCCATTCTTTGAAGGATCTTCTTTTCCTGTCTCAGGATCATAATAGACGGCACGTCGAACACACAAACTAGCAGTCTTTCCATCAAATGAGTCACCATACCTCGTGGATGCTATTGAATAAAGACGGACATTATGAGGAGCCCCAGGTTTCTTGGGGTTCTCACCCTGTTATCAGGAAATCACAAAATTAATTTCCCAAAGATCATGTTGAACAATAGGATACAGATTAAGAAACCCAAGCAGTAGCTCAACACATTTAAAAATATCGTACAGTTTGAGGTATGGTAAGTACGGGTGCCAATTTCGACCCATTTACTCATGAATAGGTTATCACAAACGGGTCAAGTGGGTAAAAGATAAAACTTTTAGCTAAAAGGGGAATGGATCGAACAGGCTAAAGTTGTCCAAAGTGTATTTTTAATGTGCAATGCTTCCTAAATCAGTTTATTTGAAGATTTCGATTATTATTGTTAATTTGTTAACATATTGGTGCCAAAAAAAATAATATTGTTATCATATTGTTCTGTAACAACGATTAACAAAATCATTTAATTATATAAGAGATAAGAGAAGTGCTAGTGGGTCAAGCCTAACCAACAGTTTTGACCCATACAAAAAGCTATCCATTTTGACCCATTACCCAACCCGCCACTCTGCCAGTCTTGCCACCACTAATAGTAAGTAAAGCTTTAACTTACTGGAGGAATTACACCATAACTTTGTCCTTCCCAATATGGGACATTACCACCATGATCAATCACAATATGACAAGTCTCTCCAGGAGCTTTTGGGCCTACAAGCCTATCCACAGAGACAATGGTTGCGGTGTATGGCTCCTTTGGCTTGTATGTGTTCAGAGGAGGCTCTTTTGCATCTTCAAGTGCTAACGGTGCAACTGAAATCTTAGTACCACTGACGGCTTGTGGAGTTGACATAGCAATTATGGATTGATATCTTGACCGTGTATTCTTCGTTTTCAGCTCCAAAGGTGAAAAAGTCATCCATGGTTTATCAGAAAAGCTAATCTTCTGGGTCTGCAACAAAAAATCAGATACATCTCTTTCAATAAACCAACATATAGTTTAGCATAACCATGTTCTTGTGAACAACTTTTCAAAAGTAAACTAAACAAGAGCTCCATCAAAGCGCTTGAAGGATAATGGTCAGCCCCAAATTCACACCAATAACATATTCAAAAACTGTTACGATCGTTATATAAGATGATACGATATACTTGCATTTTAGGAGAATGAAATACTTTTTCAAAGCTAAATCTAAAATTGAAGTCTTTAAAAAGAAACTTGGTTTCATAGACAGAAAGATAAGGTTTAGATTGTGATAAGTAATGCACGTACTAGCAATCATACAAACAAGAAATATTTGTCTTTACACCAACAACCATTTTTCAATTTAATGAAGAAATTGGACAAAGAAGAACCTCAGGGTCTACTTGATAAAGTGTAGCACAAGGTTCTACTTCATGTTATATAACAACCACAGGATCTGGGATGGGGCCAAACGTTTAAACCCATTTTAGTATTATATATACTACATAAACATAAATATTTATCAAATGCTACTCCTATAGAGCAGAAAGATTATGAATCTTTCGATACCATTATATTTCAATTCATGTTAGCGTTCGGCCCCTGTGTAAACTCTAAGTTAGCTAATTAACATATTCCGACATGATCAAGAACTGACACTACATTATTAAGCCTAAATTCCATCTCTTTAGCAACTCTTCTCAACTTTTGACTACAAACTGATCATGTTTTAGCATTAAAATCTTGGAAAAGGCCATCTACAAAGAACAGGATCAGCTTGATTTATGAAGAGTCAACACAAAAGACTAGCATGGTACCAATACTTTAATAATAATAATAATAATTATTATTATTATTATATTATATTATATTATATTTATTATTATTATTATTATTATTATTATTATTATTATCATTATTTCTAAAGAGCATAATAGTCTAACAGAACAACCTTCCAACAACTAAAAGAACAAATAAAAATATATGTACGAATGAAACCTTGAAAATTGTTTTCTGAAGTGAGGTGTCCCCATTAACAGGGGCAGCGATTGATCCCTACAGATTAGAACAAAAAAGCACAAATTAAAATCACTAATAACAAGATTCCTTAATTAATTAACCTAATATACTCCAACTAATAATCAAGCTCACCTGAAATCCTAAACCACAATGTGCAGCAGCCATGATCAGATCAAATAAACCTTCTGCACAATTCTATACATATAATTAGTCATTTAGTCAACGTACATATATGTATATGTATGCATGTTATAGACTTATAGGACTTGAAGAATTATACAGGCGTGTTCAATAAAAAAACCCTAGAAGTTTCTTCAATTAAAGTAAAAAAATAATGATGATGATAATCATAATAATAATAATAATAATAATAATTACCTGAAAGGAGATTAAGATGTGAAAATGATTAGTAAGTGAAAATAAAATTAGGGATTTAGTTTTATAGATCAAAGTGAGAGATGCGATGAACCTTTGGAGCGCAGCAAAGGACACGAGAGGAACAAAACAATGGCTGATGGCTATTGTCAATGTGAAGTAGCAGATCATTAGCGGCTTAAAATTAATCGTTATTTTAATTTAATTTAATTTAATGAAATAGAATACGAAGTGAATCTGATGATTGGTCCCACTTGTGTAAAGTTGTATGGAAGCCTTTTTAAATGTTGAAATAGGTGGTTTTAATTTTTGTATTCAAGGTTTTTAAATGATGGTTATAATTCACAGATTTTGAAAACATTATTTAATTTAATATTATAAATTTAGATTTTGAGTTGATAAATTTATAAACATACGAGACACCCAATAAGCCCATTATACATTCTTTTTTATTTTTTTTATTAGGTTAAAATGACAAATAAAATAGATTCACCCAAGTGTTACAATACCTACTTCTTAGTATAATGTCTTGGACGGTTTTATGAAGTTTTTGACTAGTCTTTTGTCTTGTGTGGTGATAACACATACATAAAAGGCACAATTGATTCTTGATTCTTTGTTGTTCTTGAGACAAAAAAAGGAAAATAAAGTGTGACATTCTTAAGAGTTTCGTGATGAAACATAAATAAAAGAATTCAAACTCGCTCCAGTGTAACGACATTGATCAATACATGTGTTGTTGTCACACACTTTATAGCACACCATTAAGAACATTTCATACAAGATTGGTTCTTGATTTGGGTTAGCGACTAGCATTTTGTTGATGATCACGGACGTTGCTCATTGTGTGGATTTATGTAGGAAAGCACTTCGCTAGATCAATTATAACGTAGATTTCTTTATCACCCTTTTTATGTTTAAATTATATTGTTTTCACAAGTTCTTGCACATGGATACTTGTTGATCTTTAAATTGTTCTAAGTATTGTAAACGCTTTGATGAACGTTTTGAATGACTCCTTACAAGCCTGACACGACTCGGTGGCTGGGTGGGTACGTGGTTAGACAAAGTAATAAAAATAATTGAATTCGTGTAAAAATAGATTGTTAACATAATCATTTATAACTGTTATTTATTGAAAGTTTGACAATTATTTTGGTTAAAAAAAAAGTAGTATTGTGAACAATAAAAATGAGAAAGGGAGTGGTACTATATATGATTTCCCTGTTACTGGAAATTATTGATCGTTAGTTTGATGGAGTTATTGATGGTAATAGATCTGTTGCAACTGCTCGAACTGACAAAATGGCCGAAACAATATCGCTGCATTATGATAAGAAGAAGAGTTTGGTTCCAAGATGTTGGTTAGACGTAGAACCAGAGGTTAATCAGGTAACATTAGTTAACATACTGTATCCCGCTCAATGGTTGTCCAGAATGAAGTTGAAGTGCAGCGTCACCAACTACCTGTTAATGTTAACAAACTGAATATTATTATAAAATTCTCAAAGTATATGCCCACTCATAAGTAGAGTTTGAGTTAAAATAAGTTTAGAACAGATGTATGTTACAGAAATGTATTATCCTTTATATGAGACAAATGTAAGTTAAGTATATGTATGTGCCATTATGTGAAGCACTAGAAATTTTTTGAGTACTAACACTATCGTATAAGCTAATGCGCATATCAGCAACTTTTACCCTAACTGTACTACTTCAAGTTAAAATTGAGTCCTTAGTTAATTACCAAAAAGTACTCTATAAGCAATAAAAGTCTAATTGCACAGGAAACAACTGTTTATCTTTTACTGAAGCAGATGGTGTACAAATATTCATCCTCCAATCAAATTTTCGATAAATGACTTATCAAGTGGTCAAGAAGAAATGGCTAACCAACATGAATATCATCAATTTATTTAACATAATGATACCATCTATGTTTAATTGACACCTATCAAGTAGTTAAGAAGAAATGGCTGACCAACAAGACAACAGGGAAAGCAATGCAAAAATTAATAAATCTATAAATAATAATAATAATAATAATAATTCAGCAAAGGAAATGGTAAATTCTCCTTTTGCAAAAAAAAGAAAAAAAAACTAATTTAGCAAGTTCTGCAAGAAAGATACCTTGGCCATGGATCTAAATGAACATTCGGTAACACCTGCAACATGAGGTGTGAGAAGGACATTTGGGAAGTTCAAGAGCGGATCATCTGGATTAAATGGCTCCGACCATGCAACATCCATTGCTAGGCCTCCCAAATGACCCGATTTAATGCTGTTATGAACAGCTTCATAATCCAAGAGACCCCCACGAGCTATATTTACCAGCATTCCACCCTGAAAACCAAGTTTATCATCGTATATAAAATTTAAAGGCTATCTCGGCCCAAATCATCCGAATTTTTCCAAGCCATGTAAAGTTATTAAATGTAGTATCTGTAGAAAGAGCAAATAGTAGAAACTAACCTTTCTCATTAAAGATAAGAAATTCTTATTTACAATGCCAGCCTGAATAATGATGAAAACCGTTAGTCACAAGAAATGCAAGTCCACTGAGAATTGAGGCAGTAGAGAGAAAAAAAAGTTTACTGTTTCACTATTCATGCTCAAGCAGCAGACGACTATATCAGACATCTTTGCAAACTCATAAATATCTTCATGAGAACCTTTCTCATCAACCAAATCCTTATGTGAACTGTTTTGAGGTGTTGGTTCTGAAAACAAAATTAAAGTAACAGTGAGTGGATGATTACACATATAGTTAAGTATAGCAAATTTAAGTTATGTGACACCTGTGGAATTGCGCGTATTTTGAACATATGAGTTCCAACTTCGTTTTGTAGCAAGAATTTTGACTCCAAATGGACGAAGACGCTTTGCCAATTCAAAGCCAATATTCCCATATCCCATAATGAAAACCTGCAGAATGGAACTGTGACCATCAAACTATACTAAAGTTCATCCTGCAGAAAAGTATTAATTTTCACAAGCAAACTTACTGTTTTTCCCAGCAATGTATTGCCGGTTGGTTCCCCAACTTTCTTTTGCATAACAGAAACTTTTATCTCATTCTGCACAGCCAAAATTTGAGTTTAAATAAAACACACACAGATATGGACAGAGGAGAGAAAAAAGGAAAAAAGCATACCAGAAAAAACTACTTGGTGGCATTTTAAACCACACTTGCAGTAGAACCAACAACAAGAGTTCACAAGGAGCTTACACACAGTACTCCTTATCAATGATATTATAGTGATAATATGACAAAATTGGACTTCTGATGATTTAATAGTAAATCATTTGTTTTCTCTGAAAATGAAATGAACCAACACGCCAAAAGCACGGACTTACGAATTTTTTTGATTCAAGGGACTAAAGCAACGAAAAGAAAATTCACTATATAGGTATGCTACAATTATGTTCTAACATTGGAAGTTTATAGCAAACAACCTACTTGATCATTAGCATTGATGAGAAAGTAAATTGATAAGATTATAATAAGTATTTAGTTGATACTACACATATGAGAACCTACTTGCTTGCGGAGAAGGCCAAACATAAGATAGATGGCCATTTCAGCACATGCAGCAGCATTTCCTGTTTTTCCGCTAGGAATTCTCGCAACTTTTATTCCACAATCTGTAGCAGCAGCTATATCAACACCTTCATTAAAACAATAAAAAAACAAATATATTTAGTTGGATTTTTAGAGCCAGCAAAGGTTAGAGAACGTGTTAGTGGAACGATCCTGTAAATAACCTTCTAAGCCAACACCAAACTGCATAATGAGCTTCATTCGAGTTGCACGAGCAATAACTTCTGAATTAAGCCGAAATATAGTCAACACACACATATCATAGTTCCCAATTTGATCAGGTATACTATCGAATGGAAGATCATCAACCTGTGAAATAAAAGGTACAATAGTTCATGGCAGTAAACATTTTTAAGTCATGTTTGCCATTTGTTGATTAGAATATACCTGGATGGATGGGTAGTTCTTCAAGTATTCTCTGGTGTAGATATATGAATCTGGAAATTGAGGCCCGCAGAAAAGAACACGGGTCCTAGCCTTGACATCAACACACATATTTCGTTTGCCGATATTCCTAAAGAACCTGCACCAAAGGAAAATACAGTAAGAAACTATATATCTCCAAGAATTATACAAATATGAAGTCGAAAGATGAATACTAATTCTGAATACGGGTTAATTAATGGTTTGAAATGTATTAAAAACTTTACACTTTTTACTATACGTGAACTTTCAAAACTCCTACTATATTTTCTATGAATATTTAAAAGGTGTTTTTAAAGTTATTCTCTCCCTCTCACGGAAAGTTGCATTTCTGTATGAAGCTTACCCTATTTTATACGTATAGTTTTGCACAAATTTTTTTGGGTTTGGCCGTTTGGGATCGGGGATTTAGGGTCTCCTCGGCTCATCCCCGATTCTCTTGATCGGGAATCTAAACCCCGATCAACTCAGGGTTTCCCCGGTCAAAACATATTCGAGTATCAGGTTCTCATTGGGTATGCGTTATTTTTCCTTTTTTTATTAACTCTATTAAAAAATAATACGGAGTAGTTTGTTATTATCATTTTATCAAGTATTAAGATTAGATTTAGATTAAACACCTATATATATATATATATATAAGTATATATAGAACCACTTCTAAAATCTAATTTTATTTAGAATTCAAAATTCATGATTTTAAATTTTCAATATACTCCAAGTTACAAATCCTAGAAACACAAATTCACTCTCAATTAAATGTTAACAAAGGTAGTGAAGAAGCCAACCGAGATGAAAGTGTCGAAAAAGAAGAAAGTGAGGAAGGAAAATGAAGTGGCGAAGAAGAAGAAAACAGTGGCGGCAGAGAATGTTTGGACAAAGAAGAAACCAACTGCCAGGAAGACACTATCGCTGGTGTGCAGGCTGCGATGGCGACGAGGGTGGATCTTCCTACATGAGGCAAAGTTGTGGAGCGACGGTAGTATGGCGGGAACCCGGGGCGGAGCTAGGATCTTAAGGAGACTTACTTTTTCTTCAAAATAGTAACGAGAAATATTCAGGTCAGCAAAATCTCGTCATCTAAAAGTGGCCGAGATGAATAAGAAGTCGAAATAACTATCAAAAGTGCAACGTACCGCCACAAAATGTTTCATATATACAAGTTACCTATTTTATTGTCTGGGTATGCAACAAACCGGAAGAAACTGTTTCCATAGTCCATTTGTCTCGATAACTGGATACCATGTTGCATACATCGATACAAAATCTTCCAGTTTGTTGCATACCCAGACAATAAAATGGGTAGCTTTTATCCATGTCACTTTTTTAAAAAATTGAAAAATGCTTACAAATACATTCTTACATGTTGTCCCGGTAACCGGTTATCATGTTGCATATATCAATACATAATTGTCCAGTTTGTTGCATACTTAGACAATAAAAATGATAACTTGTATACATAGAATATTTGATATCAGTACGTTGCACTTTTGATGAATTAACCATAACTTATATTATGTAATAATCAATTCTTTCAATGCTAATAATCAAGCAAAATTTGAAAAGGAACTTAATACTATTAATAATTTAATCAACTACAAAATGTCAAAATAGTATGTTTGTACTGAACGTAAACTTGAGTAATAGTTTGAAAAAAGTAACCTAGTCGGTGTTAAAAAAAGATTAATTAGGCCACAATCACAAAACAAAAAGAAAATTAGTTTTTGATTGATCCCTTCTTGTAATCAAATTCAATTTAAAGTTTGAAAAACTCAAATAATATATTAAGTTAAATGTTTATCAAATAACCATGAGTTCTTTGTAGGGGTGTAACGACACAACACAACTTGTGAGCTACTCGGGATCGACTCGAAAAATATTCGAACCTGACTCGGTACAAGTTGAGTCGAGCTCGAGTATTAAAATACTCGGCTCGAGAGGCTCGCGAGCCTAATCGAGCTTGCATTATTTTACACTTTTACCCACAATTTATATATATAATAACATATTTTCCATATTTTATGATAAATTTTAAGTCGAGTTGAGCATGAAAGTATCGAGTTGAGTCGAGTTAAGCTTAAAAGCATGTCTTTTATTAATATTAATTTTAATTTGTTTAATATTAATTTTAATCTGTTTAATATTAATATTTTAATATTGATAATCGAGTCGAGTCGAGCCGAACTCGAAAGTATCGGTTTATTAATCGAGTCGAGCTCGAGCAGCTTGAAAATACAAGCTCGATTGAGCTCGAGTCGAGTTTCGAGCTGAGCTCGAGCTTGGCAGTGTATCGACACGACTCGATTACACCTAGTTCTTTGGGCCAATGATGTGACAACCGTCACCAAATCATGTTAGACAACTTTGACTACTAAACCGACGCTCGTCGTCTAGACAAACTTATGTGCTTATTTGATTCCTGAAACATAGAAAATGAGAAATTCTAAGAGTTAAGTGTGTTATCCATCTTATTACCTCTAGTTGTATTAGACTTGAGGAAATCTCTAAGTATTCACGTTAACGAAAACGTTAGATTAATTTTTCTTTACATGTTCTTATGCATTGTACATACCTATAGAAGACAATATATTGGTGATTAAGGTCATAAATAAATAAATTAAGTCAAAAGTATTATTTTCTAATATAACAATGATAACAATGCAAGAATATAACATAATATAAATTTTTTTTATTTTTTTTTAAAAAACAAAAAAAATTATTATTTTAATATTAAATCCAGCCCAAATAAAAAAAAATGAAAAATTCAATTCCTTAATCTCTTTTATTCAAATCTAACCTAAAAATATTATTCTAACTTTTCTAAAAACCCTAGCCTCTTTTCTTTTCTATCTTCTTTTCCCCTTTGGTGAAGTTCTTCAAACCCTAGCCTCCAAACATTTTTTTTTCTCATCAAACTCTCAAGAACAAGGTTAATTGATCATCTTTTAAGGCTTTTGGGTAAGTGTTCTTATTTTCACCGTTTAATTGATCTTTCTTTTGATTTTAATGTAACTTGAATTGATGGAAATTAATTATGATTAAAAACACACCTAAATAGCATGTCAAAAACGAATTTGATGAAATTGTGTCAAATATATAATTATAGATATGATATTCTAGGTTAAAATGCATTGTTTGGGCTAAATCAGAATTTGGACAGAATTTTGTATCCACTTTGGAAGGCCATATCTTGGTCATAAAATGGAGTTTAAATACGAATTTTGAGTCTATATTTAAGTTCAATGAGTCTACTTTCTGTTTCAAGTGGTTTCATGTCAAACAGACAAGTTTAGATCGTTCAAAAGGTTATTACAAAACAACTAGTCGAAACTGTAATTGATGATCAGATTTTTGGTTGACTTTCGGATACCATAACTCACTCAATTTTTCGAATTAGGTGATGAGATTTTTACTGGTATAAATTCTATATGTCTACTCATCCCTGTAAAAAGTTCAGATTTTTTTGAGACTCTTAAGTATTTTAACAAAAATAAAACTTTCTGTTGCGCAAGCAGAAAAATTTTCTGACTAGTTATTGTTATGGAATTTTATTAAAATAGTAAAGAGTTAACAAAAATTATGGAAAAATTTCCGAGAAAACTTAACACATTGTAGGTTCTGTCATTTAAATTTGGAACCTTAACTCACTCGTTTAAGGTACTTGAAGAATACATAAAGTAACCCTTAAATTTTGGACAGAAAATCAAATCTATAAAAATAAGGGCAAAGCACCAATTGTATACACCATGGACGTAAGGGCATACAAATTATTATTCTTGAGGGATAGTTCATTAGGAATACAAAGCTTGGTCATATACATTCCATCAATTGTGAGTTACAATGGGAAGGATTATAAGCCTTGTCCATGTATAACTTACACGTTTCTTGTATTTATAGATTAACTGCTCGGATAATTGTGCATTTTGTTTCATCTACTAACAAGGTGAGTTTCGTGGCCCCTTTTTCTTTTTGTATATCTTGGGGGAAAATGATACTCAAAGGCTATTTCAAATACTTATGCTGTGATAATCATTTTATTTCTTTGGACAATTTGTGTGTTTTTAATTGCGTATGCGAGCATTAGTGGTTGAGGTGTACATGACTATGATATCTATTAAGCCAACTGTTTAGCTCCAGCTGGTAGGCGACATGTTTGGAAATCATTGTGTTCTGGTTGAACATTCATTGTGTTCGGATTGAACATTCATTGTGTTCTGGTTGAACATTCATTGTGTTCTGGTTGAACATTCATTGTGTTCTGGTTGAACATTCATTATGTTCGGGTTGAACATTCATATGCACTATATCCTGCTACGCTTTTATTTTACACTATTGTCCTACTCATATTCTATGCACAGCAAAATGCAATTATTACTTAAACCTACGACCTCACCAACATTATGTTGAGTTTTCGAGTATTCATTTTCAGGTTATAACAATATGAATGCTTAAGGAGGATAGAGTTTTTACATAGCTTTAGTGAGACTTAAGACTCGTGAATTGTTTTCTTCGAATAAATCACATTAGTACATCTCAATGGATTTTTGACGTTTTCTTTAGTTTTGGAGATTGTTGAACTTGTTCCGAGTTGTGGGATTTTATGACTATATGACTATGTTTGTGGTGGTATTGACTGACCACGATAAAAGTCGCCGCTTGTGTCAGGAGTCGTCATGACACTTTGTGTTGATTTTTCATTTAGTGAATTCTCTATTATTTTATATCAACGTGTTATGACGATCTTCTCCGTCACGCCTCGCGTTTCCGTCTAGGCGGGGTGTGACAAATGAGATCTAACTTTGGACAATTATATTATTATATTATTATATTATTATTATGAAAAGATAAAAATAAAAAGGCTTGCGCAATGGGCATGGAAGAATCTCGTCGCACTCTCGAGGGCAAAAATAACACAAATGAATAAAAAAAACTAGGCACTTAAAAGTAAGGAATAGAGAGATTATTACCCGAGAAAATAAATAAAGTAATACACACAAAGAGTGAGGAGTTAATATTCAGACCTTGTGATTGGAGTTAATACAAACACTGGCATCAAAGAATGTCCCGACAAAGAACAAACTAAACTGCAGGAAGACACTGACGCCGGTTTTCTGGCTGCAATGGCGACAATGTTGGGTCTTTGTGCATGAAGCAAAGTGGTGGGGCACCGATAGCTTGGTGAGAACTGGATGTTTCTACCTTTTTCACGTTGAAGAATCAATGAGTGATCCATTAGTATCATGTAGTTGTTTCTACTTTTTATTGTATCCATTTGTGGGAGGGATGTGGGTTTAGGTGATGATGGTGGAAGGAGGGTTGGTAAGGGTAGGGTGTGGGGTAGTATCATGTTGGGATTGGTTTGTGATCGGTGGTTTTAAGATGTTTTGGTGGTGTTGTGGTAGTTTTTTGTTTGGTTTTGTTCTAAATTAGTTTTTGTTTTGTGGTTTGCTCCCTTAAAGTTACATCTTGTAGTAGTAAGGATAGTATATTTGTATTATCTTTTGTATTATTTTTTATGATAATATAAGTTTGCCGTTTCAAAGAAAAAAAAAAGTATCATGTAGTTGTTATTTGATACTGACTGTTGTACATCTGGTGTTTGTCTTGCTTGATTTTTATAGAGGGATGTTAAACGTTTGAATCTGCATGATATGACATGGATGTATGTATAAAATGGAAATGAAATGAATGGAGTCATGTTGTTTGTTTACATTTGTGAATTGATAGGTTTGAGTAGGTATTTGTGTTGCGATTTAGTTTTTGTGTATAGTTGGTCAGGTAGATACCATATATAAGTGTTTGATTAAATAGGTAATTTTAAACCAAAGGTTTATGTCTTATTATTGTAGTGTTCTTGTAACTAATCACGTGGTTAGTGGTCTCGAGTTTTATAATTAGCGATAGATTAATTTATATTTCGGACTTTTATAAAATAAATATAATTAAAAATAAGGATGGGTTAATTAATTACTATTTTAAAATTTTACACTGTACTATATATGATGAAGTCAATAGTTATTACAGTACTTGGATACTTTTTAATTGTTGATTTTAAACCGCATATTGCCTTGTCCAAGTCCCATCGATTTCAATGCTTGGTGGGCTGCTGCAGAGTTCGTAATCCAAAAATCTTGGTGTTTACAGAATTGTAAAACCAATTTCTTTGTGTCCATCTAGTAATCTCTTCGCTACAACTGTTAAATTCATAACTACCCTGTAACAGCAATCACTTCTTTTCATATATATCCGTTTTCTTGGTAAGATCCTGTCAATTTCTTTACCACATTTTATGTTTATATTGTTTTTCACTATGTAAGAGAGATGATACTATGTAAATAGCACATACATTATTGACTGTTAGTTTGATGGGGGTATTCATGGTCATAGATATGTCGAAACAGAATATCAATGGGCGATTCAAACTGACAAAATGGTCAAAACATGTATTGCTGCATCATGATCAGAACAAGAACTTGGTTCCAAATCCTTAGTTCGACATAGAACTAAAGATTAATCAGTTAACATACTCTATCCCGTTCAGAGGTTTTCCTGCGTGCAGTTGAAGTGCAACATCACCAACTACCTGTTGATATTAACAAAGTGAAGATGATTAATAGCATGCAAAAACTTCCAAAATGTATACTACCACTCAAGAGTAGACTTTGAGTTAGAATAAGTTGAGAACATATTAACAAATATTCTAAAACGAACAACTTCCACCTTCCCATGGTAATGCAACATTTGACTGATTTGTAATTTGACAAAACTGTTTTTCTATTTATAAATTATATCTAAAATATATGTTAAATAATCAGTTCCGCAATCAATCCCCTGGGCTAAAATAATTCTTTTTTCACACATGAAATATGTGTGTCAACAGATTAGTTCAATCAAAAACCGTTAACATTAAATGCAGAATCATCTTTGAAGCAAATGAAACCTATAAATCTATTTGTAATCATCATTAGTGTCAAAATAGATAATTTGAAAATGAAAACTTTCTAAAAGGATAAGGCTGTGGTTTTCATGGGACAAATGGAAATATATACATGTGTCATTATATAGAGATCAAGCACCAAAAGGTCTTTGGTCTAGCAGTATGTGGGTAACCCATCAACCAAGAGGTTATACAATGTGTGGTTGTATAATCGGTGGTCAGTAGTGTGTTGGTGTTTGTCTTTCCAAAAGAAGGATCATGCACTAGAAATTTGTTGGGTACTAACACTGTTATAAAAGCTGATGCAGATATTAGCAATTTTACCATAACTATGGGACTTCAAGTTACAATTTGACTATTTGAGGTTAATAATCAATCCTTTTGAACTTTACAACCAAGTAACCAACCATACAGTATTACAGTGCCTCTATAACCTAGAAAAGTCAGACGGCATTAAGAGACAGTTGTTCATCTTTTACTGAAGCAGACGCAGTAATAATATTCATCCTACCATCAAATTTGTGGTGATTGACTATTTATTCGACTTATCAAGTAGTTAGAAAGAAATGGTTGACAATTTAGCAAATGTGTAAAATACTTGGTGAAAACAAACAAACGTGTTGACCAACATATATACTATCAATTTATGTATAATAATGCCACTGGTCATATAGATAACTGTAACTTGGAAGTTTCTGTAATAAAATATATTGATTTCTCTAAAAACATCCCGACAACGAAAGTGTTGCAACTTTCACAGGGCAAAGGGAATAGTAGATTTCCCTTTTGCCAAAAACTAAAAGTTAATTTGGCAAGTTCCACAAGAAAAATACCTTGGCCATGGATCTATATGAAAATTCTGTAACGCCTGCGACATGAGGTGTGAGAAGGACATTTGGGAACTTCAAGATTGGATCATTTGGATTCAAAGGCTCTGTCCATGCAACATCAATTCCTAGGCCTCCCAAATGACCCAATTTAAGGCTGTTATGAACGGCCTCATAATCCAAGAGACCCCCCCGAGCTATATTCACCAGTAGTCCACCCTGAAAACCAAGTTGATAATTGTTCATAAAATTGAAAGGCTATAATTTCCCAAATTATCTGACTTTTGCCGAACCAAAATAAAAAACACGGAACTTGCTATATTTCCTCATCTGTTACTTTTCTCAAATAAAAGTCCACCATGTCAATACAGTAACTACAGTATTCGTAAAAAGAGCAAAATACATAAATAGGTAACATAGTTTGGTCGCAATTCTATTTAGAGGAATTTAAAAAATTGAATAGAATTTCGTTGCAGAGAAGATAGCTAATGACACACATCCAGATATAAGAAATGTAGAGCTAGTGACAAACTAAATGCAATTTAAGCAAATCCAACTTGGATATTAAGTTAACAGGAAAAATAAGAAATATTTTCGAAAACTATTAGTAACAATTGGAAAACAAATTACAGGTATAAACTTATTAAACTAACCTTTCTCATTGAAGATGTGAAAGTCTTATTTATAATGCCAGCCTGGATGATGATAAAAACTGTTAGTCACGAGAAGTGCAACCCCGCTGAAATTTGGAGCAGTAGAAGGGAAAAACTGTACTGTTTCACTATTCATGCACAAGCAGCAGACAACTATATCAGAAATCTTCGCAAACTCATATATATCTTCATGAGAACCTTTCTCATCAACCAAATCCTCATGTGAACTGTTTTGAGATGTTGGTTCTGAAAACCAAAATAAAAGTAACCATGAGTTGATGATTACAACAGGTATATAACCATAGCAATTTATAGGTTATGTGGCACCTGTAGGGTTGAGCCTATTTGGAACATTTGAGGCCCAATTTCGTTTTGTAGCAAGAATTTTTACTCCAAATGGACGAAGACGCTTTGCCAATTCAATGCCAATATTTCCATATCCCATGATAAAAACCTGCAGAATGAGAATAGACCATAAAATGTACATCAGAAAATTATGTCTTACAAGAACACACCAATTGCTTACATGCTAAAACTTGTCTTTTTCTACAAGAAGAACAAAAAAACTGACTGAGCTTACTGTTTTTCCGAGCAATGTATCGCCAATGGGTTCTCCAACTTTTTTTTCCCTTACAGCAATTTGCATCTCGTTCTGCAGAGCAGAAATTCGAGTTGATATAAATACACAAACACACATACAGGGTGAGAGAGACATGGAAGACAAAGGATAAAACGTAGCAGAAAGAATAGACATGCCAGCATTCAAACCCATCGTCCAACTTTCAAATTTTTCTTGAAATGACTAATGAGAATCCAGATGTTGCACCAAAATCCAACAATGTTTCTGTATTTACACCTTCTGAATACGTTTTAACGCCTCAAACTTGCTCTAACCTTACACGGGAATTCACAAGTTGCTTACAGGAAAATAATCGCCATAGTTGATATACTAGTACCCCATATACAAGACAACAAGACCAAAAAAAGAATAGCTATTGGCAGAGAAGGGTAGCGTTAGAAGCATGCCAAAACAAGTTTCTAAAGATCCATAACACATACAATCTAGCGATCAAGTGCTCGCCAATATTACCCTATTTAGGGCGGGAACCACAAGACCATGTGTAGGGAAATAAAAATTAACATATTAAGAGAAGACAACATTTTCAAAGTACATGTTGGGAGACAAACTGATTTAATACTAGATCTAGCATGTGTTTGTGATTCTTTGTTTATTAGTGCCTTCTATAGTAACCCAAGGGTCAACATGAGAAACCACACTACACGCTATTAATAGGTTATAATAAGAACAATATTATATAATAAATTATAGCAAAAGCTATGCAAAATTAGAAATGCAGAAAAAGTTTACCTTAAGACTGGCAAGAAGCATTTAACGGGTGCCATAAAAACCCAAAGGAGATAAAACATGTACCATCGTATTATCTAAGGAAGTAGAAGAAGTATGTGACAACTAACTAAAGCGATCTACTTGTAAAGCAATTCAAAGTTCAAGAAAAATGTGAAAAGCAACACCCACAGTGGAACAGCAACTCAATGTTGTAGCCTTGTAAGTGGAGTTAACCCTTCTGACAATACAAATGTACCCTACTATAGATATGGAATATGAAATGTGTATCGCTAAGAAAATGGATAAATGTACGTAATGGTTTAGTTTCATACTTCAAGCCCATTAACCCACCTAGTACTTCATGTGTTCCCCTCTGAGTAATACTAGTTCAAGGTTTTTGAGAACCCTATTTTGTGGTCTGCAATTTCCACAAACCCCAAACTTCTCTAAGACCTCTTTATGAGAGTTTACCATACACAGATACTTAGCACGCAAGACATAACTAGAAAAAATGCAAAAGAGCCTAATTCAATAAATAGTATTTTAGTAATCTTAATCAAATGGGTTCATTTTAAAACTGTATGCATCAGAAATGAACCAACACAAAAGAAAAACATGGAATTACAATGTTTTTGATATAAAGGACTAAAATAAATGATAAACCCAAAGGTTTGTACATCTTATAATCCTCTTGAAACAATTATGTTAATTTCAAAGAATTAAAAAGATCACACTAAAAATTCACTATTAGGCATACAACAGTTGTGCTTTAAAATTGGAAACTTGTAGCAAACAAGATTAACAGTGATGAGATCACAAAAATGATAAGATATTTATTACAATTTAGTAGGTAATTAGGACCTACTTGCTTACGGAGAAGGCCTAACATAAGATAGATGGCCATCTCAGCACATGAAGCTGCATTTCCTGTATCCCCGCTAGGAATTCTAGCAACTTTTATTCCAGAATTTGTGGCAGCGGCTATATCAACACCTTCATTAAAGATTAAGGATAAAATTTTAAAAATACTATAAGACGTAGAATTAGTTAGATTATTTAGAGCCAGAAAAGGTCGGAATTTTCATTTGAACAGTTCAGTACATAAACATTAAACGATTCGATTAAGGACCTTCTATGCCAACACCATACTGCATTATGAGTTTCATTCGAGTTGCACGAGCAATAAGATCTGAATTAAGACGCATTGATTTTACCACACAGATGTCATAATTCCCAATAAGATCAGGTATACTATCGAATGGAAGATCCTCAACCTATGAAATAAAAGATATATAGGTTCAACAGATCGAACAGTTTCAAAGTCCTGTTTACCATCTATTAATATTTTACCGACTAGAATACCTGGATGGACGGATAGTTCTTCAAGTATTCTTTGGTGTAGATATGTGACGCTGGAAAGTGCGGCCCGCAGAAAAGAACACGGGTACTAGCCTTGCCATTGTCACACATATTTCGTTTGCCGATATCCCAAAGGAACCTGCACCAAGAAAAATACAGTAAGTTAGTATATCCATGATAATAGCAGAGAATTCGATAATTACCAATTATAACTAACACAAACTGTTAGGTTGCCCTTGAAATGAATAAAGAATGGTTAATGGAGAACTAACTAAAACAAACCAATAAAAACAACATCAACGTAAATTGTACCATCACATAGAAGTTATAACCATGGACTTGGAAGCAACTATAAATTTCAAACAAATTTATTTGCTTATTACAACTTCTCATCATTGAGCCTATGGGTTATCAAAAGTTGATATTTTCTTAAGAATAGTACAACGGAAGAATCACAATTGTCTTGTTTTCTTTCCTTTTTTTAAGCAGCGTGCCACCAAGAATTAAAACCGGTTTTAATTAAACCAGGGCAATAGGCGGTTTGAAATCAAAAACTAAAACCTAAACTTCATAGAGAACTTTTATCAAACACATGGTACGCATTACATGATATGGAGTATTAAAAAAGAAGAGGGAGTAAAATCGGAAGACAAACATCGCACCCCAAGAAACTCTTAAAGTTTGTGTCTTTATACAGAGATTGTGCTCCAAATCCCTTGGGGTTTAGAGCATTGTAAAACCTAAACAACATACTGCTGCAATAAATAACAACATTTTGATTAGAGATCTAATTACATTAACATTAACATGTGGTTAGTAATTTACTATCTTACTAAATTGATAAAAGAAATACTATTTTGAAAATCGTAATATTATTTAAAAATTTGAATCACGTGAATGTTATCTAATAAAATTAGTAAAAATAATTGTGATCGATAATCAATACGTACCTTCATTTACATTTGGTAGTTGTTGATGATAGAAAAAGATGTACGACGTAACAGATTGACGGTAGCAAAGTGAGATGGAGAATCTGCTGGTCCCAGGTGTTTTGGAGTTTCTATTTTATAAGAATAGATTATAAATACAAAATCTATATCATATATATTTTCTCTAGGATTGAGTTTAAATGAGAATAAAAATTTTAGTGAGAATAAAAGAATGAATTCTGGTCATCCAATTTGTAAAACCCAATTTTCCCCTAAAGTTAAATATCTCACAAACGGCTAATCAAAAAATTATAAAAATTGCACCATAGAATCCAGCGTTCTTTTCTCTATGATTAGACATCCTCATGACATATTTTCAGTAAAAAAAATTATTATTTTTTGGTTGAAAACCAGTAACACATGTGTTAGTGGTTGGTAAAACATGTGTTAGTTGCGATAACACATGTGTTAGTTGCAGTAACACATGTATTAGTAGCATGTGTTACCAACCACTAACACATGTGTTACCGCAACTAACACATTTGTTACTAGTTTTCGAAACCCACCAAAAAATGAAGAAAAAAAAGTTCATCGAAAGTATACTTTGTGAGATGTCTAATCGAAGAGAAAAAAATGTTGATTTTTATGGTGCAATTTTTATATTTTTTTGACTAGCCGTTTGTGAGATATTAAATTTTTAAAAATGTTGTGGGTATTATTATTTTGATGAGATAAATGGTTGATATTGATTCCTCCATTCTCACAAAAAATCTCATTTTCATTTAAACTTAATTCATTTTCTTTAAGTTTATCAAAAATATGAAGTCATAATAATTACTTAAAATTTAAATTAAAATAATTGTTGTCTCTATTGAAATGAATGATTTTGTAACCCCGCATATATGCAGGATTAAGCATAAAAAAGTATTGTAATGGCCTAATTGATTTAAACAACTATATAATTATGGGTCAATAATTGTTTAATCCTTCAAATTTTAATTTTTTAATGTTTTAACTATTTGATTTTTTTTTAATTATTTAATCCTTCAAGTTTGCATTGACTTATTAGTTTAACCATTCAAGGGTTAGATCACTAAACTTTTGAAAGTTATTATTAAAGTGGGTAAATTTAGAAGGGTAAAATCATTATAAAAGATAAACTTAAATGATTAAACAATCAAACATTTGAAGTATAAAAAGTAGATATCCCCGTAAAAGATTAAATCGCAAAAACTTTGAAAGTTAAAGAATTAAATCTTGAGAAAAAAAACCTTAAAGGGTTAAAACGGAAAAAGAAAAAAAAAAAAAAAACTTGAAGAATTAAATCAGTATTAACCCTATCATTATTGTAAAGTATTTGTTATTTTGGTTAAAAGGATAATCTTCTGTATTTGTATCGAACATGGAATCTAAAATCAATTTTACGTTCATTAATATAATCAACGATATTATATTATAATTCGTTAAAGATAAGCTCATATGTTTTTTTTTTTTTTTTTTTTTTTTTTTTTTTTTGCGAAATAATATATGTATTGAGAAAAATGATATATGAGCCTAAATTTATAGACGTAAATATAAACCTAAAAAGGAGATCGATGGACGTGAAAATTAGTTAGAGAAGATTGAGAGGGAAAAAAACACTTTATGTGTTAAATGATGAATGAAGTAGGCTTGTTTTTAGAGCTATGTTGTTAGGCCTATTTACTGATACTCGTGTATTAATAATAAAGATTGAGGTACAGTTGAGAAAAGAGAAGTGTCTCTCCAATATATTGTGCACGCTTGCACCTACTAATCTACTCCATTTGAAACTTAAAACTTTAACTTCATGCACTTTGAAATTTGAAGTGCTTGAACCTTCTGAACCTTGAAATGTTAGCTTCTTGTGACTTGACATTAGAGTAGCCTAAAGCCATAAACCTTTAACTTGAACCTCTTAACTTGATCATTAATATTTTTGAACATTGAAATCTAACTCTTAAAGACGTCATTAACAAACCCAAGTTGATTTTTGAAATCTCAATAACCAAAACCAAATAATCATTTAGACCAACAAAACACATCAGCAAACAATTGAAGATACAACTATTTAAAAAACCACTAATCTTGAACATCTAAAAAGCAGAAGCTTGCTTGAAAACTGACTAAAGAAGATTGATAAAAACCGTGTAATATTTTATGGTTCACTTGAAAAAGGACGAATTTGAATAGTTGCAACCTTATAGCTAACAACCTAAATTAAGAAAAAGGTTATGATAAGATATGAAACACAAATGTCAATGACCATGGCTTAGTTATAGACTTATAGGAGCAAGTGGCATACTATCAAAAACATGTATAGTATAGATTCCATATCTTCCCCAAGTGCACCGTTTAAACACTTCAGTCTCTCATATTAACTAATCAAGTTGTTTTCAAGATACATCCTCGAATTTGTAGCATGCAAGTGTAAAAGGCAATCACTTTAACTCTTATTTCATAAATTAAGAATAAATACATGCGCTAGTAAGTGTAGTAGAATATGCGATAACAATAAAATGTGCATGGTCTTATAGAGGCATATGAGGCCAAAACAACCGCAATGGATCAAAGACCCTTAGGTGCTGTTTGTTTTTTCAGATGTTATATGTCTGATGTCTGTAACCATGTCTGCAGAAGAAGATGTGGTTCTGAAGTCTGCAAAGTGAATATAGAAAACTGTTTGTTTTTTTTGTCTGCAAAAGTCAATCTGGTTATATATTAATGTAATTTTGAAAAAAAAATTATCTGCAAAAAAGTTTATCCCTTAAACCCTCCCTTCTTATAAAATTATGAAGTGCAAAACATGTAATAGTAACATTTTGTTAGGTAACCAATGTTGAAATTATGTGTATAGTACAACATTTGTAACTATACTACTAATTATGTATGAATCTATGAGGTCATACACAAAGAATATTGAGACACCAATTAATAATATATATGTAGTATATATTATTCAAGTAATAAAATATATAAAAAAAGTTACTTTTTTGTTTGGACTAAATGAGTTCAAATAAAAATATAAAAGATAATTTTATAAACTAATAGTTATTGATTAATTTAATTATTGATTGAATTTTTAAATAATAGATTATATAATTAAATATATTAAAAGAGTTATTTTTCCTCTTCTACTATGCAAATGTTGCTTTTGCCGACAAAAAAAGCTATATTCTAAGTCTGCCTGCCCGCAGACATATAAAGATCTTATTCTGTCTTATGTCTTCAGAAAAACAAACCGTCTGAAATGAAAACGTCTGCCCGCCCGCAGACATAAGACCTAATAAGGTCTGCAAAGTAAAAAACAAACGACACCTTACTCTTAGCAGGGTACGGAAGTGAACCAAACCATGAGTAGAAGGGTATCATAGAAGATGGTGGAAGCCTGGATTACATAAAACCCGGGCTCAAAACAATGCATAAACATGGTTAATTATGTATAAATAAAGAATTAATTACAACCAAATAATAAAGTTTAAAATTCATATATACCTTTACATGTGAAACCTGAAGTCCATGATTTCTTCAAAATCACAACAGCCGTTTAGATTCCATCTTTCCATTAGGTCCTGAAATAAAGAAATTTAAATAAGAATACACAGTAATTTCATCATCTTAATCTTTTTCATTTTGGAGTTCATCAAATAATAATTTAACCTTTATCTAAATTGATTAAGGTTTACAAGAAAATCAAAACATATAATAAAAGTCAAATTTAATAATCGAAAAAAATCAACAGTAGATTCAAATCCATAAACGTATACCAACATATTGAATCAGAAATAAAAAAATTTAAAATTTACAAATATGATAGTTTCCCACTAAATCTTGAGATGAGGATTAAATAACAATTAAAAAAATAAATCGGAGGAAAACTCACAAAAGAAAGATAAAGATGTTGAACACGAATACATACTGGCAAGTCTAAATACCTGCAAAATTAAACCATCTGAAATAAAGAATTTAAATCATCCGAATGATAATAAAAGGACATCAATTGGTATTTGAATAATAAAATATCAAACACGAATATACCTATAAAATGATGATTTTGATTTGAGATAGAGAATGTTAACCAATTCCTTTGATTGTGATTCAATAAGCAAACAACAATGGCTTTCAGTGGAAGGAAATTCAAATTACTGAAATCTAATTTAACAGAGAATAGAGATATAACTGATATGTAATAATTCCAAAAATCATCGAGAATTACAGCAAAGTTTTCAAACTAAATTCCTAATATTCAGCAAAGTTTCCCGACTAATATTTTGAACGAGTCATTTTCAATTTCCCACGGTTATTTCAATTTCAAAATGGGATATAATTAATTAAGATGGGTATTTTAGCTAATTAAAATTTTGATACAGATAATCAATTTAGACTATTTTTCTTAACAAAATGAGCAGACGAGATTAATTTTAATTATCTAAATATGATTTTTCTTATAATAGAAAATAGAGATAGAGATAGAGATTAGCCACATAAACGTTTTACAATTTCAAAGAAACAACCAGATTCTTATTGTATGAAGTATTTTTGTAATTTTATTTTTTATTTTCAAATTTCATTTTTCATAAAATATTATGATCATGATTACTAGTACATAGTAGGAAAATGGTAAGTTCAACAACCAATATTGTATTTAAAATTGTTTTACTTTCTAGTTAGAAATTTCATTATATTGATAATTTAGGTGTTAAGGTACCATACTTGATGCTTAATATTTATAATCCTAAAGTATTGTCAATAACTAAATTTTAATTTGCGAAACAACCATATAGCAATTCCCATAAACTTTCAAATATGCTTTTTACTAGTTACTTGGCTTATACAATTTCAAGTCAACTTCAGCCTAAAAAGCTATCTTTTCTTTTTCTTTCAAGATGTAAATAGTAACTGGATATAGACCTATCATTTATGAAGTCATTTATTCAATTAATAGCTATAACTATCTTCATCTTCATCTTCATCTAAATTAATAGAAAAAAGAAATCATAAAATACTTATAAAGTCTCCAGCCAAAATAGTTCCTCGCCATTTTCATTAGAAAAGAAGTATATATGTGTATCCATCGTTCTCCTTTGAAAGTTTGTTTGAAGTGATTTTTATGTTCCTTAACTTCCTTCTTTTTTATCAAGGATGGTTATACGTTATATTATTTTTTCAATTATGTATGAATATTTATCAAAAGTAATAAAATATAATTTACAAAACTTCAATTGCAGTGCAAGTAAAATCCAATATTATACATCAAAGACCATCTATAAGAAGTTCAAAGTTTATGCATAAACCCAAAATGTGTACTAGTACATTGTTAAGTTATACGTCTCATTGACCAAGTTACACCATTGTTTAATCCACAGAAAATTCCTCCGTTTGATATTTTTGACATGATTGTCGCATTTCACGTTCGTCTAACGATAATTTAGATATTTCCTATATAGACAATAGTTAGACGAACTTTTAGATATTTCCTATATAGACAATAGTTCTGTTCCACGGGACTATTGACCAAGTTAACAACTGACCCGATTGTACTTCAGTTTTACCTCTCAGGTGTGATCCTCAAAGAAGATTATACACATCTTAACATAGTAATGTGGTATTAAATGTAAACCGTCAAGGTAAGCCTCAAACTTTTATCCAAACTCTACATTGGAAGACATACATCCGGTACATATTTGAACTCGGACACAAACCAGAAACATTAGATCCTAACATCACTGTACCTTAAAACAGTTCCTGTTTACCTACATATGTATATTTAGATATATGGCTATGGGCCGTAGATAAGTCTATATAAGATTATAGAAAACGCAAGGTTGATTCAGTGCGCTACAGGGCGAGGTGCACGTGGACGAACCGGGGTCTTTGATGGGCTCACCCTGCATCAATATACATCATAAATATATGTCAACAAGGCAAACAGTATAAATAAAGAACAGTAGCTACCACCAGTACCTTAATGGCAGTGATCCCAATACAGCACCACTACAGTTTAGAGCAGCAATTGCACTCTCAGCCTGCAAGATCCAGAACGAAGATTACAACACAACACTTCAATTCTTTTTGGGAAAAAATATCATTCTAATATGCCAAAATAGGAACCATATCAGCCTCACCATCTAAGATTATATTGTGACTCAAAATCTGAGCTCAAGATTGGTTCGTGACAATCATATGGTAAATTTATGTCTACGGTTACCTAAAAAAGATATATTAAGAAGAATGTTGTACATTTCCTAACTTTGGCCGAGAACAAGTACATTTTTAGATACCCTGCATGCCATCTATGTGAGTGACTTTCTTCCAAGGTAACCAGCCTAACTGATCAATGCCACACTATCTTTTGCACTCTGCGGGGTCCTTCCTACTTCGGGCGTAATTTATTTTTGCTGCTTCAGACCTACCTCAATATTGCACAACACTAAATATTCTTTTGAATGGGACGAAATTTAACCAATTAAGTTTAAAATCGACTAAGACAGTGTTGATAACTCTTCACTTTTAATTGGACAGTTGCAGTCTGGCAAGGGCCTCCACACATCTAATCATGTTGGTTTACACACAGTGATGACGGTTCTTAAAAACCTTATAAGCTTTAAACAGAATAAAATCGAAGGTAATTGCCCAATGTAATTATAATAACTTCCCAGTTCTAGGATATAATAGTACAGCTAAAATGTCATAAATTGAAGGACTTGTAACCATATGGATGAGAGTCTCCTCATAGGTCACGTTTTCTCTTTATGCTTTTCCAGGAGTGAATTGGCAATAGGAATTAACCTTTCTGCCTAATTCCATTCCAAATGACGTTAAAATTTCTAATTTTGATCTAAACCAAAGACTTACACTCCACTCTTCAAAGAACATCAATGGTTTCTCCAAAATCCCACTAGCAAAAGTTATCAAGATTGAGTCATAATGTTCACAATAATAACCCCTGGTAGGATCTGTGTTCTTCTGAATATGAATTCATCTCTAATAATAACATAACTAAACCTTTTCTTTGATTTAATGTCAGTTAGTGGGGTCTGTTGTACACAATTTCAGTAAGAGTCCAACTTCCTCACGTCCCAATTGAAACAAAGAAGACACGCCACTACGGAAACCGGTTACGTTATCCAAAATAACTTTTGAAATAATACTCACCAAGCAGCCCATACACCCTTCAGGTTACATGGTTCTTAAATAATGGCGAAAAGAATGTTAACCTTTATCAACGAATGTTGAACATATAACTTTTATGATCCCCATCTATGGTCTAAATGTATTCAACCCCTACACACCTTCTAATGAACTACACTTCTTACCTTGAAAGTCTAAACATATGAGATATCCCTTTCACTTACAACTGTGAAATAGGTGAATAACTGTTTTACACCGACAAGGAATGATGAAGACACTAAATGCGAAATGAAGTGGGAATAATGATTACTCTTAACTAAAACCTGTGACATCAAGTAAATTAAAGATGGAATGAAGCATAAAATCCATACCCACATTTCCAATTGATATATAATCTCATTCAACAAAATAAATGCACAGCAAACCAATTTATAGGCTTAGGTAATTACCATCACAAACTCCACAAATGCAATTCGAGTGGAATGATGATAGTCTCCAAGCAACCTTAAGCGGTAGACCTAGGAAATGATAAATTCCATAATCTTCAATTAACAAAAAATCAACAAGCAACAACTTTTGAAGATCACAAAGTGGACTCACAAACCTCGCCACAAAGTGATTCAAAGAAGAGTTTGACATCTGCTTGTGTAACCTGCTTCAGTAAACTTGATCACATATATGCTCTCATACTAGCATTTACCAAATGAATTCACAACAAGACAGAAGGTTCCTAACTACCTTCTTATCGATGTTAGTACAATAGATAGTTCTTGCGCACATTTCCCTTTCATCCTCAGACTAGAACAAATACAAGTCGTGTTTATATAAGCAAAACTGTGTATCCATAGTTTATTTTAGCTTCACAAGTCAAGAAAAAAATCTTACCCGGGGCAAAAAAGTAGGATTTACAGGTGCGATTGCAGTTTTTGAAGGCAGTACCCTAACTGGATAATATCCGAGCATAGTTCCACCAAGACTCAACGCGTTCCTTGCCCCTTCTGCAACCACATTAAAGACAATGAGATGTAACTCAATAAATATACAAATAAATTCATTACCTAAACTGTGCAAACTTATTGGCATACCCTCATCTGTAAACTCTATAAAGGCAAAACGAAGAACAGAATTAGGGTCACCGCATACACGGCAATCCACAACCTATATAGTTAAACAGAATGACAGGAGTTAGCATTTAGTTAAAATCAAAGGCATATTGCTAAAATTAGTAATATCTATTATTATATTTACCTGTCCACAATTGATAAAAAGGGCGGCAAGTTGTTCTTCAGTCACCTGAATAAGACCAAAACAAAAGAGTAAATAAAAATTGAAACTTTACAGCATCATTACCGAAAAAGTAGTCATAACAGTATACCTGGTGATCAATATCAGACACGTAAACCGTCCTCTTAATGACATCTTCTCGTTGTGCCATACTAGTTCGGGTATTCATCCTCCGTTTCCCATTACTAAAGTTACTCTTCGTCTAGCCATAATCATCAAAGTCAGCACCAGAAACACACAAAAAATCCAATACTAGTATTCTGTTCTTTAATGTCTATATACAAAGACACAATCTTTTATTACTTTTCTAAGAAACTACTGTATTTTCAATAACAACACATGCAAAATGTAAAGAATCATCATATATAAGGATGATGGTATCGAGTATACCCGTCTAGCAGGAGTACAGTTGGGATTATTTGCGTTGGTGAACGCGGTGTTATTAGTTTGCATCAGGAAATTGTTGATAGCAGCATAACCAAAATGAGCAGCAGGTGACGGTGGTACTAAAAGGGGCCTAGCATAATTATTCGAAAGCGAAGGGGGCACAAATTCAGCAGCCATAGGATTCAATTTCGACAACATTTCTGCCAAATCCCTCATATCTTTTTTATAACCATCTTCCTCTTGATCATGATCATGATTATTATGATTGTTTGAAACACCATTTCCACTATATGACAAATTCCCATTTCCATTTGTTGACATCTTTTTCTGTTGATCAGAACTCGATTTTGACTGATCAACAACATCATTTTCGACATGATTATTCGACCCATTATTCTCAACAACAGCCATGATATCAATCAACCCACTAACCAAAACACTAAACTCAAAAAAAGGGGTTCCTTTTTTCTGCAAAATTTATATAAATTCACATATCAAATCCACAAATTGACTGTAAAAATATAAACCAAATTACGAAAAGAAAAAGATTTACCTGATTATGGGGTCTAAAGAAAATTGTTCATTGATCGAATTGAGTTCATAGATCGTTGGTTGAGAGATGATTTCAGTTACAAATTAGCTGAAAAATCATATAAGATTGAAACTTTATGATTGTTTGTTACATAGTAACATTTGGGTTATGTTGTAAAGAGAGAAAGAGGTGTGGAATTCATCACCCTAAACAAGAAGATTCTAGAGAGAGAGTAGTGTGTTGTGTGTGTGAGAGAGAGAGGAAAGAGGTGTCTTCTTCGGATCGTCCGTTTTGAGCACACCTCTTTTTGGAGTATGGACCCTCTTATGGCACAACATCCAAAAACATACCGTAAATAAATATGATATGTATTATGTATCTATAAATTTTACTACTCCGTACATTTTTATGGTAACTTATGGGATAGTTGATTTTTTTAACATGAGTTAGAACAAAAGAAAACTAATTAGTGTTTCTATTGTAAATTTTGAATATTTCCTCTTCAATAATGCATAATTGGGTAAGTTATTGACTAGTCTAATGAGTATGATATAACAATTCGTTTGAACTTAAATTTGTTTTGATTTTATGGTTTCTATTAAAAGGTTAGCGAATGTATATTTCAACCACTCTATCGATTTATTTCTATGCCTTTGCTAATAGAGCTATTAGAAAGATACTTTTTGACTTGTGATATCTAATTATCAATCATAGTTAGGGATGGCACTCACAGATTGTGAGCGCGGATTCATTCGAGCTATGATTTTTGTACTCGAATATATTTTTTTTAACCTGTAGATATCTGGGTTGATAGTGTATTTATGGATCTTATATAATTCAATACTTTTATGAAAATAAGATGAGTGTTTTTCATCAAAACATTCAAATATATTGTATTAATACTATAACAAATATTCAATAAATATCCTGAAAATTATATAGCTCATTTTAAACATTCAGCTAACTTTTCAAACTTAAAACATGCGAACAAATAACTAAATGATTGACATTTTAGTTGATACATTGTTTCAATATCGATATACAATTTTTATATTAAACACACGAACATTACTTGTTTTGTTACCTAGGGATTGGTTTAAATAAAATAATTGTTAAAGTAAAACAAATAAGAAACATTATGAAAGTGACATGTGTCTTTTGTATTTAATTTTAGTCCAAGGGTGTTTTTGGTTTTTTGGTTTCATCTTGAACAGCATTAAATGAATAAACAAAAAAAAAAACTCCTCATTTTCTAATTCTTAACCTCAAATTGAAAAATGTGGGGATGATAACTGATGAACAACAGAATGATATGAAACACAAGAAAAAAAGGATGACTTGTGAGAATCCCATACTTTTCTAAGTTTTTGGCATGTCTTGCTGTCATTGTGCATCAATGGATAACTCATGTGCATCATCGAAAAAATAACTTGTGCATCACTGGAAAACTGATTGTGAACCACCGGACTGAGTTATTGACTGTGCATCATTAGAATCAACGGAAAACTATGTGTGCATCAACGAAAAACTGATTGTGAATCACTGAAACTGACTATTCATCATTGGATTTGAGACTATGTAGTAGTAAAAATTGAAAATTTTATTTTTAGAACACTAGCCTAAATGACTCTTTTACCCATCCAAAATATTTAATGAATGTTTGACTATTCTAAATAACTGACATCATCATATTTCATCCAACGGCTCACATTTTATCCTATTTATTTTATGTTAGACTTTATTTTACAAGACACGTGAGGGATGTGACCTATGTTAGGTCCATAAGATAGCACAGCTTTTGGTGTTCTATGATTCACCTCCGAATAATGAGTAGATAGGGAAGAGCTTTTTATTTTTCTCTTCATAGAAGACTGATGGGTGGGCAGGCCCTCGTTCAACGAGCAGTATGGGTTTGTGTTCAGTGGGGGCTAACGACGTTAGCCTTACCCATCGATTAATAGCCTTAAAACTGTGTTTTTAAGAGTTGTTATGTGGTTTTCTATCTGATCATTGCGGCGGCGGGTTAATTCCGAGCAAGAGGTCAAACCAATCCCATTCATCCTAGTCTGATCAGAACGGACCGCGTGTGAATTCTTTCAAGGCAAGGGGCGGCTTCTGGTAATGCCTTTAACTAACCCCTTGTTACCTATACAGTTTTATGGTAAATTATCATATTATATGCAATAAGTAATATATATTTAACGATTGTACGGATTTACCCATCTATAATGGGGCGGGTACCCGCAGATCGCGAGTTTTTCCTCACTATTGCCATCCCTAAATATAGTACAAGAACAAAAAGGTTCCATGAATGATGTTTGAGAAGCAAATGATCATTGGTCTAATAGTATCAAAAAAGTCCTCTAACTCTGGAGTTCTAAGAGCACACAGAGTGGTGAGAAATGCATCACCATTCACCGTTGGGAACACTGTTAGAACGACATTCTCGACGGCATTCTCGAAGCAGCGTCTCCAGTGAGACGTTGTGCGATCTTTCTTTCTTTTTTTCCTTATTTTCTTTTTGTTTTTCATGCCTGTAACTTTTGTTTTAAATATGTTTGTGAGTGTTTTTGGGTGGAAGAAGAAGATGACTCATGTGTGTGCATTTTGCAGCCATTAGGAAGAAGAAAAGAATAATTAGGTTAAATGGGTCATTTCTTTTAAATGATCTCATCTTTTAATGGAGTAAGTTTTTTAAAATTGATTAATTTCAAATTATTTATAAATTGAGTTGAACCCATTAAAATTAAATTTGATTAGATTAACATGAGTTATGTATTTTTTTTTAAATTGTAATTTTTATGGTTAAAGAAATTATTTCTTTTTATTTAATTTAATTTTTTATTTATTTCAATTTATTAAATTATTTGATTTTTTTTTAATAAATTAAAAAATCAAAAATAAGTTCCTAAACACCTTTCCCACTCAGCTATTTTTCAGCAACATCATTCTCGTTGAACACTGTTGCTAAACAATGAGACACAAGGGTCACCACTCCGTGTGCTTTAAGCTCATGAATTTAAGTCCAGAGGTTGAATATATAGGGTGGGGATCAAAAGGGAAGAAAAAAAAAAGGAAGTAAAGAAGCAAATACCCATTTACCATCAAAACATGATTTTCAAGTAAGATTCATCAAATTAAAGCTTGAAATATAAATAAATAGATTATATTCATCATTTAATCAAACAATGCTCTTATAATTTTACGTTTTAAATAAAAAACTCTCAAAATTGACATTTATCATTCATTTGCGATGAATGTTAGTCAAAATTTCAAGTTAATATTCTTAAAACATTAATTTATGATACATATTAACTCATATATGTTATTATACACTGATTATATCATTTATGAGTGAATGTTATCAATAAAAATTCGTCAAGAAATGATGTTAAGTAACATTCATGGATGTATAATAACAAAATATGAGTTAACATTTATCTGGAATGAATGTTATAAATGATGAGATCAAAGGTTGAGATTTGCTTCCCTCCTTCCCCAGAATTTGAAGCTTCCCTATGGATCCTTCCCCTATATGTATATGTAATATATATATATATATATATGGTGGTATTCAAGAGGGAAGCAAAAATATTAAAGAATGAGGGAAGTAAATCTCAACCCTTGATTTCATAATAAATGAATTTTAAAAATCACAAATAATTTCAAAATTTAACATTTATCACAAATGAATGTTAAAAACATTTATTTATAAAAAATTCAAAGGCTAAGATTTGCTTCCCTCCTTCCTCAATATTTGAAACTTCATTATGAATCATTCCCCTATATAAGCTTATAATATTGTATGTGAATTAATATCTTTTTTAAAAAATAAAAAATCTTCAAACCCCAAAAACACTTTCACACTATTTTCGCTTATCACAACACATGATAACACGTGATCTAAATAACATAGTCAAAACTTTTTTGTACCTTCGTCTTCTTCACACTTTCTTTTAGGATTATGTTCATGCATGCATTCTCCTTAAATCAAACACACTCACATACATATAAAACATTTTCTTAGAAACACAAATTTATATTAGAAGCGTATATATATTCTTTTAAAACTTACATATATGTAAAACTCATCGATATCTATACCTAGAATTTGAGGAAACACATTATCACACAATAATGATATATTGAGATGTATACCCTTGCATGACCTTTTTATAAAATGGATTTATATTTTGTAATTCTCATAACTTAATTCGGTGAAAGTTTTAATTGCCTAATATTTCACATGGGTACACAAAACAAACCTTCCTCCTTCATCCTTTTGTTACTACGAGTTTTCACGAGATATATAAAATGCATGCTGTTGAAATTTTAGTAACTTTTTATGATTAAACTGTATATATGTTGAAGGGAAAAAACCCCCCAAAATATTAGTGGTATGTAACTTTCTTTTAAGTCTTCGATATCATTTTATAACATGAAGTCAAAGTTGTGTTTGTGGTACACTCTACCAGAGTTTCTAATAGTCAATTGAAGATCTATGGAGCATATATATGATAGATGATTTGTAAAAGTCGTTTCAAATTTCAAAGCCATTTCGGCTATTTCAAGTTCTTCATTGAAATGAGACTTTGAAGATAAAGGCACCAAAATAAGAATAC
This sequence comes from Logfia minima, assembly GCA_963921325.1. NCBI lineage: Eukaryota > Viridiplantae > Streptophyta > Magnoliopsida > Asterales > Asteraceae > Logfia > Logfia minima. The sequence continues at coordinate 51,056,770 of OY992763.1, read as the reverse complement.
CTCGTCATAAAAAGTTGGTCAACAATTGACTTTGAGCTAAAGTAATAAACATTACAACATACTTGTATAGCTCAAAGTCTTTTAAATCAACTCATGTTTTATTAGTTTATTTAATTATATTTTGAAATTTTAATGAGTATCAACCTATAAATTTCGGAGTCATTTTAGATGACAGAAACAATTAAACGTGCAAATAATCATTGTTTTATTTGAAATTTGAATGCGTGGTTGTGAGTTGTGACCAAATCAAATGAAGTGATTGTGACGTCACTAGATGGGCTATAAATTAACGAGCCTAATATCATAATGGGGCATAACAAATGACCAGGCCCAATAACAATGCTTCTCAGTTCTAAACCCAAGTAACTAAGTGTGTGTGTGTGTCATGTGTGTGGTTTTGTGTGGGATTTAAGAATCAGAATGGGTTTAAAATAAAAGTGATAGTTCATTTGAAAAGTAGATTAAAATATAGGTATCATTGTAGATATTGAAGGTTTAGCTAATGCTAAGCCTACTAACATTAAAAGGTTTACATATTTTGGATGAAGGTCACATCTTACTTTTTTCTATCTCTTCATTTTTCTTAAGTATATCTAATAATTATTGAACACATTTCTTTCTCCTACTTTTCTTTTCAAACTTATCCATTATCATTCTCAAACGTCCCCTAAATAAACATACTAAAGCCATATTTCAAAAACAACTTCTAGCCCAATTAAATATGTGTCCGTTACTAGATTTTAACCGTGAACTTTTATTGTATTCGTACTTTCTTCTATGTTATGTATCATACTCCATTAGTTTTTTACTCTAAGCATATTATCATCAACTAATAATAATACAAGGGTACAAAATGACTAAAATCGTTGTAATTATCTCCATAAAAAACGACGATTTACGGGGATGCAACGTTTGTTGTTAAGATTACGAAAGTTAAGTTATACTTAAAATGATCGTGTAATTAGAGTGTAAAACTATTATTGATAAACATTTACTATAATCTAAGTACACATGTAGTGGTAGTTCTAATTACAACTATGCAAGACCCTTTTATAGCTCATATTATGAGTATTAATCTTTTGCCAACTTATCTTAAAATATTATTCCAAATAATATTTGACCAGGACAAAATATAGCAACACTATTATAAAAAATATATAAAAATCAATTAAAGTAAATTTGTTTCGCAATACGACTGGCTTTTGCCGCAAAAACGGACTCTTTTCTTGGTTGCTTCCTTAAAAGAATAATCTCTGATTTGAATCCGATGACTCAAAAAGTCTACTAACACACACTCTTTTTGTCTTTGTTTAATCACATGATTACGTTTTTAGAATTATCAATAAGAAAAAATATTTTGTGATTTGGTAAGGAAATGACGTGATGTGACAACGTAAAAAGAAGCCACCAACCTTCTAAATATTGTCATGTATAATGTTTTAAAAATCAGTTGTTCAATCGTATGGGGTAGAGGTTTGGTTCTGAACCGGATGACATTTCACATACATATATATCTATATATATATATATATATATATCTATTTATCTACGTATTGTTTAAAGCTAGGTCTTTTAAATAATAAAAAAGATACAATAACTACAATAAAGATTGTGAAAAATTGTAAAATAACTTTTTCAATTAACTTTATCAATATTTTTTTAAATTTTATTTAAAATAAAACTTTACACATTCTATCGGTTCAACTTGAAAACCGACTTATTTACACAGTACTAAAAATCAGAGTTTACCTGATGGGCTGATGTATATCGAATCGGTCACCATTTTGATCCCGTTCGAACCGGTTTACTAAAACCTTTGTCATATATATCATAATCATGAAAAAATGAGAAAACTACGCTATTAAGTCAATTGCATCTGTTTTTCTATCTTTGTGTTTAGGTCAAGTTATTCTTACAATTAATTTAGCACGAAAATGGTCGTATGTTCAAACTTAAAACATATTTGCTGAGATAACTGTCAAAGTGTAACTAAGTTCGACCAAGTCAACAAATATGGCTTTATTAGGTTGCTTCATAGAACTTTCTCAATTCGGTTTAAATCATTAAATGCCTTAAATGAACTTCTAGAACATCATGAAATATCATGTCCAAAGTCCACTCCACTTCCAACATCAACCACACGTGTCACCACCTCCTTTTGTGTTGAAAAAGTCAACAATTTGAACAATGACCAAACATCAAATTCATTTTATTCTTTTCAAACTCATCCAAACCATAACTCCATAAGTCCATTTAACCATACAGTTTCATTCTTTTTCGCTTTCCTCTCTTTCATTGCATTTGTAATAGATCAAGTATGAGTGGAACAATGTCAAGCCCCAATAACCAATGGCAACAACTCTACCAAAACAACCAACCAACCATGGTTCAAACATGGTCTGGTGATGGTGCAACTAATGCCACCACCAACACAAACACAACCAACACCAACACAAGTATCTCTAATCAACTTAGCCGAGTTACACGGCCTACAAACACTCGTAGACGGTCTAGGGCTTCACGTAGAACCCCGACCACCTTACTCAACACTGATACCACCAACTTTCGTGCCATGGTTCAACGTTTTACTGGCTGTGGCAACACTGGTGGTGATCCCACGTTTCATTCAAACGAGTCATCTATTACATCCGCTCATCAATTTTTGAACAATTACACTAGTAATTCAACTAGTTTTAATGATGGGGTTGGATTGATCAACTCGGGTGTGTTGCCAAGTGTCAATGATGGTTATAACATGCAGTTTCGACCACCACACAGCCAGCCGTATTTTACAATGACGGTCGATGATGGTGGAAGTACCACCGCTCATGATGTTGATGATCAACATGTTGGATTTAGACAAAGAGGAACTTATATATAATTGGTAACGAGAAGGATTATGTATCTTATGAATTATATGTCACTAGCAAAATAAAAATATATATTAGCCTATTAGGGTTTTGCTTGTCATGCATCAATTTAGTTTTTTTGTTTGATATTTGACCTTCTAGCTAAATTAACAGGATTTAAGTCTATATTGTTGTATAAACTTGAATCTGTAAACCTCTAGGTTTATGGTATGTTGTGCCTCAATTGCTAACTTAATTGGCTTATGGCTCTCATATGTATAGTTAAAAGGCAGATGAACCAATGTAAAGTTCTTAATTTGTACGTTTACATGCTTTTAGCATGAATAGTAGTTGAAGCATAACAGATATCATATTACTGATATCTTTGTTATTTATACTCGTAATTTTACTATATGGTTACTTTTGTATATACCATGTTAGATGAAGTGTAGTCATTCAAAACTAAATATGTTGAAATAATATTATAAACCATGTGTTGTGTTCATGTATGTTCTTGTAAGCGTATCATGCACGTTTTGTCCTCTTTTGTCTAATCAAATTGTTGGGCATAATTAACATAGCAATACGGTTGAAATAACTAACGTTTTTATCAATTTAACTAACATTAATTGACCAAAGAAACTATTCGATCTAAAAAACTCATTGGAATATATTGTTGGTGTGTGTGTGTTTAGATTTGGTCGGTTTCAATTAAAGATTTTGATATACTTTTTTATGCTTTATTCTACCAATCAATTAAGTAGCTAAATTACTTTCTGTCTAATATGAGTGGTCATTCACATGGGCATTATACATTTAACTACTTATTTCAAATGGAAGTCTCACCATCCTATTAATATTAATGACTTGGATCAATATTTAGTTATCAAAATCAGCAGTAACGGCATTCTACTATTTAGTTAATTATCTGGTTTAACATTAATTAATTGTTTCATTTTGGACCAATTTAAATGAAAGACCACCCTATTATTTCCATCCCTACCCTAAGAGGCTAGTGACATACTGACATGTATCCTCTTTGCATATGTACCATCATATTATTTTAAAATTTTGAATGGCTTTTGGTTGTAATAAAGTATTTTGATTATTTGGAAAGGGGTCTTGGGAGTCATGATGTTGAAGGCTAATAGTCATATTATATGTTATATGTTACATTTCTAATAAGGTTTTAAATACAATACCATCTAGAAGTTTTTTTTGGTTTCAAATAATATCAAAACAAATAAATTGATAGTTAGCCTAAACTTGATGTCATAATTTACCAGTACGCCATTTGCGATCGAAGGGTGATGATGGATAAGCCTAAGAGGATGTGTTTAAACGTTGAATGTAATATTGTATACATGTTTATGAAGGAATACCGTAACAATTCGATAAAAAAAATCCGTGTATTCGATCAAACTGTTAAAATAAATAATGAAACAAGAAAAGTACGAATTTGATCTACACTAGTGTACACAGCTACTTGATCAAATTTAAACTTTTTTTACATATCCTTGTTGTCGCAAATTCGGACACCTTTTAAGTCCACAAATTTGATTTAAAGATCAAAATTAATTCCACATGGGATCTACTAACGTATTTCTTTTTTGTTCTAATGTTACTAACGTACCATTTTTATTATTAAAGTTGATAACATATTCTTTTAAGATGTCACAAACATACTTATTTTTAACTTACAAAAGTTTGAATTTGACGATGTGTCGCTCCCAACTCATTTAATTTAATTGACAAGGCATCCACGTAGGCTAAAGTTGTACATGTAACTCCATCTTCTCCGATCGACTATAAATCATTTTTCGGCGACTTTTTCGGTAACCACCTTTTTTCTGGCGAATCAAAATAAACATCATCCGTTTTTTTCCAAGCATAACCTACAACTCCTTCAACTTGACAATTTATTTTTCATAGTTCAACTTAAGCTTATATACATACACTAATTATAAAAAAAAATGAGAACTCAAAGAATGCTCCAAAACTCAAATTTGAAGAAAATAACTTATATACACACTAATTATACCTTCACGATTCATAGATACAAACACAAACGGCCATGATGTAATTCACCGTCTCTGACCCAGCAACTACTTTCCAATGAGAATTTGCACTCCCACCGCCGCCGCAACTCTCAATTAAGAATTTCGGCTCCCACCACTTTCCCGATTACCGGATAATATATAGTGACTTCTAGACATTTTAACAAATATATTGTTGACATTGATAATAAAAGAGTATGTTGATGATATTAAGAAAAAAAATACATTAGCAAGTCATGACTTTAATTCTAAAACTTAATTTCATGTTGCCATTTGAAAGAAGAGTCATTGCATTTTAACAGCTATGTACTATATCTTTTTGTGATGTCAGCGACTTATCCTTTTAATTACTAAGATAGACTATGTAATAAAAAAAAATTCCTTTGCAAACTATATCTTAAACCTCTGACATGTGAAAAAGATGACAAGTCAACAACGTAATGTGCCAACCATATGTTTTTGCCACGTGTTTTCTTAACTGCATTATAAACTTTAAAATTAAAATATAACACCATCATCATTTTCTCATCACAACAGCAGTAACCAAAAAACCAATATGTGAAAAAAAGTAAAAAAACCGAATCCTAATGGTTTTTAGAAACCCAAACCAACATTAACCAGCTCGTGTCTTAAACTTGTATTTTAAATCTTTGTGACTGAATGCACAGCAAAAAACGATTGGAGGAGCATGAAACAATGCACAAACACAATGGCTGAATATACAGCTAAAAATACAATTGGCAGTTTACGAACTTTCTTTTCAAACCTTCATGAACCATATGAACAATTTTTTAGAACGGAAGCTTAGACGACAAGGTCTCCAAAATAGAAACCAACAGAGAACAATCTCACTTCAAAAATAAAACAAAGTAGGAAGAGATAGCGAACCGAATAAGAGATACATTTTTCAGGTTTCACTATGAAAGGATTATGACATTGTTAACGGTACATTGATAGAAACATGTGTGGAACATATGAACCAAGATAAAAGTATTTAGAGGACCCTTATATTGGGTATGTTTCCGAGTAAAAAAAAAAAAACTCTTCATTTCCTCTTTCCCGAACCAATGGTTAGCAACTCAAAACTTCGAAGAGTATCATCGCGACCACTTCTTGAAGTAACAGGACGTGTAAAAGAAGATGATTTTGACTCAAATCCAGATTGAGAGTGAAGCCTTTGTGTACTTGATATACGACCACTGCCTGAACCTAGACGCTTGGATCGACTATCAGTAGGCTCGCCAGATGAGCTCGGCCTGCTGCTTGACAAAACTGCTCTTTTTGAAGTACTACCAGTTCTTGAAGTGCGATCTCTATCTGCGTCACCGTGCTGAATATGCAAATACAAACAAGACAGTACCAAATCAAAAAAAAAAATTAGTAAAAAAAAATAAAAAATTACAATATATATGCACAATTGCACATAACATTATAAGTTTGTGAGACGAGTAGGTAAAACAGGAAAGATAATGCTCTTGCTTATGGTTGATAAATGGGAAAATTCCGGATATTAAGAGCAACCGGTCACAAGTTGCTGACTTTACCATCTTTCTTTTAATGGCTAAATGCACTGTATGATCATCGTACTTTCAAAGAAAACAATCCAATTTAGTCATTATACTTTTTTCTTTTAATAGGTTAATGTGGAGGAAAGAGGTAACCGATTATAAGAGTGACTTGAATGTATATATTCTTTATTGTATGGTTTACCATCTTAAAGAAAATTACAAGTACCCTTAAAAAAAACTGTAAAATTACTAAGGTGGATTTTTAGTAGAGTACGATGACTGCACAAGTGCATTAACCCAAATCTATCAGAAAAACTTCTAAATTTAATCAGAGTAGTTCGGAAACAGGATTCTTAGAAAAAAAATAGAGGGACCTACTATTTTCTACTTACCACATCCTTATACGATGTTACATGCTCTGAAGATCTATGCCTTGATTTATCGCTGTGCAACCCGCTACCAGAAGCGTTTAGTCTATTAAACTTCGCCAATGGATCTGATTTATCACTGTTCAACCCGCTACCAGAAATGTTTAGTTTATTAAACTTCACTAATGGATCTGATTTATCACTGTTCAACCCGCTACCAGAATAGTTTAGTCTATTAAATTTTGCTAATGGATCTGATTTATCACTGTGTAACCCGCTACCAGAGACGTTTAGTCTATTAAATTTCGCTAATGGATCTGATTTACCATTGTGCAACCCGCTACCAGAAACATTTAGTCTATTAAATTTCGCTAATGGATCCGATTTATCACTGTGCAACCCGCTACCAGACCCGTTTAGTCTATTAAATTTCGCTAATGGATCTGAGCTTCTATCTCGAACCTCTTGTTTCACTAAAAAAAAGGATGGTACAAATCATCATTAACATTGATCGCCATTCTACTAAATCAATATAACTTTTTACCTGTAGCAACAGAGCAGATTAGGGCTGCAACTGAGTTGAGCCAAGCTCGAACTAGGCTCGACTCATTTAGAATAAGCTCAAGCTCGGCTCAATAGCGACGAGCTTGCATGATGCATGCTCGAGCTCATCTTCAAAATGATTCAAGATGGCTGGAGCTTCACTCGAAAAGCTCGAATTTTTATACAAATTTTTTTTTAATCAAACTTTTTTTCTATTTATTTAAAAAGCTCAATACAGTACCTAAAATCCTTTCAAATATAGTTAACTAGAGCAACTTGTAAAAACTAGTCAAAACCGTTGTAAAATATCTATCAGTATTTTAGAATCAAATAATAATATCATTGACAAATTCAAAATTACGTACATATTATTTATACACAAATATAAATATTACTTAAGGCTTGAAAACCTGGATGGAAGGTCAATAGTATACTTTTTACAGCCAAGGAGCCTTGACATATAAATTGGACATCAAATGATAGCAAGAAGACGCAAAGAGGAATAACATATGATAGAACAGAATAAAGATACTAAGAACACTATAAAGCGACTTGTAACTCACAGAACTCAAACTTCTAAGCAACTTAAAATTAACATGTAGAATATGAAATACTTATTTCAACACTCGACGCGCCAGCATTGGTATATTCTGGCCCTTTTAGAAATCGTAAAATATAGGTTTAGCTCCTAAAGTGAACTTGATTTAAAAAGGGAGTTCCAACAAAACGCTAAACTAACCTGGGGTCCTTTCTGCTCTCTCTGCTGATGGTCCAGGGTTCAACGGAGTTTTGCCAGCCGTCTGCTGGTATAAGATATATAAGATACAGCATTTTATATAAAACGATGGAAAAAAGTAAGAACCAATAGATATACAGACCCTTCCTCTAGAACTGGATCCAACTTGGGGATACTTCAATATAGTCCAGTCAAAAACATAGTCAAATTGATAACCTGAGACAATCATTTTCATTAAACAGAAAATGTTAAAAATGTGAACAGTTGAATACTTCTCATTTAAAAGCTGACGTTGATTTGAAGAGAATAAGAGAAATAATAATGCAGTAAAACTATTTACTTAAACTAACAATACTGACTATACTGAAAGCTTAGGATTTCGACCTTCTCTAATAAACAGATCACGGAAAAGCCTTTTCAAGTATGAATAATCAGGCTTGTCATCAAATCGCAATGATCGGCAATAATGGAAATATGATGTGAATTCAGAAGGATAAGATTTGCAAAGGACCTGCACATTAGAAGTCACTTTAATATCATTGGATAAAACAACACAGTTCAAGAATGCAAAGGGAATAAATAGTCATAAGTATACAAGGCACCTGCACATTAGAAGTCATTTTAATATCATTGGATAAAACAACACAGTTCAAGAACACAAAGGGAATAAATAGTCATTTGTATACAAGAACATAAAAACTGAATCATAATAAACAAATACAATAATACATTTGCTAACGATAATACCTCAATAGGAGTAAGCATCTTCTTCTCACTAATTTTGTCATATTTTTGCTTCTTGGTGCCAGCTTTTAATCCCTGCCACGGAAGGCTATAGCAGCATACACATATATAGATAATAGATAAGAACCAATTACTATTATATTTTAATAAAGAAAAAAGAAGTTTTCAAATCATATATACAACCTTCCTCTTAAGAAATACATGAGTACATAACCAAGTGATTCCAGATCATCCCTCCTGCTTTGCTCTGCCAATGACAACCAAATAACATTAGCAACAACAACAACAATACCCAATCCCTCCATTGGCGGGGTATGAGGGAGTTAAGATGTAGCCAGTCATACCTCTACCCTAGGGTAGAGAGACTGCTTCCAGGGAGACCTCCGGCAAACATGAACGAAAAATGTAGTAGGGCAAAAGAAGTATAAGTAAGAAAGATAATGATATGGCAGTAAAAGCGTTAGTATACTAGAGTATAACTATAGAAAATAAATATATGTGTATATAATGTGTGGCTATATAAGTATAATATATGATGTAAGTGTAAAAATCTATCCTAATATGGTTAAAATGCAGCTATAATATATAGATATATGGATACTATAAGATATAGGCTTAAAATATTATGATAATATAGATATCAATATAATATCAATAGATATACGTACAATGAATTCGATATAAATATAAAATAGAGAGTAAATAACTGTAATTAGGTATATGAAATCGATATACAAAAATATATAAGGATACATGTATGTCATAAATATAGATGTAATACATACATACATATATTATATATATAAAAAATAATTCCAAAACTATAGGTATACATATAGTGTATACAAAACGTATAAATATAGTAAGGATCAATGTAGATTAGTAAATAGATATATACCATGACTAGTTAAATGAAATATTCTCCCCTTCGAACAATTTCATCATAAATTTTTATGCCCTTTAAAAACATGTCAGTTATAATTCAAAAGGAACTAAAACAGAGAAAATAAAGCAGAGGCTTTGCTCTTTAATGTCAAATGGTGATCTGATACAGTGATGGTTCGCACATAATGGAGAATGCAGTTCGTTCACAAACAAGCTGAAATAAGCAAGTTGACTTACCAATTCCAAGGTGGGTGTTAACACTGGCATAACGAGCTGTGCCTGTGAGATTTTTGTTTTCCCTGAAATATACAGCATTTTCAGTATATATCAAAGAAGATAAATGCAGTTTACCTTGAAAAAGAAGCCTATAAAGAAGCAATATGAGCGACAGCCGGACTTATTTTAATCAACCACACTTGTACACAAAGAATAATATTTGGTCCATCACATGTCATTTATATAGCTCGTTGAATGTAACTTAGCATTACTTGCAAGTCCTAAACATCAGTTTACTGAAGATAGTTGCAAGAGCATAAGCAAACCATCTAGCTGCCAAGGAAATTGTATGCATAAAATGAACAAGATACAATTTAAGGTGGAAAAAAATATGGTATTGAGATTCAACAGGCATGACACAACACTAGACCTAAGCACAGATTACATGTAATTAAAGATCGCATATAATTACTTTGCTCTCCGATGCTGCAACAATTCCTAGTGTGTGACAACTTCTTATGTAGGTAATGACGTAGCTAACTAAAGTGGATTTGTAAGGCACACTTTATGCCTAGGCGACCACTTGACAGCCCCAAGCAGGGTTTCTAGACTTGCTATAAACACCTCTCTAAAACACTGAGAATTGTTGTGGAAGCTTATATCAACAATGTCAAAGTGCGAAACCACAAGAGGATCAAAAAGTTAACCAAATGAACATGTCAATTGGCTCATTTATGGTATGACAAATGCAAGACTCTTATCAGCTTTTGACAAGAGGGAGATGCATACAATTATGGGTTTCCACCTCTACAAGACAATTCTAACTAAAGATATTATCATTAAGTAAGACTTAATCAAATTACGAACGTTGTATGAGTAGATATGACTAGGTACCAAGCAGTGATAGGACCACAAGCAGGCAATGTTTTTAACAGAACAAAAGCATGAACCTTATTAGTGACTTCCTTATAAGTTGTTCAGCTAACAAACTAAGCTCAAAACACAGATTTTATTTCGTTTAACCCTATTGTATCAAATAAAACAGATCAAGCAGGCCTTGTATCTCACTACACTGAATTATATAAAAAAAACAAGTAGCCAAAAGAAACATTAGAGGGCGAAATATGAGCCTAATCACTATGCATGTTTTGCCAATTACTCAACAGACTGTAAACTAGGATACCACAAGTAAGGCACAGATAGGTGATATCAGTTCCGCTCGAGTTTATTCCAATACCTATATGGTATATGCTTGTGAGTTTGGAGATCCCTATACTTCTTTGCAAGACCATAATCAATAATGTAAACCTGTTTTAGAATAAAAACACCAAAATATGTGTACTTGTTAGAACAAGTTCTGGTATTATAACTACAAGGGCATCCTACATGATAGAACAAAGAATCATGAGTGATGTGCATTCATTTAAAGAATACGTTGGAAGCACCCTACATCAGAATCGTATACGGAACCATCCGACATTAATCCCAATTCAAAATTGACGCCTAAAGGCTGAAGTTTTAGCTATTATCACAGAAACAGGTTCATCAACTGAAGGGCACCTGAAAAACTAAAGCTCGAGTCTAAAATTGATTTGAACTTGATGCGTATAAGATAACCAAGTAATTAGTTCAAATGGAATACACTCCCAAGCGACCTACAAAATAAGCTAATAAGAGTGGTCCAAAAACTTGATCGAATCTCTGTTCATTTCATAAAACTTACTCTAAATAAAAAAAATCTGAAGCCATGAAATAAGCTATTAAGGTGATAAAAATATTCCGGAAACTTGACCAACTCTATGTTCATTTCATAAAACTTACTCCAATTATATAAATCATAAAAAGCAGCCATGAAAATCCCGGGCTGTCCTCCAGGAAAAATATGTTCGTATTCCTTAGAGGTGGCCCGGAAATCGATAACCAAAGTTGGACCAAGTATTATTCTTTGTGTACAAGTGAAGTTGATTAAAACAAAAGTTTGTTTGAGTTCCACAATGGTAGCCTCAGAAATTGATAACCAAGATGCTGGGAATATAGTTTATATAATAGGGTACTCACATTCCTTCTTGTTCTCTCTTTTAATAGATCTGTGATTATAACACCTACTATCAAGCTCTAAGATTTTAACTCTTTTGCCTGCGCCAAGGTCAACATGCACTGTTGGACATCATTAAGAAGGTCGTAACCTTCCTGTTTTATTGCCATCATTTATGTTCTAGTTATAGTTATCATATTACAATTATTAACAATGTCTCAAAGCCATAAAATGAGACAATGAATGCATGCCTAATAATCAGCTTACTTGGTAACCTTGATCTGGGCATATATCTTATATGTATCCAAATCCTAAAATATCCTTTTAGTTCAGCAAAAGGAAACCAAAATTAGAGCATAGATTATGTAACAAGTAGAAAAGACCACCTGAGTTGCCTTCCGTCCAAGACCCATTACAAAGTTGTCTGGCTTTATATCACGGTGAAGGAAACCTCTTGAATGCATATATTCAACTCTGTTTATCTGAACAAAACAATGAAAAGGTATAAGCATTGATACAACACTGTGTACCATGACAAATGTCTAATGCAGCATACTTACTAACTGATCTGCAAGCATTAAAACTGTTTTCAGTGTCAACTTCCGATTACAATAATTAAACAAGTCTTCTAAACTCGGTCCAAGAAGGTCTATAACCATACAATTGTATTCTCCTTCAACACCAAACCATTTCAAGTGGGGAACACCAGCTGTATTATATCAATGTAGGAATGTTTAATATATTCTTCCATGTAAAAGATAAAATAAAAATAAAAACAAATACATGATTATACAGTACAATATGTAAACAAAAAGATGAAACAGAACTCACTTCCTCCTTGGAGAAGCATGTACAATTTGGACTCATAATGAAGTTGTGGGTGCTTAGTCTTGGCAGATTCCTATAAGCATAGAGAATAGAAACTATTGGGCAAACTTTATGAAATCAACTTCCTGAATATGCATCTCGGAATAGAGTACAAATATACCAAACTGTTTGATACAATCACCAACCTTCACCTTCGACTTGCACAATAAAGTTTTTCAAACATTTAAATCTCACTTCTTAGACACTGGGACTAGTTACAAAAATGTATTTTCATGTCTACAGATCAATAAAAGTGAAAAACCTGTAAGTTTTGTATGCATACAAACGCAATAAGCTAATGCAATGCTACAATGTAAACATAGGTAGTAATAGATTTACAGGAATTTGAATGATCAGCAATTCAGATTCCAAAATCTATATAATTCACTTGCAAATGTATACTAAAGTGAAGTCTGAGCTATATGTTTACATATACATATATACATACAAACTTTTCAAGTAACTAACAAATTAACAATAGCATTGCATACCAGCTTGACAGCAACTTCTTCACTACTCTGTAAATTTACTCCTGAAAAAATATAGATTCGTACATACAACCTAAACTATAAGAATGTGAGCAAATGCAATAATGTTAATAATACAAAAATCAAAAATACAATTACCCAAAAAAAGCTCTCCAAAAGATCCACTACCAATCTTCCTACCAAGCTTAAACTTTCCACCAATAACATGATCCATAACTAAAATGCAAACAAATAAGCCCAAAGAACATAAAATCTCTACAACCCTAATTTCCAAAACCTATAAACAAAGTTTAAAAATGAGTTTTTATGTGCGTGTAATGAAGATTTATTCTAGTAATACAACAAAAGTTACAAACTTTACAGATGAACAACAAAAAGAATGAATCAGTAGTATAAAACCCTAAAACAGTAATCAAAGACTGATTGAAGTAGTAAGATGTATACAAATAAATTATATACACGGATTAAAAGATGGAACTTTTTGAATTGAAATCGAAGGAATTAAATCTTGGATTCTAAAGGATCTATGCAAGAACGAAACAATTGAAGCAGACGCCGCTACTGAAAGAAATTTTATTCTTTTTTCTTTTTCTTTTCTTTTTTTCAAGAAAAGTGTCTCAAATTTTTTTCACAGTGGTAGTGCTTCTTTTTAATTACTCCATTGTTTAACAAATTTTGCTAATATCATCTACGATTCATGCTTTTTAAAAAAATTCCTAAGGTGTTTTTAGCAAATCTTAAAAAAAAAAACGTATAGAAACCTTTAACTCAATACAAAATTATTATTATATTTGTAAAACAATGAGTAAAGAACTGCAAAGACTTTAAAAATTTTAAATTCTTTTCGATCTCCCTACTCGTTTATTTTCTTGTGTCACTAAAGATTTAGTTATTTTTTTAAAAAAAAATTGAAATAATTTTACTAAAAAAGCTTTACAAAAAAGTTGTAAAAAGTTATCATTGGAGGTGCTCCAAGCTATGATTAAAAACATGCAGGTGGACGAGTTCTTGGTCACGTTCACCACTAAGAACACCGAACGATCGGAGTTCTCCACTCCTTATTGGTGTTCTTCGTCGGTTTTCTTAGTCGGCGTCCGGCCAAAAAGGCTACATTCTCTGTATCTTTATTTTTATTTTTAAACCTAATGGCTATTTATTTGTTTTTTTCAACAAAAAAATAAATAAATATCTTTTTCATAATCTATAAATACCACAGTTCGAACACATTTTAAAACACATAACAACACTTTCTCTTCATCAAAAACATAAAAAAAAAATCAAAATCTCTATTAATTCACGATGTCGAACAACTCAAACTTTTAATTATGTAATTTTTATTTTTAGGACTTTTATTATGTAACTTTTATTTAATGAATGCATTTGGTTTTAATTAATTTATTATATTATTTGTTTTAATTTTATTAAGTTAATTGCAATTTAAAGAAAAATCAAAGAACATTGAAACTCAGTGTTCTCTAATTTCTAGTTCTCAACCTCAGTGTTTTGAGGCGCACATCAACCACTTCTTGTGTCTAACAATCAACTTTTATAAGGTAGTTCGTTGAAGGTGATAAAAAACTGATTTTGGTGGTTGAATTTTAGTATATATAACTGTTATTTTAAGTTCGTTGACTAACTTTTAAAAAGATTTTCTTCCTTTTAAAAATTGCTTGACTAACTTTTAAAAAGATTGCATAATTACACGGTACATAACTTATGTACGGTTGCTTATGCATTTCACCTTCAAACTATTAATTAATTAATTATTATAATAAACGAAGCATTTCACTTAATACAATAATATATAAATAAAGAAAGTAATTCCCCCTTAACATTTAATCGCCTCCAAAAAAATAAAACATAAATAATTATACATACGACGTTTGCAGTAGCCTCTAAGCATATGAAATCGCTCCAATTTTAACCAAGGTCAAAATATTTTGAGCGAATGTTTAGCTTACAAATAAAAACGTATTCGAAATGGACCTTGAAAAAGATAATACAAAATAGAAAAGACACTTCTCAAACATGCAACTACATATTTAAATAATTTTCTACTATTTTATATTTAAAAAAAAAAAAAAAGAAGAATCGAGTGTGTGAAATTTAGAACATTTAGAACACGAGGAGTAAGGCTTACGTGGCTTGCCGTTTTTCGGAGTTCAACACCGGCGGCCAAGGTTAACCACAACAATGAAGGCAGATGTGCAGTTCATTTTCTTGATCTTATCACATATTATACAATGCTTGGTCGAATGCAGCTATTCCTTTATTTTGTCAAGATTTAATTCTATGCTAAACTATTAACTTCGCTCAGAATATTATTGTTTCAAGTATAATTATTAATTAGTATTACAATTTATGTTGCCCAACACATTGTATTCGTGACTTATGGAATTCAGAGCTTTCAGTAATCTATTGTCATAACTCCTTGCACCGAATATGGTCCGAAAATATACAATATCTGCTTATGGTACAAGCCCAGAAGTCTGACCAATCAAAAGATGCATTTGTACCAACGTACAATTCTTGCAATTCACCCCGTTAAGCTTGTTCAGGCCTCAATCTGGGCAGCCTCCTACAGGCCCAGTGTGAACATAAAATGGCATTTTTTAGGCTACTGTGTCGATACTTTCATAATCTTTAACCAAAAAGTGCCTTATAATCTTACTTTAGAGGGGCTTCACCAGTCTATCATGTATCACTTCAAAAGGAAGTGCTGACACCATTACCAACTTTGTTTTAGATACAGATGCAAGAGTTCATATTGACATTTTCTATAATCTTCTATATCTGAAATTGTTATTTTGTTCCACAAACCTACTAGGTATATGTATTTTCGAATCCACCTTGATAATCATGGGTGTAATTAATTTGCACAATAAACTCATAAAGCATCTGATTGTGATCACCATGTCCGATTAAATCTGGAGGTGGCAATCATGCTAGAATTGGGAGTTAAAACTAATGACTCTGCAAATCCTAGTAACCTAAATACATAGGGTGTGATTTCTTGAATCTGACTGTTTTCCCCATAATTTAATTTGCCTCTTCTTAGTTAATTAACGAATTCTCGTAGTTTAGTTCTAATTACTTATTAGTTTCATACCAACTCAGTCTTTAAGACCAATATAGTAATTTATTTACTCTATCTACTGGGTTAATCTAAAGTTTCATTTTTGGGGCCTATAATAGACTCAATAATAAATATATAAGTAGTATTAAACGATCTTTTTTATAATCTATCGGGGAGAATGACTAAAAACTTTGTTGCAAGAAGAGTCAAACTAGCATTCTTGATGGTGAAACTAAAATTTCAGTTTTGTACGGACGGACACTTTTTTAACCATACTAGACAAAAATAGACTCAACTATAGAAGGGACAATATTAAAGCCTTTTTGGTATATGTATATTAGTTGAAATAACATTCTATCTTTCTTTATTTTACAAAAAAGGAATTGAACATACGTCAAGGCGACATAAATTAATTACTCGTAAATTGTATTGTAGTTATATATGGCTACAATTTAGAGCCTATAAAAGAGACATCATTTTATCTTGCAATGCATTCAACACACAATTGTAAAAGATACTAACAAAATCAAAGTGAAAATGAAGAGCTTCCGTTTCCTTCTTTTCTTGGCTCTCCTTGCAACATCTTATTTTAAGATCAATGCTCAAACTTGCAAACCAAGTGGCAATATCCGTGGAATAAAGCCGCCACCTGGACAATGCAACCGTGAGAACGACTCGGATTGTTGTGTCCAAGGTAAGCTATACACCACTTACACATGCTCGCCTTCGGTGACAAGTGACACAAAGGCTACCCTTACATTAAATAGTTTCCAAAAGGGAGGTGATGGCGGTGGCCCTTCAGAGTGTGACAACCAGTACCACGACGATGACACACCAGTTGTGGCACTATCAACCGGATGGTATAAGGGAGGGGATAGGTGTCACAAGTATATTACGATAAATGGTAACGGAAGGAGCGTTAAAGCGATGGTTGTGGATGAATGTGACTCTACAATGGGTTGTGATTCGGATCATGACTATCAACCACCTTGTCCTAATAACATTGTTGATGCTTCTAAAGCTGTGTGGAAAGCTTTAGGAGTATCCGAGAATAATTGGGGAGATTTGGATATTACTTGGTCAGAATGATTGATTTGGATAAGTTAAAGTATTATGTTTTTTGTGAATGTAAATGTAATGTAAATATGTAATATATGTTTATATTGTATATTGTGTACAATTATACAAAATGGTAATGAGTTTATGTACTTTTATTTTTCTTTCCGAGTTGCTGGTATCATTGTTAACATTTTCTGTGTAATCATGACTTGTCACCTGACGTTGCTATAAATTAAAAAGTTTAACATTACAATTACAAACGTTCATACATGAGAAATCTATTTTTAAAACGCATACTCCACTATTTATGAAAGTATATAATTAGAACGGGACAAGAAAAAAGTAATTATGGACTTAATTACGGACAAACAAATATTTTAACATGTAATGGACTGAATAGTGTGGCCCTGTGAATATTGAGGCCTTATCTGATTGGGCTGCATGTACAGGCCATCATCAGACTGCATACATGCTATAAAATGTTCACTATTTAACCCAATAGTTTATGGCTTCGGATATAATGTATGGATAAATTGAACTGTTTTTGACAATTCCAATTTACTTTGTCTTGGGCCATTGCAATCCTATGGCACAAAGCATCTAATGTTCACCAATCACCACCATTTAGCTAGTAAAACAAACATAAGGCCTGTGCCAATGGTATGTCGGTTCTTGCTTCGGTTTGAACCGACGAGACCGACTCCATTGGCAAGGTCTCGTCACTTGCCGTGTCGGTTTGATTTCGTTGGATATCTGACGGGGTTCGATTGAGGTTCAGTTGTTATTTTATTTTTATTTTTGCAAACAAAAGTAACTGTTATAAAAAAAAAATTAAAAATTTTTAAAAATGAGACCAATGGCTACTTTTTTTTTTTAATATCTTTTTTTTTCCATTAAATTAATACACACAATTACTTCTATATATATACTCACTTTAAACAACTATAATTCACACCAAAAACAATAAATATAATGTTTATTTTTAATTATTAGTTCGTCAACTATAATTACTCAGTCAACGTTAATCGTATTTTTTTCAATGAATGTAATGTTTTTAATTATTGTATTTTATTTTTTAGAAAATGTAATGCTTTTTTTTAATTATTGTATTTTTTAGGAAATTTAATGTTAATTTTTAATTATTGTAATGTTTTATTTTAATTATTGTGTTTTAAATATGTAAATTAAAAACTGACCGAAAAACTGACCGTCACCATTGGCACGGGTTAGTCAGTTTTGAGAAAAGCTGACGTGACGCTGATTTGGCAAAAACTGACCTGTCGATTTTGCTTTACCATTGGGTATGCCCTAAGTGGGTGTCTGAAATTTGCTTATTTAAATGTGTGTATTTGTTTTTCTAAACATTTTTTAATAAGTAGTTCCAAACACCCCTATACAACTTTTATAGGAAGATAAGCTATGAAATTATAAGCTAATTGGATTTATGGCGTTATAAATAGAGTTAATAGTAAGATAATGTATTAAAATATCAGTTTTTTGTTGTATGTATACATATTTTATAAGTTCTATAGCGTGTATTAAATAATGTTGATATGACCAATTCAATGTATGTACATCGATACTGATTGAATTTACCAAAACGTATATTATAGATTGATATTTATTGATTTGAAGCATTACATTAAAATTATTTCTACTATTTATTTTTATAGTAGATAAAATAAGTACAAACACCATCTAACTAAGTTTTTTATTCTATAAGCATCATGAAGACTACAATCTAACATAGATTCTTTTACCACTTTCAAGGATCAATTTAGTGCGTATTGATCTTGAAGAAATCTGCTTTCCCTTTGAAGTGATAAACGAGTCCTCAGAGAAATATGATTGCTATATACTTCAATAGATCCATTGAATCGATCATACCGATTTCATTAATGTAATCTTTAGTTATCTAACAAAGTCAATCCAGAAAACGAAGTTGCTTTAGAAATCATCCTATAAATACCAAAAGGTTATGGATTTCAACGATGTCAATTGATTTTGGATTTTGAACCCAACTATTAGTAAGATATACAAGATAACGTTGATAAAAATCAATGAATAATTGGTAATTTATGTGTAAAAGGAATATAGAAGTGAAGATATTTAGAGAATCATTATAATTGTATGTTGTAACAATTTACTTTGTATAATACGATGAGATGATTGAAGAAGCCATGCAGTTTCATCCTCCAGTCACTTCGTACAAATGTTTCGAATGGCTAGCTTATGTCCAATCTTCTTCTTTACTGAAAAACGAAAAATAAAAAGATTCAGGATCAGAAGTACTACTAGAAGCGGGAAAGGGGTTATGAATAGAAATATGTTTGACATCATGGTTTTAAAAATCGGACCGGACCGGTAGAATTACTGTCATCGAGGAGAGATAATTTAAGTGTTGCAAGAAAGAGGGGAATACGTAATGAGAGTGAAGTACGTAATGATAATTTGAGGCAATTTTGTAATATCCATGTTGGCTATACTGCTGTTGTTGATCAACTAATAGTGGATGTTAATGATAGTTCACGTAGGAAAGGTCAATTTATCGAGCTAGAATTGACCTCTGATGGTCAAAATGAAATGGTACTAGTACTCTATATCAGCACATGGGACCTGTATTTAGTAGGCTTTTCAATTAGTGCTGAAATATTTGAATTCGGTATGTCTAAATCCACATACGTACACCTGTTAGGAGATGCATCCCAATTCCTTGGCTACAAGGAAACTTATAGTGCTTTAATAGGGACAAATTTAAAAGCAATTAAAATAGGAAAGGAAGCTTTAGAGCATGCAGTCCAACAATTGAAGAAGTTCTCGGGAACCAAACACAAATATCACCCACAGTGGAAAAACAAGATCAAAGAAAGATTAGCAACTCTAGTCTTCATGTTTTCAGAGGCCACCAAATTTAGGTGGATTAATATTCACCTGAAGGATTTAATAACGAACCACCATTTGGAAGCTGTCAGCGTCGGCAAGGAGTTGCAAATGTACCCGAAGTTAGAAGACTGGATGGTCCAGTTGATCGGCTCGTGGGGCAGTATTTCAAAGACCTTGCACAGCACCATTGACAAAAAACTGCCAACGCCAGTTCCAGAAGGCCGTATCAAGTTCACCTGTGCGGATGTGGACCTGGCAATCGGTTACAAGAGTT
Source organism: Logfia minima (assembly GCA_963921325.1). Lineage (NCBI taxonomy): Eukaryota > Viridiplantae > Streptophyta > Magnoliopsida > Asterales > Asteraceae > Logfia > Logfia minima. The sequence continues at coordinate 51,036,182 of OY992763.1, read as the reverse complement.
GGGCCAGGCACACATTACAAGTTCCCTCATTGACTTTTGAAAATTAGGCTATGTTCTCGACTTTACTTTGTTATAGATATCGTTTACTTTGTTACAGAGGCGGAACCAGGATCAAATGTCACAGGTTGCACACATTATTATGTAATATTAATTATAATAAAACATTAAAAGGAATTTGATCTTATTATATCATAAAATTTTGAAAACTGGATCGGTTGTAGTGTAAATTTGAGAGTAGTTTTACATCTAGTTTAGCAAAAAAAATATTAAAAAAAATTAGATATGCATCACAAGTTGACTAGTGGCACGTGCCAGCCTCATCACCATAGTAGTTCCGCCCTTGGTTATAAAATTACTAACTATATGATATTCCCTAGTATAACGAGCATTTTTTTTTACCATTGATTGTTTATGGAGAAGTGAATAATCAAACTATTCATTCCTTAGCAAATATTTCGAGAGTCACCAGAGATGGTGATAGTAACACGACGATTTAAGAGGTCAATATTGCTTTTCTTGGGGTGCTGGTAAATAAATCTGGATTGATGATGCTATCTTAACTTGTATATGACACGATGAAGGTTGGACCTTTACTACAGGTTTCACAATGTCAAAAGGATTCACAGCGAATGTAAGAACAAGAAGAACTTCTCATTCAAATGAAGCTCTGTTTGTACCATAAAATTGTTATCTCAATGGACCTTTACAACACCTGCAACAAAGAATATATATTAAATTTCAACTTTTTATTAGAAAAACCGTAGTCAAACTGCATATATTTACAATGTACTGTTATGTACCTTAAATAGATACTGCATCTTGCAATTTGCATAAACTAAATTACATTTAATGACTGTTGGTTTTCTTCTTCTTCTTCTCCTCTTCCTTTTCCAACCTTTGCGCAAGTCCATTTAGATGAATACGATATTCCACAAAGAGATCTTTAAGTTGTTTAGCTTTCATGTACTCTTTTGTTCTTAACGAGACGATTTTCAGTTCACTATCTGTGTTTACTTTCTTAATAGGAAGTGAAAGGGGGTCAAAGATCGTTGATGAAATATCAGAAAAGATGGGAAATGTTACATTAGAAACTGAGATGGGGAAGTGGTAAAAGGTTCGCAACTGTAGCACATGCTACCCTTGCCGCAAGGTTCGCAACTTTTTGATTGTATATATTAGGCAATTCTTTTTGTAATCAAAAGAGACCTATTTTCATTTGTTATTTTTTAAGTAAGTAGTTGCACTTAAAGAATTCTACTAGTAGCACACAACAAATTCATTAGTTGCACTTCTACTAAAATACTTTTTTTTCAACTATTTACATTACGTGAAATTTTTTTACCAGTAGCACATGCTACCCCTACCGCCTTAGTAGTTCCGCCACTAATTACTTACGTCCTATGAGATTCAAGTGTTAAGCAAAAAAGTGGCATAAAAAGAAAAGTAGTAATCTTTTAACGATATCTCTCTCACATACACAAATTACTTTGTCTATAATGGCTTTGAAGTTCCATCAATATTCGTTGAATCCATTCCAGTTGAAACTACAATGATGTCGACCGGTTTCGTACCTATATACAAGTTGATTGACCAATAGTATCTTATCATGTTAGAGCGCATAAGTTTTCATATTACCTCAATGAGGTAAATTTTACTTACACTCTCAAACAACGATAGGAATATATGGTAGGTGTGTTTTAACTCATAAGACGCCATAAATAGAAGTGTATATAAGATAATACAACATGTAAAAGTGAAGGAAATCTGACTTACATTCACAAACTGCTATGAGGGAATTTGATTAGTATCTTTTATGCCATCTTTAGCTGGAACACAATGATTGCCAACTAATTCTTGTCTCAACATGATAAGATCATAAAAGACGACTAATGAATGCTCGCCTGGTTCTGTATATGATGGTCCCGTGAGCAATACGTAAATTGCAATTTTAAATTACATAATTTTCTCGAATGCAGACAATATATTTCTGCAATCTTACCTCCCGTTATTAAACTATGAACAAACTAGAAAAAATTGCAATTATTGCAGTCGTAAATGGCCGGTTTTGTTGCATTTTCACACGTAGGTTTCAAGTAATATGCCAACGTAGATGTAAAATGATAAACTAAGAACACCAAAAAGCCAAATAAAATTAATATGTAAAATTTCAAACAGATAAGTAGATAACCAATGATGAATTATCGAAAGTAAAAAAAATAAAAAAAATATAGAGATGATTAAGATTATATAAGTATAAAAAAGGAATAAATTGTTAGTGATTTATCACCAATATGATTTAAGTGTCATGGGATTAAACTTATTAACCAATTTGATTTTAATTAATATTAAACAAGTTTGGTTGGTGTGGGGTGCACGCTTATTTTAATTCGTTTTGGTCTCACGGGGGTCCTGGGGCAGCGCCCCCGGTAGTGGGGGTCCAAGGGGAAGAGCCTCTGGCTGGGGTCGAAAATCCGGTTTTGAACCGCCCATTTGAAAAGTGGTTAAACCGTTTGAAAAACGGTTTTAATAACTGTATTTTGGTCAGTTTTCAATATACGAATTTCTGGTACAGGGATCTCACGACATTCACATATTCGTTCTGGAAATATTAAATTTTATCCAATTGAACTTTCCATTTCCATTGTACCATCGAAATACTTCAATCTGAAAGTGTTTCACGACTTTCAATAACATCCAAGTAATCAATAACCCAAATTTCTAACGAAAATTAACATGCAGTGATTAGCATCAGTTTTGAATTGCTATTAGTCTTGAGGATTGCCGTAACTAATATGGAACAAATATATATCAAATCCTATGGTAAAGCAAATCCTATGGTAAAGCAAAAGTTGACTCGATCAATGAAATTTTAAGTGATTAAAAGGGTAAAATAGTCAAGAGGATAATGTCGTATAGGTGACTTAGTGAGCCCACAAACTTTTGTGATGTTAAGGTAATATTTTAAAACTTGCGATTTGAATGAGTCGTTTGAGTTTTGAACACTTCTACGATTGATCTAGCCTTACGATATAAAAGGCTAAAACATGCAAGATTACGTGATGTTAGTCTCATAAGATATTTTTGTTAAATTCTCTTAATTAATTAGCTTCTTAATACAGCTACGCAAAAATGCAAAGGCCCGGTTCGTAACCTTTTTGTACACCTTCACTTGTAAACTTGTGTGTACTTCTTATATTCCATAAAATTATTGACTAGTGATATATGTTACTTTGACTTATTCTTGAACAGCCTAATATGATTATACAGATGTTAGATGACATGTACAAACGACTGTTATATGTGTATGTTATACAATTTATATTTATTACTTCGTAGATGTTTTGACAATAAACATTTTGTATAGACTGCAATAGATTATTTTCAACGTACTTACCCTCCCTTTTAAGTTATTATATTTGTATTTTGTTTGCATGTTTCAACGATTAACATTTTAGGCTCAAGACTTGTTAAGGTCCTATTTACGTGTGTTGATATACTAGGACCGTTGTCTTTAGTTGTAAGCAAATGAGGGGTTTTTTTTTGGCAAAAAACCGCTAAACATAATGTTTATAGCCTCTTTTTTACTTCTAGATCCATCAAACAGTAAACAATTAATTTTCTTTTTTTTATTTATTTATTTAGAGAAGGATAAATTTCATGAAAGAAAACATTAAATTAAAATGATAAAAAAATTGATAAATGAAGCATAAGATTATTTTGCACATATCAGGGTTATATGTTTTATTATTTGAAAGGGAGGTACGTAAGTTTAACTTTGCACCAAAAAATCATTAAATGTTCACTATTGAAATCATAATGTCGTTATGTCAAATTTTTTTATTGTGCAAAATCAAACTTATGTTCCTTTTTCGTAGTAAAATACAACACATAACTCTTTTATTGTGCAAACACAACTTACATGTTCTTTATCGAGCTTTTTAATATTTTATATTTATTTTTCGTAAAATCTGACATTTTAAAAACAGGCTACTCCATTTTTATGGGCCCATAAGCTATAAGCAACATGAGATATCGGTGCATTTTTTAAAGTCAAAATATGCGGTTAACATTAATAATGTCTTTAATACATGTATGAATAAAATGTTAGTGTTATAAATCAATAAAGGTAGGTTTATAGAATTTCAGAGTGCTTTGTGAATCGTGAAAAGATCACTATTTGAATTTGATATATTTTTAATGTCTGGGTTATACGAAATCCAAATTATAGTGATAATTCACAAATAACAAGCTTGTTTTTAAACAGAAAATCAAGTTCAAGGTTTTGGTGATTAAGAGAATTTGTATATAGTTGTATGTATGTCAAATGATGGCTGTTTTCCTCTTTTAAAACCAAAGTAACCAACTCGATTGGCGACTAGAATCCATATTTACATTTATGATCCCTCTATTAAATTCATTTTTGCTTCAATCAGGGGCGGTGCCCCTTGTACCTGATTGGCCATTTTCCTCTTGATGCCTAGAACCCCCGGTCAAGGGTACTGCTTGCTAGGACCCAGCAAGGGGGTGCACCTTGACTCCTGCCAGTTTAGTTGTACCGGGATCAACCTAGACTAATTTAAGTATGCACTTCGTACCTCCTAACTTGCATTAGAACTAAAGTGTAAACTCCCTTAACACACATATTACAAATTCCCACTAAAATCACTAACATAAAATGAGTACCTGAAATTGTGTTTTAAATAGATTTTGCATTTAAGAAATGATATATTTAGAAAACCATATAATCAATCTTTTGCAAATACCTTTTTTCAGTATTTTTGTTTATCCAAAAGAAATAATCAGAAAACTCATTTAAAATGCAATTCCAAAACACACTCCAACAGTTATCCATGAAGTGAAATGAAATAGATTGTGATATTCAACGCAATAATGGCATCGCTACACGATAAATTAGTTGGTTTCGTAGAGATCGCTATCGCTTTGAAGTATCAAAATAAATGAAACGACCTTGATCGTTGAAAATCATTTGATTTTTTTACTAATTAACAACTAGATTTTACTATATTCATGTTGGTATTAAATTACTATCTAAAATCCAAATTGGCCGGTTTCATCCACATTTATATTTTTATATTGATATTTCACAAAAAATATAATTAGTACAACAAAATAAAAAATAAAATTCAATGATAAAAATAGCTCGATCTTTACATATTAAAGTTAAACTTATATTCTTGTCCACTTCAATATCTTTTAAGTTACTTATATTGTACCAAGTCTGGTACTAAGTCTAAGTTGAAAATATTGATGATCAACTATTTAACTATTAATTAAGTTATATAATATATAATGAAGATTAGGAGGGAAGAAAAGAAAAAAAAAAAAAAAAAGAGAAAAGTAAATATTCATTTATTATTAATACATAATTTTCAAGCAACATTCATTAAATTAAAGCTTGAAATATAAATGAATTGATTATATACATTATTTAATCAAACAATGTTGTTATAATTTTATGTTTTAAACAAAAATATCTCAAAATCAGCATTTATCATTTATTTGTGATGAATGTTAATTAAAATTTCAACTTAATATTCTTAAAACATTAATTTATAATAAATATTAACTCATATATGTTATTATAAACTGATCAGACCATTTATAGGTAAATGTTATCACTAAAAATTCATCAAGAAATGATGTTAAGTAACATTCATGGATGTATAATAACAAAATATGAGTTAACATTTATTTGGAATAAATATTATAAATGATGAAATTAAAGACTGAAATTTGCTAATTTATCTCTTAGAATTTGAAGTTTCTTCGTGAATTATTCTCCGATATATATATAATTGCAAATACTATATTAAATTTTGCCCATATATGTATGTCAACTACTAGGTTTTTTTATAACTACATATAACAACGAAAATACTAATTTATAAAAATGTTGTTCTTTTAATAATGTACACTCCGCAATCGCGCAATCATCAACAAATCCCTCCACTACACTTTAAACTCTTACCAACTCCTTTTATCTTCATCTTTAAATTACAAACAACGTGGGTCTACTACTTTCTTATCATTTCTTTTTACCTTTATAAAAAGTTCATGATCGCCATCAATTTTCTGTACCCCAAATAAGTTTTCCCCCCTTTAAACTAGCTCCATTTATTGAACATTTATTTATTTTTCTCCTAAAATTCTTTTTTTAAACAATAAAAAAAATATATATTAAAAACTAACAAATAGTCCCATACAACACACAAGAAAACCACCTTAGCAAAGCATCAACCTAACCAAAACTCCCAAAATTTTGAATGAAAAAAAAAAAGAACGAGTAACCGACATCTAAAACCAAATTAGCGACAAAATTGGTCAGATATTTATAATACCTTATTTGATCTGCAGATCTTTAACATAAAGTACAAAACGAATTGAAATTAATCAACTGCAATACAAAGGTAGTAATAATTACTCATTGATGATAAAGTCATCAATTAAACGTTCAACGGATAGATAAGAAGAACCACCCTTCGAAACCGTTAACCGGCTCTTTTCTTTCATCTCTTTAACCTTCTTCCTAATCTCACCATCATTCATTAACTTTCGAATCCCATCTTCGATTTCATTCGCACTCACACTCATCCCTGGCCGATAATCAATCTTAATTTCAACAGCTAATCCTAAATCCACAACCATTTCAAAAGCATTAAGTTGTTGCTCAGCGTAAATCGGCCAAGCCGCTATTGGAACCCCATACCATATGCTCTCCAGTATCGAGTTCCACCCACAATGTGACACAAACCCTCCAATCGAAGAATGGGACAACACCGCCGTTTGCGGGGCCCATCCAATCACCTTCCCTATACTCGATGTTCGTTCAAGGAATCCTTTTGGCAAGAGCTTTTCGTATTCTTCGGGTTCTTCGGGTCCCTCTATCTTCCCATTCGAAGATGGTGGACGACGAATTGACCATAAGAACCTATGCCCGCTTCGTTCAATTCCAATCGCTATCTCCTTCACTTGTGTCTCATCGAAGCTTCCCAAGCTCCCGAAACACAAGAACACCACCGAACTCTCTGGCTGGTTGTTTAGCCATGGCATAATCTCTCCCGTGTTACAATCTGTCGGGTTATTGAGATTTAATATTGGCCCAACCGGAAAGACCGGAGGGATATCGGTGTAGCTACCTAAAAGAGCCTCAACACCTCGCGTTTCGAGTTCTTGGAATGTATTTACAATAATACCCTTTGACTCGCGATACCTTATTGCTAGATCTAGATAACGTTTCGAACCACCTTCCTTATCAAACACTACAGAAGGTAAAACTTTAGTCGGAAGTGGGTTGTGGTAACTCGGGATTGGAAGCTCTAATCCTGAGTGTTTGTACTCTGTCACATCATAACCCTCTACGTCACGCTTGGCCTGCATGTAAAATAGTTGGCCAAGTGTGGAAGAATTGGATGTGAAATAGATATAAGTTGGAACTTTAAACTCGTTCGCAACATCAATCATGGCAACACAAAACATGTCAACAACGAACCCAGCGAGTCGAACCAAACTAGTATCAATAATATTGTTGACGATGTTTCGAACATTAGTCTTGTGGTGTTCGATGAAAGCCGAGTAAAAGGTGTTGGGTATGATATGGGCTTTTGCTGACTCATCACAAGGGATGTCGATGAACCGTAGACGAGAAGAGGATGTCGAATATCCGTTAGCGTGTTTTGGTTCAGAGGGGAGGTTCATGATGATGATGGTTACGGAAAGGCGTGGATTACGGTGGATTAGAAGCTTGGCTAGCTCTACCGACTGCGGTAGGTGGCCGGCTCCCGGAAATGGCACAAAAATAAGCTCGGAGATAGTCATTTTTTTGTTGGATAGATCGGAAGTTTTGCAAATGTGAGTGCTTTTCTGGTCAAGTTGGTCTGTAATAGTTACAGATATGGGTCCATGAGGTGTTGTCATATACAAATCATGTGAAGCACATTTTATGTGAATTATTGTGTGTGAACTTTATAGTCAATATATCTAAACTTTAAATATAAACTTCCAATGAGTAGTTGAAATCCAGCAAATTCATAATAGTTTTTTAATGGTTGATATGGAATGGATGTTTAATAATTTTTTAAGAAAGCGAACTTTCTTTTTAATAATGTTACGGTGCTTTAATTGTTTGTAGTTACAGGAGTACGAGTTTTAGAGTAAGCTATAAGAAATTAATGATGATGCGTCTTTCTTCTAGAATCATTAGTTTGTTTTTAGTTGCGTAAGTGATTAGTGCATAGCAACGGGGTCTTTGAACCTCCTCCACAAGAGAGGTTTTTGTAAAGGAGGTCCAAACCTGCTTTCGGATCGGACACATGATATCATGCCATCCATTCTTTAATAATTGGTAGAACGTATTTTTATGACTGGTAGTATGAAACTGTCAGTATTTTTAGTAACTTGTTATGAAGCATGTCTATGTCTACATTAATAATAGAATATGCACGTACGCTAATATCTTTACAAATTCCCCCAAATGGCTAAATGATAAAACTATGAGGAAATTTATTTTGGTTCTAGGTAAAAATGTAGTTTGGGTAATATGTGTGTAAATTCTACAAAGCCCTGCATAATGCCCAAAAGAAATAATAAGTCCTATCGATCCGTTAAGCAATAGTTGGGTTGGGCTTACTGCCTAATTAAACACAAGTAGCTTAAAAAAATTAATAAGAACATTATTTACCGATGCTATAACTCTTGTTAAGTTCATAACTATGTAACGTGGTTTCACATTAACTTTTTAGGGTTGAGTTCAAATGAGAATGAAAATTTTAGTAAAAATAAAAGAATGAATCCTAGCCATCCATTTTGCAAAACTCAATTTTCCCCCAAAGTTAAATATTTCACAAACGGCTAATTAAAAAATTATAAAAATTGCAACATAAAAATCAGCGTTCTTTTCTCTACGATTAGACATCCTTCAAGATATACTTTCGATGAAGTTTTTTTTTTTTTTTGTTGGGTTGAAAATCGGTACACATGTGTTAATGGTTGGTAACACATGTGTTACCAGCGACTAACATATCTGTTACCAGCAGCTAATACATGTGTTACCGCAACTAACACATGTGTTACCAGTTTTCGAAACCCATGGGTTCAAGGGAGAAAGAAATTTTGAGGGAGAAAATGGAGAAAGATATATCTAAAACTATGATTCAGCAACAAACAACTATGGTTCAATAAAAAATAAATATAATTTAAAACTGAATCAAAGAGTTATTTTACTTAATCGAAGAGTTAAAAAAAAATTCTCCGCTTTCTCCACCAAATTTTCTTTCTCCCTTGAACCCACCCCTCTATATAGGTGAGTAAATTTAATTATTCCTGTGTTATATCGTTTTATTTCAGTTTTAATCCTTTAGTCATACTTTTTGCAAAAAATTATCACTTAAATGATAATTTTATTACACAAATAATCTCTCATTCACATAAATTGACTAAAATACCTCTGATATTTTGTACACGTTTAGTCTCTAAGACGGACTGTTTGTATAACAAAACATGCCTTCTAAAATGGTTTTTGCAAAAAATATGACCAAAGTGTTAAAATTGAAAAAGTGATATAATACAGTGACGGTTTTTATAATATATTTTTTATATTTTATTACTTCAAGTAAAATAAGATCAAATCGAATCTATCTATAGTTAAAGATTGAAATCCTATATAGATCTCATGTTGTTAAAAGATCCCATGAAAGATTGAATCAAATATCTAGATCTTAACAATTCAAAGTGGTAGTTTGGTCGACTCATTTTCTCCTTATTAGCTTGAGCGGGAAGAAAATTCCGTATATAGTGATATTTCATGTCAATATGTCATCATGGACTTGGTTACTTTAAGTGGAAGCGTTCTAAATACATTACAATTACTTTTGATAGCTATTCCTCATCGTATAAATTAGGGTCTCTAATGGATATTCTAGTAATTTTATTGAATGTTGCTATGAATAAAAAGAATGGTATATAAGTTGCAGGGTCGTTTCGTTAATTTTAAGGGTACTGTTCGAAAAATTAAAATGAGCCTTTAAATTTTTTTCTATATAAAAAAAATTCATTAAAACTACGATCAATCGATAATTTTTATAAAAATAATTAAAACAAAAGAACAATAGTACAATAGATATGCTAAACGTTTATGTTACATTTTACGTAAAGTGATATATATTAATATATATTAATATATACTATATAAATTGGCTAAATTTCAAGCCTTATCTTTTTTAGGGGCTATATGCGGTCGCTCACTCTACACACCCTCATAACTGACCATGATAAATTGATAATCTTTTCCCGTTAAGGAAAAGCGAAGTAAAAATATAGGAGGGGAATGTATATTTATAGAAAAAGTAAGAATTCTTACGGTTTTCAAGAAAAGTAAGGATTCCTATCGTTTTCAAGAAAATGTATATATGCTGATAGGAAGGAAGCAAACCTAGGTACCTCCGTCAACTATGTAACTTGTAAGAAAGAAAAAAACAAAAGTAATTCTAAATATAACTAACACTATAAATTTAAAAATAAATTTGATTCTATCAACATTTGACATATCAACTATGTATATTATGTGTCTCAGTCTACATCTATTATTTTGTTACACTAATCGATCGATCGATATATACATTTTCAAATTTATAAGTTTAGACCAACTTACCATTTTAAAAACAAACCTCAAAAGACTATTAGACTGCGATGGTGACACTTTCAATAGACTAGGACACTATATTTGAGCTACGGTGTTCTCGTGTTAAAAGTCAGGATCGGTTCATTAATTTTAAGGACCCTGTGCGAAAAACAAAAATGGGCCTTAATTTTTTTTTTACATGTAAGCAAATTATATAAAATTACGATAAGTCGATAATTGTTATAAAAATACCTATAATATGAGTAATGGGCTTATAAATTATAATCAATTATTCTTAATGGACTACAATTATTAAATGGGCCATAATAATGGGTTAATAAAAAAGGATGGAAAAGCCTTTCAGAAAAATAAAATAAAAAAATGTACTTTTCAAAGTTCGAACCTGCACCAAACAAAAATGGTGTAAGATTGAAGGAAGACACATTGCCAACTTATCTACTGTACATTTATGATTTATTTTACATAAAATAATATATATTAACATATATAATATATATTGGCTAAATTTCGGGCCCTATCTTTTCCGGGGCCCTGTACGGTCGCACACCCCGCACCCCCTTTGGGCCGGGCCTGTTAAAAGTAGTATGTGTAATGATAAATCTATGTTGTTGTAATATGCAATCAAATTGATTATATTATTAGCTTTTATTTCAACAAAACTAATTAGGTTTCTAATGTCAATATGGATCGATATTTAATCTTTACTAGTCCGGGATCTACGCTATGCGACAATAATAATTGCATTAGTTTATTATTTTTAGTTTTTTTCCTGATTTTATTTAAATTAATTTCATTTGTAATTTATGTTATCATAGTAGTTTTATTTTATATATTATTTTGAATTTTAAATTTTGAATTTCAAATAAATATAAATATCAATATAAATATGAAAAGTGTATAAACTAAAAGAGACAAATAAATATAAATTGATTTGGTTTTAATTTCTATATTTATGTAATTAATGAGAGAGATATAAATGTAATTTCTCATTTTAAAATTTTAACCATTAAGGATGGTGTATAATCTTTTATAAAGGCTTAAGATAAGATAAGCATAACTAGATTATTATTATTATTATTGTTATTTTTATGTTTACTAAATTAGGTTTGAATTGATTTTTTATAGAATTGGATTTAAATGAGTACATCAAAAATTGAGAGAATGGGAAAATAAATGAAATTGCTCCATTTGTAGGGGTATTATGGTCATTTTAATAAAACTCACATTTTTCTTAAAAATCTTTAAAATTAAATATCTTAAAAACTACTAATTGAAAAATCACAAAAATTACACCATAAAATAAGTGTTTTTTTTTCTTTTCAATTAAACATCTCACAATGTATAATTTCGACGAACTTAATTTTTACATTTTTTGGTGAGTATTAAAAATTATACACTAATATCACATGTGATACAATATTAAAATCACATGTGATTATACCGAGTTTTTTAGCATAACTTTTTAATTCACAAATAAGATTAAATATTCACATATGATTCATAAAACATGCAACTCGTAAAGCCTTTATTCAGATGATTATAACTAATTGTTTCAAGTTGAGTGTCACATGTGATTAAACACCAAACAATATTAACCTTGTATAGTATATTTTATTAAAAAAGGCAACTACATGTTATATACAACCAGGGATGAATAGAATATCAAAAAGTACATATATGTTATTACACACAAATAACACATGTAGTGATATTATTTGTTATTAAGTGTGATATTAATTGTTATCAAATGCGATATTAGTTCTTATCACATGTGATAAATACATATAGGTTTGAAATTTACACAGAATTACAGATACAATCACAAGTGAATAGAACATAAAAAATAACTACAAGTTATTACACACTAATCAATAATATCAATGGACACGTGTAATTATAATTCTTATCACATGTGATATCAGTTGCTATCACATTTGATATTAGTTGTTTTCGCATGTGATAAGCGCTTACATGTATGGAATTTATGTACGATTACAGATATAATCACAAATTTATTACATATGATAATAATTGTTATCATACGTGATGTTAGTTGTTATTATATGTGATAAATATTTATAAGTTCGAAACTCACTGCATAATTATCTATACAATCAAATGCAAACATTCCTTCTACGTTTAAAACAGTCGAATGAAATTGCCTAAAATTTGAATTAGTATGTCTTAGCAAAATTTATGATGATAACTCCTAGTCAAAAGAACTTCTAAATAATAAACCTTACGCCACTAGTTTTCAAGAATATGTGGTTTCATATGTTCCCATGTGAATGGTACAAATGTCGACACATGAACATAAAGCTATATATCTAGATTAAGACGTAATTTTGTGGTTTACAATTATTTTTTACATTGATTAATATTTCCACCAAACTCGCATGTAAAAGAGCTTGATCATATGTGAAATAAGATGTAAAGTAGTATTTTGCGTGATTCTTATTTTCTTTCGTGGCTCTTGTTTGAACCTTTCGAACACACAATTCATATCCCATACTAGTCATTAATTTGGTAAATCTGTCAATTCAAGGTTCTTTGTTTGAATACGTAAGATACAATCCGATCATCGAACCATCATAAATAGCTTTCTTTAGCTTGCACGGATGCACACCATTTCTTTTTGCCTTCCCAATGTAATATCCTATTGATTTCCAAGACCATACATGATGCCAGATCCTCTAGCAAAGTAACATACGACAGTAAAGGAAAATATGGATTCCATGAATATGTTCATGGGTAAGGAGCAAAACTTTGAAGAGATATAACTAGCTACGTGTCTCATTCTTGATTTTTCATTTTTTATTTGGTTTGATGGTTTGTGATTTTCTCTGAATGTTTCAAGTTCCTTGCTTTGTAATACTACTAGCAACTTAGAGTGATCTCATATATCTTCGTGTATCTTTTGTATACTCCTTTTCATAAAAAGACAGGCCACAAAACACATTCCAATTGAAAATACGTGTTGTTTTATGTAATTCTATCTTGTTTTATATTGGCCCAAAATGCCCAAATTACTCCTACCGACACAACTATTTTGTTTCCACTGCTATAGTGCTTTTGGAAGCAGGTTCATAGACTATATATTTTCGACCCGTTTTCTCTTCCTTCACTCATACAAATAGTAGACTAACACGTCAGTACATGTGTTTTATCAAAATACATGAATCTTTATCGGCTTGTGCAATTTTTTATTTATGTAGTTATCCACGGGTGCTCTTATAATCTTGTTAATTACTTCAAGAGTTATATCATAACATCTGTATCATCTTTCAGTTGTCATCTTCAATACTCAATGATGAGTGAATATATGAAGATCCTATAGTGAAATTGAAGATCCGAAGCAGTTACAAAGTTAATCAGAATTATTAAAATTCTTATTCTTATTTTTTTGTTTGAAGTACAAATGTTTAAACGGGTAACGTTGAATCGACGAAGCAAACAAATGGAGGTCAAAATCATATAAGGACCGAGCTGTTGAGGGGAGGGGCTAGAGGGTGTCAATGACCCATCATTCTCTTTTTTAATTGATTTGTAAATATTCTATGATTGATAAGTTATCATAATTTTTCACAACATAAAGTAAAATGAGTTGCATAATAATTACTCCTTAATCATCACAAGGTCTATAAAACGTCTAATGGATACATAAGAAGATCCACCCTCCGAAACTGCAAACCTACTCTTCCCTTTCATCTCTTTCACTTTAGTCCTCAACTCTTCATCATTCATCAACCTCCTAATCCCACTCTCGATTTCTTTCGATGTCACAATAATCTCGTTCCCACCACCAGGCATCATATTACTCCTATAATCAATCTTAATCTCGACCGCTACTCCCAACTCCACCACTAGTTTAAAAGCATTAAGTTGTTGTTCCGCATATAATGGCCACGCAGCTACTGGTACCCCACACCATATGCTTTCGAGTGTCGAGTTCCACCCACAATGTGATACAAACCCACCAACTGAAGAATGGGACAACACCGCCATTTGTGGGGCCCATCCTATCACTTTCCCTATACTTGATGTTCGTTCAAGGAAACCCTCCGGAAGAATCTCTTCAAAATTTTCATATTCTTCCGGGTATTCCATATTTTCTTTTGAAGGGGGACGACGTAGTGACCACAAAAACTTTTGACCGCTTTCTTCGATAGCAAGCGCTATTTCCTTAACTTGATTCTGACCAAAGCTTCCCATGCTCCCGAAGCATAGAAACACCACCGAACTCTCCGGTTGGTCGTTTAACCATGTCATAATCTCCTTCACCGTATCATCATTTACCTTTCTTTCTAGGTTTAGTATTGGCCCCACAGGAAACACCGGTGGGACGTCAGCGTTACTGCTTACAAGATACTCAATAGCATAGCTTTCGAGTTCTTGGAAGGTATTTACTACTATACCCTTTGACTCGCGATACTTTCTAGCGAGGTCAGTAAATGTTTTGGACCCACCTTTCTTATCAAGTAGTACCGAAGGTAAAACCTTAGGGGGGACCGGGTTGGTGTAACAAGGGATTGAGAGTTCCGAATCTGTGTCCTTCAACTCGGTCACATCAAACTCCTCATCGTCTTGTTTAGCCTGTAGGCAAAACATCAGGCCAAGCGAAGCGGCAGCGGAGGTGAAATAAAGATAAGTTGGAGCACCCAACTCGTTCGCAACGTCCATCATGGTAACACAAAACATGTCTACAACGAACCCAACTAACCGAACCGTGTCAGTCTCGGTGATTGAACGGACTATGTTTCGAACATGTGGCTTTTGGTGTTCGAGGAAGGCGGACATGAATGTGTAGGGTGAGACAAGGTCCTCTGTTGACTCGTCTTTAGGTATGTCAATAAAGCGTAGACGAGGACTGGACTTTCGAGTTTCGGTATTGAGTTTTGCTTCATGAGGGAGGTTCATGATGATGATGGTAACCGAAAGCCGTGGTTCGTGGTGGAGGAGGAGCTTGGCAAGCTCCACCGTCGGTGGCAGATGGCCGGCTCCGGGAGATGGGATGAATACAAGTTCCGAGTTGGTCATGTTTTAATATTATTGCCAAGTGATTGGACGTACATACGGTGGATTTCTTCATTATATAGAAGAAGATAAGGTTTTAAATATTGTATTGTTTTGGAGAATAATTGGTGTCAAAGTACATTTTTTCTTCTTTGTCAATTGGTGCATTCATTTTTGTCTTAAGTTAGCAGTAAATAGTATCGAGTGGACTAGAAGAATCGAAGGCGATTGTACGTGTTTCTTGAGATGACTTCAATTATTTTCCATTGATTATTTTTAAACAACCATATATATGTGGATACAATATATGAGGATGGGCCCGGTTTTAGTCTTGTTTCAAGTTGCGATCTGTAGCATTGGTTGCTTTTAAGTAACTACCTTTACTATCCTCATTTTGTCGTAATATATTAGTTTGATTAATAATAATTGCATATTAAAGGTTATTAAAGGTGTGATAACTAACTACAACCAGTTCGCGTGCCACTGATCTTCAAATCATTTAAATTTAAATTAAGATATTAAACTTCATAAAAAAATCCGGTAGATTAGGTTAACATGGTGGGATCATTTTACATTCTTCTAAATATTGAAAAAAATTAACCAAATTACAATTCAACTAAAAAAAGAAGTAAAACATAAAAATAAAGAGAAAGTAAAATCACAACTTGAACGTGATCCAGGATACTATTTACCATGTTGTTTAATTGTACACAATACTAAGCATAAGCACATATATAACTTCACATATTACACATTTACATTCACAAGAAACAAAAATATGAAAATATTTTTTAACTTATGAAAATCATTCTGACCAAGTAATATCCAAATCTCCCCAATTATTTTCGGATACCCCTAACGCTTTCCACACAGCTTTTGAAGCATCAACAATGTTGTTAGGACAAGGTGGTTGATAATCATGATCCGAATCACATCCCATTGTAGAGTCACACTCGTCCACAACCATCGCTTTCACGCTCCTTCCGTTACCATTTATCGTAATATACTTGTGACACCTATCCCCTCCCTCGTACCATCCGGTCGATAGTGCCACAACTGGTGTGTCATCATCGTGGTATTGGTTGTCACACTCTGAAGGGCCACCGCCATCACCTCCCTTTTGGAAACTATTTAATGTAAGGGTAGCCTTTGTGTCACTTGTCACCGAAGGCGAGCATGTATAAGTGGTGTATAGCTTACCTTGAACACAACAATCTGAGTCGTTCTCACGGTTACATTGTCCAGGTGGTGGCTTTATTCCACGGATATTGCCACTTGGTTTGCAAGTTTGAGCATTGATCTTAAAAGAAGATGTTGCAAGGAGAGCCAAGAAAAGAAGGAAACAGAAGCTCTTCATTTTCACTTTGATTTTGTTAGTATCTTTTACAATCGTGTGTTGAATGCATTGCAAGATAAAAGAATGTCTCTTTTATAGGCTTTAGCTCAGCAACAATCTTTAATTACAATATAATTTCATGTGGCCTTGCCGTTCATTCCCCTTTTTCATACAAAAAGAAAAAAGGAACGTTATTTCGACTAATATACCTATTGACTTCTAGATTGTCCTCTTTATAGGTGAGTCTATTTTTGTGTAGTCTATTTAGAAATTTAAGTTTGACACTAAGGAATGCTAGTTTAACTCTTATTGCTGACAATGTTGTTTGTAGTGGTGCTGGTAATATGATTTTTCTAAATCGTTGTACTCACTAAATGATCGATTAAATTGTTTGCCATTATCTCATTTATAACGTTCAATTTGAGTCTCCTTTATTAAATCTCAACCGGCAAAGAAATAGCGAAAGTAAGAACTTATAGTAGTTGGTATACTACTCTTTGAAATGTGTTTTAAGTTGCAAAATTTTAAGCACCTAACTGTGTGCAAGGTTAAGACGACGAGGTCTCAGCCGGGTTTGTCGAAGCAATGACGAAGGAGCAGAATTCATGATGATTGTCTTCATCCGATGATATACATGTCTAGACTTTCTAGACTTTTCCTCGAATATCAACACGTCTCCCGATTCTAACAAAACCTCATTTGCCTTTGCCACGTCTTCACTAACACCATACACGAATGTTGCAGAGTCACCAATGGAGATGGAACCACCGACAATTCTCCATTCGGACTACTTGGGATTTCATCCCTATCCTGCATTATAGATATACACAAGAGATATTATACTTCATTCGTCCAAATTTATTATTTATGAATTAAAAATAAGCGGTTTAAAAAAATATAATCATTACAATTTACTTTTTAATAATATAATAATTTTATCTTTATTTTCTATACACTTTTTTATAACATAAACATACATTAAGAATAATCAAATTAATTCAATTAATCATACCTATATATTTATAAAAATGAACAATTAAAAATCGGGATAAATGAAAAAAATATGAACTATAATTTCGAAACTGATTGAAATTTGAACAATGTTGTTATTAAACTATGCTTTCCTCGTAATTCTATTAAAAACAATCTTTTTAGATTTTTCTTTTATTCTAGCAAGTTGCTTCGGAACCCTAATTTGCAGAGTAAAATTTCTAACTAAAAATTCTTAAAATCAATTCAGCACACATATATATATATACGTGTATATATATAACAATTAATTTTGATAAACAAAAAACAATATATATTTAGAGATAAGAGTCACACTAACAGATGCATTACGAAAAAGAACTAATGAGTGAGGCTTCATCCCCTGTATGCGTTTCGTCATCATCGTCATTGTTATAATCACCTGTATGTATGACCTATAATTGTAACTTTAAAATCGATCATAATCTAGGGCTTTTATTTATTTATTTATATATATATATATATATGCGTTTAGGGGTAATCTTCCTTGTATATAATTGAGTTAATTTCATGACTGTACACATCCCAATCGATTTAATTTCAGATGTAAAATTGGATTTACATTATACTACGTAGTTCATGATTACCCAAAGGCCAAAACAAGTAAACAACCATTTATACAATTACAGGTATGCACTGGGCCGCCAATAGGCCCAAATAGAAGCATTGAATATACAAACTTGAGATGTCTCGTTGGTTATTAATTATTTGTCCATGGAGGCCCATCACATAAATTGTAGAAAACACATGTTTTGTAGAAAGTTGTAAAATTTAGATAATACGTACGAGTAGCTGTTAGAGAAAATTGTAAAATTAAACACTAGCTGTTAAACTTAAGTTGTTTTTGTATTTATCAACTAACCAATATAATTCTAGGTTACAGCACCAATTAAGAGGTTCATTGTAGGTGTGTTTGCAACATATTATGCAACTAGAATATTATCACCCATTCAAAAAGAGGAAGAAGCATAGAATAAATCTATGTTGTTTAATTATACTCAACACCCCATATAAGTACATGTATAACCTCACATGTTACATAATTACATTACATTTACATTCACAATCACAATCACAAGACAAAAACATGATATTACTTTTAATTACTCAAATTATTCTGACCAAGTAATATCCAAATCTCCCCAATTATTTTCGGATACTCCTAATGCTTTCCACACAGCTTTAGAAGCATCAACAATGTTATTAGGACAAGGTGGTTGAAAGTCATGATCCGAATCGCATCCCATTGTAGAGTCACACTCATCCACAACCATCGCTTTTACGCTCCTCCCATTACCATTTATCGTAATATACTTATGACACCTATCTCCTCCCTCGTACCATCCGGTTGATAGCGCCAACACTGGTGTGTCATCATCGTGGTATTGGTTGTCACACTCCGATGGGCCACCACCATCACCTCCTTTTTGAAAACTGTTTAATGTAAGTGTAGCTTTAGTACCACTTGTCACCGAGGGTGAGCAAGTATAGGTGGTGTATAGTTTACCTTGAACACAACAATCTGAGTCATTTTCACGGTTGCATTGTCCGGGTGGTGGCTTTATTCCGCGGATACTGCCACTTGGTTTGCATGTTTGAGCATTGATTTCAAAACGAGATGTTGCTAGGAGAGCCAAGAAAACAAGAAAATACAAGCTTTTCATTTTCACTTTGATTTTGTTAGTATATTTTACAGTTGTGTGTTGAATGTAATGCGAGATAGAGTAATGTCTCTTTTATAGGCTTTAAATTGTAGCCATAAATATTTATTTAACTACAGTATAATAATTTTATTATGTAGCCTTGACGTACGTTCATTTCATGTTCTCATAAAATAAAGAAAATTAGGGAATCCCATTTCAACTAACATACCAATAGACTCTAATACTGTCCCTTCTATAGTTGAGTCTATTTTTGTCTAGTATGGTTAGAAGTTGTCCTTCATACAAAACTGACAATTTAGTTTCACCATCAAGAATGCTACTTTAACTATTATTGCCAACAATGTTGATAAAAGAACTGTCATTTTGCATATATTGATTTTTAGTCACCCTCTCTACGAGATTAAACTTTCATTGTAATGGTGAGGATAATATGATTTTAAACTTTTACTTTTATAAATTTGACAGGGAAGAAACATCACTAAAATGGATACAAGTAATACATGTGACATTTTAGCTTCATTTTCTAGATTGTTATACTCACCAAATTCTCAATTGAAGTCCCAATGAATGTGTGAGATGATCCACCCTCCAAAACTGCAGCCCTACTCTTATCCTTCATATCTTTCACCTTTTTCCTCATCTCATCATCACTCATCAACTTATTAATACCACTCTTAATCTTCTCAGCCATCACCATCATCTCTTTACCACTACCCGGTCTCGTATTAGTCTGGTAATCAATCCTAGTCTCGGCTGCCATTCCCATCTCCACCACCAATTGAAAAGCTTAAGTTGTTGTTCTACATATAGCGGCTAAGCCGCAATGTGGAGTTCCACCCACAGTGGGACACAAACCCTCCCACTTGTGAGGCCCACCCGATAACCTTTCCCACGCTTTTCGTCCTTTCAAGAAATCCCTTTGGCAACACCTCCTCCGGGTTCTCGTATTCCTTTGGAAACTCGAACTTTTCTTTCAATGTTGGACGGCAGAGTGACCACAGAAACCGCTGTCCACTCCGTTAACCCCTATCTCCTTCATTTGTTCCTCCTTGAAGCTTCCCTTACTTCCGAAACTCGAGAACACAACCGAGCTCTCTGGCTGGTCGCTTAACCATGTCATAATATCATCCGTTTTACCGTCGTTTGGTACATTTCAAGTTCAATATCTGCCCCACTGGAAACACGGGTGGGTGATCCATATTACTACTTAAAAGGTGCTTGACTCCAAGCCTTTCGAGTTCTTGAAGTGTATTTTACTATTATGCCCTTGGATTCACGAAACCTTTTTGCGAGATCTAGAAACATTTGGGACTCACCATCCTTATCCAAAACTACATCAGGTAAAACCTTAGCTAGCACAGGATTGACATAACTCGGAACAGGCAGAAACTCTGTTTCAGAGTCTTTCAATTTGGTGACATCAAAACCCTCATCGTCACGCTTGGCCTGAAGATAAAACATCAGGCCAAGCATATCTGCACTCCAGGTAAAGTAAGTATAAGTTGGAACACCATACTCATTCGCTATATCGGTCATAGCTACACAACAAAACATGTCCACAACAAACACTACAAGAAAAAGAGAAAAAAAAAGATAGGACTCTTTAGCATGTGTCGCTAAAAGCCACTACGCGACAAAAAAAATAACTTTCTAACCAAATTAAAATCTTTTTAAATTTTTGATCTTTTGCTTATGATTACACTGTCATACATTAACCTAATTTTCTACTCTCACACCAAACTCAGTTAATGAGAACACTACCATTATCGACACCAAACCTACTAAATTAGCACAAATCATTCACTGACTTGACATCATTTTGAATTAAAAACATCCGCTCCATAGCACAGATATGCTGCTAGTTTATCTACAATTGGTGTTCAGTTCTATATATGCATATATATATTAAGCTCCCAGACAGATAATATAGACATCAATTTTATAGTTTTCATGAAAAGCAAACTAAAAAATCTCATTCAAATATGCATCCCATTTCAACCCATGGAAAAAATTTGGATCAACATTCACAGGCTAACGCGCCATCATCGCTATTCCCCAGCAAACTTAAACAATTGGATCATTCATAAGGGGAGGGGGGATAAAATGTAGCTGTTATGTACATTGTCCAGCATAAGAAAGAGATTACGATAGACAAGAGTATGCGAGAGTCTTCTCCTCTGTCAGCTCTTGTGCAGTCAACTCCAACTTCTTTTTCAAGAACTTGTCAATTGAAAGCCCTGCAACAGTAAATCACAGTCAAAAACTGTAACATTTTCTGTTTATTTGTCAAAGGTTTGTAGTTCAACTTACCAATCTGCTGATTTTCATCATTTAAGTAGTACTTATGCGTTGTTAAGTTGTTATTATTGAATGTCATTTTAAAAAAATTATTCACCATGCGGGTTGCAATATATGATACGAAACACAGAACCTCAATGCTACTAGAATTCTTACCTCCACTCACTGTTGCGACAAGTAACAGGAAAGAGTTAATAAGTCTGGCTGGAATGTTATAGGAGCCATCAGAGTAGACACCCATTGAAATCCAAGATCCCTTACAGAAGTACAAAAAGAAAAATCAAAACAGAAAGTGATCAATGAACTAATGTGCCGTTGTTTGTAAGAGTATTTGACATACCTCTGGAGTTCCACAAGTCCAATTACGTATATGGTCACAAGCAGAACTTGCAGCATATAATGAACTAGACAGCTTCCTATGCAGCACCATGCTGTTGAACCGTGGTAATAAACATTGTATTCAACCTAAAAACACACAAGATACATGTATAAATCAGAGGTAGAGGTGTCAACAACATACCAATAAATGGGTTAACTGGGATTATACTTCTCCTATAATGGGTCAAATGGGTAAATACCAAAGATAAGCTTAAATTGAGAAGTGGTTGAATGAGACAAGGGGGTCAAATATCATACAAAATGTATTCACATCCTAACTAATCACTTTATTTCTTAAATTTGGTCACAGTTTTAACAACTCACTTTATTTCTTAATTTGGTCACAGTTTTAACAACGTACTAGTTTATTAAATCTTATAAACTTAATTAATTATAAAATTTGAGTAATTATTAAAGACCAAAGAGTATTTGCAGTTTTTGTGGAACATACTAAAATATACGTAGTTTGACCTGAACCCACCCATTACCCACCTGGATGACCGCCCATTTTGACACCTCTAATCAGAGCTCATAATTTATCAATAATGAATAATCCATCAGTGGAGATGCCCAAAAATAATCACCCTATGGCTGTGATTTGTTACTATTTCTAAAATTAGTACAAAAAGAGGGAAAAACTACTTTTATACCACTGGTCATCCTTCATGAGCTCACGAACAGGTTTCTCTCCAGCTTGTGTCTTGACAGTTGCATGGTTGACATCAGGATACTGCGTCAAAGAATGGTTTCCCCAAATAATAACATTTTTGACATCCGATACTTATTGCTAATTTGATATTGAAACGCAAACTCAGAAACCCCTTAAGACAAATGCAACCAATAATTTGTATATATTTCATAGGAAAAAAAAAGTGCAATTAAACCGTAGACCTTTGAGAAGAGGAAATGCAGAATCTATGAGCTCCAATTTAATTCCGTTCAAAGACTCGGCTGCAGATGGAATATCAAGCATGTGAAGGATCACTATCAGGGCCCAACATTACTCCCCTAGTGATCATGGGGACGAGTGCATATCCATTTGTCCTGTGATCAACAAATAGAACCTTAATTTATGTTGCTTTAAATGATCATACTCAAGAACCACATAAACAAATATACTTCTTGATTCACTCCAAAATCAACACGTACTCTTTAAAATTTATTAATGAAACATCAAGAGTGTTCAGGATTACTTATTAAGTGTAAATTTGTAATCTTGATTTCAGCAAGAAGAACTAGTTAGAATTAACTAAGAAAAGAGGATTCATCAATGTAAAGAAGACAAGTGTACCAGCGGCTCCGGTAACAAGAACACGAAGTGGGTCTGTAGCCATTGTAGGAGAGGTGATCAAAAAGTTGAAAGAAACGAACGAAAAAGTAAAATGGGATGAAGGAGGGAGTATAAACTGCAGTGATCAATATTTATGGTTAAACCAAATCAAATCAGCTGAAGAAATGGTCTACGATATAAAAAATATACGCATTTTATGGGGTAACTTTGAAATATACAAATTTATTTACTTCCCCTTTTTAGCAAAATAAAAAAACAGAACCATCTCTTAGAAGTGCCAAAACATCAAAAGCTTTAAACTATATCCGATCATGATTTATTAGTTTTATTTATTTATTATTTTA
The DNA here is from genome assembly GCA_963921325.1 of Logfia minima. Classification (NCBI taxonomy): domain Eukaryota; kingdom Viridiplantae; phylum Streptophyta; class Magnoliopsida; order Asterales; family Asteraceae; genus Logfia; species Logfia minima. The sequence goes on along the minus strand of OY992763.1, from coordinate 51,012,172 downwards.
TTATTAGAAGAGTTAATTAACATTAGATAGAAATAAAAGACAAACAAGAAACAAGTTACGCTTGTTAGTCCTTTCTTAATTGTAAAACTAACTATTATTATTATTTTATTATAACTTCTTACAAGTTTTGTAAGATGATGGCATGTAAGGGTCAAAACGGCATTCAATTAGCTGAAAAAATAACTATTCAACATTTGATGAGCATCAACTAACCATTAAATGAGATGCACTTCCACCTAAGCATTTGCTCCTATTGCAAATTCCCATAGAATTGCATCATAAATGCCAAAGTACCGTTACAAAATATTATATTTAATTTTGTATTGCATTATCATTCAAACAATATACAAAAATTGATGACTTAATAAGCCTTAAACCACTTCCATACGAGTATACGACACCGTTTCGGAAATGTGGGATGAAAAAGATGACCGTTTTGGCAATTCACAAATTGATGTTGTTTTGGATGTTAAATTGCAACGTGTTAATTAATTTCCTCTATATTGAGCCCAAGCTCACTGAAAAAAATGATTTGCAATAGGAGCGATCGGTCAAACAATGTTGACTAACTGAAATTTCAACCATTTTGGTCAACACTACGCCCTGATTTTAATATGTCCTCCACACTTCCTTCCATCTCAACGCATTCTCGAGTTTTCTTATAGCTAAAAGAAAAAAAAATCAATAGAAAAAATAATAATAAATTATTCTTAAATTTTTTATGGAAAAGAAAGGAAAGGAAACGAAAGGATTTTTAGTTTTAAATCTTTTCTGTTCAATTTTGAGGTGATTGTGAAAGAAATAATATATCTAACTATTTTTCTTCTTTTTCTTCTACTTTCCTTCTGACTCGAGAATACATGAGAATTATTTTATATTACATTCTTTTTCATTATTTTCTTTTCTTTTGCATTCCATTCTTTTTCACTTAAAAAAAACTCGAAAACACAAACGGAAATTATAGAAAGAGGAAAAAGTACTCTCATTGACATCTTTTTAATATTTTACTCCAAATCAGCCTATGTTAACCGGTTCTACTACAGCCCACATATGTTAATACTACCATACCTTTGGTTAAAATACAATTCTGTTTTTTTAATTATTATTTTTTAAATTTTGTTCATTCATTAATACTACCTGTAATTTCTAACAACAATTATAATTCACAAGTTTTTTCAATATTCTATTTTATTTAATATTTCAAAATTTTATTATAGATCGAAAAACTGACAGCACACTCGCATCAGTCGAACTTAACCCGTATAATTTTATTCATACTGCACGTCGAAAGAAATTAATTTTTTTATTAATTAATTAAATTTGTAGGATTTCTCTATGTCAATGACCAGGTTCACTGAATCACAAGCCATGCATGCAATTACAAATGTACTATTACCTACATACACTCAGAATAAATTTGCCACCTTTTTCAAATTTCATAAAACATTTGCCACATATCATTCACAATATCCAACGTGTAACCTTAAACAGAAAGAATGTGCCACCGTGTTTATGATGTGTCAAATTCTCAAACTCCAAAACCCACTATAAAATCCAAACAAGCCCATATCGCCACTTCACAACAATCGTTGATCAAAAATGAGTTCCACTTGTTTTTCTCGACCACTTGTCCCACTTGGACTTTGCTTCTTTCTAGTACTTTTTCATGGCTGCTTGTCTCAGTTAACACCATGCATGAAAACACAACAATCGCCGCGTCTATCTGGACGGTCCGACTGCCAGATCGATAGAATCATTGCTAGAGAACCTAACCGTCGTGTTGAATCGGAGGCTGGAGTTTCGGAGTTCTGGGACTCGTTTGAGAATGATGAACTCGAGTGTGCCGGTGTTGAAGCAGTTCGTCATACTATTAACCCGAAAGGACTTCTTTTGCCTTACTACCCCAGTGCTCCTGAGCTCGTCTACGTTGTTCGGGGTACGTACTTATTCGATCTAGAATGTCCTTTTAGGATTTATATTATTATACAAACAAATACCTTATTTATACGTACCTCTTCATTTTTTATCTACTCATTGTTGAAAATATACGTAAATGTTATTCAAATATTTTGTATACGTTTAAAAGTATGAACAAGTTAATAAAATTATACGCATCTACAACTAGATATTTCATTTTTACGCATTATTTTACTCCTGTAAAAATTTATAAATATTATTCAATTTATTCGAACTTATAAATGTCGACCTATTGTACACGTTTAAAGTACGAACAAATTAATAAAAAGTTCAACTTATTAAAAGAAACATCTTGTTTATAAATATTATTCAGCGTATTTCTTCACGTACATTTTTTTAAACAAATATCTTATTTCTATGCAATTTTTTTGTCCACATTTTTTAAAAACTAACATCTAATTTACTCACACTTACTAATGTATTCGATCATTTTGTGACCGTCTTGAAATCCCAACAAGTAAATAAAATTGTACCCATTTATTTACAAAGAAAATGCTAGAAAAAATTGGTATGGTTGAGATAGTTGTTATAGTGTGTGTATATTGCATAGTAGTGTAACATATACTTGTAACAGGTAGAGGTCTTCAGGGAACTGTGCTTCCTGGATGCCCCGAAACATTCGAAACTTCGTTCCCATCAGGCAGTGGACAACAACAGTTTTCTGACAAGCACCAGAAAGTTTACAGATACAAGGAAGGTGATATATTGGCCTTGCCTGCTGGTTCAGTTCATTGGACGTATAACGATGGTGAAACACCCATTGTCACTATTGTTCTTCGTGATACCAGTAATGTGGCTAACCAGCTTGACCGTAACTTCAGGGTAAATTCTTTTTTCCCTTTTTAGAGTCGTTGATTAATTATAGCTATAGTGTTGTAACATTTGACCAACTTGAATTGAAGTTGACTGTTTTTGATTATTTTTATGTGAATAGAAATTCTTCCTTGCTGGAAACCCACAAAGCCAACAAGTGCAATACATCGGTCAAGGCCCTGGTCAGCAACAGCCATGGGGACAGCCGGGAAGCCAACAACGCCCCTCGTTTACACCTGGTCAGCAACAGCCATGGGGACAACCGGGAAGCCGCCCCTCGTATACACCTGGTCAGCAACAGCCATGGGGACAACCGGGAAGCAAACAACGCCCATCAGGAAGTCATGGACAACAGCCGTGGGAAAGTCAACAACCTTGGGGAAGCCAAAGCCATGGTCAACAGCCATGGGATACTCAACGCCCATCAGGATCGGGAAGCCAGCAACGACCATCAGGAAGCCAGCCGGGAAGCCAACAACGCCCCTCGTTTACACCTGGTCAGCAAGAGCCATGGGGTAGTAGTCAACGTCCCTCGGGAACTCAACAACGCCCATCAGGAAGTCATGGACAACAGCCGTGGGAAACTGAACGCCCTTGGGGAAGCCAAAGCCATGGTCAACAGCCATGGGATACTCAACGCCCATCAGGATCGGGAAGCCAGCAACGACCATCAGGAAGCCAGCCGGGAAGCAAACAACGCCCCTCGTTTACACCTGGTCAGAAAGAGCCATGGGGTAGTCAAAGTCCCTCGGGAACTCAACAACGCCCATCAGGAAGTCAGGGCCAACAGCCGTGGGAAAGTCAACAACCTTGGGGAAGCCAAAGCCATGGTCAACAGCCATGGGATACTCAACGCCCATCAGGATCGGGAAGCCAACGACCATCAGGAAGCCAGCCATGGGGACAGCCGGGAAGCCAACAACGCCCCTCGTTTACACCTGCTCAGCAAGAGCCATGGGGTAGTAGTCAACGTCCCTCGGGAACTCAACAACGCCCATCAGGAAGTCATGGACAACAGCCGTGGGAAACTGAACGCCCTTGGGGAAGCCAAAGCCATGGTCAACAGCCATGGGATACTCAACGCCCATCAGGATCGGGAAGCCAGCAAAGACCATCAGGAAGCCAAGGCCAACAGCCTTGGGGAAGCCAACGCCCCTCAGGAAGCCAGCAACAACCATCAGGAAGCCAAGGCCAACAGCCATGGGATACTCAACGCCCATCAGGATCTGGAAGCCAGCCAAGACCATCAGGAAGCCAAGGCCAACAGCCTTGGGGAAGCCAACGCCCCTCAGGAAGCCAGCAACAACCATCAGGAAGCCAAGGCCAACAGCAACCGTGGGGAAGCCAACGCCCAACGGGAGGTTCCGGTCAGCAAGCCGATCCTTGTGAAGTATGTCGACGTCTAAGAGGCGAACTTGGGCTTGACTCGCCGTGTGCTGCAAACTGCAATGAATTTATGATGCAACAAGGACAAGCAGACCAAGGTTTTAACATCTTCAATGGCTTTGACCAGGAGATCCTTCAGCTGGTCTTTAATGTTGAATATGACACAGTGAGTAAATTACAAGGTCAATATGACAACCGTGGATTAATAGTTCGTGCTGAAAATTTCCAAGTTGTCGTCCCTGAAGAACAACAACAACAACAATTCTCACCACGAGGAAGAGGTAACGGCTTAGAGGAAACATTGTGCTCTACCCAGTTGAGTGCCAACATTGCCAGCCCAACTCGTGCTGATGTGTACAACCCACGTGGTGGACGCATCAGCAAACTCAACAGTTTTAAGCTCCCAGTCCTCAACATGCTCCAACTTAGTGCTGAGAGAGGTGTCCTCTATAAGGTAAAACACTTCCTCTTTTTTCTTATACACTTCAATATAACCATTTTAAGTTAAATTTTACAATTAAGCCATGATAATTTTGTTTTTAATTGAGAAAAATAAATAAATTAGAAGTTACAAAGATTACAACAGTTTTGCAAACTATGACCTTAAATGTATGTCATAAATTAAAAGACTTTAAAAACTAGATCCTTGTCCAATTTAGTTCATTCTCCTATTTTTTAGTTAGTACAAAAGGTTGACTGCATTAATTCTGCCAAGGAATCCAAAGATCCATAAATTCTGCATAAAATCTAGAATTGCCCATTGTACTGTAATATTTGCAGAATGCTGTTCTTGCACCACACTACAACTTGAACGCCCACAGCATTATCTATGTCACAAGTGGAAGCAGCCGTCTCCAGATCGTTAGAAACGATGGGTCATCAGTATTCGACGACGTAGTCCGAGAAGGTCAGCTAATTGTTGTCCCACAAGACTTTGCAGTTATCAAGAAAGCCGGTGAAGAAGGGTGTGAATGGATTGCATTCAAGACGAACGAGAACGCTATGACCACTCAGCTCGCAGGTCGTTACTCTTACATTCGCGAGCTTCCAGAAGAAGTGTTGGTGAACTCGTACGACATTTCACGACAACAAGCAAAGAGCCTAAAGTATAACAGGCAGGAAGGTGTGGTTTTGAGCCCACAATCTGGATCAACCATTACAAAGGCAAAGAACACTCTCTTGAATGCTATTTTTGGTTAGATCAGAGTGTTATGTATGTAATGATAATAAAAGAAGGTCTTGTTAAGGGATCTTCTGTGTAACATGTATCCGGCTTCGAGAATAAAACATGAACTTTCTTTTGTGTCACAATGCACTTGTTCTTGTTCTTTTGTATAAAAGAAAAGGTCCAGCCCCATAACGATGCTCATAATTCTATTTTATATTGAAATACATTTAGACTAATATGTGTTAGTAGTAAAAGAATTAAATTTATTGGAAATATTTTTATACCTGAAGGATAAATAAAGAGAAATGGGCCTAATAAGCGCGCCAAAATCGGTACCTTTTTGTTTGAGCTGCAAACATTTTCCTATGTTTTCGATTCCTTCTTCAACCCCTCTCAATCCCCCCAAAAAAGAATTTCCAATCGGTTGAATACCCACAAAAATTCTGCAATTCACATATATCTTAAAGAACGACTTTCGGCCTTTTGCAAGATCTCTCTGATCCCATATTAAGGAATCTTGAATCGAATATTTTAACCGATTTGCGAAGACTATAAGTTTAAGATTGCCTAAAAGAAAAGGTAAATAATTGCTATGATTATATTAATATTATATAAAAATTAATATAAATATATAAATGGTATTTCTGATCATATTTGATGTTCCACCCAATGGTCTATGCATGAAATGTAGAAAATTGTGAGTTATTGTAAGATTTGATATGTATAGTCCTTGTGGTTATATTGATTATGTGAAGTTCAATTACTTTATCATGTTTTCAGACAACAAGTAACTTTTGTATATATGAAGTGGAGGTTTTATATCATTGAGTTTTTTTTGGTAGGTAATTTAGAAATTAACTTGTCTGCCAATCATATGTATTGGGTGCTCTGAGTATAACACATTCTTTTGAAATTTTCTCTACATGTATTCTATTACTATTCAGTTTTCTCCAATTTATCACTGTTTTGAATTTTACAGTTCTCAAATGCGACATCTGGACGTGCAAAAATGCAAATAAGAACAAGTGCTGCAGATGGTTTCAGGATTAGTGTTTCAAGTACTCCTAGCTGTTCATCAAATCATAATGCTTCTGGGCATGATGACATAGAATCATTAGGAGATGTTTTTCTCTGGGGCGAAGTTTGGTCTGATGTAGCTTCATCTGATGGATCTGTAAATACATTTCCATCAAAAAGTGATGTTATGTACCCTAGGGTCCTAGAGTCAAATGTAGTTATCGACGTTCAACAAATTGCTTGTGGCGTTCGACATTTTTCGCTTGTAACAAAACAAGGCGAACTTTTTACTTGGGGAGAAGAATCTGGAGGTAGGCTTGGACATGGGTTCGAAAAAGATTTTGGTCGCCCACGTCTTGTTGAATTTCTTGCAGTCACTAATGTTGATTATGTTGCATGTGCCGAGTTTCATACTTGTGCTATATCGACAGCTGGTGATTTATATACTTGGGGAGATGGGTCCCACAATGCTGGACTACTTGGTCATGGTACCGATACGAGTCACTGGATACCGAAACGAGTTTCTGGACCATTAGAAGGACTTGTAGTATCTTCAGTTGCGTGTAGCACATGGCATACGGCTTTAGCAACTGTTGATGGGAAGTTATTTACATTTGGTGATGGAAAGTTTGGGGTTTTAGGGCATGGAGATCGTGAGAGTGTAAAATATCCAAAAGAAGTTCAGTCGTTAAGGGGATTGAAGGCGTTAAAAGTTGCATGTGGAGTTTGGCACACTGTTGCAATTATAGAGATCACAAATCAACAGGGCGCAATTTCGACTTCAAAAAAACTGTTCTCGTGGGGTGATGGTGAAAAATATCGATTGGGTCATGGAAACAAAGAAAGTTACTTGCAACCAACTTGTATATCAGCTCTTATTGAGTACAACTTTCATCAATTAGCGTGTGGACATACGATGACTTTAGCCCTCACGACTTCTGGACATGTTTATTCTTTCGGTAGTACTGCATATGGTCAATTAGGGAATGCAAAATCTGATGGAAAAGTGCCGGCTTTAGTACAAGATGAATTGGTAGGTGAATTTGTTGAAGAAATTGCATGTGGAGCATACCATGCTGCTGTTCTAACATCAAGAAGTGAAATTTACACATGGGGAATGGGTGCAAATGGAAGATTAGGACACGGGGACTATGAAGATCGAAAAACGCCAACTTTAGTCGAATCTTTAAAAGATAGGCATGTTAAAAGCGTATCATGTGGTGCAAGTTATACTGCTAGTATATGCATTCATAAGTGGGTGTCTGGAATAGATCAATCAGTTTGTTCTGGCTGTAAACAAGCGTTTGGTTTCACTAGAAAAAGGCATAATTGCTACAATTGTGGGCTTGTGCATTGTCATGCTTGTAGTTCAAGAAAGGCTCTAAAAGCAGCACAAGCTCCGATTCCAGACAAACCTCATCGTGTTTGTGACTCATGCTACGCAAAACTTTTGAAGAAGCCTGCAGATGTCGGAAATAGCAATATTCAAAATTATCATCGGAGATTTAGTAACCCAGATGGCAGTAGGAAAGATAGGGGGCCTGGAAGAACTTCTCGACTTCTGATGTCGCCCAACATTGAACCGGTCAAATATCTTGAGATCATGTCAGCAATGTATGGACCAAAATCTGGTTCTTATGCTTCATCAAGAGCTTCACAAATTCCATCATCTCAACAATTGAAGGATATAACATTCCCAAGTTCAGTTGGTGCATTTCATAATGCTATGAAACCAGGTGTCCCAACATCATCATTTCAGATGCAACCGCAGTTTCTGCCTCCACCTCAGCCTCAACCGCAACCTCCACCTTTACCCCTGCCGACTAACCCAAGACCTGCCTCACCTTACTCAAGAAGACCAAGTCCTCAATGCTCTGGCTCTCCTATGTTCTCAAGGGGTGTGATAGATAGTTTGAAGAAATCGAATGAGCTTTTGAACCAAGAAGTGTCCAAGTTGCAGACCCAAGTTTGTTTCTTTCATTAACATTTTCTTTTCGTGCTTTGCTGCTAAAAATGACATATTATGCTTTGCTTTTTGCTAATGGTAGATGAAAAGTTTGAAAAAGAAGACTGCTCGCCAAGATGCAGAGATTCAAAATTTCCAATCTTATGCTCAAGAATCTGCTTCCTTGGCATCTGATAGAACTGCAAAGTGTTTAGTTGCTGTAGATGTCTTAAAATGTGTCAAATCTCAGGTAATTGCTTATTTTTGTATATACGTATTTTTGAGACCAGTAAGTTTTATAACTTGGCAACGTCAGATAATAGAGCTTGTTCTATTACTGTTTTTATGTCAGTTAAAAGAATTGTCAGAGAAGCTGTCTCCTGAAATAACTGAGGATGAAACGTTTAAGGCTTTAACGTCCAAAGTTGATGACTTCTTGCAATCTGATCTGCCCAGTCAAATTGCCTCATCCAGCAAAATCACAAACAGGAAGTATCATAAGATTGAGAAAAGTAAAGCCACTTCACAGAAAGGATCTTCTGTTGATGCGAATGCAGAATCTGCAAGTAAAGCAAGCACAAGTGTCTCAAGAGTTCCCAAGTATCCGCAAAGTGCTGAAACGAAAGAAGTAATTGAACAATTTGAACCTGGTGTATACATAACTCTGGTTCTACTTTCAAATGGCTCCAAAATATTCAAGCGAGTTAAGTTCAGGTACTTCAGCAGATACCAGATTCAGATTTTTGATAATCTTGTTCCCTTTTGAAGTGCACGATGCTCCATTTTATGCATCGAGTCACTTACATGTTGAGACTAGCGCTCACGTGAGTCAGCAGACACTATAGCTGCAACTTAGATGGATAAAATTGTGATATGAACTGAATTGAGTCAACCAAATCTATTGAACCCTAACTAATATATTATTTATCTATCCATATCCGACTAACTGCAAGGTGTATGGATATTTATATTGCATGTCTAACAATTAAGTTGTGTGTTTGTACTTAGTATTTAGTGTAACGCTGACATACTTCTCGAGTAATGTTAGAATTTATACCAACTTATAAGTTGAAACCTAGTTGTTTCATAGAGGTGGAAAAATGGGCGGGTTGAGCGTGTTGGGTAACATGCCCATACCCGAGGTAAAACTCAAAACAGTTTGGGTCAGGTTGGACCAATCCTCAACAATATTTCTGCATTTCTAAGTGTTATGTTGTAAAAATGATTACAGAAGGTATTCTATCACACTAATAGTTCCTTTCTTAAGTAAAAAGTAAATCGATATATGATGCTTTATGTATTTAAATACATTTGGTTGACTTTTAACCCATTTGACCTGCATAACCAATTTGACATGTTCCTTTTTTTAAGTAAAAGTTTTCAGCAGAAGCCATTTGACCCGTAAGAGGTGAAACATAACCCAAATCAACCCCTCTATATCTAATTGGTTAGAAATTGCTACCTTGTTTTATATCCGATATATATATATATATATATCAAGGTGCAAACTTTGAAGTCACACAAGTTGATCTTAACTTTTTCTCTTTTATAATTTGCAGCAAAAGAAGGTTTGTAGCGCAACAGGCTGAAGACTGGTGGAAGGAAAACAAAGAAAGGGTGTTCAAGAAGTATACTCCATCAAAGTCATCAAATAATGGTGCCAGTACATCTGCAGCTCAATCGCAACCTAACTCGGAACCATCAACTTCTACTTAGTTTGTTTGTTTTCAGCTTAGGCACTTTACTGTATGCAAGAAGTTGATTTTTACTACGAATGATGGGCCTGAATATGAAGTTTACATGCTCCATTTACGTAAATAGCTTCTTTGGTCTCCTAAACAATAAACTCAAAGAAGAATTCTGGTGCACCGCATTGCCCGTTACTAGATCAGATAATTTACCCTTATGAAAAGTTGGGTCACGTATAGAGACATGTTTAGAGATGCTTTGCTTTATGTTCATTTATGTACCTATACTCAGAGATACATTGAAATTAAAATTGAAATTGAAAACCCATATATTTATCAAGAGGTAATGACTATTTAGTGAACAGTTATTTTAAGGTAATGATTATTTGAAAACCCATACATTTATCAAGAGGTAATGACTATTCAGTCAACAGTTATTTTAAGGTAATGACTATTTGAAAACCCATACATTTATCAAGAGGTAATGACCATTCAGTCAACAGTTATTTTAATTTTTAAGGTAATGACTATTTGAAAACCCATACATTTATCAAGAGGCAATGACTATTTAGTGATGGTTGTTATTCTTACTAACACATCCCTAGTTTCTTCAATAAGTGTTTGTGTCAAGTTAAATTAGGGTCAACATATAATAATTTAAAAAATGACCAATTTGATATAATTTAATTCAAACTTATATATGTTGAATAATTTCGTTTTGTTGCTTTATAAAGAAAGTTGTCTACATGATTGTTATGCTTACCAAAAGATTTAAAAAAACTTAACTTTAGCTTTTTCAATAAGTCATCATGTCAAATTGAAGCTAGGACCAACATACAATTGTTTAAAACTGACTAATTCGTTTCGAATAAATGGTTATTTTCAATTCAAAACTACATTACTTGGATGACGTCATTTTTAGTATTTTCTACGGTTATCCATTAAGACAATAAACTGCACGATGAAGATGTAGACAATTGAAGCTTGCTTGAATAAGTCTCTCTTTTCTTTCTTGTTTTTGTTATATTACGTGCACTCTTACGTGAACTAAGACGTCCATGTATTAGAACTGGATCCATATGAGAACATAAGGGCATCTTCAAGGGGAGGTTTTTTTGAGCTTCTTTTAAACAAAAAAAAATACCTTTTTAAAAGCGTAATCTCATTGGAGTGAACAAAATCTTTTTGACAAAATGTTTGCCATAAGTGAGTTTTTGCTCAATGACTCAATTGGGTAAATGTGTGTAGTATTATTAGAAAAAAGCTTTTAAAAAAGTTTTTTCCATTAAAGTGGATGAGTTTTTCCTTAAAAAAAAGTTTAGGTGAAAAGATGGGTTTAATAGAAAAACCCTTTAAAAGGTTTTATCCATCGTGTATGCTATAAAAGGGTTCATCATTTGACATATTATTTTCTCTTTTTTAATTTTCACATATTACTAGTTTATTTACCTACGATTACACGGGATTACACATGAATCTTTGTAATACTGGAGTCGTTCATATAAATACACTTAAATTTTTATTGATTATAGGTAATTTATTGTTAGTAGAAATACAAGTAGTTATGTGTATATCGTTGGTAATGTAACATTAGTTAAGGACAATAATTTATTTTTAAAATATAAATTGTCATTTCTATATATGTAATAAATGGCGGACTATACTAAAAATTAAAAGGTACGATTACTCAAATCTTTCAAGTATTATTTGTTTAGTTGATAGCTAAATCATTTGAAACATAAGATAACGGATCAGATGTCAAAATTGAAGTAGCAATCTCTCAAGCAACATCTGTTTAGATGATACTCATTTGTGTATTGCGATACAATATGCGAATAGCCTACACCACTCAATTTAGTAACATCGAATTCAACACGGGTTTTTTACACACACCCCAATTCGTGATATGCATATACATAGACAAAAAAAGTGATTCAAAAGAAAAACATAGCCAAAAACTAACGACTTACTTGAAAAAATAAGTCGTGTTTTCTTCAAATCAACCTGTACAAATACCTGAAGGTTGTTTGAGATAGACGTGTTTAGGGATAATAATACGATTTTATGAAGTAATGGAAGGATCCAGACGCTTTAGGTAAAAGTGTAAACATTACCATAATTAATTAAGATAATTACATCGTGATGAAGCGTTTTGTGTACGATTCACAATTCATAAGTAAATGTGACATTTTTTCACCCGTTTAATTACCAGTTAGTTGCTTTGGGTTAAACAGGTCATATAATTTTTTTTAGATAAATGAGTCAAAGTCTCCGCATATATGTTTTTCAATGAAAAAAAGACCATCCAATTAGTTTGACCTAAGCCCTAAATCAATTACCAATCAATACAAACTTTCGAATAATATTAATTCAAAGATAGCTTTTAGTGTTGTTGCAAGATATGGTAACCATAGCGTGACATTTTGAACACTTGAGTAGTCTATACATGTATTATCCCATTAGATTATCAATGTACTAATTTCATATTTGTAATCATAATGAGGTATTAATCTAGTGTATCTATGTGTGTGTGTGTGTATGTGTACATATATATAGAGGAGTGGATTCAAGGAAGAAACACAAAAATTGGTGGAGAAAAGAGATGTAACACCCCCGTTTTTTTTTTTTTCTTTTTTTTCTTTTTTTTAACATTTCATTCAACAACGTAAATAACACTTTTCATATACATATAAACAACACATTGTTTACAATTATTACAAACGTGAGTTTTCCCTTTCAAAAGACTCCCTCAATATCCGAGCATGATTTAACGGGAGTAAACACTTACTATCAGCAATAGTAAGCACACCACTACTCGCGCTGCGGCTCCTTCCCAAGACTCTTTTTCCCTTTACTCGACCCACCTGTATTAAACAACAACAACAGAATGGGTAAGCACACCGGCTTAGTAAGTAACAGAATCACATCAGCAATTTAAAATATGAATCTCATAAAACACTGTAGTCACTTTGCCCAATTAGGGCTCCAATCATACTGCTAGGCCGTTTATGATCACTCAGCATAAATAAGGCCGATATTAACACTGCTAAGTCATTTATGACCACTCAGCATAAAGAGGGCTAATAACAACACGGCTAAGCCATTTATGACCACTCAGCATAAAGAGGGCTAATAATAACACGGCTAAGCCATTTATGACCACTCAGCATAAAGAGGGCTAATAATAACACGGCTAAGCCATTTATGACCACTCAGCATAAAGAGGGCTAATAACAACACAGCTAAGCCATTTATGACCACTCCGCGTAAAGAGGGCTAATAACAACACGGCTAAGCCATTTATGACCACTCAGCATAATGAGGGCATAACAACACTTTATTCGCCGAATTAATACTGTACACTCAAGTACTCCTGCAATCTGGATATTCTCATTCAATTTATATCCTCCTATTACTTACCTTGGGAATTATGTGGTTGAGTCTCCTCGATTATCACTTACGGAACACCGGTCTGTACACCACATATAAAACAATTAATTCTTTTATAAATTTAGTGACACTTCTTTAAGGTCGCCACAACACCTTATGCGACACTATCATTAGTGTCGCAGAACAGCTCTCTGCGACTTTACCATTAAAGTCGCAGCACCTCAAAGTCGCATACTGCGACTTTACCACTAAAGTCGCACAACGAACAGATCAGACCCCCAAATCCGAATTTCTCGAATTCAGACTTGTAATAACCAAATTAATCCGTTCTAATCCGTTCAAATCACTTAATAATGTTTATAACACATGATAATCGAAGTCTTACCTTGAATTCGCAGTTCAATTGCTTCAATTTTAAATTCTTAAGCTTGATTCTCACTTTCTCTCTCTATTTCTTCGTTTTCTCTCTCTAAAACACTTTCAGGAACCTGTTTTCTGTTTCTGGAAGTGTTTAGATGAATTTCGAGTATATATACACCATAATTTACACTTTAGCTCCTCAATTTATTTCATTTAAATCCGTTATGCGACTTTATCAATAAAGTCGCAGGATCCACAAAGTCGCTACCTGCGACTTTACCATTAAAGTCGCAGTCCACACTTCAAAACCTTTAAACTTTAAATTTTTTATTATTTCGAGATGTTACAAGATAATAGTTTCTTTAACGTTTTGATTCAGCAAATCAACCCTTTTGATTGAGGAAATGTGTGTATTAATTGCAACTGTGTGTATTATATATTTTTTAAAATATGAACAGAAAAGTATTTAGAAGCAACCCCAACTAATCTGACCCACACAAAAAGTTACCTTTCTTCAACCCAAACCTGTTACTCAGCCTGAATGAACTTCCTTTCTTCAACCCAAACCTGTTACCCAGCCGAATGAACTTCCTATGTCGCCACCTCTAGCTCATATACTTTAAAGCTTAAACAATTATGAATCATATCTTATCAACTTTATGTTTCTTGTGCAGTGCTACGACATTTAATCCTATCTATAATCAATTTATCTTATTATAAGGGGTAGTGTTCCTTCTTGTTAACAGCAACTGGTTTTGAGATGGGAACTTGAACTAATCTTCATCAACCTTCAGTGATAGTACTATTAACCTTTAGTGTATGTCTAAGTTTTTACATTTTTTGAGTTATTACACACCCCCAAAAAGCTTCTCTTTGATCTTGCGAAAGAAAAAAAAAAACATAAAAAACAAACGTAACTTAACCCATGGACAAACACACCCAACGTCTCCTTTCTCAAAACCCCTCAAAATTACTTTTTCTTTTCACCCTCAAAAACCCACACACCTTGACCGTCAAATAACCATTTCTTCCTAAACCCTAACTCCGTCCCGTCTCAAATTAACCGGAAAACCCAAAAAGTACGTCAGCATATTTACTTATTTTCTTCTCTGAAAATCACCCAAAAAGCATTGCAATGTCAAGAACAAGAATAAAAGAAAAAGAAATATTCAAGCACTTTCATCATTTAAAATATTGAATCGAGTTGAATAACAAAAGGTAAAATTCATCCGATACAGATTATCCTTATCAACTGTAAGCGGAGCTTCTTTTCATTTTCTTTATACAAGTATAATTTTTGAATCGTATGTTTTGTAAATTGCTTATTAAGCTCTCAAAACACCCGATTAATAGATGTGTTGTCTATGGAGTGAAATGTATGCTTCATAAAACAACGATCTGTGACGAGGATCCTACCCCACAGACCCACTCCATATTTTTAAAAACACATCTACAATTGTCCTGTAATGAGAAGACCATGACTTAACTTTTGATATTTGGACCTTCCAGGATATAAGTTGACTAAGTACGGTTAAAGCCTTAAAGGCAAGAAAAAATAGAAATTGATGACAAGAAAAATAGCAAACGGTTAAAAAAGCAGATTCCAATCATTATGGGCCTGGAGAGACATTTAAGAAGTGGGCCGGAATAAGCCCAATTACAAAAACTTTAAGGATTGCTACGTCATTTTGTTTGCTACTAATTTGTTGGAGCGAGAGCTTCGTAAAACTATAGAACTTCAAACTCTTATAAATTTCTTTAAGTATGTTTTACAAATAAATTTCGTACCGATGATTATTGTCAAACAAGTCCTTAATTTTATAAGCCTCAGCCCTATTTTTTTTCTCTCTTGTTAAGTTCTTAATATATAATGGTATGCTATGAATATATCGTATCTAATAAATTATTATTTATTTTATATGTTGAACGTTTAAATAGTTAAAAAATAAATAATCATCAATAACTTAATAAATAAAGCCTTTTTAATATTTAGTTATTACGTAAAATATAAACGTGACCTTAATAAGCTCCAAAATGAAGCCTAATATTAACAATTTATTTCTCCACAAAAAAGTTTCTAATCCCATAAAATAAACATATCCGTAGACATAAGACATCGTCAAGGATACGTTCGACAAAATTGTCCTTTTTTAATTAAGAGTTAAATCTTTATAAATGTATTTAATTAGGGTATGATCATCATAATTTAATTAGGGTATGATCATCATAATTTATACTTAACTACTCGTGTATATATTGTATGTGAAAAAAAAAATTATTTATTATTGTAAAAATGTCACATGACACCTTATACAGGATAAACACGTCATAAAAACATATAGAATGAGAATAAATAATAAGTTTCTTACATATAATTTACGCTGAGCATACTGTTAATACAAACACTTAACCCTTTAATTAAAGGCCATAGTACTATACGTTTGACAAAATTGCTCGGGTAGTTATAGTTGGAACATTATACGGAGTATTTTGAAGATGAAATATGCTTGGCAAGTTCTATTTCAAAAACTACTCACGTGTTGTTTTAAAGTTATATTTTCACAAACTCTTAAAATATATATCAAATAAGATAATGTTAATACCATCCGCTTAAATTTAAAAAGTTAGTGTTTGTATGATTGTTTTGTATCCTTTCACCTGCTCCATCTAACCCCACCTCCCATTTCTTCTTCACCCCTATAACTTCTAGTAGTCATCCTCTTTACTCATCCCCAAAATTAAGATATTACCAAAGTCAAAATCCCTATATCATGAATTATTATTATTATTACTATTCAATAAAATTAATGGACATTATTTGTTTAACTTGATGCTTTGTAATAAAGGGTATCAAAAATGAAGAATTTTGCAGGGACTCCTGGAACAGTCACAGGTTTAATTTTAAGATTGTTGCAGTGTTTGTTTGCTGCCGGTTCAATTGCTTGTGTGGCTTCCACTAAATCTTTCTTCAATTTCACTGCTTTCAGGTAATCATTTCAAGTTTCATCGTTTTTATTATTAGATATTGAATTGGATTGTTGCAGACTTGCAGTGCTTGTGTGTGTTTTCTTTTATTATTATTTTTATTTTTTATTGTAATAAAGTGCAAGTGATGTATGATGATTGTTTTGGAGAGAAAAAGGATTAATCTTGATTAATGGGAAAATGTTGTTACTTAGGTCTTTTCATTTGATTAGGAGATAAGTGAATTGGCTTCGCATTCGAACCAATGAGAGTGAGTGATGAATTACAGATTTATATCAGATATCTTTTAGCTGACAATAAAAACATAGACTAGACAGAAAGGAAAGTAAATATATTTTAGAATGCTTTTTTAGATATGCAATTGGTCTAAAGTTCTGTCAATAATACTGGAATTTGCTACCTAAGATACCATATAATTAATTGAAGTGTAAAGCATCAACGGAATGATTTTAGACTAGGATTTTGGTACAAGTAGTATTCGTGATATTAGGATCAACGAATGTTTAACTTCTAAGCTATAATTGTTGAGTATAATACACACATTACCACGATGGGCTCTACTTCAGTGAAATGGAAGGCTACTGAGATAGTGAGATCAATGTTTATTGGCAACCAATCGAGTACTGAATACTAATGGCATGCTTGCTCTATTAAGGAAAAAGATACTTATTTTATAGAATCTTTATAAATCTTACTATTTAAAATTATTGCTTTGATATTAAAGGTCAAACCATATATACTTCAGCACAACTCTCACCAATCGTAAATGCAATAAATTTAAACATCATATCTTCTTCATCAAATTGTTTGAAGAACTTTGCATGAGAAAGAAACACGAACCAAAAGTTGCGCCGGTGAGATATTTGATGTTTCAAAAATTAGGGAGGATTAATACTAGCATGGAGATTATTGCGACTTGTAGGTGTAATCCTATTGTTTGGCTATTTATATTATGATATGGGTATCAATTTGCTGATATCTATGGAGAAAATGTAAATTTTTGAATAAATATGTAACTAAAAAGTTGCTGGTAAGTGGATTGTCGAAGATAAATGTACATATGCTTACCAAAGGGGCTTTGGCCTAGGCGTATGTTAGGAGTCCATCAGCTAAAAGGTTGTGGGTTCAAGTCACGTGGGAGACAATGTGTATATATGTGTGAATTGTACATACATGTGGAATATGTTGTAGGTTTGGCTTGAAATAAAAGAAATAAAAATAAATGTACATTTACTTAATTATCTCTAACTCTGATTAAATTAAAAGATTATCTTATTCTAATAATGATGTCTTAATTCCTGAATTTACAATAATAACGCACATCTAATCTTAAGTGTGTGTTTATTTATGTTTCATGTACATTCAACTATTTCTTTTCCTATTTTGTTGGCTCTAGGATCTATATATTCATGAACATATATATTCAAAACCTTCACCACATCATAACTATTTTAAGACTACTTATTTTCGAGTATAAATGTTTATTAGTCTTTGATTCAGCTACTTGATTGCTTCAATGGGCTTACAAGCAATCTGGAGCTTTGGCCTTGCATTCCTAGATGCATGTGCTTTGGTGAAGAAAAATGTCCTCCATAATCCTGGTCTGGTCAGCCTTTTCGTTGTAGGAGATTGGGTGGGTCTCAATAACACAAATCACATTCGGTTTTTTTTAACCTTCTTTTTAACATATTAAACTTTAAATCAATGGCAGGTTACGGCTACATTGAGCCTTGCAGCAGCTTCATCCTCTGCAGGTATAACAATATTGTACTTTAATGACTTGGGAAGTTGCGGTTTTGGGCAGGAATGCCAAAAGTACCAGTTAGCAGTTGTTTTGGCATTCATGAGTTGGATAACGATCAGTATATCTTCATTAATTATGTTATGGACTTTGGCAGCAGGTTAAAACTTATATTATTTGTTTATGATTCTTTCATCGAACAAACCATCATTCATACAAACAAAGGAAACATACTCTAATTTTCAAAAATTTGTTGAATTTAAAAGAAAAGGTTATACTCCGTAACAATCATCAAAAACTGCTTGTTTTCAAAGCATTTGGTGTTGTCTTTTGTGTTTCGATATGAAAGATGGTTTATTGTTACATAAAAACAAATATGTTGATGTAGAAATGTAGATAGTTAAGGATTCATATTTTGTGTATTTGGGGATGAACCTTTGTACTGTATATGTGTATACTATCATGTTTAGTAGAATTGAGAAAGATAATATAGATATATAACTGAATTCGCAAAGGCTCTCGATTGAAAGGATCTTTATTTTTTTTAATATTTCCCAGGCAATCAAAAAATTGAGCTCCTGTAGTAGTCCAATTATAATGTATGTATGAATCTATAACCAAATGACCATCAATATCCTCATCAAACTAACAATCAATAATTCCTTTGCTATTTACATATATTTTATCTTTTCATAGGGAGATAATATATCTTACTGAAATAATTCGTCCCCCCCCCCCCCCCCCACACACACACACACACACACAAGTTGTTTGGGGTTGCAAGAGCATCCCATCAAAAGCTTTTCTTAATTTGTTGTAAAAAAAACCTTTTGAAAAATCGTCGACTCCATCAGAGCATTGAGGTGTGAAAGTAATAGGACGTTGGATGGGTTGAGTTGAGCTCATCCAACGACAGTTTTTCACTAGCTTTGGTTAAAATTTGAGGTTTGCATGCGCTTTAATAATATGGTAAGTTTTAAGTCATTTGACCTTTCCTAGTTCAATCAGAAAGTCTAGTTAAACTAACAATAATATAAGGGAAAATATTCCCTGCTGCAAAATGCACAAATGAAATCGGGATTTTAGTGTTAAAGGAGGGATTGTCTACGTATATATAATATATCTGAAGGACCGAAAATGTAAAATGTTATTTTTATTTGAGTTATAATTGGTCATCTTCGTAGTTGCAAATTCTTTTGTGATGTCAACAATATGATTGTTTACTTTCATAAGTACTACAATATAATTATCATTTATTCATTTGTATCAGACCATCTTTTAAAATAAAAGCATAAAAGTACAAATTACCATACAGAATCCAGGCTTAAGTTTGTTTGGAATTTCTCTAAACATGATTCATTTTGATATAAACAGTAGCAATAATCAATCAATTATTAATTAATTAATATTAAATAAAAGAAAAAATCAAACAAACAAGATTGATACAAACCAAGGTTGTTAAGATCGGGATCTTAGCCAAGATCGTTTTCATTTTTGCTGGACCAGAATCGTAAATATGATTGAGATGATCCTACTTCAATTAAAATTTAAATAAAAATTTTAAAAATTTATATAAAAGTAAAACGATCCTATTAATCATTTGTCAAACATTCAAAATCTCCATAATATATATACACCCCTCAGTTCCCTTCCTCCCTCATCCTCAAACCATTTCATTTTCCAAACAAAAACAGATCAAAACAAACATCGTCATAATGGGTAACTACGTATCTTGCACATTAACAAAACACTCAAAGATCATAAAAGTAATTTACACCAATGGCAAAATTCGTAAACTTCAACAACCGGTCAAAGAAGCAGAACTCGTGTTTTCAGTTTTTAGTTACCTGCTAGGTTTTATGATTGATTAATTTAAGACTATGGTTGGATGCTTCTCTGCATTTGCTTCACTGCCGTTTATTTCCAAGAAATTGGTATCAGAGCACATATTCCTTTGTTCATCCATCTAATTGTTCCTCCAACCTAAATTCCTTGTTCTTCTAATTTTGCATAGTTTTTGCCCTCCGTTTACTAGTACTCTAGATCTATCCAGGTTAAGTAAAGTAACCATTACCAGTCATGGCAAAGAATGGTACATCCTGTTCTTATAGCCCCTTGTTCCAATTTTCAAAGGTAATCACTTTTAAGGGCCTGAAAACGATGGTACATCCTGTTTATTGTATAACAAGTCTATTAGGAAGATCTTTATTCGAACATATATGAAATGCTGATTAAATTTTGTACCAAGAGTTCGGATGTGGATGACTGATTTACCATGTTATGGAAATCAAGAAGCTTTAGTCATGCTTTGTGTGCTTCACCTCTTATTGATGTGTGTATGATGACATTTTTTCAGAGCTAAATTGTGAAATGTCTATGATGCACTAGAAACGTTGTATGGAGAGATCATAATCACTAACAAGCACTGAAAGTTGGTTTTAATCAAAGTTTCTTGATGGACTTTACTTTTTCATCTCTTTCTTATAATGATGATCGCGAGAACCAATTTTGTGTAACAACTAATCAAGTGAAAGAGGCTCCTTAATTTGATCGGTTATTGCATACGATTGGTTCTCGCCATTATCGTTATAAGGGGATGAAAAAGTGAAAAACACCAAGAAACTTTGATTAAATCCAATTTTCAGTCCTAGTGTTTGATCTCTGCATTCAACGTGTTAAGTGCATCAATAGACATTTCACAATTTAACTCATAAAGTGTCTTCATGCACACATCACTAAAAGGTGATACACACAAAGTATGACTAAAGCTTCTTGATCACCATAACCCGGTAAGGCAACCATCCACATCCAAACTCTTGGTACAGAATTTAATCAACATCTTATATATGTTTGAATGAAGATCTTCCTTATATACATGTGATAAAGGAACATCATGTAATAACTGACTATAAGAATGCAAAATATATATATATATATATATACAACATAACGTTGTTTGCACAACAAAATGTAGGAGACGTGAGAGTGAATATATGGTATAAAGATTTATGAATGAAAAAGCTTCGATGTGCATGCAAAATTTCAACGAATTATTAAGACAACAATTTGACTCATTTAGTTGACTTGGTATATGCTTTGACTTTAACATTGGTTATGATAGAAGATTTAATTAAGTAAAATGAATTTAATTGATCAAAAGTATTTGAAGTCATCCCAAGTGTGTTCAAATGCAGACTATCCTTCAAAAAAAAAAAATTGATTCTTTTTTGTAAAAAGCTGGTTATGTCAATCACACTTAACACGTTAATTATAGTATGTTTACGGTATATAAGTCTCTTTGTTGGAGATCCAGCTACAATTAAAAATAAAAATAAAAAGAAATTGCAAGATATGCACTTCAATACACCCCAACCCGTTTTGACATGTTACCCAACATAACCAACCTGTCCAATTTTTTTGGTTTTGCTTCTGGGCTGCATAGTACACTAAATCCATAAGCCTCTTCTAATAAAAGACGAAGTGAACCATCGTCAACCATGTGATATAAAATGTTAATGGAAGTGAAAGACACGAGCAAGTTGCTTTCTGTTCACTTATTTTCTTAAAGTTATAAGGGGGAATAATTCATAAATCAATGCTAGTTTACCTCCACGCTGCTGCAACTGCTCATAAACAAGATCTGCAGCCACTGCGAAAAAATCGAAGCCGTAAAGCAACTATGCACCAGATCCACCCGCGCACTCTAACAGTCTAACCCACTGATATTTTTGGTATATTGCTTTAGATCCAAACGTTTCTTGATGGATCCAAGCTTTTATTGTGTGTTAATTGTATTTTTCAAGCCGTTTTTTGTGCTTTGAAATATTCGCCGGAATACTTTCTGCGTTGCCGCCGGAATTCGTTCTTTGTCGCCAGCGGCTGGCTGTCAAACAGAGGTAGTCTTTAGGGTTCAAATTATTGGTTTAATTATCGGATGTAAAAAGAGTAATGTGGCATGCCTGCTTAAAATTACATTGGCAGCTGTGTCTGTGACTTTGCGTTGATGTGTGTGGTCTACATATTATTTTATTATATGTTTTTTATGCATGTATGGATATTAAAAATTAAAAATGAGCTATTAAATTAAACGTAGGGAGTAAGTATATTAACTGTGTATCAAATAATTTTTTAAAAGATATATTTCCCATTAATTGGCATAAAGTTTTAATGATTATGATATAATTCTATCATAAAAATTAGTTAATGTTAAAATTAAAATAAAGAATATGTATTTCTATTTTGTTTGTAACAAACGTTTCTACTTAAACCGTTCTCTATGAGTATTTTTATGTTATTTACGGTTTTTTTTTAAATAACACTAGGTTGCCTATTCAATGCAATTTACCCACAAATAAATATTTAATAAACACAATTATTTTACTATATATAGTATAGTATAGATTTAAAGGATCACATAACTATTTTTAGATCAAAAATTCATTAAAAAATTTATTAGTTTTAGAAGGACAAACCTCAGAGAATTATTATTATTATTAGTATGAAAATAATGAGGTTTTTATTGACATATAGTAACCTTAAAAGTTAAAAACCAAAAACATACCTTAAAGATTACTTTTCCCCTTACGTTTGGAAAAGTAAAGATCTTTTATACTTGATTTATTTGTTGTGAGAGAGGCAGAGAGCTAATATCAAGTCTTTTGGTTAAAGATTTACTTGAGATTTTTATCAATGCCATTTTATTACATTTAATTTATTTATAACAAATAAATCACCCTTAAATGAAGACATCAAAAACAGTTCATGTAATTAACATACTACACTTTTAACTCAAATCGCTTCATTCAAATATGAAATAACATCCCATTTGAATCATTTGGTAACTTTTATATAAGCGGTGAGAATGTTGTGTTGACAGTTAACTTAACGTTCATATGACCTATTTTGATTGTGCGACAGTCGTATAGATTCATGTTCGAGGTACATTTCTTGTGGAACTAGTTGAATTCACCATATGGTGACAAAAGGAGAATTTACCATTTCCTTACTGATAACATAGAAAGATTCCAAGTTACCGTCATCTATAAGACCATTATCAAGATTACAAATAAAATGATGATATTTATGATGGTCAACACGATATTTATTTTCACTAAATGGTATTTTACACGTTTGACAAATTATAATGTCAACCATTTCTTCTTAACTACTTTATAAGTCGATGGTATAATGAATATAATTACCTCATCAGCTTCAATAAAAGATACACAGTTGCCTTCTAAAGTCCTAATGCAACTTGACTTTTATTGGTTATAAAGGCATTGTATGATTATTAAGGTCAAAAAGGCTTGAAACTCTAATGAAGAAAAGTGGGCTTGAAAGCGTCCAATTAATGTGGGCCTAGAATCTGAAATGGCTGCTGAATTAAAAACTTTGTAAGTAGATTGGGCCTACATCAAGACCAGACACTCTGGCCTGCTTGAAAGGTTCCTTTGTTTCTTAAAAAGACATGAAATTAAACCGTATAATGACACTACATACTCAGAAGTAAGAAGGGTTGAGATCTTCATCTATAAGCACAGAAGTTGACCGCAACGTTGAAACTGAAGTTTGGCTTCTGATTCATTATCGGTTAAAAAATATCCAACTTGTGTTACTTTAAAATACAATTTTTGAAGATGGTTCACTTCTTTGGTCAGGAATATAGGGAAGATTCATGGTTTCGCCCTTGGAAACATCTACTCTTAGGGTACTCTTTGGACCATGATCTCCTTGATTCTGTACCGGAGGAAGTGATCAAGAATTTCACATCAACATATAATTTTGATGTACATAAGAACACACTCAAATCTGTAATCAGATTTGCTATTCAAGGTACCACAAAACAGCAATGCTTGTGTGAATTAATTCTGAACAAGGGATGCTACGTTGGTGAACGACAATCACGTAACTATGGAAGTCCTCTTAAAGATCCTAACTATCAATTTGAATAGGGTCTCATTGAAAGGGTTAAAACCACCTATATCTGAAGCTAGTTATCAACTTAAGTGCTTGTCTTATAAACTGCTAATGAAAAAATATTAATTTCATTTGCCAACTCTCATCTTCGCTCAACAACTCCTTAGATATGTTATTGCATAGGTTTAGCTTTTTGTCAACTTCTAAGCTTTCTGTTTTTTCGTTCTCATTTTCTTTCTGTATTTCAATATAATTTGTCTTCTTGTTTTTTTATCATTTACCATATACTGATGTACCAACTACACCACGATTCAACTCACCTATATATAGCATCACAGCCAATCGACCGTTTATGTGCGACCCACAAGTCTCATGCAATCAACCAACAATGCAGCTTCTCCAGTACTCAGAATTGTGATTTTAGTATGTACACAAGTAAGGCTCAGTTTATACAACCGGATTTAAGTGAATAAGATGTTGTACGTAAATACATCATTATCATGTTGTACATCCCAATGTTATGGTAATCAGCCATCAATGCAGTTTATACATCACAAGCATTAGCTTGTGATATCTGTAACTTTTAATTCACTGACTTGCACATATACTCTTTCACAATTTACTAGACAAAAATATACAAGTGTTAGATTTAATTGCATCTACTTTAATCTATCTTAAACATGTACCAAAAAATTGAGATATGACCATTCTTAAAAGCATAGATCGCTATTAGAACACAAAGAAAACTGACACAATACAAAGCAAAAATAGGAGAAACAATTCATTAACAAGGTTATCTTGTCACTACAAGAGTTGATTAACATGATAATAGCATATTAGAGATAGGTTCCTTCGTTTCTTAAAAAAGCATGAAATTAAATCGTATAATGACACTACATACTCACAAGTAAGAAGGGTTGATATCTTCATCTTGAGCATAAAAGTTGACCACAACGTTGAAACTGAAGTTCGGCTTTCACAAATGTTGATGGGCGTTTGAACCTAAATATGTACATATACAAGTTTTTAATCCTGAATAACATAAGTAACTGTAAAAGAAAGATGGGCCAACATCAGGAAGCTTATCTTAAAATTTCTGGATGACGGAGGAGACACAAGCATCTTAAATGTTATACAGCTTATCTAAGATTAAACAAGAAAAATAAGAAGTCGATAAGTTAAGTTAGGAAAGAATTCATTTGTTACTAATAATCTAATACGAAGGAACTTATTTTTAAGAGTGTAAAAAATTGATTGTCACAAGGAGAGAATGTAGTTATTCTTGACTAACCACAGGCTGACGTCCTAAGTACAATTGCTACGGGTTGGACTATTCACCATTTTGTCAAATTATTGCCTGAAAGTTTACAATTTGCCATGGTTTAAATCTACTTATTATGGTCTACATTAAGGCTGTATGTAAGACGAATAACTTGAAATTAGATTTAAATGCATCTACTTTAAGCTATCTTAAACATGTCCCAAATAATTGAGATATGACCATTCTTAACAGAATAGGTCTCTATTAGAACACTATGAAAAACAAGCACAATACAAAGCAAAAATAGGAGAAACTATTCATCAGCAAGGTTATCTTGTCACTACAAGAGTCGATTAACATGATAATAGCACACTAGGGATAGGTTCCTTTGTTTCTCAAAAAAGCATGAAATTAAACCATATAATGACACTAAATACTCAGAAGTAAGAAGGGTTGACATCTTCATCTTGAGCATAAAATTCAACCACAACGTTGAAACTGAAGTTCGGCTTTCACCCACATTGATGGGCGTTTGAACCTAAATATGTACATACACAAGTTTTTAATCCTGATAATTATCAACAACTGTAAAAGAAAGATGGGCCAACATCAGGAAGCTTACCTTAGAAGTTATGGATGACTGAGGAGACACAAGCATCTTAAATGTTATACAGCTTATCTAAGATTAAACAAGCAAAATCAGAAATCGATAAGTTAAATTAGGAAAGAATTCATTTGTTACGAATAATCTGATATAACGGAACTTATTTTTTAAGAGTGTAAAAAATTGATTGTCTCAAGGAGAGAATGTGGTTATTCTTGACTAACCACAGGCCAACGTCCTAAGTACAATTGCTACAGGTTGGACTGTTCACCATTTTGTCAAATTATTGCCCAAAAGTTTTCAATTTGCCATGGTTTAAATCTACTTATTATGGTCCACATTAAGGCTGTAAGTAAGACGAATAACTTGAAATTAAAATATGGCAGGCCACTTGAATGCAAGTAATTTGAAGTACAAATAAATTAAAAAGTGTGCCTGGGAATTAAGCACTTAAACCAAACTAATTTAAAATAGTATACGATGTTAGTGATTGAATAGTTTACCTAGATAATCCCAATCGGTAAGTGATGTAAAACAGCATTTTTCACAGTCATGATCATTTACATCCATATCGTCATCTTCAAATCCACGTTCATCATAGGAATCTGTTTCATCATTGTAGGAACTTGTTTTGTCTTCATTGGCAGTCGTTATTGGTTGCTTTACAACCATATCGTCATCTTCAAATCCACGTACATCATAGGAATCTGTTTCATCATTGTAGGAACTTGTTTTGTCTTCATTGACAGTCGTTATTGGTTGCTTTTCAGGACTCCTGTGTTCCACCTCAGCAAATGGTTGCTCTTTGACGATTGGTATAAAGATAAAAAATGGAAAATGTTAATAATAGTTTGACGTACCATCAAAGCAAAACATGGTAACAAGAATGTAAAAATTAAAAAACCCGGAACAACAAGTAAAACATACCAAAATTCTTCTCAGGAGGACTAGAATTTAATTCCATAGTCATGCTGCAATTGGTTTGATCACGTACACGTACAGCTGCATAAAACAGAATTCAAACGTTGATTTTTACGGATTCTTATTATTGATGATCGAACAAGAAACCAAACAACTTATCGACTATAATTCGAATTTGCCATTTTTTGGTGAACAGAAATCTTCTACCAGTGAACAACATAAATAAATACATATTGAATTGGTTTAATTCTATAATAAAACATATGTGTGTTGCACACAAAAAAAAAAATTAAAAATTACTATTACTATACAGGCATATATAATAGATAATCTAAAATAATGGAATCAGCGAAATATAAAAGAATTATTACCAGAAACCAAAGCGTCGAATTGATCCAAAAAATTTTCTTTTACGAGTTTCAAAGCAGCAACTTCTTTAACATCACCCGACTTCGATGTCTAAATTGACGAATTGCGATGTTGCAATCGTCGATTGCTAATATCTTTTCGTAAGCTGCATGCCGGAGTGAGTCTCCGGTTGTGAACGACATCGTGGCGGTTTGCGACGGAATCTGCGTCGGTGATAAATGATTTGGCTTTCACACCGGAAAGAGAGATTAGGGATTTTTTACTATATTATTTCTTGGTTGTATACTTGTATATCTTATATATAGATAGATAGGAACGATAGGAAATTGTGCTGGGAACCGTCCAATTAATTTGGGCCTAGAATGTGATATGGACATATGGTTGCTGAATTATATACCCTTGCAAGTGGATTGGGCTACAGCTCATTGGGCCAACGTCAAGAGCCAGACAGATGGATAAGTACTTTTAAATGTTTGTGCAGGCTCTGTTACTATTTGTTTGTAGTTTCCTAAGGAAATAGTTTACTTTAACTGCAAATAAATAAATTATGTTACTCTAGAATTTTACTCAACTGTTGTGGCCCTCTTTGGACTTGAACAGTCAACATTTTTAAAGTGCGACTAAAATAAGCTTTTGCCCAAACACCCCTAAAACCAGTAACTTGTACTTTGATAAGAAATAGTATTTATTTCCCGAAAATTCCGACAAATACAAACGTTGATAATAATTTTTAAAAAATAGTTTGAAACTATTTGATAGGAAATAGTAGTTATTATATTATTATATTTCCAGAACGTTGATGATCACATTATTATATTTACATTGACTCAAATGAGAGTTAAGCCTATTAATCGAATGAGTTTTCTCTCACACTCCTAAGTCAATGGCTTTGTGCTTTTTTCATCTTATGTTTTCAAAGTATGTAGTTAGAGATTACGATTATGATTATGATAGGGTGATGATTTAATAAGAACTCTTAGAATATAAGGTATTGTGGTCATTTTGACTTATCCAATTTTTGCCCATATTCTCTTAGATATTCTCCTAGATATTTTGTTCATATAGGAAAAAAGAAATTATATCAACTTTTTTTTAGCCATAGCTTTCTTTGGGATGTTTACAATTTTTATCACAAATTCCATTTTTTATGGTGTTCGATTTAAGATCCATCTTAGTTATAATGATCAAAGATGCACAAAAAACACATTGTTCATATAAGTTGTTTCACATAAATAAATAGAATAGATGCTTTGCATTTGTGGGCATCTACTACATTATTGATGAAAATAAATAAATAAATAAATAAATAAATAAATACAATCCCTACACCGTCACCATATGCTATCAGTGCACACCATAGTTTGTTAGAGAGATTTTGTATGTTCTTCTATAATTTCCTTCATGTAAAATCGATAATGCTAAGGGCAGAGGAATAGCAAAGTGAGTGACACTTTAAGAACATCTCCAATGCATTACACTCTCTAAAGTGAAATGAATTGACACATCATCATATTTTTCCATATTATCAGCTCATCTTTTTCCATATATTACATTTTAATAATATATATATATAACCCACAAGTTACTATCTTTTGACCTTATATAATTTAACATTAAATTTACATTTTATTAACTAGAAATTTATACTTTGGTTGATGTATATAATATATACTAAATGTAGATTATTTCACATGAAAAAAAAGATCTAGAATATTGTTGGTAATATAGTTCGGATGTGTAGAAACATATTAAAGACATAGAATCTTTGATATACAAGGTAGAAGTGATTGGGCCTGCCTGCACGTAAACTCAGAGTATACGCAGACAACTACGTTAAATTTATATGGGGTGATGTGGCAGTTTGAGCCGGCAACAATATGTTTATTACTGTAGATGCTCTAACAATACATACTTGTATTCAAATTCCTCTCACCTTTCAAAGTCTTGCATCAACATCTTATATCACAAAGGGTTGATCAATAAAACATGTGTAAAAGTTAATTACCTTTTAAATTCTTGCATGTGTTTAAAACTGATGTGTGTGTGTACACTTCTTTGATTATTACATTGCTACCCAGTTTTCGGGGTTGTCAGTTATGATGAATTTTGTTTGTAGGCGACAATCCTAGTAAACTTATCTTGTGAAGCAGCGTGGAAGTTTGTGCTGCACAATTGCAATATCTTTAGTTCAAGTGAATCTAAGTCTTTGAATTATCTTGAGGATGAAATGGCTGCTTTTGTCAAAGACTGCATGCAACAAAAGTGTTCTTCTGTTGAAAATACTTGGCCAATGTGGTGTTCAGATGATACGAAAGAACCTAATATTTTTATATGAAGTTGGTTTGAGGCTCACTGTGTCCATGAAAAGATTCCAAGACCGGTGAATCGTGGCCAAGACGAGTGAGAAATAGATGTAGACTCTGCATTACTTTGTAAATAATTGAAATATTTATTGAATGCTGGGGGGCAGAATTGTCCAGGTAGATTCAATTACTTTTTTGGAACCTTCACATACTGTGCAGGTAATTAGTGGGCTTGACCTGGAAAGATGATAATGGTTGAGATTTGGGAGATTCAGTTTAAAAAACTGCTCCTAATTACACATAGTTAATATTAACTGGTCATTTATTTAATATTAATTAACCGAAATTGAAAATGTTAATTCTACTCTTTAGATGGGCAAATGAGATGTAGGGCTAGAGCCACTTCTACTTCTCACAAAAGATTTCCTTCTTCAATGTCGCTCTATATGTGTCTCTTACACATGCCGTTACCATTCAATTTTATGTTACTAACTATGATAACTTCTCGGATAATTTAATTATCAAGAACCATTAACATGTTTTGCTTCTTTCAATATTCGATTTTTATTTATCCCTAACGGGTTAAATGGATCTAATAAGCTTTTTGTTGACGAAGCTCACTTTTGACTGGGTTGGGTCAAATGGACTGACTGGGTTGGTCGAACCCACATATATTAAAGATTAAGAAAGGTAGTTAGTTAAAATAGTAATCTAATGTGTTAAAATCTTTTAGGAGACTTTCAACCAATTTGACATGTTTTCATTTTTGTTCATGTGGTAATTGGAGATAGAATACGGGTTAAGTTGACCCGGTATGTACATTTAAAGTCGAAATTCTCATCTACGGTTACATCATATAAAGAAAAGCCTAGACTTATCAAGGCATCGTGATTTACGTTTTGAATAGAGATGGTTATTTCAATATGCTTATATGGAAATCTGGTCATTTAGTTTTTATGTATTGCTAACCGAATATTAATTAAACCTTAAACAATTCATATTGGTCTTAAGAGTTAAATGGGTCGCAGATCACCTAATATGCATATAGTATCCTACATTGTTATATTGAAAGAATGTTACTTGATTTTTTCACAATAAATTTTTACTTATAAAGTAACGAAAAAAATGGATAAAAATTCATTGTTATTAAGCAAACCCATTTTGCATAAAAAAATAACTTGCTTTGACCGGTTATCCAAACCGCTTGGTTTGCCACCTCTTTCACCAACTCGACTAATTCTATTTTGTATAATTTACTTCTACTTAGTTTCCTCTTTTATAAAATGAGCATTATCTCTTTTTGCAAATGCTTCCGTGGGAAAGCATGTCGATATTAAGAAACCAAGAGGTGTATCGCATGCCTTTTGTTGCTAGCATTCTTTACACATTAGCCAGATGTTCCCATATTCAGAGGAAGGTTAAAAATCATTCTATGTACTTCCCGGCAGTTGATCCACTTGATGTCTACTCCTTTGTGAACCTTAAGGGTGATCTTATGTGTGCAGAAGAAAATTTTGGGAATTGGTTTAAAGAGCTCGAGTTTGATGCAAGTGTTTTCAATTCTATTTGCTCAATTTTTTTAACTCTGAACTTGTTTGATACAAAGCAAAGTATAAATTGTTTTTTGTCAAAATATTAGAAAATCTTACCATGATTATTACTTTGATTTACATGAAGAAGATATCCGGGAGATCTCTCTTCGATGATGAATGCATGACCTTACTTAACTACTTAGTAGACCACCATCTTTTTATTTAGGTGGGTGATGAAGATGGTAAGTTTAATTAAATTTACAATCTCCATGACCACATAAATAAAAAGACAGTGATCTACTAAGTGGTTAAGTAAAGGTCATGCGTTTATCATCGTAAAGAGGCCTCCCAATTATCCCCTACAATTAAATCAAAGTAATAATCAAAGCAAAAAAAACTAATATTTTGACCAAAAATAGTTTATACCTTGCTTTGCATTGCATTAAAACAAGTTCAAAGTCACAAGACAATGAACATTAATAGAATTGCAAACACTTATACCAAACTTGAGCCCTTTAAACCAATTACCAAAACTTTCTACTATACACATAAGATCACTCCCAAAGTTCACCAACTAGTAGACATTAAGTGAATCAACTTCAGGGAAGTACATAAAATGATTATTAACCTTCCTCTGAATATGGAAGCATCTAGCTAATGTATAAAGAATTCTGGCAACATAAGACATGCGATATACCTCTTGGTTTCTTAGTATCAACATGCTCTCCCACGGAAGCATATGAAGAGAACATGTTCATTTTACAATGGAGAAAGTAAATTACACAAAACATAACTATGTAACATTCTTTTAATAAAATAATTTAGGATTATATAAGCATCTAAATGCATGTTAGGTGATTTTCAACTCATTTAACCCTTAAGACCAATATTAACTGTTTTAAGGTTTAGCTAATATCCGGTTAGCAATATGATATAAACTAAATGACCAAATTTCCATACAAGTATATTGAAATAGCCACATCTATTCAAATCGTAAATCACAATGCCTAGATAAGCTTGATTTTAGGCTTTTCTTTATATGATGACCTTATAGATGGGTATTTCGACTTTAATGTACATAATGGGTCGACTTGACCCGTATTTTATCTCTAACAACCACACAGCACTCAGTACTTCTATTATGTTTGACAAGATAATTTTACTCCTACTAATAAATGAATCACAACTGAGAACCCAAATTGATTTACCAGTTTGACAACTGGTCAGCACGATATTTATTTTCACTAAATGGTATTTTACATGTTTGACAAAATATAATGCCAACCATTTCTTCTTAACTACTTTATAAGTCGATGGTATAATGAATATTATTACTTAATCAGCTTCAATAAAAGATACACACTTGTCTTCTAAAGTTCTAATGCAACTTGACTTTTTTGGTTATAAACTTATAAAGGCATTCACTGTATGATTATTAAGGTCACAAAGACTTGAAACTCTAATGAAGGAAATTGGGCTTGTAAAGGTCCGATTAATTCGGACCTAGAATGTGAAATGGCTACCGAATTAAATAACCGATTCTTTTTATATAGTTTATAAATTTTTAAAATTTTATAAACGAATAAAATATTTCATTTTTTTAATTTAAATAAATACACCAAATATTTAAACGGATAAATGTTTAATTATACGAAAAAATTAATATCATTAAATTGTAAAAGGTGAAAAATAATACAAAGTTTTAATTTCTCATCATATTCTTTTTAAATTATATACGAAGAATAAAGATAACATTATAAGAGATAAATAAATAGATAAAATAGTACGTAGTAGTAGAAGCTGAAAAAACCCGACCGCCATATGGCCTTTGACTTGGCATTTGACTAACGCGATGTCCACTCAAACCGACATATTGAATACACACCTATAAATACGCAGATTTTGATCGATCCATCCCATCATTGTTTTCTTGAATAATTGGGTTGGATTTCGAATCTTATTCCCACACAATTAAAACCATTTTCAAGAACACTTTTCCTCAATCAATTAAATCCCTAGCAACGTGCGGACCAGTCGACCATCTCCGACTGTCATGTTATAAGATTCTCGATTTCATAGTTTTATTGTTACAAACAATTTGGTCTTCATTTCAAACCCTAGGGTTTCACGAAAAATCTGATATTTGATTCAAATCTAGAGTTTTACGAAAGATTTGATCTTGATTTCAAACCCTAGGGTTTATTAAAAATTTGATATTGATTTACGAAAACTCTGTTCTTTGATTTCAAACCTTAGGGTTTTACAAAAAATTTGATCTTAATTTCAAACCCTAGGGTTTTATGAAAAACCTGATCTTTGATTTCAACCCCGGGGTTTTATATTGTTGTTTTTAATTTTAATCAATTTTCAACACTATATTGTTCTTTTGTTTGATTAATGGAACTAAAGGTATTTCGATTCTTGTTCAATGATTAAAATTAATTTTTGTTGCTTAAATTGAACTACTATGCTTTTAAGAATTGTACTCTTATGAAAGTAGAATCCCTAACTTTACCGTAATGCATGTATCTTGGACTCTTAATGGATAATATCAATATTCAAAGATTTTCATCATTATGGTGAGTAAAACATTTTCAAAATTCTATGAATTCGTTATATCTACTATGTTCATCAAGAATTCTTAACGGCACTCCGGTTCTTTGAACCTTTCTCTGAAGAAATACAATAGCGAAAAGAACTTAACGAGCTTTTTTCTGATTAGTTTTCTGTTCTTATTGAAGCTATTGTTGTCCTTGAAAACCGCATTAACAACCTAACCCTTGAAACCGAACCATACATTCGGGAACAACTTTTGGAAGCATATCGTCACAGTCTTATTTGCGTTGATGCACTTAAATCTCACCACGACGCCCATATATATCATAAGAGGGTAGTGAGTTCGTATATGAATTGGAAAAAGTATCGAGATGTTCAAAAGGAAAGTTTATCTATTTGGGAAATTTTATTTCCAATATTAGGGGGAAAATAATGGTGGTGGTGATAAGGTTTATCTTAAATCTTTTATGGATGTTGTAACAATGTTTCTCTGGTGTGTCGCGAATCTACCAAGTGAGCAGACCCTTGATGATTACCACTTTCTATTCTCAAGCAAATCCAGTCGTGGCTATGGTATATATAACAATCTATTAATAATCTATTTATTTATATCGTAAGATTTAACATTAACAACCTTTATAATAGGAAGGGGAGGGTATTTATTTTTTTTAAAGATAAGAATTGAACATTTACAACTTGATGGGGTGGGTGGGTTGGAACAACTCTCAAATTTATAATACAACCGGTCAAGTTTTCAAAATTTAATGAATTTGTAATCTCTAATATATTCACCAAGAATTCTTAACGACACTCTGATTCTTTGAACCTTTCATCGAAGAAATGCAAGTGC
Source organism: Logfia minima (assembly GCA_963921325.1). Taxonomy (NCBI): domain Eukaryota; kingdom Viridiplantae; phylum Streptophyta; class Magnoliopsida; order Asterales; family Asteraceae; genus Logfia; species Logfia minima. Next base: position 50,977,390 of record OY992763.1, on the reverse strand, counting down.
GAAAAGAACTTAAAGAGCTTTTTTCAATTAGTTTATTGTCCTCATTGAAGCTCTTGTTGTCCTTGAAAACCACATTAACAACCAAACTCTTGAAACCAAACCTTATACATTACATCACTATCTTATTTGCGCTAATGCATTTAAATCTCCTCATGACACCCATATATAATAGAGGGCTTAGATTTGTATAAATCTCTCTCTCTCTCTCTCTCTCACACACACACATATATAATATCAGAAAGCACAAAGCTTTCCCTACACGTTGTCCTTTTCTTTCATTCCCGATTCTTTTGTACCTAGATCTTTTTACTTTTCGCACCGACGAACTCACGTGGTGACATGATGGCCTCTTTAGGTGCCGCACTACTTCCACTCATTAACAAGGTCAAAGAACCCTCATAAAATCTCTCCTCCATTCATCAAGAATTCTTAACAGCACTCCGATTCTTTGAACCCTTGATCGAAGATATACAAGTGCGAAAAGAACTTAAGGAACTTTTTCCGATGAGTTTCCTGTCCTTATTGAAAATATTTTTGTCCTTCAATACTGCATTAACATCCAAACCCTTGAAAATGAACCTTACATTCAAGAACAACTTTTGGAAGCATACCGTCACTGTCTTATTTTGCGCCGATGCACTTAACTCTCACCACGGCACTCACATATATATATATATATATATCATAAAAGGGTAATGAGTTGGTATATGAATTGGCAAAAGTATCGAGATGTTCAAAGGAAGGTTTATGTATTTGGGAGATTTTATTTCCAATATTAGGGTAAGAAAATAATGGAGGCAGTGATAAGGTTTATCTTAAATCTGTTATGGATGTTGTAACAATGTTTCTCTGGTGTGTCGCGCATTTAACAAGTGAGTAGACCTCTAATGATTACCATGCATCACTTTCTATTCTCGATCAAATCCAGTCGTGGCTATGGTATATATAACAAACTATGGATAATCTATTTATTTATATCGTAAGATTGAACATTAACAACCTATATAATAGGAAAGGAGGGTATTTTTTTTTTTTTTAAGATAAGAATTGAACTTTAACAACTTGATGGGGTGGGTGGGTTGAAAATACTCTCAAATTTACAATACAATCGGTCCAGTTTTCAAAATTTAATGAATTCGTAATCTCCCATCTATTCATCAAGAATTCTTAACAACATTCCGATTCTTTGAACCTTACATGGAAGCTTATTTCAAATGCAAGGGAAATACGAGCACTTGGATTCGAAAAGTTGAATGACTGCACTTCATATTTGTCTGATGCAATATCTACCCTCGTGAGTCATCTTCACCTACATTCTACTTTATATATGTGTGTGTGTGTGTCCCTTACATATGCCGTTACCATTCAATTTGATGTTCTTATGTAACTAACTATGATAAATTCTCTCAGATAATTTAATTATCAAAAACTGTTACTTGTCTTGTCTTTGTTTAACAGCTTGATACGTACAAAACACTAGAGAATTGTAATCCAAAATTATCTAAAATAATACAAAGTGTTATCTCAAATATCCTTTTGGAAGAGATATACACTACAAACGATGGCCATTTAAACAAATCATGGAAGCTTATTGCAAATGCAAGGGAAATACGAGCACTTGGATTCGAAAAGCAGAATGACTGCACTTCATATTTGTCTGATGCAATATCTACCCTCGTGAGTCATCTACACCTACATTCTACTTTATTTGTATGTTCCTATTGGTTGTTTGATATATCAATTTCTTTTCTTATGAGTTGAAAATATGTATTGAGCCAGTGTGACCACAAGAAGAACATCGATGGTGATGGTTCAATCTGTCTTCTATTAGCAGAGGCTTATGGATTACGTGCACTTTGTAATCAAGAGGCAAAACCAAACAAAGAGGTACTACGTCATCAATGTTTTGAAACCCGGTTTGGCCGACCGATCGAACTGGTCGGAAGACCAGTCGAACTATGAGCGGCTTAACGTCCAAGTCAAACTCAGTCAAACCCGGCCAGGTCTCCGATTCTTTGAATAGTCACAACCGGTCCAATTTTCAAAATTTTATGAATTGGTAATCTCTACTCTATTCATCAAGAATTCTTAACGGCATTCTAATTCTTTGAACCTTTCATCGAAGAAATACAAGTGCGAAAAGAACTTAAAGAGCATTTTTTTTCGATTAGTTTCCTGTCCTTATTGAAGCTCTTATTGTCCTTGAAAACTGCATTAACAACCAAACTCTTGAAACCGAACCTTACACTCTAAAACAACTTTTGGAAGCATTATCTCACTATCTTATTTGCGCTAATGCACTTAAATCTCCCCACGACACCCATATATAAAAGATGGCTTAGATTTGTATAAATTATACATATATATATATATATATTATATCAGAAAAGCACGAAACTTTCCCTACACGGTGTCCTTTTCTTTTATTCCCGATTCTTTTGTACCTCGATCTTTTTACTTTTCACATCGGCGAACACACCTTGAGACACGATGGCATCTTTAGGTGCCACACTACTTCCACTCATCAACAAGGTCAAAGAACCCTCATATAATCTCTCATCCATTCATCAATAATTCTTAACGACACTCCAATTCTTTGAACCCTTGATCGAAGAAATACAAGTGAGCAGACTCCTGATGATTACCGGGCATCACTTTCTATGCTCGAGCAAATCCAGTCGTGGCTTGGGTATATATAACAAACTATTAATAATCTATTTATTTATATTGTACGATTGAACATTAACAACTTAATTAATAGGAAAGCGTGGGTATTCATTTATTTTAATATAAGAATTGAACATTTACAACTCAATGGGAGTGGGGTGAGTTGAAACTACTGTCATATTTGTATTACAACCGGTCTATTTTTCAAAATTTTACAATTTATTAAGCACAAATTCTTTCTAATTTTTTCTTTTAATTAATATTACATAAAAATGTGTGCAACCCGTGACATTTGATCATGGTTTCGCCCTTGTTCACATTATTACTTTGAACTGCATCGTATACTCGATACCCACTCTTATGTGAACCATAAACCAATCCAGACTTTAGATTCACCAAATAGCACATATCATCTGGATCAACCATTATGACAAGTAACTCTAGTTCTTGAATTGCATCTAGCAATGTGTCTGCACATTAAAGCAACTTATCATAAAACTCAATTTCATATTCAAGACTTAGTAATTTCACCACAATTTTAAAATATTTACTTCAAGGTAATTAGTTTTTCAAGTTAAAGAAAAAGAAATATATAAAAAAAGATAGACCGATGATCGTACCTTATCCACCATGGTTAAACAGATGAAGTTACGGCTAAACCTAACCAAAAACACTTATCTTTTAAATCAACCACAAGTCTAATGAATTGAAATTTCTATTGTTTCCATAAAAAAGTTTATTGTATCGACTATAAACTGACATGTGATATTTTCATTTTCTTCAGAATTTATGGACTTTCAACTAGTTGCAATTGATGTACACGATGATGCAACTGATGTTCATGGGGACAGTGGCGCGACGGTGCACGACGACGGTGGTTTTTCACTACGATGACAACTCAATTATTCATGACCACAACGACAAAGGGTAAATTGAATCGATGAAAATGAACATTTTACCGATTAAAGAGATGATAACAACGTTGTAGAATGTATGTTTGAAAAATTGGTGTGTAGAGGAGCTCCAGTGAATTAATAATTCACTGCGACGATGATGAGTGACAAATACGATAGTGTCTGATATGTCAAAAGATATACGTTAAGTGACTAAACTACTCCTCCGCCCAAAATACATTAAAAACTCAAATTCTTTTTAAAAGACAAATTTGAACCATAAATTTGCTTGATCTAATTGTTAGTATTCATTCTTCCATTCTCACAATATATGGTATTCTCAAGTGAACCTTACTAATTACGTTAAAGAGTGTATCTCTACAACATACCTCCAATTATTGAGATTTTAGAAAGATAAATATATCCAACAATAACGTACGTGCGTACGTCCTCATGTTGCACATTGGAAGTTTTAAGGATGCAATAATCATCGTATTCTTTTACTAACAAATATGTTACCATTGGATTCCATTAATAATCGAAAGTGCAAGATCTTTAAAAGTGAAAGATATCACTATTAAAATGCGAAAGTATAACATAATAGATTAAATATGCAATTGGATAACCGTAAGAACTGTGATTGAGATTTTTGAATGTAACAACTAAAAATCAAGATATAAAACGATCACATTTTTGTTTATGACCAAGTATATTTTGAAACAGATTATATTGAATGTTGATAAAAACAAACAAAAGAAAACATTACACTTGATGGTAAATATAGCAAAACTCATGATTCTTTTAATTCTATACTCCAACATGGTGCTATTATGCAAAAGTCTAAAGGCAGAGAATGATATATATATATATATATATATTTGGGCATCAACACATTTCACTATAAACCAATTTTTACAACAATTAACTTTTATTAATTGAAAATAATATACAAATACAAGTGATATTTTTGGACTTCACATCAACAAAGTTACTAGCCTTTCTCGTCTACCGTCTACACACATGCACAATACCACATAAATCTCAGTATTTCAATCATACATCCAAATGATGCTTTTAGAAATCCTCAATCATACATCGGACATACCAAAAAGAAGATGATCAACCAAGCCCAACTCCCAATAACTTCATATAACCATATTCAAATTCAATAACTAAATTACAAAAATATATATTGACAACTATTCAATGTCTTTCCACAAGAAAAAAATAATCCATATGCTAGTTATGGTTTAAATTGTGAAGTGGTAAAATTGCACTTCTTGTATGCCCAAATGAAAAGAACCCTCTTCTAAGTCTATAATTATTATTATTACTACTACTAATACCACATCTATCATTTACTTCAGTTACATCTACATGATTCATTGAATTTCTTTGTAAAATTTCTTGAACAGCCAAATAAAGTTGTCGATCCGAGGCCGAATCCATAGAAAACGATCTTCGAATCGGTCGAATCAAGAATTGATCATCATCGTCATCATCACCTTTTCTTCTAGTACTCACATCAATACATTCATCTCCCATACTTGAAATATACCCATTTTTTCTTCTTATTTTCTTCCCCATTTTTTTAACAACCGATTCTTCGTTGTTTTCTTCGATAACATTTCTTCTATCGCCAACATTAGTACTTCCAACATCTCCATTACTTAATTCAATAACAACAAAATCTTCTTCATTTCTAACAACTTGTGGTGATTGATCTTGTAAAGTAGTAAAATGTGAAGGTATTGAAATGGAAATACTATTCCTACAAAGTGGACAATTTGGATTATTTTGTAACCAAACATCAATACAATCTATATGAAAAAAATGAGCACAATTTGGTATCATTCTCAACTTCTCATTAGCTTGAAACTCACCAAGACAAACGGCACATTCGTTATTATCGAAATCATTTTCTTTTTGAAACTGAAAAATGGGAATTGATCGAATAACGGATTCATGTAAACCTTTAGGCTCAGGAGTAGTACTAATTGGGACAAGTGGTTGATGGTGGTCTCTATTTCGGGAAAGTGAAAAGCGACGTAAGATATCGATTCGGTGCCAATTTAAACAACATTTTATGACAAAAATGTAGTAAAAGACTAGTAGGAAAATGGTTGCAAAGATTCCAATAATGGCAACAGCTATGATTGGGAAACTTGCATCAGAGGAATGTGGTGATGTAGATTGTGAGGTTTCATGAATCATTTTCTAGATTTGAAAGAATTGAATCAAATATGTTTTGTTTTTGTTTTACTTGTTGTTTGGATGGAGGTTTATGGAGATGGGTGTGATTGGATCTTGATGAATAGGAGCATCCTGAAAGAGATAGAAAGAGGTAGACAGATTTATGAGAATTTAAATATATTTATACACAGACACATAGTCATATACATATGCATATTATATTTATACAACTTAATAGTAATACTAGTAAATTATAAATATATAAAAATGATGTGTACGAGAGAGACTCGAGTAGGGTTGGGGGGCTACGACTTGGTGTTGCCCAACGTATTAATTTTATGATTCAGAGAAAAAGGTAATTAATGTGTGAAGGGTCAAAGGTAACAGGTTTGACTATTATTGTTCCAATCATTCGGATAAACTTTACTTACTTGAGGAAAAATATATTATTGTTTAAGTGGTAAATATTTACGCGTACAAAATAAATAAAACGATTATATTATTATTATTATTATTATTATTATTATTATTATTATTATTATGTTTGTTTTGTATTGGTTTAGTCTCTCTCGTGTTCGAGTTTTTAGGGAAATCGTTGTTTTTCTTCACATTGGTATGTTGTAGTCTTTTAGCTAGTTATTACTATTTTTTAATGAATTTATTATTTATGATAAGAATCTTTTAACCACATTTAAGTTCGTGATAATAAACTCGAGACGTTTAAGCTTGAATATTAACAATCGAAAAGCATTAATTAATTAATTAATTAATAAATAAAATATGACAATAATAAATGTAGTTGGTAGAATATGTAGCAGGTATCCAATGAAACAAAGTTTTGGTTGGCAAACAGAAATTAAATAAGTTTTGTAGGAGTACTATATTTCCTCGATTATTGCAGACATGCACAGTGTGGCAGCAAATATATTCATTATGCAGTTGGCAAACTTCGCAAACAAGTTTATTTATAATTCCGTCAAACTTTTTATATAAAAAACTAGTCGATTCAAACCATAAGATATGTAAGTCTATAACTAATTAATCAGAATAAAATGATCTTGATATTGAAATTTTTAACGTTATAGTTAACGATCAAATTTTTATGTAGTCGTAAACCAATAACGATCAAATAATTAAGGATTTTGTTAAATATAACCGTAAGGTTCTACTATAAACTAATTAAGGATTTTATAAATTCCACCCATTTAATAATTATAGATTTCCATCCATGAGTGTTATGTCATCAGTACAGCTCATTCAATTCCATTCACATTTTAGATAAGATTAAGAAATGAAAAATGGTCCTAACATCTTGATCTAATTCTTTAAAAAGCTAAAAGGAACGAGTATACGCTACACCCATGAAAGTGGTTAGCTTTGGTTTGAATACAAACTTGAGTAAAGTTTGATTGTTATAAAAAAGACAACAAGAATCCATTATCATGATCCATTGTTAAAGGTCAATAATCATGAAAGCCAAAACACAAGGAAAAATAGTCTTTAACAAGAGTCTCACTTGGTGCACATGCAACCTACATTTGTTGACTTATTGATTTCTTTGGGCCCATGTGATCTAATATGACCTCCTTAGAAAGTTAAGCTTTTATTGCCCTCCATGGCTCCATTATCATATTTCCAAATTCAAATGCAATTCCCTTTTAAGCTTGTTTTATAAGCAAACACTTTATTGTTTAATTATTGATTCATTTCTAGAAAAGACACTGGCTTTTAGCTAAATCCAACTGTCCGCAATATACATAAATTCATGGACATACTTGATTAATCTTATTCTTAGCAGAATCGTTAGAACTTATTTGAATTTACAATAGACATAAACTCGAAGTTTTGACTTGTAACACGTCAAACCATGGGAGATTTTATTGTACCGAAAGAGTTCCATAACACCACTAATTTTCAATTTTATTTAAAGAAGTATAAAAGGGAAGAATCAAGAGTGTATTTAGTTGTAAAAACTTTGGAACAATTTTTCAATAAATTTTTCTAAATAACCAGGAAATTATAAAACATATTAAAATGGTTATTTTTCAAAACAATGGAAAGCTCGTTTTTCTATTATTTAGGTTGTGTTTGGTTCACGAAATTGATTAAAATGTGATGAAATTAGAATTGAGATTTCACTTCTTAATTTGTTTGATTGAGTAATTAATAAAGTTAAAATTCATCAAATTCTTTCCACTAAAAGAATTGAAATTCTTTTTTCTTTAATGAATTTCAATTTCTTTAAAAAAATTCCGCGAACCAAACACAACCTTTTTATAATTACAAGCAGGAAAACAAGGTTTCTTACCATTCCAACTTTCTTCTTTACAACTCTCCTTCAACTATGTTTAGAATTTTTTAAAACCTTTTAATTTTACCTTATTTGAAGATCAATTTTTCGAAATGGAAAATACAATAAAATTTAACACATTTTTGACATTTTCAAAATGTTTTTTAATACAAAATACATTTTTTTTTCTTGAAAAATTATAGGTGAGATTTTTTTAAAAAGAATTCACAACTAAACACTCACCCCAGTAAGTAGTGATCCAATCCAAAAATTCAACGCCAATGACCCTGAAAATATTTTTGTGGAAAATGGCCTTCCATTCTGCCATGATCTTGGTTGTGGAATTAGAAACGTTGTACAATGACTTTTTGTCTATTTTCTATTTCTATTTTGTGTTTTAACATTTAACAATTAGCGTTACAGGAATGCGATGTATCAAAACGTTCAAAGAATAATATATTTATTATTTATTTATTTATAATTGTAATATGTCCAATTATAATCCTAAAATTCAATCTGGAATATCCTGAAAATATTAATTGACAACATAAAAGCGAAACTAAACACTTTTCTACTAAAAATCCAACTCTACGTTCACTTTTATAATGTAATATAAAAGACAAACATACCAAATCTTAGCTATTCACCAACAGTAACTGTGATTCCACAACAGTGTGTTAGTAGTTGTAACAATTCCATAGCAACAACGATGCAGTAACAATGCTAAAATACAACTTTCCACACCGGTCAATTGGTTCTATAGCAAGGGTGTTGCTAAACTAAATAAAGTCATTCTAACGTCATGATTGGCGAACGAGCATACGGGAATTTAAACTTATTTTTTCTATAAGTTATAGTTTCTAGTATTGTTTGGTAAAAAGAATTTTAAGAGATCATTGAAAAATAAGCTATAGAAAAAATAAGTTAGTAAAAGTAACTTTTAAAAATAAGTTAGAAGCTTATGACATGAGAAATTATATAATATAATTATTTATTTTGTGTTTGTTTGTCTCGTTATTTCAATTCACATGTTTATTCCATCTAATTATGACCAAGCTCATATAAAAAAAATAAACTTCTTACTTTCTTGTTTAAATATAAGCTCTAGCTATAACTTTTTAGCTCTACCTGCAATCTAATTTTACCAAAAGCATTTTAAAAAAACAAAAAAAAAAAAGGTAAATAGTTTTTCTTTTGAATTGGGCCACATGGATATATTTTCCCATAAAAAGCTACATATGACTATATGAGACTATTTGTAATTAATCATAACCCCATATGGGCTTCAAAGATCAAGTGATAAAAAGACATAAAAAAGCCCAACTAATACCCATGCTTCATACTACATATATTGAGCCTTAATTATTCCCAATAATTAGCAACTAGGCAACTACACATTAACCCTTGAATCAGTTTCCCTCCCAATTCCTCATGATCGCCTGCTTCAAAAACCAACGATCAAACTACTGGACTGCCTACTCGCGTTGATTTTGTCTCTCCGGTGAGTCACGTAATTGTAGTTTTACCTTTTCCATACCACTCTTACAATTTCACTCAGGAATTTGTTTTATTATTAGGTAACTGATATTGATAGTCGTTATTTTGCTTTATATAGTATTGTACTACAGATTAGGCAGTAGTATTTGATTCTGACATATATTGTGATAATATTGAGGTTCTTTAAAAAAAAGGACAATATAGGTCTTTTAGGTTTAAATCACAAGTTCGAATAACCCCCTAGGTTCAAATTTAGGATAATCAGAATTAGTAACTTAATGCAGAGATGACTCGAATCTCCCTTGCTTTCTGGGTTCCCGATATTGTGTAAAAAAGAAGTGATTCAAATCGTTGCTATATGGCTCCTATTTCAATCCTTTTTATTTTCATTTGAATGTCATATGAACAAATCATTATTATATCCAAGTAACAAGAATCGATGTTAACAAAGATCAATTTTTTCCAAAGAAAACAGAAACATAAAATTTAGTCGCCATTCAACTATACTTGACATAGCATTATAGAGTTTGGGATACATGAACGATGTGACATGATCTCAAAATTAACGACCAAATTTGTTTAGCGGATTCTCTCCACCAGGTTTCAAAAAATGCCTTCATAGTTGCCTGTGTTTCAAGAGTAAAAGAAAACACTACAGAAATGCCTGACATGTCTTTCATTTCTGTTTTTATGATATCAGCTAAGTTTGCAGTTATCATAACACCAAAAAAGTTGCAAAACCTCAAGTTTCCACCACCCCATCACATGACAAATATACAAACTCCAAAGTAAACCGAATCTTTAGAAAATCCAAAAGAAAACCGATTACATATCCACGGCCATACGTTTGTACAACACGGCAGGTAACCTTGGTGTAGCGACAGCTTCTAGAGGAGTCCGCATGTACGTCACCAACCCAGGGTTTTCTGACATATCAATTTCTTCAGGGCTCAACCCGTTAGCCGGAGCCCATGAGAAATGGTGTAAAAGGTGACCCAACATAGATGTCACCAAATTAATACCTAACTGAGCACCAGGACAGACTCTCCTTCCAGCACCAAATGGCAATAACCGATAATCGTGTCCTTTCATATCCACATCCTCTTCAAGAAACCGCTCTGGACGAAACTCTAGTGGATTTTTCCATGTGTCAGGGTCTCGGGCCACAGCCCAAACATTTACATGCACGTTTGAGCCTTTAGGAATGTCAAATCCACCAACTTTGACATTTGCGTTTGCTTTGTGAGGGAGCATTAGTGGGGTTGGAGGGTGCAACCGTAATGCCTCTTTTGCTACACATTGAAGGTATGGGAGGTTAGAGAAGTCAGGCTCAGTGAGCACACGTTCATATCCAATCACATTATCTAACTCCTCTTGGGCTTTTTGTTGCACCCTAGGGTTCTTGATTAGCTCGGCCATTGCCCACTCAACAGAAATTGCGGTTGTGTCCATTCCAGCTGTAATCATGTCCTGTTCATACATCAAAGACATTTAAATCAGCCTTGTATACTTCAGAGCAGAGAACATATGCTTTTACAGGGTGTTTGGATGTGCATAACTAAATAAAGGTGTCAATTTCGACCTGTACTTATGTATGGATCATTTTAGACTACTTTTTATCTCTAATGGGTCAAATGGATATAACAAAAATAAATATAAATTAGAAGGACGGGTTGAATGGGTCAAAATGATAAAAATCTTGTAAATCCTTTTATTCAAAAAATTTGATTACCTTCTAAACAACGCAAGCTTTGCAATCATGGTAATTGACATACTACTTAATTATAAATAAATAAATAAATTTCTTGGATAAAAAAGTTGTATGGGTCAACCCAACATGACGAGCTATTTCAACTCCTACTAGCACTCATCTGTTCGACCCGTTACCCAATCCGCCCGACTTACCTATTTAACCACCTAGAATAATAGGTCATGTCGCAATTACTCCTTATCAGATCACCCAAGTGATATTTAGATAATTGACATTTATTTCAATTTTTATCCTTATTAAAACAATTCTTTACCTTATTATCCAGTTTCAAACACTTAAAACATTATCATTTGGCCTTAAATTGCAGTAATCAGCTAATAGGCACATACAAACATATAAGAAAGAGCAGTGATAGATACCCAAAGTAGGCCGATAACCGTGTCATCACTCAAATCATACTGCTTTTGAAGAGTGAGCAATGCATCAACAAAATGTTGCTTGGTTCCGCCACTTTTCAAACGAGCAGCAGTGTGTTCCTCCATAATGGCTCTTGTTAAACGATCACGACGTTCACCATGCTTAGCAAAAGCCTCTTCTTCCAGCGGGAAGAACCAACGCAGCCATGGAATGTGCTCTGCCATGGCTAAAGATCCACCAAGTTTTAATCCGTTTGCAACAATGGCCTTGAACTCTTTCCCTTGCTCGTCTATCACGCCTTCAGAGTTGACAAACCGTTTCCCGAATGCAAGCCTTGTAATGTTGTTGAATGCTACTGCTCCTAGGTAAGTTTTCACTAGTAAATTCTTCCCAATCTTATCTGTACAAGCACAATGGTTGATGGTTGAAAAAACAAAACTGTAAGAATCTATCAAAGTTTATGTGCATTTTTAATTGATTGTGACCATTTCGGAATTCTGAATGTTCAAGGTCTTAGAATAAATTTGTCAACTTTTCAAAGAGAAAAAAAATAAAAAGTAAAATTAAATGATTATTCATCTTAATATTTTAATTGGTCTCACAATTATTATCCACCATTAAAAAGATAGTTATATACCGCAGTAGTTTTAGTACTTTACCTTTAATTAATTATACTCTAATGGTTTTCCTATCTGACCATTTAAAATGTATGGATAGAAATGATATTGAAAGAATTAATTAAGTATTAAATTAATAACAAATATTTTAAAAAGTTAATGTCCCAACCAATAAGAGCGATATTATAGTACTCTACCTTTAATTAATTCCTACCTCTGCCCCCACCACCTTCTATACCAATAAGAGCGATATAATAGTACACACCCCATTAGTATTAAATTAAAAATTATCACCCAAAAAGTAAAATAAAACACTTCTAATTATTAAAAAAAAAAAGACACTAAAATGTGTACGTCTTTAACCCAATATATCATAGTTTCTTGTAACTTGTTTGTCATGGACCCATGGGTTTGAGTCTCTTTATAAGCATGAGTATCATATTTATCAGTTTAACATATAAAAAAAAAGCCTGAACTTACCAGGATGTGTACAATCTTTAAAGATAGATTCCACCATAGCAGTAACTTCATCTTCTCTAATAGGTCTAAGAGCTTCAAGTCTCTTAGGTGAAAATAATTCAAGTGTACAAACTTTTCTCACTTTAACATAATGTGGTCCATAATCAGCCCAAATCAAATCCTGCCCATCTCGACTAAATTTCGCAGCTGATCTACTCCTATGTCGATCCGCTAATTGTTGGTCTTTTTCCTTTAGCACTTGTTTAGCCAATTCACTATTCGTTACAACAACGTTAAGTATTGACCCAAACCAAACGGATATAATGGGACCATATTGTTGTGCCCATTCAGCGTAGCAACGAAAACGTATGGGCTTAACGTCGTAGAGGTTACCGACTATTGGCCATGGGCGTGGGCCCGGCGGGAGGTTGAATCGGAGACGTTGATAGAGTGTGTAAAATAGGAAGATTATGGTGAAGGAAAGGGGAAGGAGTAGGAGGGTCATGGTGGTTGGCATGTCAGATGAATTGTATGTGGAAATTGTTATTTATAAGAAACATGAAATGTGAAGTTGTTAATAAGAAAAATGAAATAAGGAGTTGGTGAAGGGTACTTTGGTAATTTTAGTGGAGAATTGGGTGAGGTTGGTGAAGGGTATTTTGGTAAAGTGTTGTTCTTGATCATTGTATAAGATGTCAAAATGTCAATGTCAGTTACAGTTTGTACGATATGATAATTTGTGTTTAAGTTCTATATGATCTAGACTAGATCGGCAACGCTATGAAAGAACAAATGAAAAATAAAAATTATTACTAGGTAGATGAATTGATCAAATTACAAATATGTTGAAATTTGTTTAAAATGATCTTTTAAATCTTTCTGTTTCAATTTTTTGTTTTATTATTTAAATAAATAAATAGTTTTGGATATATTAGAGCAATCCCAACGATACGTCGATTGAAACCGATGACACGACGTTGTCAATTTAAAAAGTTTTGCCAACAGTTGAAAATTTTTAAAACAAATATCTTTCTATCAAAGAATTTAATTAGTGTAATGTTTTTATCAAGGTTTTGAAAATCGGTCTGACCGGTCAAACCGGAAATAACGAGAAAGTCGGTCGAAATGAAACCGGTTATGGACCACCTTTGACCAAGTCAACAACCGCCGGTCGGACCGGGAACCGGCCGGTCAAACCGGAACCTGGTTCGGACCGGTTTTTGATTTTTTATTTTTTTTTTCTAAACCGAAATCACATAGGTAAACTTCCAAATTAGTAAGTCAACCGTGATCAAGTTGGAATTACTTTGTGTCCTTGGCTTAGAATATATAGAAGGCCATGGTAAGCTTTGGTTTGTCTTGCCACCAATGTGGGACAAATTCAACAGTAAAGAAAAATAAACACAACAAAAATGCCTACCCCATGTTTTGAACCTCTAACCTTATGCTTGTTGAATGATTTGATTGCCAAACTAATCTAGCTATTACTTTATGATATTGTTGTAATTATTACTATTTTCTTACTAGTTTGTAAATGGCTATTTTAATAATTTTTTATATAGTATTTTTTTTTATTATTATTTTTACAATCCTATAATAAGTTCATAGTCATTATATGTTTCATTTCAAAATATCATAATATATAATTGTAGTTTTAAAAGTTTGAGATATACATTTTGAAATGTCATATATTTTCACTTGTAATTTGGATTAAATCACAGTTTTTTTCTTTTGACTATTGTATATTTTTCAAGATCTGTTTGTGACAAACTTTCAAAGGGGGTTTATTCTAATAAAGTTATAAAAAGTTAAGAAAAGTAAAAAATAATTATAAAAAGTCATAGAAAGTCATAAAAAATTTGTAAAAACTCAAAAAGTCAAGGAAGTCAAAGACCGGTCCAACCGGTCCGACCGGAACCGGAAGGTCGACCGGTCCGACTTAAAAACCGGTTTTCAAAACATTGGTTTTTATTTTAATTATTGTGTTTTGAATATGTAAATTAAATAATGTGTACGGATTAGAAGTAAAAACTGACCAATAATAGTGATCAGTCAATTGTTAATCAGTTTTAGTAAGTTTTAATCAACTATAAAAACTGAGTTAGTAGAAACTGACCAGTCAATTTTCGTCACAATCAAAAAAATATCAAATGATTTGAACACTTCTTTACTCGCCTTATAAAATCACATGTTTGACCCAATACTGTTTCACATATTACACAAAGTGGTTTTGCTACTTTTGTTGATTATTTGGTGACGAGGTTATATAATTTACAAGATTTTTCTGTTTTCAATTTAATTTAAGTTGTTGTCAACTCCCGTGGACAGTACTACTTTGTAAGTGAAAAGGCATAAATGATAACGACATTCATTAGATCTTCATCAAATTCTTAAGATATGCATTATTACTTGGTTTACTTATAATAGTTTATACATGTTCAAAATTTTTAATACTAACCTCGATTAAAACTGATTAATATTTTTAATTTCCCATATATAAAATTTCAATCTTAAAACCATTGGACCCATAGTTATAAGAAACTGACAACAAAGGTGTATATGATTATATGGGCCACTTTCCCACCAACCCATCACCTAACTTATGAAGTCCAAACACGCCTTTGATAGTGCGCAAGGGAATCAGAATGATTGTGATGCACAGGGAGTTGGTCGTGTTGGTAATCAATGGCTTAGTTTGTGGTCTATGTGGGTTCCGATGATCGATATGTCCATGCGGCCGGTGTTGGTGAGAGTTGCGAATGGTAGAGATATTTTTCTAACGAGTTGTCACAAGTTCTGTAGTTTTTCGTATTTTGCAAATTTTGGTGCATAAAGTTTTAAAGTTATATATAGAAGAAATAAGTATCGACTTGTAAAATGGTTTAGTTAGAGTTTTGGAAGTTAACACTAACAAAGAATTATAATGGTCATTTAAGATCAAGATTGATTTAAGCAACATCAGCTTATAAAATTGAACGGCTCTTTTGACGTTTTCGTTGTTTTTTCAGACTTTTTAGTAAAGTCCGTTGACTATCGATGTTATGGACTATGAAGTATCAATACTATCAAACATGGGTATCTTCTTCTTGGTACCTGGTATATTACTAATGAAATTGAAATTGAAATTAAACGTTTTGTATTTAATGGGCTGGGCCTGGGCCAAACTTGGTGGGAGAAACCGACTCATCAACATTCCACATAATAATATCAGACATTCAGACTTAAATAATTAGCACTATAACAGTACATACTTGTAGCACGTTAAAGTAGTTAATTAATTAGCAAACCAATACTCATTCTTCTTTACATTAAAGAGCACCATATTTTGAATGGATAAAAACACTAAAATGTTATGAAGCAGCAAGAAAAAAATAAATAAATAAATAAAATAACCGCAAAAAAGTTTACATTTCATGAATAGATCTCTTTCGCAAGATTTAGTCGAACTTTATAAGAAGATGGGAAAAAATAGAGTAAATTTTAAGAATAGCCCATATAATATACATGAATTTATGAAAATCGTTACTCGACTTTTTTTATTTTTACTATCAATTTAAAAGGTTTACTTTCGTGTAATAAATTATCTATTTACCACTTGAAATAACTAAATACTCTAACATCTTCGTTGTTTTTGTTTTTAAAAATAATGAATAACAAATTGATTAAGAGTATTTTAGTTATTTCAAGTGCGTAGGAACCAGTTACAAGCCACAAATAATTATTGTGAATTGATGACTCGTAAAAAGAAAAATTCATAACGATTTTTTAAATCCGTGTAAATTACATGAAACATTCATGGAGTTTACTGGGAAAAATGATTTGGCAAAAGCGTTTTGTTTAAGGAAGATTCTAGCTATATTTGAGAACTAAAATAAATCCAAATATAATTTGAAAACGACAACAAAAGGATTAAGATTATTCACAATCACCTCCGATATATGTATGCGAGATATTATTATGTACAATCAAAGATATATACAACGTTGCTTTCAGCAAGAGTTGAACTCATAATCTTCTGGGGTTAATGCGAAAAGCCCACCGTGTGGAAATTATTAATCAAAACGAACTATGTATCATCTGTTATGTAATGGATTGGCACCTGTCATGACCTTCCTCTTATAATCAACAAATACATCTCCTTCATCACCATAAGCATCATCATTATCATCTTTCTGCCACTTGAAACTAGAAGTTGTAAGTTCATTAGGTGATGGGGTAGACCCTTGATCAACGGATGATGATGATGATGAAGCCTCAAATTGTAGCATCAGCAAGAGGAGAGAGAAGCAGATAAATGGTGTTGTTGATGTACCCATTTTCGTGTGTTTTCATTACTAGTTTCTTCTGGTTATATAGGCTTGGAAAATGGAGTGGTTTTGTGGGTTTTCAGTTGAAAGGACATGTTAAAGCCCTAAGGCTAATTCGTTTTTCTTATATGTTTTTGAGTTGTAAATAAAAAAGAATTAAATGAACAATAACCGAATTAACCGACAAAATCAAAGTGAATCGATAAAAAAGAATATTGGATAACCGATTGTTCAGTTTGTAGATTTTGTTTCACAAAAGTATATGTTTTGGTTAACTGAATTAATGAAACCGAATCAAATACATATATAAGTTATCTAAATTGTTTTTCATCATATGTTTTTTCATATTTGGGTCATCTTACATTTCTTAAATTATGTGGTTTTATGTAGGAGGCTAATAAAAATAGATGTTGTGACATCTACTATTTTGTTTCCAATTATCAGATACCGGAGTAACATTTACAGAAGACAAAGGGGAGGTGTTTAGCCAGACTAATCTAGTGAGAATATAGTGGCAATATTCTTGATAAATATGATGATGTCTAAAAAAACGTACAAATCTTGGGAAAATATTATGCCTTCCAAAATCATCATCTTAAAGACCCCTTCTCCTTTGCTTTTCTTTTTGCTTGCCATCACATTGAATTATGATTACATGATAAGACGTTTTTTGCTACTTTTGCTTTAAATGTAGACATGTGCTTATATCTATAACTATAATATAACTATAGGGCTACTAAATATACTCGTTTGATAAGAAAAATATTATTTTGAAAACTGTGATACTGCATTAAAAATTTAGAGTTACTGTTTAAACACCCCTTAAGGTGTGACGTGATTAACACATACACACAAATATAACGGGTAATGGGACTGGCACGCATCCACGTACACTCACACAGGGTATACATCAAGGAACATTAGGGTGTTCATTTAGAATATCCCTTAAACCTTATGTCATGTGAGTAGTTGACTAATAAGATTAATAAAAAAGTTAGTACATTCAACTAAACCTTAAGTTTATATGCATGTTGTGTTAATGCAAACGTAAATTTGTATAATGTATTTTAAAGTTGTACAAATGGAGTTGTACAAATGGAATTTGATTGTTTGATTTTTGGTTTGTTTTATAAGACTATCGCCTTTGAATTAATGCTCTGGGATCACAACACTAACCAATTTTGGACCCATGGGTAGTGAGCACACCTGCTTGTCAAATGGGTATGCAAATACATTTTCAAGTGAGATTTTTTTAGAGCTTTGTAATGTCAAAAGATAAAAATAAGAGTACTACAATAGGCAAGACATTGATTGATGCTTGGGCTTTTGGCCTGATTGGTGGTATGCCTAATGGCCAGCAACTTGATGGACAACATGCTACAATTACATTAAATTGAACCAAACTAGCAAAAATATTCATCTTCAATGTACCAATACATATACAAATTTTATTTTTGGAATTACATATATATATATATATATATTTGGAAATGTAACTAAAAAGAAAAATGATTGATATGTCTAATCATTTATACATAATGATAGATAGAAAAAAATTAATAAGTGAAATCTACTTATCATGTATTGTGTAGATTAAAAATATTTTTAAATTTATTTATTAGACACGACCAAAATTACTCATAATTAACCTTGTTCATATAAATGATAGTTAGAGAATCATTTAGAAAATAGCCTCTTCATAACTGAACCATCGGATTAGCCTTTTCATTCACTATACATGGGCGCGTAAATCATTTTATTTTTGGCATATGACAACTAAAACAAATTTAAAAGTAAACCACCACACGTGACAACTACGTGATGACTCATACAAAACAATGTGATGACCGCTTCTACTCACCTATATAATACATTTCCCTCCATTTTAAAAGTTTTAAAATAATTTTTTAAAAATTTAAATTTTCAACTTTGACTTTAAATATTTTTATTTGTGTTATATAATACTTGATACAAAATATATGAATGAATTGAGTTTTAAATATATTTTCACTGGTATAACTTTTATCAAATATTATATAACGCAAACAAATATACTTAAGATCAAAGTAAAAAAAGAAAAACTTCAGAAAATTAAAATTGAACTATTATTTTAAGGAGTACTATTTTATTTTGAAAGATCATTCTACAAACTATATAACCTTGATATAACATAGATCACATAAATATATACATCTCCTATGAAATTGTAACACTTGAACTTTTTATTTCTATTTTAGTTTATAATTTATTTTAAAATGTATATTTAATTTAACACAACTTTAACACACTAAACATACGTAACGAAAGCATTTACAATAACACTATCAATTTTAAAAAAATTTAAATAAGGTCGTGATGCGACACTTCATGTTGAAGTGCAACTTGAGCTCAAATACTCCACCCAAAGGCTAATGTTACTTAATTGTGACGCAACATATATAGTTGCTTCATGACGAACTATATTTTTTGTACTTACTCAAATTTTGACGAACACATACCCATTCCAATTTTGCATGACTAATACAAAATCAACTCCAACACTTGAAAGAACTGCACTTGACACATAAATACGACAAAAAAATTTTCAAAGGTTCTTAACCCATTTCTACATTATAAGGGTAAATTCGGCCCCTTACAAAATAACTATTTGCAACATATAAAATAAACATTATATAACAAAAGCATGAATATTCACATTTCACCACCTCTAAAATCAAAAGGTGGTCATTTCGACCCGTGTGACTAAAACAAAACTTATACAATGAGACTTTTACTACATCACACGTACATAATCTCAACATACAAGTTTGACCCATGATATCATAGTAACATCCCAAAGTGTTTATATATTACTCTTTTTTCAAAATGCGTTTTAAGATGCAAGTAGCACATGTAGCACATCAAAATGGGTGTATATTACATATAGAGAAGGTAAATAGAGGACTCGTTACCAACCAAAAACGCATTCCACCATTAGCATCTCATGGGCCTTTTGCCCAAGTAACCCCTGGGTCCACTTGTCTCACTTACCCCATAAATAGAGGTGTACAAACCCGGTTAAAATCGAAAACCGGTTCGGGTTCAATAACCGAACCGGTTATTGGGCCCAAAAAAAAAACCGGTTATTTTAAAAACCGGTTATTAACCGAACCGGTTTGGGGTATTAAAAACCGAAACCGATCCTAACCGGTTATAACCGGTTACAAACCGGTTAGGGTTGAAAAAACCGGTTATAACCGGTTTTTCCTATATAATTCCCCATTTTTCAGTTTTTGAGCGTTATAACTTCAGGAAACGTAAACTTCAAATTTTATTAAATAAACTCATCATATATTGTTCGAAAACACTAGTAATGGAAACATAAACTTAATAAACTCATTAAAGTTCAACTTTTATTAATATACGAACATTTTATATAATTAGTATTTTTTCTATATAATTCAACATTTTTTGATTTTGAGCGTTATAACTTATGAAAACATAAACTTCAACTTTTATTAATAACTTATGATAACATAAACTTCAACTTCGCATTACATTGTTCGAAAACACTAGGAAATGGTAACATAAACTTAACAATTAAACATACTTCAACTTTTATTAATATACGAACATAAAAGTTAATTCGTATAATTTGTTAATTCGTCGACATTGACATCTTCTTCGGAGCTAGCCTCGCGCGAAGCTTCATCGATTGCGATTTCTTCATCGGAAAGTGAGAATGCGATTCCCGTTTCCACCTCGACATCGTGTAAATCTTGTTCGTATTCGAGTTCACCTTCAAGACTTGAAATGTGTTGTATACGTTCTGCGGCGTCTAAGTGATCCTTCAAGCAAATGCACATCTCTAATGAGGCCGGTGTGAGTTTCGTTCTTCGTATAGATAATACCCTGCCACTAAGAGAAAAAGCGGATTCCGAAGCTACCGTAGAAGCTTGGACGGTTAGTAAATCTCGGGCCACGGAGGTTAGAACGGGAAACTGAGATCCCCGTCCTTTCCACCAAGCCAAAATATCAAAGTCAACGAATTCATGGGGTCCCATAGTGGCTAAAAAATCGGTTCCCGTATACCTCCCAAATTCGGTAGTCGATGGTCCGCCACCCTCACCCCTAGCCCGTTTAGTATTTTCTTGTCTTAAATTATTATATAAGTTAATCATCGGATCCCTTGAACTAGATGTAGTAAACGATCCGCTAGCCGAAGTTTGAAAAACATTTGTTTCACCATATTTTTGAAAATACACATTAAATAAATCGATAAAACTTTTCTTAAAATCTTTTTTTGCATTTGTTGCAAACCATGGGTCCGCTGCATTCAACTCCAAATTATTACTAATGGAGTCAATAAGTAGTTCAACCCCAGATACGTTCAAAGATGGGTTCAATGCGGCGGCACAAGTAATTGCCGGTGGTAATTCTTGAAAATATTTCCTTAGTTTTTCTTTCATGGGAATCACCATGGTTGCATATAAATCACCATAAAATTCATATTCACTTAGTTTTTCACACATTAAATAAATTTGATTTAGTACCAAATGAATTGTAGGATAATAAACACCGGATAATAAAGTTGTTGCTTCTTTAAAAACTTTGAGAAATTCGGTTAGTTTTAAAATAACATCCCAATATTCAACCGAAAATGGGCTAGCTTTACCCTTTCGTACAAGTTCATCATGAAAAATTTGTAAAGTTTGGCGTTGACGTAAACCACATATAAACATTTTATAAGTCGAATTCCATCTTGTAGGCATGTCCCAATTAGGGGTTAAAAAGATGGAATCCGTATCCTTACACAATTTCATATAATGTTTATATCTAATTTTACCCGAACAAAATACATCTCCCAACATATTTTTAAAAGCTTGTTTTATAAAATTTATTTGTGGCACCGCTAGTCCATCTTGCACAACCAAATTTATTATGTGTGCAACACATCGACTATGATAAAAAACGCCATTCAAAGGTGGTTGATATTTTAGGATTAGTCTTCCTACGGCGTTTGTATTATTACTAGCATTATCAAATGAGATTGAAAAAACTTTTTTTTCTAATTTAAACTCTTTTAATACATCTCGTAACATATAAAATAAATTTTGACCGGTGTGAGGATATTCAAAATTTTCAAAAGCAATCGTACGCTTCATCATTTGCCACGTTTCGGGATCAAGCCAATGTGCGGTAACACAAAGGTACGAACCGGGCAAACCATGAGGAGCCGACCAAACATCGGTTGTTAAGTTTACATTTGTAGATAAGTTTTCAAAACCATTTATTAGTTGTAATTTAGCTTTTTTCCATAGTTTAATACAATCACGTCTAAGAGTAGCACGACTAACTTGATTATATCTAGGTTGAAGGGTATTTTGAACTAACCTTGTAAACCGAGGGTTGTCGAAGTGGTTGAACGGCAAACCTTCTTGAATCACATAGCTTGCAAATTGTTCCCGACATCGCTCCACCTTGTATGTAAATAAACTACCATCTCGTGAAATAGATGATTGACCCACTTCCGGATTTGATTTTAGTGCACCACAAAACTTATCTTTATGTTGCCTCAACGTTGAGTTAGATTCGGCTTTCAAAAACTTTCCACAACGTTTACAATGAGCCTTAATCGACCCATCCGACAACAACACTTTGTCGTAATTACACCACACTTCTTGATTTCGTTTTGTTTCTAAAATTTCAACAATCGTCGGTGCATTTGAAGAACCAACACCGACGGAAGTTGAAGAACATTGAGTTGCCATTTGAGAATTGAGAGTGTTTGATTGTTGTGAGAAATGAGAACTTTGTATACGTTTTGTGAATTGTATATGCGTTTTGTGAACTTTGTAAGCGTTTTGAGAGAGTTTGAGAGTTGTGATTAAACAAAACTCAAGGTATCTATTTATAAGTGTTTTGGAATGGCAAAATGGTAAAAAAAGTGAAAAAAAACGGTCAAAATTGAAAAAAACGGGCAAAAAAACGGCTAGATAACGGATAGGAAAAAAACCGGTTAATAACCGGTTTTTAATAACCGGTTTGGAATAACCGGTTTTGTAACCGAACCGGTTAACTGGTCCAACGGCTAAAACCATAACCGGTTACTAACCGACGGTTTTTAATAACCGAAACCGGTTTTTGAAAAAAACCGGTTTTGGTCGGTTTCGGTTTCGGTTTTTTTTTCGGTTTCGGTTTCGGTTTCGGTTATTTTGTACACGACTACCCATAAACATAAAACCATAAGCTAATTGGTTAGTGAGATAACAGAATTAAACTATTCATGTTAAAGCATGCTTATAAATATGCTTTATACATAATGCTTTATACAGATTATTGGTTTCTACTTATCTATATTTTGATATTAATTTTGTTGTAAAATGAACTTTTCTCGTTATAATTTATTTTATAACTTCGAAATTGTGAAAAATACAAAAATAGGTTGGGGGAGGAATTTATTTGTAAAAATTGTTTTAATACCATTTATAAAAACAAAACGAAAAAACAACACGTTGCATAATAACATTCAAAATGTTTTTTTTTAACAAATTAACACTAAGTTTTACAAATTATCTTAAGAAATAGTAAATTGTCACGTAATTGACCAGTTATTTATGTTTGACTATTGTTAAAAAGGAAAATTTCCTGCGAATTTTCCCTTTTTACAAGTTTTTTTCCACAAAAATTGATACAGTATTATTATAAAATTTGACTTCTTATTTACTGAATTCAACTTTTCTTTTCGCGAAGTGCTGACTTTTTATGTTTTTTTCCTTCTTTTTTGGTATATTTGGCGAAATTATGATGTTTCCCAACTTTAATTTTTCCAAATAAGATGATATTTTTGTTATAAAAAATGCTTTTTTATTTTTATTAAATAAATTCGTAGTGTCTTATTGTTTTAATTTTCAGTTTTCAGTTTTCACACCTTGGTTTACTACCTCATTTGTGTTTTTGGGCCTAAAACCCTAAAACCTAGATTTGGTTCAATCCATCTTTGAGTTTGATCATAAAAAACACCATGTCTGAAAACAACTTGATTAAACCAAATATAGTAAACACTGATAAAGATGATGATGATGATATAGTTTGCTTGGGTGAATTCTTTATCGATGACAAGTATATATATCTTTCTCTCGATATATGTATTTATCTATATCTGTTATACGTTTTTAAATAGTAAAAGACAATTGAGTAATAGTTTTATAATGTTTAATATGTAGTTATGAGCTCACTACGTTTACATTTGGGTCTAATGTTCTTCAGCTTCTTTGTCTCCAATCAGCTTCAAGTAAGTTTTGTGTTACAGTTTTGTAATTTGTATCTACTGCGCTTCTAGGGTTTTAGATTCTAGTGATTTTTCACTAGTTTTGGGAAATAAAGTTCAGTTATTTGTAGTAAAGTTTCATAATTTGTGATATATATGAATCTAATTGATACAATATGTTATTTTCTTGCTCAAATTACTGTGTTTTTTCTGTTTTTGATAAATCTTTGTCATTTATCATTGATATAACAATATAAGCATAGCACTGGACTAAGGAGTCGATTATTTTGGTGAATAATGGCATTCCAGTTATTTTGGGCTGGAGTTTATTTCAAGACAAATGAATGAATATCGGAAAGTGTTGAAGAATTGCTTTAGCCCGTCACTTTAACTTCTGTCAAATCATGGTGATACTGCTAAATGTACTCATTGAAGTGTTGAAATATTGTGAACAACTAGGTTCATCTTTTATCTTCAGCAACCATCTTATCTGTTTTTAGGTCATATACTCATATTGTCTTTTATGTACTAAAAGATTCGTCCTTTTTCTCCGTTCGAACACAGCATTTTTAGATCGGTTATTGAAATTCGGTCAAGCTTGTACAAAGTAGATATCATCAAATCCTGTAGTTCTTTGCTATCATGGTCTTTTGTCAATGATCTCCTGTTAACGTCTCAGTACTTTGTTAATGTGTATACTCTAGTAGTTGTATATACTGCAAGTTCTTTGTTGTTAAATTGCTTTTCCTGTTTGGGCCCTTTTTCGTCCATTATTTCTCTGAAAAATACATAAAAACGTTAATGACTTCACCAAAGTCTCTACTGCATTCTCTTATTCTATTATATGCTTTAGTGTGATGTAGACTCTAACTAGTACCTTTTCTGGCACAGCTGACTTTGATTTGACGGGCCAGTTGGTATGGCCTGGTGCGAGACTGTTAAATGAATACCTTTCAGATAATGCCGAACTTCTGCAGGGATGTTCTGCAGTCGAATTAGGATCTGGTGTAGGTTAGTTATATTCAGAAATTGCACTTTACTGTTTATCGTATTCGAAAACACTGATGTTCCCTCTGTGTTCGTAGTCTGTTTCACTGTTGTCTGTCTGTATATAGAAGCACCAAGTTGTTTGTGAAAAATTTAAAATTCTTTTGATCCTTTTGTTCTCCTATTATACATTTGCAAATATTACGATATGCACTGAATGGTGCTCTATATGCAGGCATTACTGGTATACTATGCAGCAGATATTGCCGTGAAGTTGTGCTTACAGACCATAATGACGAAGTCCTCAAGGCATGATTGCAAGATTTCGTTCTTCTGCATAAACATATGGTAATCTCATAATTTCCTGCTTGTAACTATTTGCATAACTTTTCCCTTTCAGATCTTGAAGAAAAACATTGAGCTTCATGAATCTTCTGAGAATCCTAATTCATGTGCTGGTAAGATTACTAATTTCCTGGTATTTTGTTACTTGCTAGCTAATATTGAAAACGTTGTCAACAGCTTTAAGTGCAGGGAAACTAGAATGGGGAAACTCTGATCACCTCAACCAAATTTTAGAAAACCATCCGGAAGGATTTGATCTGGTTCTTGGAGCTGACATCTATATCCGACGCATTTTGATTCTTATACTAGTATTTTCTCTATAAGTCCTATAAAATAATATGTTAATAACTGCACTTTTTGAAGCACAGTATCCTTGACAGTTTGTAAGCTTTCAGCAAAATAGCGTTCCTTCACTCTTTGACACTGTCAAACAGCTTCTCTGTCTACGCGAGAAAGAGCATTGCAAATTCATATTGGCTTATGTCTCACGTTCGAAAATGTAAAGTGCTCGTATTTCTAGTGTTTTTTTAAATAAATTTTATCTGAACACATTCATACCTTAGGAAGCGATATAACAATAATCGTTTAAGAGGAAATTTAACACTCCCTATTTTTTTACTATTCTAAATTAAGTAATTGTACCATAGGACCATTGTTGTTAACCTCTAATTATAACTTTAAAGAGCGTAAGCGCATTTAAAGACTATCTTCTATAGTCTATTTTATTATTATACTTGACTATGAATATTGCTATAATGCTTGTAACAAAGGCCCAAACATCCTCATAGTTTCTTCATGCATCTTTTGTAGGATGGACGTCATGGTTACGAAAGAAGCTATTCAGCATGGGCTGCAGATCCATGAAGTTGATGGGACTCGATCAGTGATAGCAAATCTTGAGGGGGTTATATATGAGATAACGCTTTAAAAGCTGCAGACACCCAAAACACTATCACATTTACTATACATTTTTTGAAGGCTCTTTGTCCATGTCAGAGTCATTTTTCATATTTGCTTAATTGTTGTTTTTGGAACTAGCCAGACAATTGGGGATAAGATTTTTTGTGTGCCATCAGCAATGATCCAGCAGAACATTGTAACTCGCTGTGTATTATCTCAGATTATGAACACCAACGGTGAGCCATCTTTGATTGTTTAACATTTTATAATATTTTCTATTATCAATCCCAACTTATGATCTGTAATTTTAATTGGCATTCAATTATAACAATGATGCAGCAAATATGGTGTTATAATAGTATATGACTTAACTAAGTACTTGAAGGGGGAAAGATTTTACGTGAAATTTATCAAATTTCTCCCTCCATTAGAATAAAAAGTTGCTCATCCTTGCAATACTTAAATGAAACCTACTTTCCAACCTCATAAAACTACATGATACAACAACTCAAAGTATAAATTCAAGGTTTCTATGTTAAAACTAAATTAACTACACTACAGAGGAAGAAATTTAACCAAAAAAGGCAAATATTTCACCAAATCCACCATTCAGCAACTGGTGACCAAATCCTTCCAGCAACATTAATGCCATGTTTAGATTATCGCCCATTGTGCCTAATTAAATTAATCAGCCTCAACAGGATTTTGGAAACCAACTTTTGTAAGTGTAACTAGGTCCATCAAGCATACGCATATACAAGTTGCAGACAAGCATGAAGATTCAGAAAACGAGCATCACAGAACTACTATGTACTATCGTCGACGGGCATTAATGAATTTGAGATACTAGAGGAATCAGAGTTCAACTTTATGCCTTTTCCATATGCAGCAATGAGCAAAGCCTCAGCCCGCCCTGCAAGAATCAGTGAATGAATAATATGAACAACTAGTTTACGGAAGACAAAATATAACCCATATTGACCCATGTAGAAATGGTAGAGATAAAATATATAACCCATATTGACCCATTTATTTGTAAATGAGTCTAAAATGACACCTCTAGTCAATCATACACAAAAATGAATTTGCAAGTACCGTGATCCTTTTTCCTTTTCAGTGACGAACTTAATGTTGGAAATAGGGTGCATGCAAGTGTCCTGCTGTCGTCCTGAAAATATCTTAACCAATTTAAAAGAGAAAAAGACAATCTGGAGGGGCTAGAGAACTAATTTCCCACCCATAAAGTTAAAAATTAATTAAATTACAAAAACATATTTTCCTATATAGAAATTATATTCTTTCAAAAAAGGTTGATAATTTTCCTATATTTAAAAGAAGCATAAAACAAACCAAACCTTTGTTTTGCCATTCCCAGACAGTTTGAACTCATGTTTCCATCGGACAGATGGCACTGGGATAACGGAAACTTCGGATGCAACTAGGACCCCGATCCATAGCCCATAATTAAATCCTCCACTCCACCATCCCTGTAATTACATACAACAGTATTGGTTAGTAATAACAGACACAGTCACAGAGAGCTAGAGAATGAAGATAAGTTCATTCGCAGTGTAACCTACAGATTTTGAAGCTCATATAAAACGATAAGTTGGAAGACAAGTCTATGCGATAAAAAGTGACTGTGTTATCAATAATGAGATAGATAATCAGCTGTAATAAAACAGAAAGTAGAAGGTAGTGTTTTGATGTGCTCTTATATTATGAAGTTATGACAATCAGACAATGAAGATGTTTTAGTATTTGACAAATCCGATTATCTGGGAAACTAATACATAAAATGGATTAAAATCACATTAGCATGAAGAAAGGAGAGACTTCTGTAAAATGATAGTCAAACTGTCAAAGTCTATCAAATTAGGTTGAAAGATGTAAATAAATCTTAGCTCGGTGTAAGAGGCAAGTAATATACAGGAAGAACTCATCATCTGCAAAGTAAAACAAACACAAGGTGGAAGTTGATGGTAACAATAAGAAAAGAAGAATGCAGAAAAACCAACCTGCTTCCCGTCTCCTGGATATGGAAGTGATTGTTCTATGTATGCAGTTGTTCCTGATGCAAAGTTATCAAGTTATAACAAATATCTTTAAGAATCAGATGAAGCTGAGAACGTTATGGCTGTCCGTTAGCAAATAAGGAAAATATATTAACCAATACACTTCTACTAATGCTAACTCTATACAGTATATACATAACATTATCCTAATAAAACTACAGCTAGAGGTGGTCAAATAGGTGGGTTAAAGGCCCTGGGTAACCGGTTGAAACAGTCAATTTTTGCATAGGTAGAGTCAGGTTAACTCAAAACGCTATTTGCCAAAAATTGTATCCTTTTTACCACAAAAAAAAAAATCGTCGAATATTACAAACATTATAGTATCTTAATAATAATCTATTTTCTAAGAGAAAAACTTAGGAGATATTATGCATTCAATATACATAAAGGGCAACTTTGACCTGTTTCGAACCATTATACCGTTTCCTTGTATACTAATATTGAGATCTTAGCTGTTTGAACCATCAAAAATCAAAGACAGCCGGCAAGGAGTAAACGGATCAGAATTTTCACTAATACTACAAACTATTTATGCAAATTATAAATGTAAAAAACCCAAGAAAGTGTTGAGGTGTCCTAATTAAATTAAAAGAATAGTATCATGAAACTGAAGGATGGCATAGAGAGTAACATACCAATTGGAATATTAAGACTCCGGAGTAACTGAACCATAGCATTTGTGTCCATACGACGACGTATACGATTTCCTACCAGCACTTTCACATTAGGAGAATCATATACCTAAAACATTCATTCAAGTATAGCAGTTAACTTGATAAACAATCAAACATAGACCTTAATCCATTTCCGAAACGCTTGTTTTCAAATAGTTATAACATTTCTACAACAGGTAGGGATGCTTAAAGCACATCAATTTAACATGATTTCCCTTTTGGCAAGCCACAAAGAAGCAAGAACGTCATCAAATGTCATTTTCAAGGCCCTTTAGTAACATAGAAACAGTGGTGAGTTCTCACGTAACATTACAAGAAAAATTAAGATTGGCCTAAAGTTATTCTCTAACATACAAGTAACCTGCTTTAAGATGAGCATATTTCATCCACATTACATTCGTATAGAGCATCAAATGTATATTCTCTATGGCATCATAAATGATATAGAAAGAAGTAAATTGTCTTTTTCTATAAAACATATACAGTACATTCATGCAGTAACCCCATATAACTCCAAAAGAGTAACATAAGTGTTCAAGATTCATACCAAGATTAAATTTTCCCTCCCTACAATTTTGCAGTAACCCATATAACTCCAAATGAGTAATCAAATACAACGAGGTTCACACCGATCATGAAGTCCTAAGTTTAACTTGAACCACGTAACATTAGCATCAAAGATACTATTTAGTAAACAACTTGATTCATTAGCATAAGTCCTATAATCCACTAGAGCATTCCATCAATCATAGACAAGAGATACAGGTGGTCAAAAATCAAAATCAACTTGAGTTCTTTAAACTTTCTAGAGATAATTATCAACTACACCCCCATTCCCATAGATGCTACAAATTATCATTCAAATAGGAAGCTCATATAAATCTGGGCAAATAGCATAAAATAGCAATGTACTTACAAAAGAGTTCTAACTAGATCATTATTTTACTTGTGTTCCGATTTGGTCATTAAAGTATGTTTCTGTTCCATTGTGGTCTATTTTTCGGTTATTTTATTTCAGTCATCAAAAACAAATGTTTACCTCCTCGTCGTTCCAACGAAACCAAGATAACCAAAAATGAAAAACAAAAAGAAGCTTTTAATAACCAAATCGGAAAAAAGTAAATCGCCCATGTGTAAGTACATCGCTAGTCTGTCCTAGTTTCACTCAAGTAACTTACGTCTGAAAAGGCATAGCATTCTTTATATTTTATTCTCTCCAACAGCAATTTCACACACCCGCAAACTCTACACCTTTGTCCAAAGAAGTGGGACTTGAACCCTCAACCAATTAGTTAAGTAGCACCTTAAATACACCTAGATATCGTTAGGCCAAAGACGTGTTCCTAAAAAAGCTATAGCACTTGCTGTACCACTTTTATAAGTAAGCACATAAGTAAGAAACTTTCCGAAGAAAATATATAGTTACACTATTTGCACCATACCATTATCCTTATTTAGTATATTAAACTATAAATAATTGAACTATACCTCAGCCGAAGACCCGAAATCATCGGGTTTCAAGACAGCTAGCGCACCAGAAACATCAGGGTCAATCCCAATAACCCACTTAGATCCAACATTAACCTCACTATTTCCACAATTCCCATCATTTTGTAACACGAATTTTTCACTTTCTGGAACAACAGGAGGGCAAGTTAGAGAATTTAACCATTTTTCTTTGAGGTCATCTGCAGAAACCCTACTTATTGCTTTAACTTTTCCACTGCATACTTTTGGGGATGATGTGGTGCAGAAACACTTGGTGATAATGGAACGTATGTAAAGAGTTGTAGTGACATTACAAGAAAATGGTTTTGGGGTCATTAATGTTGAAGTTTTGGGTGTTTGGTTAAAAAATTGGTGGAATTGAAGAGATCCCATGGACTAGTATAATATTATTTGAATAAAAATTGAATCTTTTTACTGGGTTTTGTGATAATGGTGGTGATGGTGATGGTGATGGTGATGGTGTTGGTGTTGGTCGGAGTGATGGTGGTGAAGTGGTGGTGAAGTGGTGGTGAATCGCCTATAGGAAGTGGGCGGGATATTGTGTTATGACGCCACACAAAAAACCCCATCAAATTCCACTAAATATCTATGTCATCACAAATTCACAATACTTGGTCTTTTTAGCTTGATTTTAGGGATAATGTAAGCTGATAGAAGATTGTAGGATGTTTGGGTTAAGCTTATCAAAAATAGCTTATGTTTTTATTGACTTAGAATTTTATTTTTTAAGAGATATGTATATGTATTTTCCGATTTTCATAAGAGTTATTAGCAAGTGGTGTATCAATGTAACTTGACAATCATAAATTTGTGGATTTAAGTAGGGTTGAGACTATTGTAATATACTTTCCTATTTTCAAGTGTTCTAAAATATGAGATTATAAGTGGTTGGTAGGCTAATACTAACCATTCAGCGTACATTTTTCTAATTCAAACATTATAGACTATCACCCTCTTCTTTTCTGCAAGCCACAAGCAATCCTTAACCCAAAAAGGCCGAGTCTCGCAAAACTTAATAATCAGTGCTGTCAGCTCACGCGTCCCGGCCCAAAGACGTTATACGGACCAAAAATGCTCATTTGTCATCATTTGTTTGGAAAGAATGAAAGAAGTGAAGTTTAAATTATCGTGTCAAATAACTATGAAGTTAATATTTTGGAATGATATTCTAAATAGCCCACCTAAATACCTAAGGTTTTTGTTGGATTAAATTTCACTTGTGTATCAAATGATTAGTGTCACTTCAAGTCATCTCACTCTAGTCTACTCTAACTCAAATCTAACTCTTAAAGTTTCATCCACTCTTAGAAAACCAACATATTGATCTTGTCATTCTATTTTGACAAAAACGACAAAAGGGTTTAGTTAATGCCCAATGAACCCTACATCATCATCATCATCATCACCATCATTTCAAAGTGTTATGAAGATTTGAAAACCGTATTGTCATATACCGCGGCGACATAACGTTGTTCTTGGATCTCAACCCTTATTTGAATCTAAATTCATATCCATATTCAACCCCATATTCAATCAAGCCCCTTCATTTTTAGCGTTATCGATGATTACTATATGGATTGGTATGTTATGTCATATGTATCATATAGATCGTATGTTAGACCAAAGGTTGATAATCTATAAAATAAGTATCAATCAAGCCTGTATAACTAGAGAGTTTAGATACTAACCACAAATTATGGCGTTAGATTATTTAACCACAATTCGCTCGTAAGTTTATTCGTCTACCCAACATTTTAGCACATAGACGAGCAAATTGTGGTAACATCATGCAGAAAACTACAATTTGTTCTATGTTTGTGCATATCTCATCAAAAAAGCAGGTGACATGGCATAAAAGAGTCTTATAAGTGGTAGTTCACTTCGAAGTTGACCTCTTCATCATTTGATTTATAAAATAAAATAATCTATTAGTTTATTGATGCTTAAATATGAAAAAAGATTCAATATTCTTTCTAAATCATTGACTATTGCGATACTTAATTTAAATCTGTATAACCATTTGACCCTTTTTTTATTTTCTTTTTAAACTGCAATTGTTTAGTAAGCAAAATAAGCCGACTAATATCATTTAGTTATAATTTGTTAATTGTTAGTATCTAAGGGTTATGATATGATATAAATTTATAAAACTGTTTAACCTCTTATATAAATATTGATAACTTTATTCATTTTACAGTGTGCGACTAAGAAGACACGTTTTTACAAAGAAAAGTGTAGGGATTCTTGTAGGCTAAAAGTACTCTGATTCGTCCTTTTTACATTTTAGTACACAAATTGTTTGAAACTTGTTGAGGCACATGTTTTGTTAAATATCAAGTTCCAAAATAACGTGTCAAACACCAAAATACTCCTTATACTTTTTCTTGTAAGTTCATTTATTCATGATCATTCCTCATTTTACCATCAATAAAATATAACTTAAACTTATATAATAGATTAAATAATTCAAGATCAACGCATAAAACCTTCATATCCGTTAGTACAAGTGGAAAACTTTTACTAAAAAGTTCAAATTAAGTGTGGAAAACCATCGTGATAGTTTAGTAGTTAACGTTCTGATATTCTTATAAAATATTTCAGATTCAAATTTTACTAGCTGCACATTTTAAAATTGTGAGAAAAAAATTATAACAATCATAAAAGTAATTTAATAAAACAATGTAAATCTGAATAAAAACTTGTACCCTTTCGAATAACATAAAAAGAAAAACCTACTCTTTAGCGTTCCTGAAAACCCATCCGTATGATTAAATTTGGGTCCAATTACTTCAAAACAATTAACTTGAACCATGTGCCAATAATAAAATGCCTACATTTATTTCAACGGTGTATAAAAGGAGACAGTGGCCTTGATTATATCCACACAATTCATAAAAGAAAAATTTAGAAAAAACAAAACAAACATACGTCAATCACATACAAAATTTATTTTCTATTCATATTTTCATTATCCTCATATAATTTTGTGCCCATAACCTGTCTGACAAAACTCCCAAAGAGGGCAAATCACCATACAAAGGAGAAGACAAAATTCCAAATTTTTGTCTTCTCCTTTTTCTTTTTGTGGGTTTGAGCTGAAGAGATAAATATAAACTTTGTAAGTTTGAATTGCCAAAATCTGAACTTTTTTCCTCTTTGATCAACCCACAAAAGAATACCAATAATATTGCTCTGTTTCTTGGGCATATAAATATAGTTTCTTCGTCCTTTTTATGCATTAGTTCTTGGATTACACCTTATCTGTTTGGTATGTTCTTAATTACCTTGAATTTTTTTCATTACAATCTGTTTATATCTACATGTTTGTAAATATAAACGTTATGTTATTTGTTGGATACGTTCATTCATTAATTATCTTTTTGTTGTGTTTTACAGGCTCTTTGATTCTCCATTGAAGCATTTTGTGGAAAATAAAGGAGGAAACTTTATCTTCTGGTTATCAACTTTTATTGTTTGAGAAGACGAAGCCCGCTCTGGATTTGGTGGGCTTCGTCTAAATCTCAAAAAAAAAAATCCAATAAATTTGAAAAAGGAGGAGGCTTTTTGAAAAATACTTCTCTTTTTCATATAAAGTTTGAATCTTTAAGAAAAATAGAAGCTTGTGGGTGCTTTCTTTTCATTTTTTAGCCTTCCCAGAATGCTAATCTACTTTGTTACTTTCATTTCTTTCATAGTATTCTATAAATACTCTCTTCCCATCAAGAAACTTCCACCATGTGCTAGTGAAATGAGACTGCTTTCTTTCTATTTCTGGGAAGATTTATCAATCGTCTTTCCTTCTGCTAAATGCTTAAAGAATGCATTCTCTCCCATCTTTAACTTAAAGATGGCCTCAAATACCAATTTTAGCAAGTTGAAAACAGATGTTAGGGAGGATATTAAAACCATTGCAGCAACAGAATCATCAAGTCTATTGAATTTGCCTGATTTAGCATTAGAATCAATACTTGAGAAACTTGACCCTGCCGACCTTTGTAAAATGGCCTGTGTTTCAACTTATTTAAGGGACATGAGTATGAGTGATTACCTTTGGGAACACCATATGAAACAGAAGTGGGGTAGAATTATTGGTTCTGCTGCCAAGAAAGAGTGGCAGTTGTATTTTGCTTCTCAAAAAGACTTGCTTGGTAGTGGAGAAAGAAGGAGCTTTTTGAGGGGTTATTTGTCGAAACTTTGTCCTGTTATGATGTTTAAGTCTAGATCTTATAATGAAAGAAAATCTTCTCTACCACCCCATAGTTGTTCGGTTGTGTCATGCTACCGAGAACTCGAGACTGGCAAGTTTTGGTTTCCTGCTCAGGTCTTTAACCGTGAGGTATTCTCGTCTTTCAGTTAATATACTTACTTACAGTCATAGTAAAAAATCATAAATCAAAGAGTTTTCACCACCAAAATGACCTTTAAATATCTATTGCCAATATGTAAAGTTCACAGCCTTTAGAGAGTTCTATTAATGTGATTACATACTATACAAACAACCATTTAATGATGAAATTTGCGGGCTATTCAATTGATGTTAACCATTGTGAAATGTTCAATATTTTGGTTTTACAGAACGGGCATGTTGGGTTCGTTATGTCATGCTATGATGCAGAACTTAGCTATAACTGCGAGACAGATACTTTCGAGGCTAGGTAGAATTCAATAAAAATCTCAAAATGGTTTCAAGTATGTGAACACAAAATAGTAACAACTGAAAGTTTTTTTGTGGGACAGATATCCACCACACGGGCCAAGAGCAGTAGCGTCAGAGAAGGGGGTGACATGGGAAAGGCTAAGGGAAGCTCGTATTGATGAATCACCTCATGATCTTCATTTTTCAAACTGTTTGAATGATTTACGCCCAAAAGATCACATTGAGATTCAATGGAGAAGGAACAAACAGTTCCCTTACGGTATGTTCTTCATTATACACTCACATATTGAAATCTTCAGATGGTTTTGTCCACATTCTGAGGCTTTTCTTGTCCTTATGTTTAATTCACCAACATCTGAATCCTGAAAATCTGGCAACTTGGGTTATATTTTATTGCTAACAAGTAAAATTGAAATATATATATATAGAGTTGAAGTCATTTCCTACGTTCTTACGATATTTAGGTTTCTCATTTGAACATAGATATATATATATATAGCTAAAATAAAAATAGGTTGAATGGTGTAATCAAGTGTTTACAACCTCCTAAATATTTTTTATTAAAAGTGTTGGATTGCTATCTTAGTAATACTTTATGTCATAAAATTTAATACAAAGTGGAGTATATGAATAGAAACACAAAAAGCTGTTGACGGGTCAGCCCAACTCACTTGACCCATTCAGGTTTGTTAATTTGTCACTTGGTTTTGTTAAGAGCTTTAGTTAGCAAATTCCTATAATTAATACATATGTGTGAAAGGGAATTAAAAAGCTAATTTTATGAAACTTATACTTTAACTGAAAAGTTTCAAGAAAATTGACTATCAATCAATCAAATATTTAAAAAACCTGCAAAATAAGGTAATTTGCTAATGGAAACTATTGACACTATTTTTAGACTTAAAAGATAAATATTATTGAATAAAAAGTTAATTAAGAATAAGAACCTGCAAAAAACTTTTTTTTTCTTTCATTTATCAGTTATCATTATATTGATTTATGCATCTCAACTTATTTCTAGGACCCACAATAAGATAAAAGGTCTTATCCATCAACATAGATATGATTCATACAATTAATAGTTTGGTACAAAGTTGCATCAAGAAAGATTACTATGTTCATAAAGAATTTAAAGTATCATTGAATTCAAACTCAAAATATGGTAAAAGTGAAATTGAAAAAATCTTCTAATGAATCAATAAAATCTTTATTTTGTAATTTTGCAGGTTGGTGGTACGGTGTTATAGGACACTTAGAATCATGTGATGGTAATGAGACTTATTGCCGTTGCCATGAAAGTGGTGAGTAGATCTTACAATTCTCCTTCAAAAATACTAGAAATGTCAATTTCTAACTCGTTGACTAATAATTGGTCAATATTAGCTATACTTTACCCCGAACATGTCAAATAAAAAATAGTTAAAAATGAAATGGGTCAACGAATTATAAATTTGTTGACAGTGTCATTCTATCGAACAGTTATTCAACTTGTTATTCTATTTCTCTACAATCATAGTTTTCAGAACCATTATAAAATGGACAAAAAGTGTTATAGATCAACCTGACACTCTTTATGGACTCTCAGTTTTGCCACCTTTACATAATACTAATCATATAAAGTTTTTTTAATACATCTAGAATGCGTTGAAGAAAGTAATAATATTTTAGGAATGACAAATGTAACAGATATTGTGGTGCTCGAGTTCAAGCAGTACGCACCTGGTTCACGATGGAGACATATGACGATCATCAGGAAAGACCATCGTGAAGAAGGAAACGAGACCGATGGATTCTATGGAGGAATCAGAAAACTATATAACAAGGATGAGATCTCTATGTGGCAACAATTTTGGCCAACTGATATCTTGGAATAACTAAGGCATATTAAAGAAAAAAGAAAGAAAAAAGGAAAAAAAATCTGTTAGCAAGTAGACGCTTAGGTTATATTTTACTTTTATTCCTTTTTATTCTTTATTTATTTTTGTAGGATTAAATATATTGGCTAATTGGAGATTGCAGGCTCATATGGAATGGGTATACCAGAATGTTGCATAAGCTCACACTTCACCTCCAAATCTAATGTGATGGGGGTATATACAACTTCTTTCAAACCTCCAAACCATTTTACCTAATCAATTTTTATGGAGCTTTATTACCCATTTAAAAAGAAGTAATCCTTTAAGGGATAAATTTATGTATACATTTTTTAAGTAAAAGTTTTTAAAACTGTTTGAATTTGAAGGTCATTTGAAATGAAAAAAATGTATCAATAGGTTAAATTACTCTTAATTAAAGATATGTTTAGTGAGCGATTTTGATTTGAATCAAGTCATAAACACTTTATAAAGTACTTTGTATCAACTACAAATTCTATCTCACATATAACCACATTATTTTTATTTATTTATTTATTTATTTTTATCATCAAATTAATTAATAATAAAGAATTATTAACTTATGATGTTAATGAATTCGTAGATTTGCATAAGGATCTCTTTAAATGATCTTTTTTCCCGATTTATCAAATCAAAATCATGTTCTAAATAACGTACTATTTAGGATGGGAGACAGTTATTAAAGAGCTTATAAATAATCGAGTATTAATATAAAGAGTAGTATTGTTTAAAGAAAATTATAAATGCTATTTAATGTGATGATAATATAATGAAAATAGAATACATGATAAGTAGTATGTAGCTAATAAATGTTTAAACTTTAATATGTAACTAAAAATAAATGTGTACTTTACAAAAAGAATGTAATGACAGCTAGCAATTTTTTAATTATATATATAATATATATATCATAATCCTATAATTGGTAATACTACTATTTTCTTATGTAAATGTAATAAAACCTTTAAAAGTGTAAGTCTAGAAAAATGTTACTGGAGATGAAGAAAGTTTATTACCCTTTGATGGGGAAGAAAAGTAAAATTAACCCACACATAATTTTGTTACCTTTTTATATAATAAAATTATCCATCATATCTATTGTGTTGTAAAAGTAGTTAGAGAAACTTACTGTAGCAAACTATTTATCTTCTAGTTATTGTCTTGTACTACAGAAATTAAAGGAGCATATTAAATTAAAAGGCATAATGGTATTCTAAGCACATTATTTTGTTTAGTTGTCCTATTTTCATGGTTTAGGTTAAATGTGACAATAAATGTGACATTTCATCTATAATTATGCTGAGATAATACACACATGACAGTATGTAACACTTATGCAAAAGCACATTATTATGTAATTGTGTGTCATGTTATTCAAACTTGATATTTCACTTGAACACTTTTAATGACAAACATAATTAATAACTACATTAATAGTTTGGTGACCGACCTTTTAGCCCGATCTAGGGCTAGTTGAGTCGGACTAGTCTCAAAACACAACTAATCAACCGACTTTTACAAAACTGCTCACACACCACTAACCAGCTAATACTTGCAATTATTTAATCAAATGATACGTAAAACTTGATTATTAGCTGGATGATACTCGCAAGCAGAGACATTCATGATTCAGTTTGTCCAGTTTGAGAACCAGTCATGCACGATAATAAACAGTAAAGGACACTGATCCTCGTATCATACATACACTGCCAAAAGTTCTCATGGCGCATGAATCTGTAGAGTGCATTACACTAATCCGGTTCCAATTAGCGAATTCGTCCCTAGTTGTAAAAAAGCCAAGAGTAGATGAGTAGGTTATTGAATATTGAGCAGTTCAACTCATGTGTCCTGAAGGTAACATCAGGGATGGAAAAACACATGTGAATAAAGTAGATTCTTCTAGACATCACAGAACCTCGTATCTGTTGGTGATTTATCACCAGTATGATTTAAGTGTAATGGGATTAAACTTATTGACCAATTTGATCTAAATGGATATTAAACAAGTTTGGTGGTGTGGGGTGCACGCTTGTTTCAATTCGTTTAGGTCCAACGGGGGCCCGGGGGCAGCGCCCCCAGTAGCGGGGTCCAAGGGGCGGCAGCCCCTGGCTGGGGTCGACGTTCCTTTATGGAAAATGCCTTGGAGATCCGAAATTGAAAATGAAACCCAGTTTGACCCGCCCGTTTGAAAAATGGTCAAAAACGTTTGGAAAAACGGTTTTTGGTAACCGTTTTCATTGGTCGGTTTTTGTTCATCATTTTGGTATAGAAAATCATAACGAATTCACATACTAATTTCTCTGAAAAAATACTGAATTTTATCCAATTGGAATTTCGTGTGTACCAACGAAATATTTCAATCTGAAAGTGAATCAAGACTTTCAATATCATCTGAGTAATCAACAATTCTGAATTTCTAACAGTATCACGGTATCAGGCACAAATTTCAAATAGCTGAAGTTGATTCACAACATAAGGTAGTTGGTTGAAACTAGAGGCGGCATGTTTGGACCAAAATGGGTCAACTTATAGTATTGGTTGAAATGGGACCGATGCACTTTCTTGTCCAATCTTATATATAAGATAACTAAAGCATTGAATATGATCACAGAAACAATGTGATTACAATAAAAATCTGATTACTCTTCGAACTCCTCGATCTACTTTCCACACATCCCATTTAATCCATTCACATTTCGGTTAATTCAAGGTATTCAATTTATTTGACCCATTTGAGATTATAAGTGATCCAACTTATTAATTCATAAGGGTTCAAAATCGTCATCTCTTGTTTGAACAGCTTTATAGTAAGACGTGTTAGGCAGATAACTGTCGGTTCAAAGTTCAAACTATTCAAGAAAATGAACCAATCAAGTGGTTAAACAAAGTAAATACCTTATGAATAGATCAGATGCAAGAAACTGCCATTTGGCGTGTTAGATCATGCAGCAAACTTCCCAAATGGTCATAATCACAGATAGATCAATAGCCACCTAATATGTTACAGTGTGGTTTAGGTTGAGTATCAATAATATAAAATTAAAAAATAATTACATAAAGATGCCTTTACCAAAAACCCCCAGACTGAAGTCTAAGCGGGAGAGGATGAAGTATACTTCCGAACAAAAAGTTTGGATGGAAGAGACTATAGGCCCTATAACTGCCTTACCCATATATATCAAACCGAGACCTAGCAAAAATGGCCAAAACATAACGCTGTTAGGAAACTTTCATAAGACAATGACTTACTGCATGGCTTCTCCTACTATTCTATACAGTAGAGGTGAAGGGATATGATAAAAGAAGACGTTGAAAATTGGCCAAAATTTATAAGGCTAACTGAAATCTTCTAATCCTCTTCTCTAGTCCTGCTTTATGTCTAATGGAGATGACGCATCTCTTACAACTAAGCATTAAACAACTATCCTAAAAACGCAGAACCTAGAGTTCATTTGGTTTTCAGTGTTCAAACTGGTTCATCATAGAAAATTAGATATGGTGCTGCATACAAATTTGATCAAATGCATGCTAAATGCAACATCCTTTACATCCTTACAGCTACAT
The DNA here is from genome assembly GCA_963921325.1 of Logfia minima. NCBI lineage: Eukaryota > Viridiplantae > Streptophyta > Magnoliopsida > Asterales > Asteraceae > Logfia > Logfia minima. Next base: position 50,936,484 of record OY992763.1, on the reverse strand, counting down.
AACTAGGATACACTCAAATTAATCCAATTGGAAATTAGAGAGGTGAATCAACTTCTTATACATATAAATCATCAAGTTAAGAATTTTTTATTCCCGCGTTATATTTGTACTTTTATGGAAGGAGTCTTGGAGAACATTTCAGGGAAAATTATTATTTGTTTAATCTAAATTTTCTTTAGGATAAAAAGGTAGATAATGTTGTCATATTTTCCAACCTCACACAGAACAACAAATTTTTCATAATGATTCCAGGTTAGTTATTTATGTGAAGGCAGTGAAGCACACCCAGAAGCCCACATTCCTCTAAGTTCAAAGTACTACAAAGTTCCAATCCCTCAAAGAAAAGTCGGTTATGCATTGGCAAAAAAGAGTTTTTATGATCATCCCATCATCAAAGAATCACAAGTAGATGAACACTAATAGAGTACTCCTAAAACATTTGATTATAAAAGAGACAGTTGGCCATATTACCATAGTGGGTGATGTATTCACATAAAAGATGATAGAAAACTTTTGTACCTTTTGATGGGAGTTTTTCTTACCAGGATTAAAAGCTTAGTTTTGTCTTATATGTGCCTAGCCTACGTTATAAAAATTGAATACATCAATCATCCTATTTTTTATGACTTGTGTGGATTGTACCTGAAGTTATTAATCGGTAACAATCATTCTGTTTTCCAAAATTCAAAGTTACATTTGTTTTCGTCAAGTAGGCTAGAAAAATAATATGCAGCATACAGACTAACCTTCCCAACCGCTTACTTTTATTTAGAGTCACATCAAGGGCCTTCGTATTCCAAACCTTCTCGTAATACAAACAACAAGCAGTCTTGTTGGTTCGTAACACTTGTACATGATGATATATACAAACACTAAAGATCCTCAACAAATACTAGATGATTATATATAATTTAAGTTGGTAAATATTCTATTTATGGTGGAGTTTTATGTTTTATATAAGAATGGAAACAAACTCCTTAAAATGGAAGGATGTTCCATATAAATCCAGCCCAATATATTATATCATTGTACCCAGGTTCTATAATCATATATAACTTGTCAAGGATACTAAATTATTTGGACTCATGTCATTCCCATATCAAAAACTTCCAGAATGCGATAAACTTAAACAATGATAGCAGCAAAATAAATAAATAAACATAGAAGAAAAAGGACAGTAGAGAACAGAGCAGTAGTGAAAAATGTAACATCAAGAAAATAATAACAAAATCACCATGGCATGCACAAAACAAACCACATCTTAACAAAACCAAAACTCCTCGCATTCATCAAATGATGGAACTGCAAAAACAAGACAGTTACCCAAGTAGTAGCAACTTGCCTTCCAATAACTAAATTCAAAAATAGCAACTGACAAGAAACAAAAAGGACTAGACGAACACATAAAAGCGAAACAACAACCATCTAGGGCACAAATGTAACATGAATGAACCAAAATTCTAACTTTGCTGATCAGAAAACGAATTTTACTAATGTCAAATGCACGGTAAACTTGTTCAATCATCTAACTGCACAGGAGCACAAGTAGCCCTGGTCAATGTAATAACACGGAGCACCATTAGCTGCCATAGACCCTCCTGCATGTGAACAAGCTTCACATCGAGTACCAAGTAAAGGACGGGGCCCAGGTGCAGGTGGAGGTAGGATTAGAGGCAGTTTGATGCAATCAGTATCTCTACAAATAGCAATCCCCACAAACACTTTAGTTACCACCACTACGATGCCGGGAACAATCCCACCAACAGCATTTCCTTGATGATCGACACCATATACATATGACTACCCATGGACAAAGAGCCAGAAAAGTTCCCTCCGAGATACAACATGTCATAAATGCGTCCATAATGAATGCACGGAGAACATTGAGAGGTTAGCCTAGGTTGGTACACGGTTAGGTTGCGCACCAACCCATCTGTGCTAATGAAACTGAGGTCCACATTAAGGCGATTAGCAAACTCCGACACATCATTGATGACATCATCACCAGGAGCAACTTCAAGGACCTTTAGTTGCGTATCTGGAGAATATCGTTCCATGCCTTGAGGAGGCCTCTCAGGCTCTTTACGTTTGTTTTTGCCCCTAAAGGCCGGCCTCGAGGCTTTGGATCAAGAAAATTGTTCTCCGTTGCAAGAAGAAAGGACAAGGAGAAGGAGACAAAAGGGAAGGGGTAAGGCACGAGAATCCGATTGGAGTTGCATGCTACCATCCCACCCCTTTTATAAAGGTCGTTGTCTTATAAATTAATGAAAATTAAAAAAACACACTTACGCGATAAAATTTCAATAAATTAAGTTTTTTTATTTTGTCCCGGGGATTATTTGGATTACTTTTTGACAGTATCTATGTGTTTGCTAGACTGTCAATATGAAAATAGAAAACCAATTAAATGGATATATAATTACTTCACTGTACCCAACCTCTGATGGAATTGCTTTAATCTATGTAATCTCGTTTTATATATCTTAAGATATCCTAATTAAATTTTTTTATTTTGTTCCTGGGATTTTTTTGACCATATTTTTATTTTTATTAATTTTAATCAATGTTAATCCTTTTTGACAAGGTTTAGCACTATGTCATCTTTCCCGTGATCTTATATTTATTCACGCATATCTTATATTTATTCTTTTGTGAAGAGTATAACTGCAACTACATTAATATCTTTTAACATCCAAATGATAAAGAACAACGTGTCCTTTCTCCCGCGATCTTACATTTATTCGTGTGTGATAACCTACGGTGTCACAACCGTGACTGTTGATATGAAGCTTTGGATAAGGGACATACATCAGTCATTGGTTGTCCACTACCTAAATCTATGGTGTAGAGATTTGTAGATCTAGTTCCGGTTAATAATTCTTGCCTATTCACAGTTCTAACACAACAACTTCATTTTCGAAAAAGAGCTTCTAAGTCTTTATCACATAATTGACCAATACTAAAAAAATTATGACCCAACCTTCAACATAAGCAATCCATTTGATCGTTATTTTTCCCCGTACTAAATCTTCAACCCCCATAATTGCAGCAAAATGATTATTCCCAAATCTAGTTGTCTCCATGAATTTTTCAATGAAATTGACTATAAGGGACTTATCTCCTGTCATGTATTTGGAACAACCTGAATCAAGATACCAAACAAACTGAGATGTTCTACAAATCAAACAAAAGAAAAAGCCTTATGAACCTATTTTGCAACGAGTTATTTAGGATTAGTGCAATTAATTAGTGAATTTACTGTTTTAGGTACCCATTTGAGATGTATCGAATTATACTCCATACAAAATATGTATAAGATGTATCACATAAACACATTTTAAAATTTTCTAATTTAATATTTTATGTCAAAAAATAGTATTTTAAAAATGACATGATGTTTTTGTAAACATTCGTGCACCAGTATTAGAACATGGTACAATGAGTTTTTTATATCATTATCATACAATTGTTTTTAAATCATAAACATCAAGTTTATCAACAAAAAAAATGCAATGGTTTTTAATGAATGATAAAGTTATATGTTTTTAAAATGATATAGTAGTTTTTAAAGTGATTTTATCGAACATTGGTGCACTTATTTTTTTAAAAACGATGAAGCATTGACTCGTAACTCGTGATTGTATGATTTTGTCAAACGATGATGCACTTAATCTTTTATAAAATATGATGTAGTGATTTTATCAAACAATGGTGCACCCATTTTTTAAAAAAAAAATCATGATGCAATGATTTGATGTTGCACTTATTCTGTTTTTTTAAAGAAAATATGATGCACTGACTCGTAAACTACGATTAACTGATGTTATCAAACTATGGTGCTCTTACTTATTTTAAATAAAATATGATGCAATGATTTTATCAAACAAATAGTGCACTCGTTCTTTTTATTATTATATTACATTGATATATTAAAATGATGTTGCACCACTCACTCATAAAATAATGTTTCAATGATTTTATCAAACGAAGGTGTACTTATTTTTTATTTTTTTGAGAAATGATGCAGGGATCTCATTGAATGATGGTGTATCCATTCTTTTGATAATTATGATGAAGTGATTTTATTGGAATGATGTTGCACTCGAATTTTTTGTACTAGATGCAATGATATTATTAAAACTTTGATGCACGTTATCTTTTTAAATTTTTGATATTGTGATTTTATGAAATGATAGTGCACTTGTTTTTTTTATAACCATGATGCATTGAGTTATAACAGTAAACACGATTATTGAGTAAATCATAGTTATGCAAAATGATGTTGCATAGTTATACTATAACATTTCATCAAAAGTATAATTGGCGGTGCATCAAAGTCTAGGTCAAATGATCGCACAATTATTTTTTTAAAACTAAAATACGCTAGTTATTGATCTATGGGTGATGCTATTACCATATTTATTTTTGATAATCCATCAAAGTTGTACTATAAGAGTTTGTAATGTATATATAATCAATGTACAATTTTGCTGGATATATAAAAAACAATGGTGAATATATCACTTTTCTTTAAACTACAACATAATGTACTTATTAAACAAAAGATAAAATAAAAATAATATTTAACATATATAATATAAAACTAGCGTTTTACCCCCGCGATGCAGCGGCCACTAAAAGTTTTATATGCGTTAATTTGTTCGGTCAACAACATGTTGCCTTTTAAGGGAAAATGAGAAAATAGTGGTACATCATGTTTCAAATCAATATAATTAGGAATGACAATTCTTAATACGATTCGAAACTTGATCCTAAAGTTATACGGAAAGAAAATTGGTAGGGTTGGCAATTTTCGACACGACTCGAGACCGACTTGAAATTAGCATGTTTGGATAGACATTTTTAACCCGCCAACTCGAAACTCGACAACTTGATATTTTTTCAGGTCAGGTTCGGGTCACCTCTTGGGTCATCAGATTGACCTGATGACCCGAAAAAAAAAGTAATTAGTTTATTATAAAGTGATTATACTTTGTTCATTAAATGTTGTGTCTCCTTTTTAAGTGATTTAAGACTTTTGATGACACATTTATATAATAGTAGGGTTTAGTGCAGGGCAATGCACATAACTTTTACGGGAAATCTATTGTATGTACCTAACTTTCAATAGCTCTATTGTATGTACCCAACCCGATAAAAGATCCAATTAATGTAGTGTACCGGCCATCAAATCCACTTCACCGGTAAACTCAAATGATCGCCACGTAAGCATCTAATCATCGCCATGTAAGCTGGATTCACTTCATTTATATATATATATCAATATAGAAGATAGCTACAATTCGTATATAATATTCATTTTCATCAATAATTATATCAATAGCTACAATTTCATTAACTTTAATAATTAAAAACTAATAAAGATAGTTAGAAGGGTATTTAATTGCATTATCTTTAATTATTAAAAAACTAATAAAGATAGTTAGAAGGGTATTTAATTGCATTATCTTTAATTATTAAAAAACTAATAAAGATGGTTATAAGGGTATTTAATTGCATTAACTTTAATTATTAAAAAACTTATAAAGATGGTTAGAAGGGTATTTAATTGCATTAACTTTAATTATTAAAAAACTAATAAATATGGTTAGAATGGTAAAATAGTTTTTTACTACTACGCTTTTTGTAAGACATGTTAATATGCCAAATGCTTTATTAAGTAGTATAGATAGGACAAGTGGTACCTCAATTTCAATTTTAAACCTATCTAATAATAATAGTGTGAAATTACATCGAGTTGTTTGATATATTTGTTTCACATTAATCAATATATTATTTTTAACCCGTTCCCTCATGCTAGTTGCTAATCAAGTTTGAAAATGACACATATAATATTTTAAATTTATTTGAATAAATATAAAAGTATACATTTTAACAATGACATATAGAAAAATTATCCTTTTAATTGAACTTTTACTTATAAAAAGGTAAATTAAATGAAAAATAATATGTATGACTATACTTGTAGGACTAAATCTAGATCTAAATATGTGATTGGTAGATGAGAAAAATTGATTGAATAATATTAAAAAAAATAAAAAGTTCAACCAATAAAAAAAGTTAAATATAATTTTAATCATATGTAAATATTCCTATATAACGTTACTCAAATTAGAAATTCAAAAACACCATCCATAAGTTAAACCCTAAATTCACTCGATCTCTCAAACAATAAAACCATGTTTCGAGAGTTCGAGGGTTGAAAGTGAAACTATCCATCCACCTTGTAAAAAAAACAGTCATCTCCATCTTTCCTTATTTTCTTTACACACACACCCTCGCACATGTTCTTATTGTTCGTGGGGCGCGGGAAAAGGATTATTAATTAATTATTTAGTAACATTAATTATTTTGAGGGTAAAATAGAGCTCTCTTCTTCATCCAAAAACCTCACTTGTACTTCAATTTCGAAACCCTAGTTTCAATGCCGTACTAACCTTCCAAAATCCCCAAATTTTTCATGGCATTTTCTTCTCAATTGCTTACCCCTAACGCCAATTCCAAACATTACGAACAAAACGAAGAAGACGAATCACAACAATCAGACCACAATTTATCGAGTCAATCGGAAATCGATCGTAGTCGTGAAGATAGGTACGTTCCGCTTGATATTGTGTACTCTGTTACATCTCCTTGTACTGGTTACTCGAATGTGATGTCGAAAAAGGTTAAAGCTAGGAAATTGTCTGCGTTAGACGATCAGGATCAGGATCGAAATGGCGCTGTTTCGGTTGATTCGACCTCGAAATCGAAACCGCCGGTTATGTATTTTTACTCTAGGAAGAAGAGAGGTAGTTTTAAATTTCTTTGTGGTTATGATAAGTTTGTTGCGAATGTAAAGGCGGGTTCAGCTGTAGTGAAAGTTGAAGATGTTGAATTTGAAAAGGAAGATGATAGGGTTTTGATTAATGGTGGTGGTAGTGGTAGTAATAAGAAGAGGAAGAGCAATAACGAACTTGCAAATTTAGGGCTTGGTTCGGTTTCTATTGATGTTCCAAGATTGAGAGGAACGTCTCACAAACGGAATATCGGAAATAATGATGATGATAATGGTGTTAGTACTAGTAGCAGAAGAAAAAAGAGCAAAGAGAATAAGAGTACTTGTCAGAAGAACGGTGAGGAAAATGAAGCAATTGAAATTGCTGATGCGAATAAATCCACCAGTACTGCAAGTCGGACTAAGAGATGGGTTCGGTATGTTTTATTTGAGGAAAACTTTATTTCCTTGTTTTGTTTGTTGCGAAAATGGTAGGTTAGGTTATATAATATAGGGAATATAGTAGCTGCTTGCCCAAGCAGGTAATTAGCTGCTGTAAACCAGTTTATAGTTACACAGGAATATGCATATACTCACATATGTATCTACATTCACATGTGAATGTATTCGCCGCAGGTAAAATTTTCAAATACTTATTTCTGAGCTTCTGATATTGCAAAACAGGTTGAAATTTGACGGTGTGGATCCCAAGAAATTTGTGGGTTTACAATGCAAGGCAAGTTTTGATTTTTGTAACCCTTTTGTTTAATGAATTTATTGTTGGCTTAACTTACTTACTTTGCTTATACATTATTAAAGGTTTATTGGCCGTTGGATGCTGATTGGTACTTTGGCCGTATTGCAAAGTATGATTTAGAGAGCCACCGCCATCATGTAATGTTTCCGTTATCCTATTTGGTATATGCACAAGAATTTAAAAAGGTTTTTACATAGTTATGTGGTTAAGATTCTTAACAGCTGTTGTAATAAGAATAGGTTGCATATGAAGACGGGGAGGAAGAGCTGGTGATTCTATCTAAAGAAAGAATTAAATTCCATGCGTCTCCTGAAGAGATAAAATGTCTAAAGTTGACTTGCGATCTTCATTGTTCAGAGGCAGACGACCTTGATGTCAATGAGATGATTGTACTGGCTGCTAATCTGGATGATTGTCATGATATTGAACCTGGAGACATCATATGGGCCAAACTTACTGGTATGGATATCTAAGACTTGCAAACACTGTTGAAGTTAAATGTAATATTATGCACTTAGGAGCTGGATTCAGCGTTTGGGTAACTCTTGTATCCGTTTGCTAAATTAAGTACCTTTATTTATGAGTTAATACATTTTCTATAATCTGAACTTCAGTTACTTGCACTGAACGTAAAGATACTACAATATAGTTTTGTTACGAGGATATATTAATATAGGAACCTTCATTTTATAGGAACCTAGGCGACAACATTCTTGTTAATATGCCTTCCTTGTATGCGCAATGGAGTTAAACCCAAATCAATTGCAATAAATGAGATATAAAGAAGTTGGAATAACTTACATAGATACTCCAGTGAACCTTTCTGCAGAATCGTGTGCTGATTTGGCCATACTTTGTGGGCTATTGCACGTATGCATATCAGATAGCTTCCTTTGTTGCTAGATTTATTACCTCAGTTTTCTGTGTTGGGTGTTAGTGCGTTACTCTCATTGATGTTATAAAATTAAATTCATTAATATATTGCTCTTTTTGTTTACTCTTTTTAAGTTATTTCATTATCATTATACTTTTTTCTGTTGTTACACATCTGAGGCTAAACGTATGACATGGAAGATAACTTTTGAAAGGAACACAACAGAGTTTATAAGTGGTTATCGGGTCTGATTGTAACCAATCTAATTGTTTCAACTCTCAAATTATCTCTTGCAAGTTGCAAATATGAGTTTACCCTTTTCAGTTTATGACTACATTAATCAGGATCATTCTTTATGAGAGAACATTAACATAGACCAAGATATTTGTGCTCAGTTATCAATGTTTGAGTTTTCATTTTTATAGTGGTACATTTGATGATAACCATATCATCATGGATATTATTGGAGGTTTCCTTGGTTGTTTAGTTGCTAGTACTTGACAGTATGTATCACTTCCCTTATTTGATCCGGCTCTTCGTGCTGATGATACAGGCCATGCTGTGTGGCCAGCAATTGTGTTGGATGAGTCGTTTGTTAGCATTCGTCGAGGTCTAAGCAAAATTTCAGGAGAAAAATCAGTGCTTGTGCAATTCTTTGGCACCCACGATTTTGCTAGGTATCCAAGTTTTGTATTTCAAAGATACTGAACTATTCTCGGAATCTATTGTTTCATCTGTAACACATCATTACAATTTTGTGATATCCAGGGTTAAAACGAAGATGGTGCTCTCATTTCTTAAAGGCCTTCTATCTTCCTTCCATCTGAAATGCAAGAAACTGGATTTCATTCGAAGCTTGGAGGAAGCAAAAATGTAATGTTGACCTACCATTGTTATCATCAGTTCTACTGAAATTTTGGTTGTTATTTATTCACTTGGATCCATTATCAGGTATCTTAGCAGACAAAAACTTCCAAAAAGCATGTTACAGTTGCGAAATGGTGTTGGCACCAATTTTGGAGGTGATAGCAACGAGGATGAAGGTAGTGGTGGCTTAAAAAAGAGTTTGAGTACTGAAATAGTACAGAGATTCAAGGGCTCTAAAAGTGGCCCTTTTATAGTAGGGGATCTGGAAGTATTGAAGCTAGGTAATAATCTTCATCCGTAATGTCAAGAATGATTTTCATCTTTTAATCTGTACTCATACTTTTGTGACTACTAAATCCTGTGTAGGTAAGATGGTTAAAGATCTGGATTGTTTTGATGATGAGGAATCCATCTGTCCTTTAGGTTATACTGCTACTAGGAAGTTTCCTTCACTAGCAGGTTATCTTTCATTCAATACACTAAAGCTTATTTTTTTTTTCCATAATTAAGCCATAGAAGCTTGATGCATTTATTTCGCTTTCCACTAATAATTCTTTTTCCTTGGATTTAACGTCTACTGTTTGTTTTGGTGGGAATTCAGATCCAAGTATATGTTCTGTATATAAGATGGAAGTGCTGCGAGACGCTGACACAAAAACCCGACCCTTGTTTAGGGTTACAACAGATACTGGAGATCAGGTACGGCTTAATCCACCTTGAAACCGTCTGATACTAGCACTCTGATTGCACCTATTAGTGAATTTTGTTTGCTTATTTATCTTCATGCCTGTTACTCATGTGTGATTTAACTACAGTTGTAAATCCTGTTTGATTTGTAAATTGTTCTTCTTTTATGCCGTACTTTATGCCAGTTTATGATGCCATTTAGATTCACATTGCATTTATGTGAAATTTTGTCATTCAGTTTGATGGGCCAGATCCTTCAACGTGTTGGAATAAAATTTATGAAAGAATTAGAAAGATACATTCAAACAGTTCTGATAGTTCACAAGCTGAAAGTGCATCTAAGAGCTTCTTCAAATCGGGCGCTGATATGTTTGGTTTTTCTGATCCTCATGTGTTGAAACTTATACAGGTAACTCACCTAAAGTTCTGTCGTAATACCAGAAAAGTTTTGGAAAAAATAACATAGCATATCATATTCTCAGTTGATTTTCAAGTGGTTTCCCTCACTCTACATTTTTTGCTGCTTTCACTATAAAATGGGAACTTTTATCGAATTATACAAGACTCATATATTTAAATATAGTATTTGCATTCTATAACCATTTCATTTGTAATCTTTAAGCTTGATGTACTACCGTTTGAATCTTCATTTTTTAGTCTAGCTGGATGTTTCATGTCTTGAACTCCTGTCCCTCTAACAATAGAATCTTGCTATTTAAGTATCTAGTTAAAATATACAGTGGGAACTTATATTTTACACTTTCATTGACGACGGCTATAAAGAATCAATATCTAACAGTAGGTAGTAGATAAATGCATATGGGTGGTGTAGGCATGCAACCATCTTGCAGATTATGGTGATACGAAAATCACATGCTCTAGTAGAAAATTGGATCCTAGCTCTTGCACTTTTATACCTTGCACATATCCCGGATATTTGTTATTGTGCTGGTTGACAGATCATGTATGGGAAAAGTCAGTAAGATGCATGTCTTTAATTAGCATAAAAGCATTCATGTTGACTAACAATTTATGTACATGTTCTTATAAAATAATTAAGTAGCCTGGAACTTTAAATTGATCAATCATATCATTTGTTATTTTCCTCCCCACCCTAGATTAACTCTGTGTATGGATGTTATGGTTTGAGGCTGTTGTTGCAACAGTTAGTCTCACTCAGTTGCTTTATCAAGGTTTTAGCTGCTAGACAATATTCATTTCTTTGGCTTTTGTAAAGTTGTATAATAGTCGGTGTTATTTGTAGGGGACATCGAGCTCCAGGTTGACATCAGGGAGAACACGCAACATGCCAGCTGGTTACAGACCTGTCCATGTTAAATGGAAGGACCTGGATAAGTGCAATGTTTGTCACATGGATGAGGTGAAAGTTTTCTTTCCATTTTATTCTGAATTTACCAAATAATCCATTTTTGCATACCTTATTTCGACAAATTTAACCCCATAGTTCTTTGATCTGATGGTAACCTTTCTGTTGTCTGTCTTTATCAAGATTAAGCTTTTGCAATTTTATTTATACCAGATGCTATACCTGCATGTGTCTATATTTTAATTTTTCTCTTGCACTTCTTGTCTGACCCTATGGTGGTCTTTTGCATATATCAACATGAATTTCTAACACAGATGATTATCTTTTCAGGAATATGTCAACAATTTGTTCCTTCAGTGTGATAAGTGCAGAATGATGGTAAGCAGTATCCTTGTTTTGTCATATCAGAACCAAAAATTTAAATGGGCTACATGAGTCATAGATTTCAAATTATTTTCATTAAATATTTTGTTGCGTACTGTTAATCATCTGAAATATTGATGATGTGCTTTTGTCTTCATCTCATTTCCATGATGTATTCCATTGACAGGTTCATGCAAGATGTTATGGGGAACTGGAACCTGTTGATGGAGTCCTTTGGTTGTGCAACTTATGTCGTCCTGGGGCACCTGAGATTTCCCCACCCTGCTGCCTCTGTCCAGTTACAGGTACTTGTATACATCACATTCAAGGTGTAGAATTATATCTTCAGGCCCGAAAATATAGTAACTGCTATGTATAGCAAAAAGAAGCATCTAATTCGAACTAGTTGTGTTGGGCTATAATTAACCGAGCTAAAATCCTATTGTATTAATTCACTGTTTTTGTAGGAGGTGCAATGAAACCTACAACAGATGGACGCTGGGCTCATCTTGCATGTGCTATGTGGATACCAGGTTCGATTAATGCTTTATAATGCCTTGGTGTCTTGAATATTATAGACAGATTCTTTAATATCTTTTATCTTTCAGAAACTTGTTTATCTGATATCAAGAAAATGGAGCCAGTTGATGGGCTGAATAGAGTTAGTAAGGTAGTTCCTTCTTTCAGAAAATACCAACGCCTGCTACATTTTACTCATAGTTTGTCTGCCTCTTTCTTGAAGAATAGATTCATAATATGCTAAAGAGAACTCATAAACATAAAAGATGCATAGAATTTTTTTTAGCTTGCATCGTTTGTAGAAATTTCATTTTTGTAATGAGACTCTTAGGTGATTATACATTTTCTTGTCTATTCAGGACCGTTGGAAGCTTTTATGTAGCATCTGTGGTGTCCCATATGGAGCTTGTATCCAGGTAACTGCTTGTTATCATTGGTTGGGACCGTGTGTATCTGTACGTACTTTATGCGTTAATGTGTTACTGTACTGGATTCTATCACAATTTATGCTCTGCAGTATCTGTCCCTTGTCAATTTAAATGCTGATGTTGGGTGTGGATAAAGACAGTTCAACTTAAATTAGAAGTATCTTTCCTTTTATCTGTTCAATGTTATGCCACTGCTCTAACCCAATGACCTGCTTTGAGCTGCTAATGCAGTGTTCAAACAATGCATGTTATGTTGCATATCATCCCCTTTGTGCTCGTGCTGCTGGTTTTTGTGCTGAGGTAATTGCTATCAATTTTGTTACTTCTTAAAGATACTTAGTTTCGTTTGCAATATAATCAGCGCTTTCTGTTTCTGTGTCTTCAACTAAAATATCAACTACTTTTAATTCAGCTGAGTGACAAGTAAGCACATTTTATCGTTCTTTTTCACCCAGTTATTGATTTTTTCTTTTCCTGTATGCTGCTGTATGTCCACATAGCTTGCAGATGCTGACCGACTGCAGCTGGTTCCTCTAGATGAAGATGAGGAGAACCAATGCATTCGTCTATTGTCATTTTGTAAAAGGCATAGTCCTAATCCTACAACTGAACGCAGTGTTCATGATGAACGGATGGGGCACATACCAAGTCAAAGTTCAGATTACGTCCGTCCATTGAATTCTTCTGGATGTGCTCGCTGTGGTGTGTAATTCAACTGTCTGTTTCTCTATCATGATAATTGTTCAAGACTTCTTGTCATTGCTAATTAGTGATATTATTTTGTGTGCATTGAACGGATATGCTATCTACAGTTCAGTAATAGCGGTTCTGAGATTGAAGTCCTTATCTGTGTTTTTGATTTGTTTATGGTGTGTGGTAGTCAAAAAGTTTTCAAATAGGTAACTGGATTGATACATGCTGGCAGAACATCTTAGATCTGTCATAAGGGAACTTATGTTAGTGAGCCTGATTAGAGAGTTTATTAGAAAAGTAGCTGTTTGTTTTATATTTACCCAGTTAAATTAAAAACCAACAAAACTTCGAAACAAATCCATGGTCCTTCTGTTATGTTTGTAGATCAAGTGTTTGTTTTTCCATTTAAATTTTGCATTCTTGTACTGTTGTAGATTTCTACATTATGTTTTTAATGCCCCGACTTACAACTTCTGTATTCATTATGTGAACTATGAAAATTTATGAAACTGTTTTGTTTCTTGGAAAATTTCTTGTGTCATCTGTTGCCTCTTTTGTTCACGAACATTATTATGTCAGTAACAATGTCACTGTCTTTTTGGGGATAAACAACCACATAATTGTATGTGTTTGTATTAGTATGTATGATGGCTTATAAGTCAAAGGTATACAGATAGAATAATGTTACACATGAAAACCCTCTTGTCTAGTCCAATACTATACAGTCTAGACCAATACTATTAAGAACATTTAGTCTAATAGGGGATAATTACTTGATTTGGAGTGTTTTATTTTATATCGTGGTGTAACTATGATTTAATGTCCTGCTTATTATCATGTAATATGCATATTATCATCCTGATTTCTGTGTTAACATATGAGCAGAGCCTTATGATTATTTTGGAAGAAGAGGAAGAAAAGAACCTGAAGTCCTTGCTGCTGCATCTTCTAAGCGAGCATATGTGGAAAACATACCTTATTTAGTGGGTGGTTTCTGCCAGCATGAGGATACCGTTGCCATTTCTGGGTTATCTTTTGGCTGCAGAAAACTTAAAAACTTGCTGCTCGATGATCAGACAAGCATAGTATCTATGTCTGAGAAGTACATATACATGAGAACAACACTCAGAAAGAGACTCGCATTTGGTAAACAACTCTTTCTCATATTCTTTTGCACTCTACTATACTGAATTCCTATTTTGGCAGTGAGATTCATTGTCACCATAACAAGTACTATTCTGAGTTAAAATGAAAGTGATGTTCATTCTTTTCAAAAAGCTTTTCTTAACTTCCGTGACCCACTTCCATTTTTACTCCAGATAGTTTGGTAGTAGAAGAGAATATCACAAGTTAAATGTATGGTATGTAAAATAATATATTTTCCTGCTCATTCAACAGAGTGTATGTAATCTCATGGGTAAGTATGTTAATGACACTCTGTGTGTGTGTGTATGTGTATTGATGATATTATCATATTGCTTGATAGATTTCACTTTCTCAGACTAGAAGTAAGAAATACAATTTGTCACCATTTGTTTGTATACCATGGAGATCAAAACATGTGGAACATAGGATGTATAATATTACTATTCTGAATAGGAGATATACTATAATTTTCTTTTACTGATGACTTGCTGACAGATCTATCTTTCGTGGCCTGTCTTACTAATTCCTCCTCTCTTCCCGTTAGCACCTTATCGTGGCTGTAGTTGGATGCATGTGATATTGATTATTTACTTTTCGATTAAGTCTAATGAAATCTCTCTCTCTCTCTCTCTCACTCTCTCTCTGACAATATGTACCTTATTACTTCTGTTCTTTTTTCCTCTCCTTCATTCGGCACAGGAAAATCAGCAATACATGGATTTGGCATTTTTGCAAAACAACCACACAAAGCTGGAGATATGGTAAAGTCCTTACCCAAATACTTCTCAGTTTTGTTTCGAATTCTCTTATTACTATTTTGTACATGGATTCTCAACACTGATATACCAACAGGTAATTGAATATACTGGTGAAATTGTCAGGCCTCCTATAGCTGACAGAAGAGAGCACTTGATATACAATTCATTGGTGGTAAGTAGACTTATTATTTTTTGTTCCATAAATGCACCAAAGTAAGAAATTTAAATGTTCTATAAGACCTAAAGATAATTAATAGAGTAGTACGCTATTTTATGTCTTTTTTTATTGCTATATACTACTTTTATCAGTTTTGCTTCCCATTGCTTATGTGTTTGATTACCTGCAATGTTCTTATGCGTTGTTCATATCTCATATTACTTGATTGTAAATCATCGATTTGATTCCTTTTTTTTTTTTTTTGAGTAACTGGCATACTTTCACTAGTTGATGTCCTCTTTTTCTAGGGTAATTGGCTCATGGCTTTAAGAGTTGATATCATGATTTTCTGGTCTCATGAAATTTCTTGAAATAATAATCTTGACTTCTTACTTTTTTTTTCATTGATTTAAACATTAGATCAATTCTTATGATTTTCTTTGGTTCATGAGATTTCTTAAAATAATAAACTTGACCTTTAAACCTTACCTTAGCTGATTTAAACATTAGATCAATTCTTTTGGATGGAGGAGTCAATTAATAGAATCAATACACTTGAAGTGTTTTTGTTTTGACTGCCTAACTAAATCGTAGGCTAATCACAAATTGAGGTTAAGCGCCAAATGAGGCTAGATTAAGGCTTGAGTTTTTGGGGTTTTTACATTACTGCTTATGTAATTGTCGCATCTTAGAGAAACCGACAGCCTCTTTTAGGCTTATGCAACATGTTAAAAAAATGCATCTTCTAGCAGTGTTAAAAAACAGCTATGCTGACGAACTTCAGTTCTAGGACACAGTTGTTATGGTGTTGGTAATGAGTTCCTTTTCTACTTGTACATTTGCTATCTAATGTAACATACCATACTTCTATATCATAATCGTTAACCTCATGATGATTTTTGTTTTCTGCTGTGTATGTTCATTAAAAAAGTTATGGAATTACTAAAAAGTGAATCTTGTTTGGCATATATCTGTTTGCAGGGTGCAGGGACATACATGTTTCGAATTGATGATGAGCGTGTGATTGATGCCACAAGAGCAGGAAGCATTGCACATTTAATTAATCACTCGTGTGAAGTACGTTAGGCTCTTTGTCTTATTGTAGTTTATTTCATGTTAGATGTTTCTTCTGTTCTTTTTTGTATATAGGTAGGTATTATACTATAATTTTATCCTGAATTTCAATTAATCTTGTTCGTTTCAGCCAAATTGTTATTCAAGAGTTATTAGTGTCAATGGTGATGAACACATAATCATTTTTGCCAAAAGGGATATTGCGCAGTGGGAAGAACTCACATATGATTATCGGTATTCTTCTACATAATTGTCTGCAGTTCATATCCATTATCTGTTTTCTTGTAATCACCTTATGTTATGTTGTGTTGCAGATTCTTTTCCATTGATGAACGGCTTCCTTGTTATTGTGGTTTTCCAAGTTGCCGGGGTGTAGTTAATGATAGTGATGCTGAGGTACAAGTCGCCAAGCTATATGCACCCCGCAGTGAATTAAAAGACTGGCAAGGAGAATGAGTTGAGGTTAGACAAGTGTCCAATCCCTAACTCAAAGCTTTATACATGTTATTCGACATTATAATTGGAACTTGCTATACTATGGTGTTCAAAAAATTTGTTGGATGTTTTTTGTGCCAACTTTATTGTTATTGTACTATGAGAGCAAAGAGGATGGTATAGGTTATGAAACTTTCATGACTGGTTTACGTTATTGTTGTGTAGCATATCATGGGCAAGGAATTTTGATGTGCAATAGGCTTGAGGTAATTCTGTATGACACTTCACAGTATTGTTTCATGATTGTGTTTCCTCTGAATTTATGCATGAGTTGGCTCTAATGCTTGGAGTAGGTTCTATTGTGGTACAAACCTGTGTATGGTTAGATATATAGTTTATGATAAAAAGAAACGGTTGTCTAGAAGTTGGTTTTAGAGCAAGTGGAATCCTGACCCTTTGCTATATTGCTTAAAACCTTGTCCAATGCTCAGCACAACAAAGAACCTGGGATAGAAGACTGCAAGTAGATGCTTAGGAAGTGTTTGGTAGCAATAATCAGAGTTCAAATGGTATTAAGTATATTATTAAGGCATGGTAAAATTCTGTTTGGTTACCACACTGGAATGGGCTGGAGCATTCTTCAAGGAATCTTATTCCTTCTTCATGGTTTTTTTTTTCTTCCATGATGGAGGGGTAATTTTTCTACTCGATGGAATGGAACGATTTATATACTTTTCTAATTGTTAAATATTTCAAATTGTTATGAGATATTATGTTACTCCCTATTTTATATTTTAACAAAATAATTTTTTTAGGTGAACATTAAAAAAAAGATAGATGAAATTTCTTTTGATCATCATTTGTAAGATTTATTTCAAACAAGGAAACAAACATAAAGTATGTTTTATATGTAACATATTTAGTGTATATCTTTATTTGGTTAGAGTTATGATTTTGTTAAATGCATTTTTGTTAATATAATAATTTCATGAAAATGTGTATTTGTGTAACAAACATGTTTAAATGGCTCATTACATTATTGCAAACCAACAAAATACAGAATGGAGTGGTATGAGCCATACCTCTCCATTACTTTATCATTCCATTACCTTGCTTATTCCATTCCTTTGTGATTCCTTTCGATCATACCTAATAAACCTAGTGTGAACATGAACCTTGTTACAAGTATGCTAAAAACGTTGGTGCATTTTGTTTGATAATTTGATATGAACACTACACAGTTCTTGTTGAGGTGGGTAATAGTTCTTCATAAACTAAAAATAAATATTGCTTCTAGATGATTTGATTAAATTGACATGAAGTTGTAATTATAGGAAATTTGATCATAGTAAAAGAATATTTCATAGGAAGGAAACTATTCAAATGGTAAATAAGGATCTTACTTTAATGATAGAAGTAAGATAGTCGTTAAGGAAAGTACTAAAGACTACCAGCAATACTAGTTTCATATATGAGTATGCTAGACCCTAGAGACAATTAACTTATGGGATGTTATATGTACGTCATGTATATCGTGGCTCTAGTTCCAACCTAATTCACACCTATAATCCTATGTTTAGTCTGGGCCTCACTTTAATTTGATATTGATACCATGTATACCCAACCAACACATATCGAGTCACACGCTAAGTCGTAGTGATACACGTGGTGCCCCTCCCTTATAGACTTCCCAATATTCTTTTGGAAAGGTTCAATGAATTATACTAGACATTCAATCCAAAATGACTGTACCTACTCTCATCTATCATATGAGTCGTGTGCTTACATGATGGCTATTGATACCCGTATGGAATATATTGGAACTCAACCAGTAGATGGTTTACTGCATTGCAGACAGAGATAAATGCCCCATAATGGAATCATACATGTGAGACTTTGGTAGACGTGCTTAATTTCCTTCTTAGAAGTATATTGCTGGTTGTAATAGGGTATTTATGGCAAAGCTTGATCCTGATGGCTCATCGTAACAGTTTAAATGTTTTTTGCAAAAGGCTATTATCAAGCTTATGGAACTGACTATGAAGAGATTATCCTAGGAGGTTAAGATGCCTTTTGGTCAATTTGTAGACCCTTGGCTGCTATTAACTCCATTGGTTACAAGGCCTTAACGACACTTTTTAGGTTGACACATGCATGGAGTGGCCAATTAAGTTTATTGTTTAGGAGACATCCAAGGTAAGTCGATTGCGATAATCATTGTGTGATCCTAAGCATTCAACATAACGTGCTATAGGCGATCTGCTTATGCACTTTACGAGTTGGTCTGAGTTGTCGTTCTCTAAGATTTCATTGTTCTTCAAACATCATCGGAGTCGTTGAGTCATTCTAGTAATATATATGGGTAACATTATTATCATTGGAAATTATAGTATTGAGATTTTAACGTGGCACTTTCTATAGTCTGAGTCGCATCTCACATGTCTTCCTTAGGATATAAGGTTCTCAATCTTCACAAGGAATTCAATTTTCAATGAAACTTGTTCTTGACATGATCACATGGGGAACTTTCTCCCGAGGATGGAAGTACTAGGAAGGGTCTCGAATCGATATAGGTAACATGTTAGAAATTCAAGTTGACAACTACTCGACCTGAAATATTATTTAACAGTGGTCTCTTGATCGACTTTATTTCCATACTACATTGGGATACAACAATTTGTGTTTTGAGGTATCTTTAGCCACACCAAGGCCCTGTTTTTTCTTTTTTTTTTCTTGTTAAGTCATGTGTGTATAATGTGTCTGTGTGAATATATGATGTCTGATCTGAATAAGCCATAAATAAATAATTATTGTTTTTTTATGTGCTGAATCAATGATCTAAATAACTAAAAATACCAAAGTAACCTTCTATGTTGGGTAGCTGAAAGGGTAATTATGTCAAAGGTTATGATAAAATAAAATAAATAATCACGATTTAATATGGGATTTCAACTTTATTTGGACTCTCTTCATCAATACATGTCTTATTTATTAAGTTAATAATAAACACCATTTAAAGACTAACTTATTAAGCTTTAAACTCATTAGATTCATTAAGTCAAAAATAAACAGGCCCTAAGGCTTAAGGAAACTTCTTCACATCAGGGCATTGCCAAGTGGTTGCATTCACTAAGGAAGAAGATGATAGGATATCTAGTTTCTCTTATGTAGATTAGGTGGCGTCCATAGACTACTCGATAATGTTTAAACGTTGTTGCTGGGATAGAGACCCCTAAGAAAGAATGGAGAATGGTGACAAATGGATTGACGAGGCTAAGTTGTGTAGCCACCCAGCTATTCATTAGCTGCCTCTAGCCATCTCCAAGTTGGCCTAGTGGTAGGTGTCCTAAAGGTCTCAGAAGAGACCCAGGTTCAAACCTCGCCGGATAAACATCTTGGGATGGACAACTAAGTTTAAAGGAAATAGAAAAATGACCAATTTAAGGGACCATTTTGAACCCTTAGTTTCGTCGATGATAGAACTAGGAGTGTATGAACTACTTCAACCCATAAATAACAGAGATTTGAGAACCCAAAGTGTATGATTTATGATTCAATCCATGTCAAGACCTCCAATGATCATGAGTCATGACTTCAAAAATTCTCAAGCCTGGAAAAGGACCCAAATCAAGCCAAGTTAAGGTATCCATAATTGGAGCTACAAATGTTTTGCTTTCAAGATGCAAGAATGAGACAGATTTTGGTAGGTGAAAATTAGAGTTTTTTAAGACACTTTAAGCTTTCTAGCAGCACTTTAGATAACATTGTCATGCATGAATTAGATTACTACTAATACCAAAAATGCGCTTGACTTATTGACCATCCATCGGCTTCATAATACATATACATGTATTTGTTTCTTACGTTTGAAAAGTAATTATAAGGTTGCGGTGAGAATTAGAACTTTTCCTTTTTGTGTTCTGTCATGGTGGTTGTAGTTATATTCATCTAGTGGTTTGTTATTGATATTAGTCGTAGGTGGTTGGCATTGTAAAGTTCACCTAGTGATGTTGATGATCTTAGATTTTATAGACTGCTTTGTATAAGAATGCTTCATTAGTGCTATGTAGAGGTAGCAAATATTAGCTGTTCAAAACGAGTAATGTTTGGTGGGGTTCAGAATGGGTCGGGTCAGATTTGGCTGACTTGAATCATTTTTTATCAACTTATATCAGTAGATAGTGTACTAATATGATTGTAATTTGTAAAAACTAATCACGATAGTAGTAATTTACTAATTTTGTTTTGAGTAATTACATAAATGGTTCCTGTGCTTTGTCATTTTAAGGATATCCATTCTTATTGAAACCTTTTGCATGTTTGTTCTTTGAAAGCACTGTTTTTTTGCAAGGATGGTCCCTCCACATACAGTCACTAAAACAAAATGATTTTATGAGGGTATTTTAGTCATTTTATGTGGAGGAGGGACCATCTATGCAACAAAAATCGCTTTCCTAAGGGACCAAACTTTGCAAAAGGTTTCAATGAGGGAAAAAATCCGTAAAAATGACATACCACGTGGAAGATTTATGTACAATTTAATCTTTAGTTTTTGAATAAAATGATCTAAGAGGTTGTATACATTGAAATACACTTGGAGAGACTTTTGACGGGTTGAACTGTTGTACCTATTTGATTTTTCCTTTTAAACTATATACAGCTTATCAACATTCTAACGTGTCGTATATCTCATACAGGACTTGGGATTTATGTCTTCCTCCTTTATGTTCTCAGATACAGGTAAATCATGCTTTTAGGTCATCATGCAACAACTTGGTTGGACCGTGCACTTCCTTTAAGATATAAATATGGGGGATTGAACCGTACACAGTCCGACCTTGTTGCTGCACACAAGATTCGTGAAGTCAAGTACCTAGGTCATGATCTGAGTTTTTTAACCAAAACTTAGAAACTAATAATAACCTTATTATTATTTTTCAAAAAGCACATCCAAGCACCTCAACAATTGCGACTTGCTTATTCAATTAAGATAATTTTTTTTATTAGTAGTGATTTTCTAGTACTTTGACTGTTTTGAAGCAAGCAGCAAGCTCAAGGGTTAAAACTGATGTGCTGTTACGTTCTATTCAGTCGCTCGTTATCGTCTAGTGGTGCATTTCTAGATCTTTCTTTTGATGACATGAATGTCTGAATAGTTGGGCCTTATGGAACGTCTCTGGACAGTCTGTCTTATGGTTCTGCTGTTGTATTCTGTTACCAGATGTCCAGCTAAGCAAAGAGGTTCATTTTTATTTCTGTATGAGTTATAAGTTAATTGTTTTAGATTATTATAATCAGTTAATGCATGCATGTGTATATCAACTGAGAATACTAGAAATGGAGGGGCTGTACATAAGATTTGGACGTCCAGAGTTGGCTATATTTTTTCTTTTCAGTAGGATGGATCGTTTTCTGACCAACCTTTAAAGAAACGGTGTTGGCTTGATTATACTCATTAATTGACGGTGTACCTTATTGGTGTCGAAATGGGCTTGTTAGGTAAGTAAGAGGTCAAAACTAGCACCTTTTTTGAACATTTTAAATTTTTATTGATGTTGAATGTGTTAAACATGATTATCAAAATTATCGCAATAGTATAAATATTTCAATAAAATGATTTTGGGGCTTGTAATTATTGGGTGTGGGTACAACTTTTGACCATCTTTGCTAGGTTTTCTTTTGTTAAGTTTTTTGTTAACTAGTTAGAGATCGAAAAACCAAATCAAAATAAGTTAATGGGTTATGTTAAAAAGTAACTTAATGCACCTCAGGTTTACCGCCTAATTGAGGATGAAAGCCCTTTTCTCTCCATATTTGGAAAAGCAGTTCACTACAAATAGAGCACATCATTACTTTGGCACAACCTGTTCTATTTGCAACAAGTATCTAAGGTTAGCAGTATTTGACTATTTGCAATGAAGCATGATGAAAAGGAGTAGCACCATTATATAGGTGATGGTGGATACTAGGTTTGGTTCTACATAGTCGCTTTAAATGGATACATCTAGGTTGAAAAATGTCAAACATGTTAAAAATCGTTCCAAGTGTGCTACAAGGCATATAATGTGTCCAAAAGTGCTTTATCCAAAAACCAATCATTCATTTAAACAATATAAACTCTTGCATCATATAATATAAGATATACATGTGTTGTCAACAATACTTACGGGTGAGCATGAGCCAATTATGAATCAATTAAGAACAACGTTAACCTTAGCTGACATGTTGATTAGTGAGAAATCAAACCTATTGATTATCAGTTAGCTGCTAATCAGTTAATCGGTTACTTTGGCGGTTATGGGTTGGTTAATAGTTAACCATCGATTTTCATGAAATTAGAAAAAGATAAAATGCAACACGATGGCGAAACAAAAAAAAAAAAACTTAAAATGTAAATAAAACACCTTAATTTTGATTGTAGGACGTCCATCGTCATCTATTATTGACACCGTTGCTTATGGAAGTCTTTAAAGTACTTTTTATGTATATGTGTGAAATGTTAAAACAAACGATGAATTAACGGCTAGTGTTTGAGAGAAAGAGACACATTCTAATTTGTTATAAACGATATTTTGTACCTTCGTATATATTTGTTTAAACTGCATTGCATTTATAAACTTCTACCTATGTAAGTGTAAATAAATACATAATACATACATATATACATATATATGTGTGTGTACGTATATATATATAACTGGTTGGCGGTTAATTTTGGTCAATTAGGGTCGGTTTTGGGTGGTTAAATGCAATCGACCAAAATTAGTCTGTTAATAGAAAAATCAAAATCGAACCACCGGTTATTGGTTAGGGTTGGTTAATTTGAACCGATTAATTCGATTAATCACTTATAGATCGATTAACGGTTGATTTTGCTCATTCTTGTCCCTACCTATCATCTCTTTTGCTCAACTAGAATATAATTGGAGGCAAGAAGTTTTCTGATATCTAACTGAATCGATCAAAACTTTTAGTTGTGAGGGATTTCAGACTCAATCTTGGACATGAATATATTTTATTTCTTTGTCTAGCACTGCTGTTCAAACATAAGTTCCATGTTGACCTTTTAAGTTTCTTTTATCTTCAAAACATAATTTGCATGTTGACTTTTCTAACTTGACTTCATTCTCCGGTACAGGAAATGCTTCTTCTAAACATGCTTTTGTAATATTTGTGTGAAATTTCATATGTACCACATTACTTAGATTTTTTATATATGTGTTCACATAGTTCAAAAATATTAAAAGGTTTCAATATGTATCTTTTAGCCTAATTGCTAACCTTTAAAACTCAATCTGAATAATGTTGATTTGTAGCTCTGTTCAACTTCTACCTTTATGAGTACCTTATGAATATCATGCGATTGTTGATTTCTTTTTGTCTAACTCTTTAAAAGAACCTATATGCATATTTGAACAATAGCTACACTAGAAAAGACGACTCCTAAGCAATATTGCTTCATACCAAAGTCAAACTTACAAAATCATGAACATTAAAAGAAAATTTGAATAATGTTATTATGTGGCTTTGTTCAACTTCTTGACTGCCTTTTAAACATCATCTCACTGTTGACTTTTGTCCAACTCTTAAAACAAGTTGTATACATACTTGAACAACATTTGAACAATGGTTGAACTACAAAAGAAAGTTTCTCCTTAACATATACTACTACATAAAAAGTCAAACTTACAAAATCTTGACCATTACAACTTCCACAAGACATCTACTACTACTATATGTACATACTACATTATCTAAACAACAAAACAAAATCAAAAGTCCAACTAGAGACTTCAACCATAGAGTCAACTACTGTCTACAGGCACTTAACAGCCAAAAAAGAGGATTCCATGCAATAAACCATCATCTGGTTCAAGGAGTTCTTGGTTTCCTGGGGTCAGCACCATGATGGTGAAGCGGGTCTGGACCCAATGGTGCAGCCCTTAGTTCCCAACTCTCATCTTCCTCATTCTTACCCTTGCCATCAATCTTCAGAACTGCTTTCTTTGCTTCCAAACCATTCACGACCAATAACTACACACACAAATATACATGTTATCCGCACCAGTATTACATGTACATGTATGCATGTATGACATCTATATAATGTATATGAATGCAAGTATATTGTACCTTTCTGTTACTGATTTGCTTCATGGAGGAGCAACAAGAGAGGGTCTTTTCTTCACCATTGAACACATCTGCATGCAAAGAGAAGAAAACCATAAAATAAATTAGTCCTTTTCAGAGGTTAAAAATATAGAAAAAGATATATAAAGATAGAAGGATAAATATGTATATACCAAATATTTGTAGGAGAAGAAGGAAGCACAAGAGTAAAATGAAGCAGAAAGAGAGTGATTTGAATGCAAAAGCCATGAGTTTTGTGTGTGTAAAACTACAAGTATGGATTTTTCTGTTTTGTTTTGATTTGAGGAAGCTAGAGAGTGTGATACGTGGATGAAGTGAGGTGAAGTGAATGGTTACTTGATCGAACATTTATAAGGAGTAAAAGACTAAATATTTAAGAGTAATGACTAGCCTTTCAACTCAGCTACAGTGAAATCATTACATCAGCAGCCACCTTGGATATTCATCATTTGTTCAATTCTTTTTCTTTGTTTTTTTCTTCCTTGGAAACCATATATTTTTGTTAAAATTGGGGTGACATACCTCAAGAATATTGTAGCACTACAATTTAAACGATAGTGAACCAACATGGTGCTGTCTCCATGATTAAGTAAGCTTACACGTTGAAAATGAGAAATCATCCAACTGAAGTGTTACTTTGAATTCAAGTTATATAATAGGGAAATGGGTTAATTTTTTAAAATTATTATGTACCTCTTATTTTGTCTTATTATGATTAATTTGAACCTTTTTATTTTTTTAAAATATTGAACTTTTAACTTTTATCCGTTTTAAATTGAACCATTATTTAACGGTAAGATCAAACCATGTTGTTGGATTAATGAATTAATAT
The DNA here is from genome assembly GCA_963921325.1 of Logfia minima. Taxonomy (NCBI): domain Eukaryota; kingdom Viridiplantae; phylum Streptophyta; class Magnoliopsida; order Asterales; family Asteraceae; genus Logfia; species Logfia minima. The sequence continues at coordinate 50,910,638 of OY992763.1, read as the reverse complement.
AAACATATGTTGTATAACGATTCAATTGCTTCACCGTCCAAAGTCATTAGGCATCTTGATAGATTCAAACAACTCATGTGTTATATGTTGTGTGAATAATGTAAGAATACGCGGTATAGATTTCAAAATTTTGAGCACATAACTGAAGGAAAGATTTCAAGTTAGGAAACTATGAAATTAATTTGGGTCACATAATAGTTTAAAAGGGTTGAAAGTTGATTGGATTTGCGAGAGATAAAGATAATGTCGGTTCGTAAGAGATGCGAGTGATAAAAAATTGGTGGTGAATTTTATACTATAAATAAATAAATAAAACTTCAAAATACCTTTTGTGCATACAGTATGGGGTGTTTCGTACAAAGTTGCATATCGTTTGATATCTGGGTTTTGTTCTCAGGTGAAAACAATGATACATGTATATAAAATGTGTTTACCCCGTTTATTTATTATTCGACGTATTTCTTAAAGATCTTATCCTTTTTCATATTTGTCTTGACTTTGACATATGCTACTGTTTCATTTCTTATTAAACTAACTGTTAAAATTACATTTTAGTCATAGAACTCATTTTCTTTAAATAATTTTCGGCAAGATTAATAAAACATATTATATAAAACTAATTAGCACTTACATATCACTATTGAGATAGATAAGAAAGTGCAAAAAGTTTTTATATGAATTATAACAAGGTTGAATCACGCTTTTAATACATTGGCAATAAGAATTTGATGAAATAAAGTATTGGGTTGTAATACGAAGCATACATTTAAGTAGATTATTGGGACTATTTAGAAATTAAGAATAAAAATATATATGTATATAAATTGTATATGCAATAAAATGTATATAATTTACTTTATCTATAATATATATTATGTTATTCGGGTATTGATTCGGGGACCTGATAAAATCTCCATACGGTACGGGTATGGGATCTGAGGGGTATTCTCATCTCCAACCCTAATCCCGGTATTCAACATCGGGAATTCCCTGTCTGTGTTCCCATACACGGTCAGCTCGGGGACTTTTCGGTTAGATCGGGTTTGGATATCAAACACCCATCGAGTACGAGGTCTTTTGCTATCTCTAAATTCAATTCAACAAACTAACATTTTAGTAATCTACTTGAACATTTTCACAAAAGTATGACTAATCTATTTTTACGTTAACCTTTTTTTTTTTGGTATCATTCAAGTATCGATGTTCAATGTGAAAAGTAATGTCATCTTGGAAACTTTATACAAAAGATATCATGAACCTTATTTTGGAATAAATCTATATAATCTTGTTAAGTGGTCTAGATTAACGCTATAAAAATGATGTCATCATATGTGGTAAAGCAAAACTCTGGTTGGTTTAAACTAGTAGTAAAAAGCTGAAATCCTTCTTATTAAATTAATCTGTTAAAGATCGGATTTCAAATGGGATTTTGAAAATAAAATATGAGTAATTAATTTATGGTGTATTTTTTCTAAGACTAAATTATTACTTTGCAAATACGTCAACAGAGATAAGATTGCAATTGATGCATGAAATCTTATGATCTCAAACGACGTTTTGAATCGGACGTCCAGCCACTCCCACCTCATCCATTCTGCCGCAGCCGTCCACTTAATTAATCATGCTAAATTTTCATTTAAAAAAAGAAGCAACTCTAACAACTGTCTAAGTACATCGATGTATAATATAAGACCCATCACATGATATGTAATGTTACATAAGTTATGTAATTTTAATATTAATTATTAATTATTAATACTTAAAAAAGGAAAACTATATAATTTGATAATTAACCTTTTCAAATATACACTGACATTTTGTTTTCGTTTTTTAACGACAAAAAGCTATATATTAAAATAAAGCTTCTAGCAAGAAGCTAGAATAATAATTACAACGGTTTTCTTAGCCAATCATACCAAACTAAACAATTAGAACTTCTACTATTTATCCAAAAAAATGAAAAAAGACGAATACTAACATTTTGTTAAATTGCGTAATTTTAAATTACAAATCATGATACAGAAAATATAAATTTTTACCATACCTAATAAATATTTTGGTAAAACGATTTTCCATCAAGCTATACTATGAGCAATTATGTTTTTCTTGTTTTTAACGAGAGATCAATTATACACATTTAAAAGTGTGAGTTAGACAAGAGCTATATGCATAAATTGCTATAAAATGAATTTATTGCTTAGTGCTACGCACAAGAAATTTGACTCGAAAATGACTTTGCGATAACTCTTTTTATGTGTATGCTTGATAGCTCACATGACAAACTTCGCGAAATGCATTCACCTTGTATTTCAATATTTCACAAATTCTCAAAAAAAAACATTAGTAAATGGTTGTAGGGAGTAATTGATACGTATAAGTAGGATGATTTGATGAAGCACAAAAACATAAATTTAAGAATTGGAATTAAGAGATATGACTTGAATAAAGTTTTCACCGTTAAATCTAGCAATCTGATTAAATCAAGGATAAAGTACTTAAACATCATATGGATTAATTAAATTGGCAATGAAATATTTTAGTAGCGGTAAAGAATACTACCAGACTAGGAAACAATCACAATCGACTCATTTCGTATAAAAAACACTCGAACAAATTTAAATAGCCAATTTTATTTTAACAATCACAATAGTTGAAAACTAAAGAAGCAAAACTCATGAAATATCAAAAGTTTAGTACTAATCAAAAGTTAAAAAGCAATTAAAGAAAACATTAAATAGAAAACAATAATGGCAGTAATTACCATAAAGATTAAAAATTAATACATGTAATGTTGTTTGGTTCATATGCCATCCAAGTTGTTGAAATAACATATATTGATTTGTTGTCCAAATTAATTCATGGTCTTCAATTGGTTGTTGGTAGCTTATGGTTTTTTCCGCATCAATAATGATGCGTTGGCTCATCGTTTTTTACAGTTATTATCTCCATCCCAAATTAGATCTCATATTTTCGTTATAGTTTGTTTCGAAACAATGTTCACTTTAAAAAGTAATTAAAACTAAGTATACGAATTTAACTAGTAAAAATTATAATTTATTGATAAAAGAATAATAATAATAATTATTATAATCTATATGTCACATATTATAGTACAAATTAAATACGAAAAATGATACTTGGACCTAACTGATCAACCTAATTATAGGACTAATTAAATCGTTGTTTAACATATGACATTGCCTTCTTTTAATTCCTTATGTTCACCATTCATTTCATCGAGTGTCTTAGTCTTATAATAAGGTTAATTTATAAGTTTATCAAATTAGATCTATGAATTATTTATTGTTAAATATATATTTAGACCGATCTTACAGACATATTTAACATAACTACGAACTCTTTATTATTTTTATTAATTTCTTTTTTATCATGTAGAGTGTGTTTGACAAAACTAATTGGTAATTAATAGTTGAAGTCTATATTTAAAGTTTGAAATTGAAGTTTATTTTTTATATTTTTAATAAGAGTTTTGTCAAAATTATCTATAATTTAAAAATGTGAATTGATGTAAGAAGGACAAATAAACACGTGAAATAATTATATAAGGGTATTTGTGTAGTGTCATATTTAATAAACTTTTAGCTTATTTTATAAAGTTATTTTAAGTAGGTTTTTTTTTAAGATCTTAGTTTTTTATAAACTCTTAAAATTTGGTCTATCAGTCAAAAATTTGAGCTTATAAAATAAGATAAGTTTAAGTTTTAATAAGCTAATATAAGTTGGGTTTACAAATACAGTATACTAGTTTTTTTATGTGAAATTAATCGAACAATACGTCGTATATAGTAGATATTTAACACAAATAATAAATGAATTAAAATAAAATAGAGAAAAGGACAGTGGCAAGGTAATAAAGATTCGGATGGGAGTACAAAAGAACTAGCAGTTGCCGTTATATATGGATTTGATAGTGACAGTGACAGTGGTGGTATCAAGACAGATAGGCAGCACCTATCTGCTTTCTAATGCATGACACCATCCCCATATTACAATTACCATTACCATTACAATATCAATATTAACTAATTTACTACACCACAACTACTATACACCTCAACACATTGGTAACTGTTGGGAAAATGACAAGGAGTATGTCAATCTTTATCCATTTAGGAGTAAAAAGTAAGTGGATTTTTATTTCCTTTTTCAACTTTAGTATAATTAATACTTTGAATTTGAATATGATTGAATATTAAATTAAAACAGTACAATAAATATTTAATAAGAAATCATGAGTATCCATATTATAATTAAATTTGAGATAATGATAACGACAATTTTTAAAGTTGTTTTTAAAACGTTAATACATGTTTAATATAAATTCGGTATCTCAAGTTGATGATCTAGAGGTGGAGGCTTGAAAATCTTTAAAGGAGACTCAAATATAATACTTACTGGTTGTAACCTTGGTGTTAACCCTTTAACATATAGGCTAATTGGTTGTACATGAGAGAACTTTGTATGAAAATGATCATTTTCTTTCAAAATTGACAAACTCTCTTTATCGAGTTCATTAGGTCAGTTCGGAGCGTATACCAACATTATCTTCCACACATTGTTCTCAGTGATAAACGAATAAGTCGATCAACATTGTCCATTACCAACAATTTGCAAAAACAAAGTATTATTCCATATTAGTGCAACTATATTTTAGCGTGAAGAATATTTTATTTATACTAAAATAGTGAAATTGTTTACACTAAAATGATATGCATGTTAGAAATGTTCTTGTATGCATAATAATTTGTATGTTCGAATAAAAGTTTATTGGTGGAAGAGTAATAAATTTCAAAAATTGAAATGAGAATGAACATAAGTTATGAAGGGTAGGGATAGGTGGTATTGAGGAAGGTACTCTGGAAGATGGGATAGTGATAACGTCATGCTGACCATCCTTCTTTCTAATCATTAACTAAATATTTGTTTAGTCTAATTACAAACATGGCAATCTTCTCCTCAACCTTTAAAGTGATATACACTAGTATAATAAACTAAATAAAGGTACACACGTTGTACCATGTATTTCAAGTACTAATATTTAATTATACGGTAAATATTTTAATTACTAATATTTCATTTTCATCTTTTTTTAGAGTAAACTTGATTTTTAGTATTGTAATATTTATCCTTTTTTTTTCTTAGTATTTTTTTTAGTACCAACTCATTTTCAATATATTTTTGTAAATAAATATATATAACTAATTTTTTTTAAATAAGAAACATTAAATGCATAATTTAATTTAATTTTAACGTTTTATCTCATAATTCTTGTATGTCTCATCTATAACATTAACAGGATCTTCTACTATAACATAATCCTTCAATATTTTCTCTAATCAAACTCTTCCTACATCAAAATAAAAGGACATATCATATTGAACATGAATAAATTATAAGATTGGTCATATCATCTCATCATATGAATCATAAACCTCAATCCTTTATCACATTTCAAGTGTTTAATGTTTTCTTTCCGCTTTCGCATTTTAGCTCGCACTCAACTCTACAATTATAATTTAAAAATGTTAATGAAAATCTTTATCAAAATAAAAGGACATATTATGTTGATCATAACCATGAATAAATTATAGAATTAGTCATATTATCTCATCATGTGAATCATAAACATCTATTACTTATTTTTCATTGTTTATCTCCATTACTATGGTCTCTATTTTTGTTTCACTTACCTGTAAACCGTCAACAATGAATAAGTTTTTTTTTAAAAAAAAAAAAATATAAACAAACAAAATAGAAAGTCAATATGGTACTCTCAAGTTGTTAGACATGTTGGTTAACCACAAAATAGTTAGATGAGTATGGTGAAATGATGGATTTCTTGTATTTATAATATTTTGGCACAAAATTGTTTATGGTATGAATTATTATTATTATTTTTTAATTGTGAAAATTATGTATACTTTGATTAGTATAACTAATATGCTTGACCTTACATTCATTTTTATAAATTAATATGTTATTAATTAACTATGAATTTATTTTAAGAAAAAATGAAAGACGAGATGATTTGTACAGATAAGGTTAAGTTGAATACTATTTTTACTTGATTTTATTACTAAATATAAGAATTATTTGACGGCAGCTACCAAAAATGATGGTGATTAGTTAATAGTTATCAGATACAATAGTTGCTATTATGTTGTCATGTGTCAATTTTTCTAGTTATCATTTAAAGAAGCATGTCATATAGGCAAAAAGGTTTGACAATTAGTTATCTATAAATATACGTTTATACATTTTAAGTACAAATATCACTTTCAAATCATAATTATGAAAACTAAGTTGAACCGGTTATTTTTAGATATAAACATGATGAACTTATAAAGGACATGTTTGACGACAAGTTTTTCATGGTTTACACTTATGTTCATGTGGATATAAAGTGTGTAGTTGACTGCACAAACCTTTTGTGTTGTTGACCAATTAACTTGCAAGGAACTCATTAATATTATATGCTTTTTACCCCTTAACTTTATGATGTATACGTATTCATTCATCTTTTTAAACCTAACAACATCTAAATTAACATCTATGATTTTCTCTATGTTTATAAGCTCTAACTATAAAATCTGTTTGAATAACAAACTTTGGAGAGATGATTTTTAAATATAAACTTTTTCAAAAAAGTTACCTTAAGTAATTTTTGTAACTAACTTGAGTTTTTTCTATATAATATTACTATAATATCCTTTAAATGTCGTTTTCTATTTAAAAAAAATATTTTTTAGTATGTCCTATCAAGTATTTTCATATTTTAACTTTAACTTCAACTATTTTTTCAAACATGTCTAAACATATAATAGCTTCAACCTCCAACTCTAAATAAAAACGCTAACTACAAATTTCAACTTTGACCTTCATCTATAAATTAATTTTAACAAAGTACTCGTATTTAAGAACTTCAATAAATGATTTTGAACTACTATTGTCAAAATAAATATAAAATTTAGATGAAATACATCAACACTCATCACAATAAGTCACCTATCAGAAGAATGATATATAGACTTAAACTTGAAGGTTTTAAATTAGAGTTAAAAATTTAACTGGTTAATGTGATAAAATGATTGGTTGAAATTAAAGGAAAGAAAATTTATTAATGATATATCAAATAATGAATGCGTTATGTCTAATTTTAAGTTTATATAGCATCAGTTCACCTTCTTTATACCCATTTAATCTGCTCATCAAGTACATATTTATGCTAAAACTTAAACTCACAATTTATTAATATTAGGTTATCATTGTACGCTAAATCATATGTCATTTATAACACTGTTCTAGTTGAAAGAGTTTAAAAGGCAACATAATATAACCTCGCTATGCTTAATATTCATGGTGAACTTAAATGAACTTTTTATAGACAACTGAAATTCATAAACTAAGTCACATTATTATAAATATTATTTACAAAAACCATCTACAAATTGGAACTGGTAACCATAAACATAAAAGATAACTTCCGACTAACTTTTGACGCAAAAAGTAAAAGATAAGCAATCGCTTAGAGATATTTTATTAACCAACAGCATATTGGGGCTCTTATGTTTAAATAATAAAAGTTAACTATTTATCATGAGTTCATTAACTTACCAATCTTCAACCGTCTTATAAAAGATCGATTTTAAACACGGTTAAACACGGTTTTTAGTGCGGTGGTTAGTATTATTTCCTTTATCAACACAAAAAACCTAAAAAAAACAAACAAAATAAACAAAGTTGCAAATGTTTCATGATTTAGCCCAAATGAAAGGCTAACTAATAGGTTTACAAATTACAATCACTGAAATTAATGAAAAATAATTGTGAGCTCCTATTGACCTAGACAAAAGAACCATAACCTTACTTAAGATATAAATTTCAACCTATACTTACATAATCAAAAACCGTAAGCAGAAACTATAGATTAAGCAATGCCCATTTCACTACGGAAAAGTGGGTCATTTCTGTTTAACACCTCAAAAAACACAAAAATTCTATAATGTTGAGAGGTTGAATTGTCGATAGATGCTGACTAGATTCAGTAACAACTTCAGAAGAATGTAACTTTCTTATTTTAACTTCAACATATTTTACTGAAAATATATTAAAAGGTCTTTCATCTAACGATGTGTAACAAATTGATCAACCATTAAGTTGTAAGTTCAGTTCTTATTATATATACGCCATTAAATAAAACAAAATTATTGAATTATCTGTATTTTTCTGTTTAATGTTATACTGTAACAATAAATATATTTTTTCAAAATGAAAAAAATAAAAAACCAGTAATAACAAATATTTCTTCCGAATTATTTGCAAAAGGAAAATAGTGATGAGGCAGGTGGTGGTCAAAGTATATTTTGATAATTTTCCCTCTTGTTGCTGTACTGTGTGCTCCCACACTTACTACTACTTAAAGCAACGACATTTTTTGACCTGATCCGAATCTCATCAAATAAACATTTTTTATTCTATTATTCGATCTATACTCAACTTGATTCGTTCTTATGCCCTAAAATTGAATCCAACTATCACTCCCCAGATGCAGCAGTTATAACAAATTAGGTTCTTTTTTTTACTTCTAGAAACTATACTGGAAGATTTGTTTAATACTACTCCGTATTAGTCATGTAAAACTGTTATCAATTTGTATTATTTTGGGGATATATATACAGATATATATAGTGCAGCATTGGATCAAGGAGTGATGGAGTCAAAAATGGATCAGTATGAAATGATGGAGCAAATTGGGCGCGGTGCTTTTGGTGCTGCTATTCTCGTTAATCACAAATTGGAGAAAACAAAGTATTTACCTTTTTTGTTTTTTTATATATTTATATTTATATTTATATATGTATAAATATACACACACATATATGTGGTATTTTTTATGTTAATCAGGTACTGATTGATTGGATCTTGATGTTATGTAACAATGCAGATATGTATTGAAAAAAATTCGTCTTGCTAGACAGACTGAAAGATGCAGAAGATCTGCTCATCAAGAGGTTTTTGTTATTGTATTTTTTAAATTATTATGGTTGTATTGGGAGTGATGTTATTGATTATTGTGTAATTATTGGATGTTTAGATGGCGTTAATTGCGCGGATTCAGCATCCGTTTATTGTTGAGTTCAAAGAAGCTTGGGTTGAGAAGGTTAGAAACTTGTGTTATTCTAGATTTTTGGATAATGTATTAAAGGGTGTTGGGGATTGCGTTTTGGTGGAGATTTTTATATTAAGGTGTTTGCCAAATGCAAATAATCATGACTGGTGTTTGGCAATCCATTTGAAAGAAGTGATTATATGTGGTCATAGACATAATACACAGTTTTAAAGAAGTAGGTTAAGACCTGATTTTTGAAAAAGTTGTGTTCCAAATCCATCCCAAACCCCCCCTTTAGTTTGATTTTTGTGATCTCATTTGATATGAATTTCTTTTGGGATATTTCACTGATTTGATCTGAATTTAGGGTTGCTATGTATGCATTGTTACTGGTTACTGTGAAGGTGGTGATATGTAAGTTGCTAGAGAAACCAAAGCCTTTTTATTTGTATATTGATTATATTGTAGCTCCATTTGCTGATCAAATGACTCTTGAACAGCGCTGAATTGATGAAAAAATCACCTAACCAATACTTTCCCGAGGAGGTATTATTGTTGCATTTTTATCTTTTAATCATGGTTACTAGATCTCTGATTATTGATATTCTTGGTGTGACAGAAACTCTGCAGGTGGTTTACTCAGATACTATTGGCAGTTGAATATTTGCATTCGAATTATGTTCTGCATAGGGACTTGAAAGTATGTAATTATATATTTTGGATGCTTAATTTTTCTATAATTTTGAACGTCTCAGATTGACTCTTATCTCATTCTATCTCCAGTGTTCAAATATTTTCCTTACCAAAGATCAAAATGTTCGTCTTGGTGAGCTTGTAGCTGTTTTATTTAGTAGATGTTGTTTAACTTCCTCTAATCCAAGGCAGTAGTTAATATTTCTTCTGAAATTTAACTTTTTATGTAGGTGACTTTGGACTTGCTAAGACATTGAAAGCTGATGACTTGGCTTCTTCAGTATGTTCTTAATATTTTTACATGTTCTTATGTCTAAATCTTTTTCTTCTGAACAGAAAACTCACACACACACCCTATACTACACCTTTTTAATACACCTTTGTCCCAAGTGGGACTTGAAACTATAACCATTTGGCTGAATATACACCTTGGATACGGCTAGGCCAAAGTCCTGTTGGTGTGTACCTATTTCTATATCTAATTAAATTACCTACATATGAAATACGGTAAGTCGGAGATTGAGTTTGGTGTGTTGTGTGTATATGTTTACATACATGTGTACATTATATTTGGCACACCAAAGATAAAGTTTTGTGTGTTGTGTTTATATGTTTACATGCATATCTACTTTATAAAAATATGTGTATGCATATCAATAATATTGCACTTCGTCTGTCCTATATGAAAGCAGGAGTTGACTTGACATATTAACTTTATATCATATACCCCTCAATACTCATAGACCGAAATGAATGCGAGTAATTTTTTTTTACGGGATCCAAGTTCCAACTGGACAAAAGAGTATCTATTTTATGTCGAAACTTTGCCAACAAAACTGATTTCATGTTATCATGTATATCCGAAAGAGAAAAAGTTGTATTATTATTAGGGCAGGAGTATGATATATAGCTACTGATCTTAACTTTTGAACTCACATACACTTATTAACTTTATTCCAGGTGGTTGGAACACCGAACTACATGTGTCCTGAACTGCTTGCAGATATTCCTTATGGCTTCAAATCAGATATATGGTCCCTAGGTATCAGATTTCTTTAATTACCTTGGGCTTCGCCTGTATAATGCTGTCATGAAGTGTCCACTTTCAGACTCATGCTTACACTTTCAGGCCGTATGTGTGTTGTTTTCATACGTATCTAACTGCTTTTGCTATTTGTTTTTGTTTGATAAGGCTGCTGCATGTATGAAATGGCTGCTCACCGCCCAGCTTTTAAAGCTTTTGTAAGTCCTCTTAGATCAGCTCTCTATCTTACTCTGCCTCTGTTCTCAGAGGTTGCAGTTTTGCTAATCCTGTCTTGCATAAAATGTTTTAGATTTAAGATATTCTTTTTACTAAGAGTAAACATTTAAGCCAGATGCATGACATATTTAAAAAAAAATAGCCAAGGTTGTCGTAGATTTCTAGTGAAAATGAGAAATCTTGGTAGTGGACAGTAAGAGAGGAACATGAGGGCCTCAATGTTTTCTTGCCAATTTACATGTAAGCTTCATGAAAATTTTCTTATATTACTATGTAGTGTCTTCTTTGCTAAGGTATGCAGTGTTCATAAATTATAGGGACATTATCACCTCATCATGGTATTAGTTGAATATATATATATATAGATATATACACACATATTGGTACTAGTGCAACGGCTAACATCGGGAAAAATAGTGATTGAATTACCAGTTTATCAAAAATTTAGGTGCACTAGTGAGTAGGTTTACAAGAGTTCTAGTCACTGTCTTCTACTTTTACTTACTGTTGTGATAATTTTTATAATTTAGGTTATTTGTTAGTGAAATAACTGGTTTTTCTGATTATTATTATTAGGATAACTGGTAGGATTATTTTATGTTTCAGACTTTGAGCTGTATCACTAGGATTACTAGTTTTATTTGTTGCTGGTCTTTAGCTTCACCTTAGATAGAGATGTGATACAAGAGATGATAATCGTTGATTGAATTAAATTGTAAAAATAGTTAGTAGCCTTTTCTCCTATTGTGTGAAACAATCATACTTGGGTCAGATGCCCTAGGTTTATCTTAGTTTCAATGGTCAATTGATGTAAGTTTACCTTGGTGCAAAGCTCTTAAGAACTCTTTGGTGCAAAGCTAAAGTTTTTTCATGGTTTTAGCTTTATTTTAGTGTAAGACAATAATACTGACAATAATCTAATCATCCTTATACTGTTCTGGTTGTTAGGATTATTACTAGTTTTTCAAATTCCTATCAAGCGTATGATAACCATCATTATCAATGGTTACATCTTACGTTTAAATATCGAGTTTTTTGATTTAAAAATCTTATTTATCAAGGTTTCATGGCTTTCTTGCCTTGTAACTGCTCTGCTTTTATGGTTGTTTTGCACTGCATTTGAATACAGTTGTCATTATGAAGTAACATTTTCTGTTACCTACAGATAACCTCTTTATTCTCTTGAAACAATTTCAATATTTAGTTGCATTGTATATTGGTTTCAGGACATGGCTGGACTGATAAGTAAAATAAACAGATCCTGTATTGGTCCTTTGCCTCCTTGTTATTCTCCATCCCTGTAAGTCAAATGGTTATCATGTTTGTCAATGAAAAACTATATCTTTGCTTAATATGCTGCTTTATGTTGTTTACTTCTATATTCCCAGAGCTTTTCATTTCATCTAAATTTTCAATAAGCCTGAATGAGCTAATATGCACATGTTGGATGACTTGGGTAGTGGTAGGTAGTAAGTTAGTAAATTGGTAGATCTCTTCAATAAATTAAAATCAAGTGACCTTTGATGACTGTCAAGAGAAGTAAAGACGGTGTCACTGTTTTAAGAACACTTGGTATATGATGGTAATGAGTCTTTGTAAAATATATTTCATCAGTTATTCTCTTTTCTTTACTTATTTTATAAAATCATGAAATTATTAAAGTAGATTATGACTGAAGTCAGAATTCTTTGACCTGTATTCGACTTTATATTATGCTGCAACTATGGTATGCATTGAGAATATATAGATGTTGATCTAATAACATATATTTCCGTTTCTTGTGGCTCTAAGTCAACATTAGTACTAAAATTATATATACGTCGCCACTGCACAATTTACACCTCATGTTGCAATCACAGATTTGGGGTAGAATTTCCCTATATGAACCAACCTGAACCATATTAGGTGGATTTCTTGTATTTTATGGCTTTATTAGTTGGAATTTATCTAAAAGAGCGCAGTGGTAGCAAGTGCATTTTGAGTTATGTTTTATGACCAAAGGGGATTGAGTGAGGGATGAATCTTCTGAACTGATTGAGAGCTGGAAGATTCGGATATCCCGACTTCCAATTTATCTCTAACGGGTCCGGTGGCTAAATGGATGAACTTTGCATAAAAATTAAAAGGAAATGAGTCGAATGGGTCGCAAGTCACACAAAGTGAATTTATAATGCCTAAAACCTTCTAAATCATTTGTATTGGGAAATTTGTGTAAAACAGGGTAAGATTTCAATCCGGATATACTCTAGAATTGTGCTGAAGATCACTTCTCAAAAGTGATATTTTGAATCAATTTATGCCAGGGTTCACGAAATTCACTTCGGGATAAGCTAGAGAAATGAGTCTGTTTAGGCACACAATCAGATTCCTGGGCGTTATTTGTGTTCTGTATATTTCGTGCTTGGTCATATGCAGAGTATATGAAACATGTCACCAAAAATGGAAATTAGAAAAGCAGTTTTTTCGTACTATTTTTTCCCGGGTTCAGTGTATTTGGTCACTTTCTGGGTCCATTGAATCTAGTCAATCTCGTTGTTTCGGGGTGCTGCCCTGAACCCCCCAAGAGCATTGCCCCTTGACCCCACCCGCAAGGGCATTGTTTCTGGACTGCAGCCAGGGGCTCTACCCTGAACCCTACAAGGGCACAGTCCCCTTGACCCCCACGTTTTTGGTTGAGCCCGGAAGGTAGTAACTTAGCCGGGTATGCACTCCGCATCACCTAACCCGTGTCCAGTAATCTGCCAATGCACTAAAATATACAACAATATGTAATCATACATGAGACACTAATTGTTTATGACAATTAAATTTTGGATGATTGGTCTTTCAGGTCAACCAAGGTAAACCGTATCAGAAGTTACCCATTGAACTGAACCCAAACATTTTATCACAGCTAACAGTGCCTCTATCAGCTGTCTTAATATAATATTTTTGATTGGATGTTCAATTTAAACATGCAGAGCAGTTGGATATAGGTGCACATAAGCATTGTTAGTATCAGTCTTTGTTTCCAGAAAATCTGGAGTAACCTTTATTCTCACTTTCTTTGTTTCCAGAAAATCCCTTATCAAAGGAATGCTCCGTAAGAACCCTGAGCATAGACCAAGTGTAAGCTTTATTTTCCTAATTTATTTATCTGTTACTATGTTCATCTGTCTATCGTTCTAACTTCTAATTTATCTTTTGACTTTTTTTAGGCGTCAGAAGTCCTGAAACACCCATACCTTCAGCCATATGTTGACCACTATCGTTCTTCATACAATCTTCGTATATCTCCACCTTCAAAGCCCATTGGCAGCGCTCATGATATAAGAAGGAAAAGATCTGAAAGCCAAAGTAGTAACAGTTCGTTCAGTGACAAAGATAGTGTCAAATCAAGTGAGAAAAACATTCAGATGGGTGCTTGTGCATGTGACCATAAAGCAATTGATACAAATCTGGTTTGTGGAGATGAGAATTGTATTAATCCATTTCTAGAAGACATTGAACATGACGAAATGGAGATGATGCAAGAGGTGGCCCAACAGATACTAGATGATCAACAGTCAAATAGTGAAGCTAAGCAAATGAAATCGGTCAAACCAATAAAGATGGGTCAGAAAGAAGGAAAACCTAGGGAATACAGTTCACCAATGAGAGGCGGTCGTGTGAAGACAGGAAATATTGGCATTGAAGCATCAAGTAAGTTGCCCAAACCAACTGCAGTGAATCATGGGTGGAAGGTGGTTAGTGCTGAAACACCACCCGAAAAGATCAACTCTGACTCAAGGAAAAGAACCCCGGTATCAAATTCTTTAAAGAATCAGGTACAAATTACTCTTCTTTTTTATTATTCTCTAATCATTCCCTAAAAAAAAATGATGATACTGAAGACTGAAGATCGCATAATAAGTGCGTCGTGCAGGGTTGGATTGTAGGTTAAACGGGTTGGTTGACAGACTGTCTATTTTCTTAAAATTGATAATTACTTGTGTTTGGTATAATTACACAAATATATTATTACAATTATAATTTGTATTCTGTCAATAGAGTGATAAGAGGTTGCATGCACCTAATTACACTCTGGGCTACTTTGAATAGTTTGACCCGGTCAACCCATTTGATCTGCTTACATTGTAGCTGACTTTTGTATTTTTACCCTTTTGACACGTTAGAGATTAAATGCAATCCTAAATTCCAATCTCTGTTGATGGCTGACCGCTGATGAGCTACCTGTGTGCAGGTACCTAGGCCAGAGGGGACCCCACCCTCTGGACCTCCTAGAGTCGGTGAAGATGCAAATCAGAGACTAAGGACCCCACCTACTCTTTTTAGAAGACCATCCTTCCCGGGACGAATTAAGCAACTAGCCATTGATGCACCTGATACCACGACCATTTCTCAAAAAATTGAACCCAATGACACAATTCAGACTCCTATCAGAATGATAAGCCCCACCTCAACGTCTCAGATGAAGACAAAAGGTCTCAAGGTAAGCCCCCCTGCAACATCTCAGGTAAAGACAAAAGGTCTCAATGAGTTAACGCAGACCCCTGAAATGATAAAACCCTGTGAGATTCAGACCCCTGGTGCGAACCGTAATGAAACTGTGCACAGAAATGCTCAGAGAAAACTTGTTTCAAAGATCATATACGAGTCGCGGGTGGGAGTTACGAATGAGAAACAAACAGATAGCTTCAATTCAGTAGCATCTTCACCTTCTATTCAAGGATTTGAACCTTGTGACTTAACAGAAGTTGTACTTTCTATGCATGAACATACAAATCTAACTGAAAACACTAAATCACACACACCCACCTCCTCAAATGTTTCATCTTATCAGATGGAGATACCTCAAAGTCTATTTCGCGAGAACTCCCAGACATCTAGGGTTCTCCTTGGGGGTAATAACCAAGATTCTGATGTTGCTAATGAGATGTCATGCTCAAATGTAGCTCTGGATGCGTTATTCCAGAGCGAGTCTGATGCAACTTCCCAATCAAACACGGATATCATATCCAAAGATGATGACAAGTTCACTGTAAAAGAATTTATTTCACATGTAGCAGATACTACATCTTCTTCTATTGTTCCTGTTTCATCTAGACTAAGGAGTTTGTCGTCAGAAGGAATATCGGCTTTACAAAATCCAACAGTCGAAAAACTTGCTCCACCTCAGCTTTCACCAGCTTTTGGTGATGTCGTGCATGTGATACGTCACAGTAGCTTTAGAGTAGGAGATGAGCAATCCTTTGTTGAAACTGTTGAAAGGAATATAGAGGTAGGGAAGCTAATGAACGTGTTATCTCCAACAGGGTCTTTAGAACCGTCGGATCAATCTGAAATCATGACTGTGAAATCAGAGGTTCTTGATAGTCCATGCAGTAAAGATCTTGATGCAAAGCAATCTGAAATCATGACTGTGAAATCAGAGGTTCCTGATAGTCCATGCAGTAAAGATCTTGATGCAAAGAATACGTTAGAGCAAGTGAAGCCAAACCCACCTGAAATTCAGGAAGAAAAGTCACCTGTGAAGGAAATTTTAGATATCACGTCTACTAGACAAAGGGCAGAGGCACTTGAAGAACTTCTTGAATTATCTGCTGATTTGCTTCAACAAAACAGGTTGCAAGAATTGGCGGTTGTTCTTAGACCGTTTGGCAAAGATAAAGTTTCACCAAGAGAGACTGCTATCTGGTTAGCTAGAAGTCTGAAAGGGATGATGATTGAGGACTCCAATAGGAGCTCATAAACCGTCTTCTTACTGGTATGATATTTCCCACTTTTTGTTTGATATTTTTCAGTTTTACCTTCTCAGTGTCATCCTTTATTCGTTCATTGTGTTATCTTGTATATATCGACATTACAACATAATAATTTCTTGATTATTAGCTGAAATGTATAACAACTTTTGCCAGTTACTCGTGTCAGTAATTACTAAACAAAACTCTTGAATTGAGATGTACTGAAATATGCAGTTTAAAATGTCTTTATACAGACTGGATATTTATTTTTGATTTCATCCATTATCAAACAATCCATTTGGATTTATTATTATTTTTATTTATTTTTCTGAAAAGCCCAACCCATTTGGCTTAATCATTTCAACACAATCCTATACATATACATTATCTTGAATGTATTATGAACACTAGGCAGTGCAATGCAAGATTCTATGAGACTTTATTTGATCTTAGTCTCATTCGGTGACTAGGTAGATCGAATACAAAATAACCAAACCACCAAGAGGACCATTATAAACCAGTTTAGTGCTGTCCAGTTCTTGTCTAAAGTGCACCACAAACCATATACAAGCTCAGGTCCTGTACAAATCAGTTATCAACCGAACTGATAACCAAACTTGAACAATTGATTTACCCAAAAGAAGGCTGTTTCCAGATCACCAGATCAGTTCCAGAAAGAACAGGTAGCCAAACCAAACATTCTTCTATTTTCTTCAAATAAAAAACGAGCCAAATATAGCCATATTATGTGTGACATTAGAAATTTAAAGTGCTAAAATGAACCAACATGTAAATACAAAAAGATTATGTTTTCATAATTTAATTTGCTACCAAACCTATAAATGCGAATAATATGGACTATATATATTCCAGGCTCTTGGTTTTGTCAAACATGATAACTTATTTTCTTAAACAAATAAGTTAATAGTACACAATTACACTGTAAGTGATTTCTGACCATTAACTACTGTATTGCATATATTTCAAATTTAGGCACATACCAAAATACTTCCCACTATATAAGATCAAGTTACATCTTTTGTCCATGTTTATGTCCAGATTTACAAATTCTGTCTCTGAGTTGTGTTAATAGCTTTAAGGGCTCATGCTTAAAAAAAGAAAGAGAAAGATTCATTGTTTAGATATTGAAATTTTTAATTGTTGAATTGATTATTACTTTATTTTTTATTATAATATAATAATTATAATACAAGAAGATAGGGGAGAGAAGAAAATAATAAAAGGATTTGAAAAATAAGAGATAGAGATATACCTTGAATATAGAAAGTGAAATCTTTTGTCACAAACCCACCGAAAAAGATGGGTTATTAAAACCTTTGCCATCAAAACTTCTTAGTAGTTCTTAGTTCTGGAATTCATTCCCAATACTTCAAGCCAAACACATCCTAAAGCATATTAGATGACATCATGTGTTTTGCAAATATAGGATATTTTTGTCATTTTACTAACAGTTCACTCGTTATCGTGGTTTGATTTTTAACCACCAACAACATCTTCTATTAACTTGATTCGAAATATGTAAAATCGTTTGAAATAATTTAATTTAATTTTGACATCGTGTGTGTTGCACAGTAAGGGTATTTTTGTCAAAACAATATTTTCTACGTAACTTAATTATTTGTTTATTTATGAAAGTAAATAATTGGTTGTGAATATAGCTCTTTTAGTTGGTTTTGGTTCTATTTTTTTGATGTGAAACTCAAATCGTTAAATACTTTGTGAGTATTTAAACATTATTATTAAGTCGCTTTAAAATAACAAAATGTTTTTCGTGTGACTACATTTCTTTGCACGGCCAACTAATTTAGACTCATCTGGTTCCTCTGTTACCCAAAAATTTGTCTACATAATGTTAAACCATTTTAAGTTACGGAAACTATATTATTGCTTATTACATCAAATTTACCTATGCTTTGATAGTTGGTGTTACACCCTTTGATTCAAACCATAAAAACGAATCCAAAGTCACGATCTTAGACTTCGTATATAACGTGTGTCACGTGTCACATGATAGCAATTTGCAGCAGTCAATTTTCTCTTGTCATAATTAAAGATGTCTGATTGTAAAGTCCGACCATTTGACCTCCTTCATGCAATATCACTTTAATATACGAGAATATAAGTTTTTATACTCCGACACTCATAGTGTGTTTTGAATTACTTTTGTTTTTATTGTAAGTAGTGAATTTATTATTCATTGTTAGTGTATGTAGTTTTTTGTGCTTTTACTTACGCGTCAGTTATATGAAGTAAACGTAATATCATTACAAGTTGTTACGTTACTAAAATATATACAATAGGGATAAATTGGAAGTTCACAACACAATGTAACTCTGAATAATTTGTTGCAAGCTATGAATATCATATAATAAATAATTAATTTCCGTGCATTAAGCCTATTGGAATATACCTTAAGTGAAGTTTGATACGAGAACTTGAAATTCTAGGATTTTAAATTATGAAGGATTTGAAATCTCATAAGATTTTAAATTCTAGAATTTGAAATCCCTTCATACATTTGATTGACAGTTTTGTTCAAAATATTTTTAGATTAATGATAAAATTACCCTTTATGTATATACATACTACATATTACCATTCTTTAGCAATAGCAACACCTTTTTGAAGCAAACTCGAGTCATTCTGCTTTGCGTTATGAACTTAATGTCATTTACATAAACGCTCCCACGCATTATCAAGTCTCGGTCGATATTTGATGATGAGTATTGAATATGTTGTTTAGTTTGTAAGCGTTTAACTATAACGACTTAAAGGCAAAATAATAAAGAATGCGACATTCGCCATCATTGTGTTTCAAAATGCCTTTTCTGTTACGTTCTTTATAGACCTATCAAATCAAAATAAGACCAATCAATCCCATCATAAACACATAACTTATTATTCATCAAACACACGTCTATAAAGGTTTTGAAGTAAAAGTTGAAACATACCTAAGCACTAAGAGCACTTCTTATGATGCTTCCGTTCTCACGTTCTCAATAGAAGAATGACCATTCTCACGAGAAAGCCATAGGCAGGGCCAAGTTCTCTGACACCCCTTTCTTGTGCTTTTGTTCCCTGCGAGACGAAGCCAAGACAGAAGAAAGTAGGGTATACACGGTGTCCGGTGTCCCAACAAAAGAATAAAGAATTTTGTTACCACTTTTTTTCAATATATATACATACAATTGCTACTCTATTTCAAATTTGATATGCATTCTTAAAGTTTTACTCTTGTATTTTTTCGAAAAGTAAAAGTTTTATTAATTGTATCAAATATTTACAATTCATGAGTTTACATATACATACACGAGTATTTTAAGTATATCAAATTTTAAGTAAAAGTTTTATCAACTATATCAAATTTTAGGATTTTATACGCAATTTTTTGCCTATAGATCATTACTTATTATTATTTTTTTTAAATTGACTCACGTGATCCATTTGACATGTGTGACTCATTTGACCTGAAACCGACCTATTAACCTGAAAGTTACCTAAAAACTTGTTGAGTATAATAAAAATTGGGTTATCTAACGGGTTAGTGAGTTTTGAGTTGGGTTGAAATTTTCAACCCAATTTGAAAATTAGATTGGGTTTGAGTTGACTATTTTGACCAATAATTCAAAGCCATCGACTCGATCCAAATTGCTATCCCTAAACATCGCAACAATTCACAATAAAATGTTATAACCTTTTTTTAATTTCCCAGTTATCAATCTACCTGTTACAAGATCTTTGCTTCTAATAAATTATAATTTTCTGTTTCTAAACGATACAATTTTCTCTATATTTAGATGAAATCATACATATTTATTTATATAAATATGGGTTTTACACGGTAATATAATATAGTAAAGAAGAATGTGGTGACTAACTTGTCGTACCTTATTTCAAGAAATTTAATTATATATAACATTGCACACTCAATATTACTAACATACGCAATTCAATTCACATAGTCTTATACATTAAATGTACGACATAGTATATGTATATATGTGTGTGTGAGATATGTGTTTGCAACTTTACCAATAACAAAAGTAAAAAAAAAACTTCTTTCTAATGGGAGTGAGAAAACTATCCATTATCTGGTCCATCATGGTACTATTGATATCAAGCCAAGAAGGCATACTAGGTACGAGATCTGAACCTAATGATCTTACGTCGAGAAAAGAAACTGCGTCAAGTTTGAGTGCTCAACCAATTCCAAATAACTTTTGTTTCGATACACATGGAAAATGTGACGGTTTTAAGTGCTTTATGAGAGGCTCGGCTGGATCTTATGTTGGAGGAAAATGTCAAAATTCTAAAACATGTTATTGCTTCTGTTAAGTTCAATACATTATCATAATTTATATCAATATATTATCTTTTTATCTATTCAAATACTAGTTATTATCGTTAAACTTGTGGCCGTATACAATATACAATTAAAATTAATGATCGAACCTACATTAGTAATATTTCATACAATAATACAAAATGAAGATCGATAAAATCCTAAAAAATGGTTAAAAATCGTTGTCTAATTTATAAATACGCATGTAATGCCTATATATATATAAAAATTAATTAGTATAATGTATTTTATTATTATTATTATTATTATTATTATTATTGTATTTTGAAAAATTTAAATATTTTTGTATTAATAGTCAAGGATATGACATGACTGTTAGACCATTCCCAACGGTAGCGTCGGCTGGGAAACCGACGCACGTCGGCCAATCGACACCGTTGGTAGCGGTGTGTCGGTCCGACGCGTCGGTTCCCTGCGTTGGTTTTGCGACGAGCTGAGGGACGAGGGGAGTGGGCCATCATTGATTATTTATTTGATTTTCTATTCCCTTTTGACTCTTTGAAGCATAAAATGGAGGCTCTGTTTTCTTCTTTTCTTAGAAAATAATGGAGGCTGAGAAGAAGAAGGGGAAGAAAGGCTGGGGAAGAAGTAGCCCTAAATTTAAAAATAAATTGGACCTGGATTTGGGCCTGCATTGGGCTGGAACTTTTTTCTATATTTGGGCTGCGATTTTTAATACTTAATTTTAATATATATAATGGTTAATTTTAATTTATGTAATGTTTAATAAATTAATGTAAGATTTTTAATTTTAATAAAATTATTTCATTTAAATGTGTGTGGAGCCCAGAAATTCAAGTTACACGTCAAGGTTGACAGCGACGTGTCTTTTGTGTGTCAATTTTGTGTCAATTTGGAATGTGCTGAGATGGTGCTGACGTGTCTCAACTGACACACCAATGACATATCAGCCATTGGGAACGGTCTTAGAATAATACCAACACATACATACGACAAATACAAAAAGGAAAACAAACATAATAATAATGAATTAATTTACACCTAACCACAACAATCGATTTACTTGGTAATATTGATGTTGAATCAAACAAAATTTAATAACCACTTTCAAACCTAAATTGAACAAATGGAAATGACTGTGAGCCAGTGAGTTCTGACAATTAACGGTTTCGACGGTTATGAATTCCGGCGATGATGGTTACATGTCTCGCTGAAGAAGACGAGCGTACAGTGTAGAAATTCCGGCGGCGATGGATCGAGGTTTCAGAAAAGTGACGTTCAATTAAGATAAGAATAGGAAAAAAAATAAAATGGTTGAAAGAAAGGTGAGATGGTAGAGATAAGATGAAAGGGTATTTTTGTCCAAATGAAACATATGAACTGCCACTTTTTATATCGTCCGTAGGATTTTAAAAGTCGCTTGCATTTAAACAACTTGAACCAAACGTGGGATTTCAAATACAAATCCCTTAGAAATCCTCCAACCAAAGGCGACCTCGATTCCATAGTTCTGGTCCCAACCCAAACTCAAGCCTCTGCAAACGCTGACACACAACCCTATTAAGCTTCTGCAGCTCTAGTCATTTTTTGTCAGAAAATTACTATAATAAGGTACAGGGGGCCATGGCCATGTTAAGTTTTGAGAATAATTGTCCAGGGTGCAAAATAGATCGTCTTAAAAATGAAGAAACAGGAGTTCCATATAAACATCTTTCTTATATTTGGCTTGTCTCCCTCTGCACTGGTCAGTCAACTCCAACTTCACTTGTTTCATTAGTGACATTTATTTTATAAAATTATTTATTATTCATGCTAGATTGTTAATGTATTATTATTTCCCTTATGATTTCCTTTTGTGTTTTGGTGTTTGTTTTTCAGCTCTACCGATTTCTTCTCTCTATCCTTTCCTTTATTTCATGGTATGTGTATTTAAGTCCCATAACACTTTCTAAATTCTTAGTAATTAATCTAACATTTGTGAATAAACATCTTGTTGCTGGACTCATGCTAGTTACTGGCTTACTGCAACAAAAATGAATCATGCCAATCTTGACTATGTTATAAGATCATAAGGCTTTTTTAAGTTGCTGAGTAGACTATGTGTATATGCATGTAAATATGTCATATTTTCAGATTAGGGACTTTGGTATTGCAAGTCGCGAGGAAGATATTGGTTACTATGCAGGATTTGTTGGTAAATTATCTAGAATGTTTTTTGCATAATCAGACGCATACATATTATCGAGTTTGATGAATTAAATAGTGCTTTTGTAGGTTCTTCATTCATGGTTGGAAGAGCCTTGACATCTCTTTTCTGGGGAGTGCTAGCTGATCGATATGGTAGAAAGCCTATAGTACTAATTGGCACTTTTTCAGTGTAAGCATTGATATTGTTAAATTACAGAACTTTTTGTTCTACCATTTGGCTGTCAATCAATTCACAGTTCAAAGCCTTAAGTTACATGTAATTTACTTATTTATTTTGACGAGTTAATGCAGGGTCATTTTCAACACTCTGTTTGGGCTTAGTTCAAATTTCTGGATGGCAATTTCTTCGAGATTTCTCCTTGGGTGTTTTAACAGCCTACTAGGAACAATAAGGGTATAGCTTGTATATACGTACATATAAGTATATACTCTACTCCACTAGGTGCTGTATACAAAAAACTGTATGTAAAAGTGCTTAACGATTGAACTGTTTATGATATAGAGGTTTTGTCTTACCAAACGAAAAAAATACTCTTTGACTTGAGGTTTTATCAAAGTTACCCATTTTGATTGGATAACTGAGAGAAAACTAATCAAGTGCTCGATTAACAACCTCTAAGTCATTCACTCTATTCAGATGGAGTAGACTAAATGTAAACATTGCAATATATGGATACGATTGATTAAGCTTCTATGTATTGAAATATGTTACAGGCATATGCTTCGGAAGTCTGTCGAGAGGAATACCATGGTTTGGCACTGTCAGTTGTAAGATCTTTTCCACAATGTTTGTTAATACTTATATTTATTTCTGTTTAATTAATTGAGAATTTATTCAGGTTAGTACCTCTCGAGGAATTGGAATGATTATTGGTCCTGCCATTGGAGGTTTCTTTGCACAGGTACAACAATATCAAACAAATTGGTAGAAACTGTATGTTGTTTATAGGCTAAGTTACAGCTTCTTTCAAGTTTAAGGTTCTCGATGTTCTCTTTGCATTCTTATCAGCCTGCAGAGAAATATCCTCAACTCTTCTCTGAGACGTCTTTGTTTGGAAGGTACTTTCACATGCCAATATCTGTGTAGTTATCTGAAGATGCAAGTTTTGATGTATACATTGAGTGGTTTATCTTCTCTTTTCTTTTTTTTCTTTTTTTCTTTTTTTCTTTTGTACTCGATAATTTCATGTCACAGGTTTCCATACTTTCTACCGTGCCTTATTATATCCGTCTATTCATTGGGAGTATTTGTTTCTAGTTGGTGGCTTCCTGTAAGTGTCTGATTATATTCTTACGAGCACCAGCTCAGTAATGTGGATGTTTAAAGTAATGATTTGCAATTTTTTGTTTATTCTATAAAGGAAACATTGCACATGCATCGTGCAAGGGTAATTGTAGATGGAGATTCTGGCAATGTACCCGAATTAGAATCTTCAGAAGGTTTACTTGGTCAAAACGAGAATACAAATGAAGTCAAAGCAGAAAAAGTATCTTACTTTTCTTTGTTAAAGAATTGGCCATTGATGTCTACAATCATTGTGTATTGCGTCTTCTCACTTCAAGAAATAGCCTATACAGAAGTGAGTACTCATTTTGAATCATCAACATGGTTTTACTTGCTAATTTGAAATATATTCTGTTATAACTGAAATAAATTTCTTTTTATATAAATTCAATATAAAGGAAAAAGGAGATAATGTAGTATTCTATTACAGATATTTTCATTGTGGGCAGTTAGTGACAGGAAGTTTGGAGGCCTTAGCTTTTCATCTCAAGATGTTGGTATAGTTCTTGCCATTTCAGGTACAAATTTCCGAACAAAAACTCGCTTACGAGTACCACTTAAAATTCTCTAATGAAAATCATCATATTGATGGTTTGACATGGAAATGTATAGGCGCAATGCGCATACTCTGGACCATTGTTTGAGCCAATGTATATTTGACTGTAAAGTGTAATTGTATACCGCCAAACTGAAAATCAGTATAACTCAATCTAACTCATTTCTTCGTACAACCTACCAGCTAATAAAAAAATCGAAGTTGCCCAAAGGTTAAAGGCAGTAAAAATAGTCAACGGCAGTTTAAACAGCTGCAAAGTTGAGGTAAAGCAACGAAAACCAAGAAAAATAGGATGTATTAAATCCATTGAAACACAATAGGAACAACAATGGTCAACAACATTGAACCACCAACCACTGAGTAAATAAGTTATTATATCATGATGGCGTATAGTGATGGTTAAACGAAAATCTTGCTCTTATTTCTACCACAAATCTATGAACTGAGATGTATTCACACATGAACTGTTCAGGTTTTGGGTTGCTATTGTTCCAGCTTATACTATATCCATACGTTGAGAGACTTCTTGGCCCACTCTCCGTTACACGTCTTTCAGCGGTAACATCTTACAACATTTACTACATATGTCTCATTTTTATCATGTATGTGGAAATAAGCCTTCTATCTTCTTTTCTTCGTTTCAGGTTATATCAATACCAGTTCTATCAGCTTATCCATACATAGCAATGCTTTCAGGGCTTGCTCTTTATCTAGCTATTAACTGTGCATCAGTACTTAGGAATGTGTTATCAGTAAGTAAATGTTTAGCCAAATGTAACTATCTGAAAATTATTTTGATAGGCGATTAATTCTGTGATATGATCGTCCAGGTGTCGCTGGTCACTGGAATATTTATTTTGTTGAATAATGCAGTTGTAAGTCCTGATCTTTTTTTCTCTTCAATTAGTTTGTTTTAAATTAGAGGTAGCAAAATGGGCGGGTCAAGGTCAAAACAGGTTGGGTTGACCCACTAACACGTTTTGTCTTTTTCTTTTTTATCCTTATAAATGGTTGATATATTACATATGATAATTACAAATCTACTTTATTAAAGGTTAGTTTGCTGTGGTTATGAGTATAACTTCTCATAACTACCATGAGTCTTTGATATTGATTACATTTTATTGTACGATATCAACGGATATTGAGCATGCATCATTAAATATCTTACTATAAAATAGCCCCAACATCAACGCGGAGCTGCAAATGGCATTTCAATGACAGCCATGTCTGTCTCTAAAGCATTTGGTCCAGCTGGAGCAGGAGCACTGTAAGTTTCACCCTTTTAAACTATACATACACGCAAGATAATGTTCACTGCGAACCAATGCAAACTGTTTTTTACACATTTTCAGCTTTTCTTGGGCGCAAAAGCGTCAAGTGGCTGCCATACTCCCAGGCAAGAAGTTTCTGCTTGATCTTGATTCTCTACCTTCTTTTGAACTAAAAATGCATATGCAATAAATGCAAACTATAGCACAAGTATATCTAATAACACTAAGTAGTTTGTATGTTAATGAAGTCTTATAAACCATAGTTAATTCTTCATTTTCGATAATAGCTGGGTAGGTTCAAGCCATTTATATGAAAACAGGTAAATTTGGGTTCACCTTTTTACCTTTTAACACTCAAATTTTGCAAACTTTTGTGACCTGGAATTTGAGTGTTAAAATGTAAAACAGGGCTATAAAAAATGTTTTAGTTATGATTTTTTGATATATCTGATTATACCTGGATTTCTTGAGAATGGGTCAAACAGGTAAAGTAGCCTAAAAAGGTAATAGGCCTAAGTGTTTAGAACCTCGTAAGTTGCTATATTTAGAAATTTGATTTATTAGTTTGCCATTATCTAAGTTGGAAGTACCAAAGAAAAAAAGAAAGGCAAGAGAGGGGCGATGGGTCAATCCTGCTCATTTTGACATGTTACCCCACCATCTTGACCAATCACATTTCCCACCTATAATCAATAATCACACTCAAAGTAAAGTTGCAGAAAATAAAACATAAAAGAGACTTTATTTATTTGTATGATCATAATCATGGGTTTTAAGTAAGATCATATGTAGTTTAGAGAATAAGTTTTATATTCAGTCTTGTTCATATCACTTTACAGATATTTATAGTATATATATTTGCATATATATTTAGTAATATTCATATCCATATATATATAGATATATAGATATTTATAACTATTTATTACTCTTCTACTATTAATATTGTTACTATGAATATCAGTATTATTTCTAGTTTTATTATTATTAATTTTACTATTAAACTTATTAGTACGTTTATTTTGTGCCGGAGGTCGTTCTGGAAGCGGTCTCTCTACCTTCGGGTGAGGTATGACTGTCTACATCATACCGCTCACATACCTCGCCCTCGGCGGGATTGGGTAGTGTTGTTGTTGTTGTGTATATTTCTTCAAAATTGTGACTTTACATGGATGGTTTGACACTCAACAGGTGATCAACTGGTGTTCTTTGTATTGAATCTCATTCAGTTTATTGGGTTGCTTTTGACCTTCAAGCCTTTCATGGCACAACCCACTGGTAGTGCACAATAAAAAGATGCACTAAGACTTCCGATGCTACATCTTAACATTCACACGACGTCTTTAGACTTCAGCGTTCAAAATTGAAAAGAACAAATGCCCCCTTCATGCTTGTGTCATAGTCCTTCAGTGAACAATATTCATAATACTCATTCTTGTTAAAAGAATAAACATGATGGAATTTAGGTTGAATCACAGTGTATAAATTTGATGTATATATTGAAGCAACAATGAACAGATCCTAAATAATTACTTTGTGCTCATGGTTTCAGGTTTAAACTTGATATATGCAAATCACTTTGTAGTTTTGTTAATTGTTATTATTTCCTAGCATCGCTTCCAACTTCAACGTAGATGATTTTGTGATTTTTGTCATTTCTTTATAATCCAAATACTTCTATGCTATGTTATCGAATTTTGTATTAGTTTTATGAATTCATGAAATCGAGCATCAACTCTGCAGAGTGTGTTCGCTTTTGAAATAGTAAATGACTGCTAATAGTGGGGTGTACACCATACATTCTTGTGTTACCGCTTTTGTTATCATGAAAATTTATTTGTAAGGTTCGAGTATATGCGACAATGAAACTCGAATATTCTAAACTTAGTCGCTAACAGACTAAATACCATGGCTAAAGAAATCTATCAAGGAGCACAAAGCATATTGGTGAGATTATCGTTTTGTTGCACTTGTAATTAACAAAAGTTTATTCGACAAGGTATTAATCTCCACTCTTGATAAAATGCTTTGCCTCTGATTTAAAGCTAATAAATTAAAGTAATAGAAACCTTGATATGTAAACAAAAACTATGGTGAAAATAAAAAATCAAGTCAAACAAGTAAAAAGATCCAGTCAAAATACATATTCAACAAAATTTCAAGAACAAATATAATCTAAAGTAATTATAGTCTCTGCCCCCTGTGTTATTCTAGATTCACACACCGCATCCCTAGACTCTCATTTTCGCAGTCCCTACCCCCATAGTTGGCATTTTCGTAACAAATCAACCCTTCCCCTAACGCTCGTTAGTTATTCCCCATTAAGTCCCTCCACGTGCCCAACACGTGAGGGTAAGTTTGTAAAATTAAGTTATCCTCCTAATTTATTAACCTTCTTCCTTCCTGAACTCGTTACTTCCTAAATTTCAAAATCAAATAAGTGTGAAGTTACTGTGCGTGCGATTTTGCCAGTCATCTGTTCTAACATCAAAAGTGAAATTGGAGCAAAACAATGGCGATCGTCTGTTCTTGTGGTAAACACGCAGGTGTGCGAACATCGTGGAAAAACATCAATCAAGGCCGTCGATTTTATGGGTGTACGCAACCAGTAAGTATTTTGAAAACAAAACCCTAAATCTACAATTGATAGTTTGAACCCTAAATTTTCACGATCGTTTTTACAGACCAACAATTGTGGATTTTATGGGTGGTATGACCCACCAATGTGTCAACGATCGTTGAACATAATTCCCGGATTGCTACGTGCTAAAAACCGACTGGAACAAGAAAACGATGCACATGGTGGAGAAATTCGTAGGTTGAAGAAGTATCTGATTTGTAGTTGGGTGTTTTTTGTTGTTTATGTCTACTTTTTTTAGGATTAAGTAAGGTAATTTGTTAGATTTTTGGTATTTTGACTTTTGAAGTCAAAGTCTTCAACTTTGCAATGTAAAAGGTGTAACTTTGAGTTTGAAATGAAATACATTGCACTCTGAATCTTGATTTTGTGTGTTTAAAGTTGTTGATTACTCTCAGTTTAATAAAAAAAAGTATTGATACTCACAACCTAATTGAGCTATAACTATGCAAACTTGTAAATATCAGCTCTAAATATGAGCTGCAGTATGTGACAAAAGCATAACTTTAAGATATTACAAACCTGTAAATATGAGCTGCAGTATGTGAATAAGAACCAAAATTTCAACAGAAGCAACATATATTAGTGTGATTAACAGCATAAGTTGACCCTAAGTTAAGAACATAAATGTTTGACAAAAGCATAAGTTTGACACAAAATTAACAACCATTATCCCAACACAAACAACATAAATGTTTGACAACCATATTTCCAAAAAAAGAAAATTAAGAAATGTTTATAACCCCTCTTTCACACCTGCTCCACGAGCTTGACTGCTTTCAAACAACATGCCTCTTACTCTCTACTTTCAATCGTTGACTGCTTCTTGTCACTCTTTTGTCTGCTAATCCACCATCTTGACTGCTTCTAACCCTTGTAACACCATCTGCTCCACCACCTTGACTGCTTCCAACAACAATTTAACCAGCTTCTCTAGCACCTTGACTGCTTCCAACTTGACTTTGACCATCTGTAACACCACTTGAACCCCCTCTCCTACCACCAGTCTTAACTCTGACCCCCTCATGTTCACCTTTGTATGTC
Organism: Logfia minima; assembly: GCA_963921325.1. NCBI lineage: Eukaryota > Viridiplantae > Streptophyta > Magnoliopsida > Asterales > Asteraceae > Logfia > Logfia minima. The sequence continues at coordinate 50,880,481 of OY992763.1, read as the reverse complement.
AATGAATTATGTCCCCTGTTCTTACACTTACTGCATGTTACTATTTTCCTAGCTCTTGATAACTTACCACCTCTAACCATTTGACTCTCTACCTGTGAACTTTGTTCATACATCCCCTAGTCCTCTTTTTCTTTGGCCTTCCAACTGAAGCATAACATCTCCAAGCTTTAATATCTTGTTTAACCATAATTATATTCTATTTCTTTGGGTTAATATTTTTTAAAACTGTGAACTGTATACAATATATGCCGATGGCCACACTAGGAAGCATGATATAGCTTTTTTTACGAGAATGGCATAATTTAACATGAATGACATTTTATGCATCCTCTGCGTTTAACTATAGGTCAAATCACATATTTTTTACGAGACTTCATAATACCAGGATACATAACATGAAACCAGAAAACGTATAAATAAAATGGACTTGTATAGGTGCACGACTTATTGATATTTTCATTCATTGTAGCGCATGGAATTATATGTTAGGCATTCAGTCGCCATTAAACCATCATAGCCACCCAAGTTATAAACCTCTGAGATTTTAAACCATCTGATACATAAACACAAAACAAGAACAACCGATTGCACAAAAAGCCTAAGCGCCAACCCTGTCGCGAGGAATCAGTCGAAGTTCCGAGCCATGTTTCAGAAACACGTTGCCTGACAAAAAATATATCAGTTTAACATCATTTACAATTCAAACCATAACAACGTATTCATACATGAAAGGACAATAACCTACATGTGAGCCCAGCACTTTCATCAAGTTGGGATAAAAAACAACAATTAAGACACATAATCGTTATGAATTAACAAAATCTAAAGCATGCTGCTGGTTTGCTTTATAAAGTACATCGGCTAAATGAGTATTGGCCTAATGTATGTTGTTATGGTGTGCATTGAACCCTAAAAAGTATCTTATATATTGATATTATATTCCTATAATACAAGTAATACATAAAGTCATCTACGTTGCTAGTGTTTATTCATGAATCATACATCACTATGCAAAATAATTGCAACTTCACCTTTGGCCTATGGCCTGATTCTGCGTTGCTGTCCATATCAGTCGAAATTATAAGAAAATTTTGAAACACAACTTGTCTTTTTGTATTTTTCTCTTTTGGAAAATCATAAACCTCGTGTGTTTGTGAAGAAGTATATATGCGTTGGGATGGGGATATAACTTAATTGTTATATTACACATAAAATAGGTAGGTTTTCCCACATATTAAAAGTTCAAATAAATTAAGTAACCCTATTGGGTTATAACTGCAATGCAAACTTGCATGTTAGATGCATTTCCTAAATAGGCCAATTGGTTGAAGCTTGACAAATGATAATGACAATCATAATAATTAGCGGCACGTATTACTATAATCAATAGATGCTAGTATACCTGCACTTTGTTGAGGATTGATTCCAACACCATCTGCAAAACGAGTACAGACAAAAGGATTTAACATATGGCTAACATATATTTAAGTAACATCGAAATCAAATTTAAGCGTAAAATCATTATAGAATTGTAAATCAAGAGATTTCTGAAAGACATGATCAAGTGATGACCAGAACATTTTTCAAGTAAATTTAAGGTCATTCAATAAGTCCACAGAAGTTCTTATAATCCACCCTACATTTCACTGTCTCATTTTCTTGTTGGTAATTCGAGAGGCTGTCTAATGTTGGTCGGTGCTAGAAGGATATAGGAATTAAATGCATAGTCAAGTAGTCAATACTTTCTTAGTATTACATCTTTTAGTAAGTAAAGTGATCAAAAGAAGTTAACTGAAGAATAAAAACAGAATTGATATTCGAATTTTTACGAAATATTTTAGAAACAAAACTAATTATAAAATATATTTAACTTGATTAGGCAGATAGCCATTGAGATGCATCTTATAAGTGGAGAAGTCTAAAATAAGCAGAGTAAGGAGATTGAAAAACTAAAAATGTGTGGTCACGGTAACCTGTATATGCGTAATATCTACAAGTCTAACAAAAATTAACAAAAGAAAGTTTATTTCATAATTCCTATTTTAAACATCTAAAAGAAACCTTTTTGGTATGCTGTAACCGTGTTCAAATTGTGTCACTTGTTGTCTTGTCTTGCTTTTCCTTTTTCGCAATCATAAACCTAAGTTTAATTTTATTTTAGCTGTTTTTTCTAACTTCCAAACTACGAATATTCATCTCTTTTGGCAATTGTCCTACAGAACTACATTTTTATCTTTCATTCACTTTTCTCGTTTCCCTATGAATTCACAATCAATTCTGGGTAAGGTCTGCATCAACAAAAAATTGCATCCCAAAGCACCCAAACGAGGATTCAGCAAGAGACAAGCTAATGCTTTCTAGATTGTTACTAAAAGTACCACTCCTAATAGTGTCTGCCAATAACAAGTATCCCTATCTCTCTATAGTCTATATATGCAAAAGCAACGGCACTACAAGAGACAAACTTAAATGTCCACATTTGACATTTAACAACCACTCCTAACAAGACCATTCTTGCCATTACCTACAATAGTCCACATAAACCCTCTTAGTTGTACAAACATATACATAGCAAAGCTTTTATACTTTAAAGCCATCATTCTCAACATTATCTACAAATTCACCTTTCAGTAATTCCCGTCCATTCCTTACGTTCCATGTCGAATCCTAAAAAAGCAATCAAACAAGTTCTCTTCCAACTTTGCAAATTAGTTACGTACTTACACTATCCTAAATTCTTGATACATAAGCTTAACACTTCATATATGTATAACATAATATACTACATCTGCTCTAAAATTAGGGCATAAATACTATTCATATCAAGGGCAAAATTTATAATGAAAAGGTAACATAATTAGACAAAAATCCTAATCGAGGGAACTAAACATTCTCTCTTATAACAAAAATTAAATTATAAAAAAAAAAAAAAAAAAAAAAAAAAAAAAGAAGAAGAAGGATTATAATTAGGGCATATATATTATTTCAATTTTTAGACATCATGTCTGGTTCCCCAATTAGAAAAAATTGTTAATTACATTACATTTTTCTGAAATGTATGAAATTAAGTTCCTTCTCTAAGTAAAATTGAACTTATGATCCTTTATTTTAATAAGAGATTAAAGTTGATATTTAATTCCCCCAATTAGAAACTTTTGGTAATTAACTAATTATATTACATATTTCTCAAAATTCACACAATTAAAATTTCAAAATACAAAAACAACAAAATTAGGGCTAACAATATAAATTATTACCATTAGTGATGATAGCGCTAGTTTGGGGAGGAACTTTAAATTCTTCAGCGGCAAATTTAAGAACAGCAGTAAACGGAGCTCCTTCTGGAACGCTAAACCTAAAAACGAAAACATCAAAATTGAAAAAAATAGTTAGACATGTAATAACTAAACGTTGTATGTATATAAAAATGAACCGATCAAATTAGAGTTGTGTACACTTTGAACGGAAGTTTGGGATCGGAGGTTAGGGTTACTTTGAATGAAACTTTGCCTCCTGCACCACTCGCCATAATAGCAGCTGCAAATGTTCGTGCAAGCTTTTGATTATTGTGTTTTTTTTTTTCTTATAAAAAACCTGTTCTGTTTAGTTTATGTTTATATTTATATTCTATTTTATTAGGTTATTTTATTATTTATTTTATTCATTTTATATTATATTTTATACGAAAAAGTAGGTCAGAGACAAGAAAGAAATTATGTGCATAGATCTAAAAATATTACAGTAGATACATGATACATGTATATATTTTTGTATCCTTTTGATAAATTATGTTTATGTTTATATATTATGTTTATATCCTTTTTAAGAAATGAATGAGGGTTGTTCTTTGTTAGTAAAAGAAGTTATTAGTCGTGTTTAATACAAGGTCAATAATGTAAGAAAAATAGAAGTTCGCAATCTCATATGGGGATTCAAATTCGAAAATAAAAAAAACGGCAATCTATCTTAATTTAGCAAACGGTGTTTGAACCAGAGGAGGGTGGTGACAACCGTTGAGTCATTGACTTATCACGTACATAATCGAATTAAGAAACAACAGCCATGATAAATCTTGAAATGAAAGTATTTTTAATGAATTAGTAAGGTGTACTATCGAAAACAATCGGTGAATGTAGGAAAAGTGATATCTATAAATATTTATATGTAGGTTAGGTAATAACTGAATCAGTATAAAAGAATGTACGGTTTAAAAACTAATTTGAATGACAATTATAATGTATAGGAAATTTTTTAACCTTATCACTGTACGATTTGTTTTAATAGTTGAATATGGCTTATATTTGTAAACTGGTTAGGTTAACGTATTTTAATTATTATTTACCTAATTAACGATAACAAAATAACAAAGATCTCTAGTTGAGGTTGTAACATATTACTCATATGATTGTTGCATGGCAAAATGGAAGACTTGTTTTTTGAATTTTTATTATACATATTAATTCAAAAGTCAACCGAATATTTTACATGTTTTAAATTTCATGTTTATTTATGGGTACATGCAAAGTGAATTATGTTTTCTATTATACACATTAATTCAAAAGTCAACCGAATATGAAAGATTCATATTTTTTTATTATATTATCTTTTAATTATATTATATATAAAAATTATTATATAATATATTAGTAAGGATGTTCTTTAATATATATCACTAAGTTAATACCCGTATGATGTTCGAGTAAAAAATATTACGACATTATCCCAAATTTGATAACGTTGAACATAATAAATGAAATGTAAATGCACGTTAAGAAATCGAAAGTATAAAAACAATGCAAACTCATTTACTCTTCTGATTGGACATAAATAAAGCAAATGAAAATTACTATATGTCATTTTATGTGTCTCTTTAAAATTTTGTATTAATCTAAAAAATATATAGATCCAACAAACATATCTCAAAATACGGATATTGACATCACATACAACTTGTATTTAATAATTTTGAACCCAAATTCATGTATAATTTTTTTTCTCATAAGTCATTTCAATTATAACAATTACTCATCAGTTAAATTAATATGATAATCAAAATTTACTATTGTAAAATAAACTTTATAATAAACAAATAATAAAGAATCTCAGAGTATGTTTGGTGAAGTAGATGTAGGATGTAGCTGTAGCTGTAGGTTGTAGATGTAGTTTTAAGTTTGGAGCTTTTCGCAAAAAGCTACTTCTAGTAGCTTTGAGAATTTAATCTTTTCGTTGGATTCTAAAGCTACAGCTTGTACATGACAAACAAGACTTTTATTTTCATAGGAGCTTTTCGTTAAAAAACTAAAAGCTAAAGCTCCGAAAAGCTCCATGCCAAACAGGCTCTCAATCATTAAATTTACATTTAATAAACTATTAAAAATGTTAATTAATTATTTGTTTTTAATTATCTTCGGGGGTATAATTGACATTTATGCATCGAATGAGTTTTTTATATCTCTTTAAAAATATGATGCACAAATTTTGATATGAACTAGTGTACGACATTTGTGACGAAGGTGTACGGTTTTTCTTTGAGTATCATATACCCATACGATGTGAATAGTAACATAACAATAACAACTATAAGAAAAATATTTACATAAAGGTCGGTGCACATATATATTATTATGTTCGGCGCACATTTATATAATCTTGACTTGATGCACGTATTTTATATAGTCCAGTACATATTTATGAACTATTAAATGGTGGTTTTTTTTCTTTTATTAAATGAGAATAAATTATGAAAGTCAAATACCCAAAATAACATTTGACCAATTTTAAACCTCAAGGACACGTGTCATAACCATAATCTATCATATTTGTTTTACAATGAAGATTATTGTACACGTGTCATCACCATAATTTATGAACTATTAAATGTTTTTTATATTATGGTACATAGTGCGAGTATTACGCTAATATATGCACCTACATCAGAGCAAAACTCTCAGCTGCAGTATTGGAGGAAGCCAACAAATTTAAAAAAACTTGCCTCCAATGTAAATTCTATCCATGTCAAGCAGAATGTGCCTTAGAGCATTATATTATGAAGACTGAAGAAAATCCTATATTTATTGTATTTCTTTTCAGTCTATACCGTTAAAGAAAAGAGTTATAGAGATGAATGTCAATCTTGATTTGACTAAGTTAAAGAAGATATTAGTAAGACTAATCCAATCAACGAAAAGCATATCCAAAAGCATATCCGCATTGCATTCGGTATTTCTCGAATCCCAAGTAGCTCTATTAGTTATCGAGAGAAACGATACAATTCTTAATTTTAAAAAGAGTAAATTACATACTCTGCCCCTGTGGTCCATTGTTTTTTCACGGCTCGTCCCTCCCAACTTTTTTTCACAATCCCTACCCCGGTACTGGCACTTTTGTATCTTTCCTCGTCCATCCCCTAACGGTCGTTAGTTTTTGTCCGTTAAGTGAGACACGTGCCCAACACGTGAGGGTAGATCTGTAAAATCAACTCCCCCACCTAATATAATCCCTTTTCTTCTTCTTCTTTCTTCATCGTTCAAAATCAATTCCGGTGGACTTCGAAAATTTTCATTCCCCTGTTCAAATCGTTCGAAACAATTGGACAATATTTCATCGTCATTTTTGAAAAAATCTGAAATTCATAGTTGTTCATCATGAGTGGACCAGCACGTTGGTTTCGTCGGCAAGATGATATAGCTGTCGAAGACTTGCGACAATTATACGGTAAAAAAAATGTAATGTGGGTTTGGAGTTTAACTATAAAACCCTAATTTTTGTGGTCACGGACTATTGTTTGTCTTTATTTTATTTTCTAAACAGAGCAATACGAAACTCTTTTCTCCATCAGGATGCATCATGCTGGTACCTTCTCAAAGTATCCTGGTAGAAAATATGTTGGAGGTACATTTAGTTACTTTGACCTTGTAGATAGAGATTATTTTTCTGCTTATGAACTTGATAGAATGGTCGAAGAGTTAGGGTATTCTCTAGATGACAAGATGTATTACCATTTTAAGAAGCCAGATTCTAATTTGGATTATGGCCTATTAGCATTAGCTTGTGATCAAGATATAAGGAATTTGATCAGTTACACAAATAGGTATAAGGTGATATATGTGTATATAGAACATGGAATAACAACTCTTTGGAATTATTGGAGTATAACACCCCTCTTTCTATATAAGAATATTATATTAATAAACACGGAAGCATGAATTTAAAATACATTAAACAGTTTACAATTCCCAAAAATACACTAATTTCAAACTTTTTAAACTACAAAAGTCGGGGTATTATAAAAATTCTCCAAACAAGGTTTATTACAAAAACCATATCAGAGTCCTCAAGCGCAGTCAAACATTCCCTTGATCAACCAATCACCTCCCGCACCCACAATAATCAAAACATATCCTGCAGGAAGTAAAATGAGGGGTTAGCACAAAGCTAAGTGAATAGATTTTCACACAACCATTGTGTCGCATAGCAAGCTCTAGCGACATAACCACTGTGTCGCACAACAGTACCCTGCGACACTAACATTGTGTCGGAAAACCAAATATGGCCGCCTTAAGCGACATAACCAACAGTGTCGCTGAACATTCAAGCGACACAACCTGCGACACAAGCCTTGTGTCGCAATGAAGAACAGCCCAGATCCCAGATTCAAAATTCACGAAATCAAACATGTAATACACAAATTAACTGATTCCAATCGGTGTAAATCATATATAAACAATAATAACGCATAAGAATTAGAACCTTACCTCGGATTCAAAGCTAATTAGCTCAAATATGATTCAAAACCCAACTTTCTTTTCTTCTCTCTAATTCTCTCTAATTCTCTCTCTAGAAACGATTTTAAGTGTTGGAAATATCTAGGAAATGGTCTGGAAGTGTTAATCGGTGTATATATATATTTAATCACACAATTACACTTAAGCTCCTTACTTAATTTCAGTTCAGCCCGTTTTGCGACACAGTCCTGCGACACAACCCTTGTGTCGCACAGACACCACCTGCGACACTAACCTTGTGTCGCAGAAAATCAAAAACTTACAAAATTTGAATTTACAAATATTTTACAATAAAACACATAATATTAAATAGTTCTAAAACAATTAAATAATCAATTAAAATAATGGAAATTACCAGACTGCAAAGTAGGATGTTACATGGAGATCCCCACAACAGAGTAAGGTGGTTTTAGAAGAAATAGAAGATGATTCTACTAGAAATGTTGTTCCGAGTAAGAAGAAAGTGAAAAAGAAATTGTATTTGACCTGGCAAGATGAAAATGTGAGAAAGAGTAGGGGAGATGATGAAGATGAAAACCCATTCTTGGATCCTTTCTTTACAGAATTAGATAAAAATGCAATAAATTTAGGGAATGAAGAGGTCAATGCTAATATGAATGAAGAGGTCAATGCTAATGTGAATGATGAGGTCAATGCTGATGTGAATCATGATGAGGTCAATGCTAACTTGAATGAGGAGGATTTGAATGCAGTGAATGATGCAGTGACTGAGGATGATTTGAATGCAATGGATGATGTAGTGAATGATGCAGTGAATGAGCCAATGAATGAGGAGTGTTTTGATAACTTGGATGATGTAGTGAATGAGCCAGTGAATGAGGAGTGTTTTGATAACTTGGATGATGTAGTGAATGAGCCAGTGAATGAGCCAGTGAATGAGGAGTGTTTTGATAACTTGGATGATGTGGTGAATGAGCCAGTGAATGAGCCAGTGAATGAGGAGTGTTTTGATAACTTGGATGATGTAGTGAATGAGCCAGTGAATGAGCCAGTGAATGAGGAGTGTTTTGATAACTTGGATGATGTAGTGAATGATGCAGTGAATGAGCCAGTGAATGAGGAGTGTTTTGATAACTTGGATGATGTAGTGAATGATGCAGTGAATGAGCCAGTGAATGAGGAGTGTTTTGATAACTTGGATGATGTAGTGAATGAGGAGGATTTGAATGAAGAGAGTGATGAGATGAATGAAGAATATTTGAATGGAGAGAGTGATGATAATACTGAACAGGGTGATGGAGAGGATGAGTTTCTAGAGGATGATGATAATACTGTGCATGATGTGGAGGTGGATATGGAGGGGTTCAAGCTAAAGACTGACAGGGATGTGGAATGGGATGGAATAAGTATTGACCCAAATGTTGGGGATATGCAAGTTAATGATGAGGTTGTAGGGATTAATTTTGATGAGTATGGTAGTGGGGATGGAAGTGATGTTGATAGAGAAAGGAAGTTGAGGTTGAAGAAACTGAGGAGATCTAAGATGGGTGATGAAACAGTCAAGAGTGATTTCTTTGTAGGGCAAACATTTAATTTTAAGAAACAAATAACTGATCTGGTAAGGGCACATGCAGTGGAGACTAGAAGGGAGCTGTTGGTTGTTAAAAGTGACAAAAATCGAGTGAGGGTTAGGTGTTTTGGGTTTAGGCCTGGGTTTAGCAAGAAATTGGGTGATGAGTCAGGAGAGTGTAGTATTGGTAAAAAGAGTGAAGATGTTTGTGATGAGTCAATTATTGGGAAAACAAAGGTCAACAAGGTCAAAGGTAAAGGAAAAGGAAAAGGAGTATTGGCAGGTGATAAGGGTAAAAATGTCAAAAAAAGTCATACAAAAAAACGTGATAAGCCAGCCTGTCCTTGGACCTTACATGTTTCTAAAGGGGTAAATGAACAATGTTGGATGGTGAAAACATTTATAGATGACCATAAATGTCTCCAATGCCGTGAACTCAAAATCTGCACTTCAAGCTTTCTTGCTAATCAGATCAGTGAGACTATTCAAAGCAACTCAACAATTTCTGGTAAATCACTTCAACAACATTTAGAGCAACAATTTCAATTGAGTATAAACAAGATGACAGCTTACAGAGCTAAAGATCTGGCAATGAGGAGATTGAGGGGGGATTACCAACAACAATATACAATTTTAAGAGATTACATTATGGAATTACAAAATACAAATCCTGGGACAACTGTCAAGCTTGATGTGCAGCCAGAACCCAACCCTAATTCACCAACTAGGGTATTTAAACGAATATATATCTGTTTGGGTTCATTAAAAAGGGGGTTCAAGGCAGGTATGAGGGAAATAATTTGTTTAGATGGAGCTTTCATGAAGGGACCATACCCAGGTCAAGTGTTAAGTGCAGTAGGAGTAGATTCAAATAATGGGATCTATCCAATAGCTTATTCAGTTGTTGAAGCAGAGACCATGGATTCTTGGACATGGTTTTTGGAGAATCTTCAAGCAGATTTGGAGTTGCCAAGTAATTCCAATTTTACATTCATGACAGACATACAGAAGGTAAATAAGTTCTTTATTTATTTGAGTTTTTTGACTTTTTTGACTTTTTTGATCAGGGATTATAATACTGCTTTATTTACTACAATTTTGACTTTTTTGAAGAGGGATTATAATACTGCTTTATTTACTACAATTTGACTTTTTTGTTCAGGGACTTGTTCCAGCCATTGCAAAGGTATTTCCTTGTGCAGAACACAGATATTGTATCAGACATATTCATGAGAATATGAAAGCACATTTTAAAGGAGCAACATTCAAGGATATGCTATGGAAGTGTGCAACAAAGTCAACTACAACAGAATTTGAGGTTGCAATGGAGGAATTTGAGAAGCACAGTGCTGCAGGGCATGCTTGGTTGGCTGGGATCCCATCAAAACATTGGGCAAGATCACAGTTTACAGGTATTGTATTTTTTAATTTTATTTGTCCAAGAGATAAGTTGGTGATATTACTGCTTTAGTAATAAAAGTATGGTACATTTTAAACAGGTAGAGCAGTGTGTGATATTTTGTTGAACAATATTAGTGAGTCTTTCAATAGCAAAATTGTCCTTGCCAGAGACCAACCAATCATATCCTGTTTAGAGTATATAAGAGAGTACTTGATGAAAAGAATTGTGGTAGTGCAACAAGTGATTGATAAAGCTGAGGGTCCTCTTACACCTACTTTAGAGAAAATCTTTGACAGAATTAAAACTCAAGCTGGGGGTATTACTGTAACTTGGAATGGTGGTCATAAGTACCAGTGTAAGGGTAAGTGGGGTGAGCAGTGTGTGGTAGATGTGAACTCAAAGGCATGTTCATGTAGAAGGTGGCAATTAACTGGGGTCCCATGTAGACATGCTGTGGCAGCTATTTGGAACATGGGTGTAAATGGTTTTGATGTAGGTGTTGTAGAAGATTGGGTTCATCCTGCATATAAGCTTGAAACTTGGAAACAAATGTATTCATTTAAGATTGAGCCTATAAGTGGGATTACTTTGTGGCCAAGGAGTAAATGCCCAACCCAACTTTTGCCTCCATTACATCATACTCCAATTGGTAGGCCAAAGAAAAAGAGGACCAGGGGTGTGTATGAACAAAGCTCACAAGTGAACAATGAAATGGTTAGAGCAGGAAAGTTAACAAGGTCTGGGAAAACAGTAAGATGTGCTAAATGTAAGAATAGAGGCCATAATTCAAAAACATGCAAAGGTCAACAGGAGGGGATCAGGAACAATGCAAGTGGTAGTAGAGGTGGTAAAACTGGTGTTGGATGCAGTAAGAGTGGTGGAAAGGTTGGTCAAAGTGGTGTTAGAAGCAGTCAACGTTTGAAGAAATCTGGTCAAGTGGGTATTGGAAGCAGTAACAGTGGTGTTGGAACTCAAGGGAGTGGTACTGGAGCAGTCAATTAGAAATCTGTTCATGTTGTTTTTGTCCTTGTAGTTTGGCTTCATTTAGTAAAACAATATTTATGTTTAAACAATGTTTTGGATTCATGTGACTTAATTTGATCATGTTTAATCCATATTTGTATTTATATGTATTTATGTCCTGTCCTTGTAAATTTTCATACTACAAATCAACCTGCAAATTATACAGGTTGCAAATGTATTCATAAGAACAGGTGCATTTGAATTCAAAAGTCAAAGTAACATCAACATTTAAGAACAAGTGCCTGTTATCATATCAAAGACAAAATAACATGAATTTGGTTCAGAAAAAGCAATACATTCCATGATAATACTGAAACTTACACCACAGACAACCAACAGAAGCCTTTGACTTCAAAAGTCAAAATAACTAAAAACTTAGCAAAATTACTCCAATTAAACCTAAAAAAGGTACACATAAACAACAAAAAACACCCAACTGTAAAAAAGGTACTTCTTCAACCTACGAATTTCTCTTGCATTTGCTTCATTTTGTTCTTCGAGTTGGTTTCTAGCTCGTAGCAATCCGGGTATTATGTTCACTGATCGTTGACACATGGGTGGGTCAAACCACCCATTAAATCCACAATTGTTGTTCTGTACAAATAGTTAATAAAAAATTAGGGTTCGCACTATAAATTAATCATTGGGGGTTTTGAATTTACTTACTGTTTGGGTACACCCATAGAATCGACGACCTGGGTTAATATTTGTCCAAGATGTTCGAACACATGCGGGTGTACCACAACTACAAACGACGACCATTGTTGACGATGGATTTCCACAATTTTTTCGAACGACTTTGGACAGAGGACAGGACCGGAACAATTTTTCGAATGAGAATGACAACGGGAAGTAAATTGCATGAGAAAGAAGAAGAAGAAAAGGGATTATACCAGGTGGGGGAGTTGATTTTACAGATCTACCCTCATGTGTTGGGCACGTGTCTCACTTAACAGACAAAAACTAACGACCGTTAGGGGATGGACGCGGAAAGATACAAAAGTGCCAGTACCGGGGTAGGGATTGTGAAAAAAAGTTGGAAGGGACGAGCCGTGAAAAAACAATGGACTACAGGGGCAGGGAATGTAATTTACTCTTTTAAAAAATTGTGAATAACATTTTTTTTTCTATAACTAAATCTTAGAAATATAAAAAAAGAAAAGAAAAAAGTATACGGGCGGTGTGGAAAAACACGTGACTTATCAATCACCAAAAATTACCCCCAATTTACTTATTTATAACCCTATATATCACAATCAATGATTCATATCATACCCCTTTGAAACCCTAGCCTCCACTCATCTATTTCCGTCTTTATATCTATATCCCCAAATTACACATAAAAAACCCTAATTTCCATGGCGAAAAAGCGAAAGTCTCGAACTCCACAACCAGCCGTCGAAGAACAACAAGAACAAGAAGCAGTTCCAATGGAAGAACCTCAAATCAACGAAACACAAATCGAAGAACAACAACAAGAACAAACCGCCATTGATGATGACGTCATCCAAACAGATGAATTAGATCAAGAAGAAGAACCAGAGGAAGAAATCGAAGAAGAAGAAGAAGAAAACGATGAAGAAACAGAAGCCGAAACGAAAGCTGAATCTAACGGCGCCGGTGACGGTGACGGTGCCGGAGAACCGGAGGATTTGGAACTGGACGATGAACCGGTTGAGAAGCTTCTAGAACCTTTTTCGAAAGAACAATTGATTTTATTACTAAAAGAAGCTGTTTCTAAACACCCTGAGTTTATCGAAAGCGTTTCGAAGATTGCGGATGCTGATCCGGCTCACAGGAAGATATTTGTTCACGGGTTAGGGTGGGATACAAACGCTGATGTTTTGATTAGTGAATTTGGGAAGTATGGTGAGATTGAAGATTGTAAAGCTGTTGTTGATAAAGTATCAGGTAAATCAAAAGGTTATGCGTTTATTTTGTTTAAACACAGAGCTGGTTGTCAGAAGGCATTAAAAGAGCCTCAAAAGAAAATCGGGAACCGGATGACATCGTGTCAGTTAGCGTCTGCGGGTCCAGTGCCCGCACCGCCACCGACTGTGCCTCTGGTTTCGGAGTATACTCAAAGGAAGATATTTGTTAGTAATGTGGCTGCGGATATTGATCCAAATAAGTTGTTGGAGTTTTTTTCGAAGTTCGGGGAGATTGATGATGGGCCGTTAGGGTTGGATAAACAGACTGGGAAACCTAGGGGGTTTGCTTTGTTTGTGTATAAGAGTGTTGAGAGTGCGAAAAAGGCGTTAGAGGAACCACATAAGATATTTGAAGGACATACTTTGCATTGTCAGAAAGCAGTTGATGGGCCGAAACCAACTGGTAAGGGGTTTTTTGGACAGGGTGGTGGAGGTGGTGGGCATCATGGGCAGTTTGGTGGTGCTGGTGGGCATCATCATCCGTCGAAGAAGAGTAAGTATTCAAATTCAGGTGGTGGACATGGGCATGGGCATGGTGGTCATTTGATGGCACCGGCTGGACCGTCTGTTGGTTATAATCCTGGTGGGGTGCCTCCGGCGTTGACGCCTGCTTTGGGACAGGCGTTGACTGCATTGCTTGCGACTCAGGGAGGTCCACTTGGGAATCTTTTAGGACTTGGTGGTCAAGGTGGGCTGGCACCAGGTGGGTATGGAAATCAAGGAGGGGGAGGCTATGGTGGTCAAGGTGGGTACCCGAATCAACAAGGAGGTAATAGGCCGCAGGGTGGGGCACCTTACATGGGTCATGGTCACTAGGTGAGTAAAAGCAATTATTTTTCTAACTAATTTCTATGTTTGAAATCGTGGTGTTGTTGTGCATCTGGTTGCTTGTGTGTGTATGCTCTTCAAAATCTCATCTAAGGTATATTTATGTCTTTGTATGTATATGTGCATGTGTATGTATGTATCAATATCTCTAATGTGTATTTCGATGGCAGACTACACTGGTGCTGGCCACCCTGATACCTATATAAAAGCTTTGTGTGCTTTTCTAATTCTTCGTTTAGCTATTTACATATGCTTGTGTGTGATTTATGATCATATCCATTTAGACAGGGCGTATGCAAATTACTATTCTTTTCTTTCACCTACGTGTGTGACTATTAGTTTTGGATGCATTTTTTTTCATTGACTGATCTTAATTTATAAAGATTGTTTGTCAACTTTCATAGATGAAGTTTTGGTAAATATGGTATATGTATCAAACTTGTTCTTCAAACTCACGAATGTGTGGTTTTTCAGTTTCAGTTGGCAAACTCTTTTCAGCTGGGAATCCTGTTTTTGAAATCAAGTTTTTATAATATACATATTTATTGTGCAGATCCCATCATGTTTTAGTTTTGGACCCCGCTGAATCTTCTCAAGTCCCGGCAAGTTATGCAAATGAAGTCTTTATTATATGTAGCAAAAAGTAACCATTTGCCTAAAGAGCAGATTTGTAAACTGTATTTCCCTATTTTCAGTTACTTGGCTTCTTGAACTCTTTCGAAACAATGTAGTATTTTGACTTTATTATGTTCCCAAAAATGTTTGAGCTGGTAGACGTTGCTATGATGAAAACTTTGATATTTTAAGTTTTATTCACTTATGATTGTACTTTTCATGCGTTGTTTAGTATTTATCTCTTACGAGTTTTATGTTGAGGTTACATCTCATTATTGGGAATACATGTTATTATCTGTCTTACTTGTATCAGCTAGTGTTTTTTATGCTTGTGTTTTAGAATGAGCTTGACATTAGACTGGCCAGTGGCATTTGTACTGCTCATAAAGTCCTGCACCGGTGGCTGTTCTCAGGTATTTTCCCTGTTACATGGCATCAATCCCACCCCTCTTTTAATGGGGATCAGTAAAACCATATGCTCCACACATCTTTGATTTCCAAACTTATGTGTGAAAATGCTAAAGGAGGGGCTTTAGGTTGCTTTCTTTAACAGTGTGTGAAGTACAACGGTTTGGAATTTTTTCATTGTGGTTCAGATTCTTTTCAAATGACTTTGAAGGTTTAATGCATTTCATTACATTTTGAACCCTTGTAACCCATATTTGTTTTAGTTATTTTTCTAGTTTAACCCCTTCAATCTGTCAGAGATATACGAATACCCAAATCAACCTATTTACCTTCCAATGTGTCAAAGTTGCAATCTTTAATAACTCTTTCAGGTTCGATTACTGTTTATCTTCTGTTTGTGTGGTCAACCTATCTTTGTACTTTCAGAAATGCAAATTACAAACTTTGTAGTTGGTGAAAAGTCCATAAAATAAAGGGAATTGGTGCAATAGCTATTTTGTGCTTGGTTGCTAAGTATAATGATTTTGCACATCTTTATCAACAACAGTATCCTTTGTAGAGTCTTATGATGTAATGTTCGGTCTTAAGCTTACAATGTTTAGGAATAAACTGTCTCTTGATTTACCTTGTTCCTTTTCTCTAACCAATTTTAAGAGTGGTTATTGTAATACGACTTGAAAAAGAATATAGCTTTTTAATATGACGTGTTCAAATTTTACTTAACTACTTTAAAAGAAACCCCTAAAGTTTTGGTTGTATCTTCTTGCTACACAATAATTACATACCGGAACTCTTTCTGGATGGGAGTTTTGATATAATGTGACGCTATGTGGTTGCGTTTAAGGGTTGTGTTAAGTGATCTTTGTACTTTTGGAAATTCGAATTCAAACTTTGTAATTGATGAAAAGTCGTAAAACTTGAAGTTGATTGATACGATGGTTCTTTTGTGCATGGTTGTTAACGATAATGATTTGCACATCTTTATCAACTTCAGTATCCTTTTTAGAGTCTAAAGGTTTGATGGTCAGTCTTAAGGTTACAATGGTTATCAATGAAATTTCTCTTCATCTATTGAATGAAGGACTCCTTTTTTAACCAATTATAAGAGTGGTGGTTGTTATACGACTTGAAACAGAATCTGGCTTTCTAGTATGATGGGTTTAATGCGGTATCCTTTTACTTTATTCAAAAAACCCTAAAGGTTTTGGTTGCAGTCTTCTCTTTACACAATACTTACATACCGGGCCTCTTTCCGGAGAAGGATTTTCATCTTATTTGTTGAGGCTACGTGAATACGTTTGTGGGTTGCTGTTGATGAAACCCAGGAATATACTAACAAAAGAAGAATATTATGTTGACTGGAGCCTGAATGGAGATAGTTTTGTGTTATAATTCCATTTTGAAGACTATGGAGTTGCAAGAAGCTATGAAGAAGAGGTATGTTTATGTTCTTGTAGCTGTGTTGCTAATCTCGGTCTTTCAAAAACTGCACACGTGATGTTTAGAAGTGCTGACAAATTCCCGCCATCTTTGATTAGTAACTTCGACTAAAAGCTTTACCGTTCTCTTTTAAGATGCCCTTTTTCAGTTACATTTGTTTCAATTCTGGTCTAATTTTTTTATCCTGGTTTCCTTATGGTTTGATTTTTGGGCTTTTGTCTTCTTTTTTTTATGTCTTCTTTTCAAATTTGCTTGATAGCGGTGGTTGGATGGGAGTCATAGAGGGAGTGGTGGTCAATGGTGGTAAATGATAAAGCTAATGAATAATGAAGCAAAGTGTTAATACTCGTGATACTTATTTGGATCCTCGTGTTCCCTCACATCAAAAAATCGAGTCCCCTACTTTAACATAAAAATGAATTATTTTAATGAATTTAACTCTTGATGCGAGTGGATATGACCTCTCATGTGTATAATATGAGAGGATCTTAATCTCTCTTAAACCGATTTATCTGGTAAATGCGCCTCTAAGTCCTTTAAGTCGTATTAGTAAGTTTCTAGTGTTAGAGTAGATTTTGCTTTTGATTGTTTTGGAGAATTAATCATTTTTATAGTAAGCACTAACTAACTGATTATGGAGAGGAAAATAAGTTTATTTAACCCTTCTGATGTTGAATTTCACCATTTCAAACAATAGTGATATCCAAACACTGTCCAACAAAAGTTTAGATAAGTAAAACCATTGTCAAAGTAACATATCGACTGATTTTCGAATGTCAAATTGTGGGGTTCTGTTTTTTTGTCTATTGAATCGGTGGGCAGGCAATATGTTAATGAAGCTGAAAAATTGTTTGTGGCATGGGGAGTTTGGGACGTGAGGAGATCCTTGATGAGATCACATATGGACGTTTGCTTCTACGCCATTAGCTTAAAAGGAACGGTCTGAGTGTAACAAAAATATGTAAATGGATGTAGTGTTGGGAGATTTTTCTTCAAACTCTTTCCATGACTGTTCCTTTGAGTACGAGAGATTGTTTCTGTCTTCTTTCCTTCAAGGCTTGTATGTAGCGCTTTTGTGAGATAGGGGGTTGTAAGATATGCGCAAATTTGCTATTTATATTATTTAGGTTCTCAAAATGTTATTGATGACTTGTATTTGAAAAAATGGATCAAACTAGTACAAAAAATTTATTGTATTTATAGTTATTTATGATCTGAGTAGCAACTTCTTTTATTGATTTACGGGGTTACAAAACTGAATTGACATTCTTTAGATAGTGAGTAGCTTATCGAGGAGAAACGAAAGCTAACAAAAGAAGAGCTTTACGAGACTTGAAAGAGTTTAAAAATAAAAAGTTTTAGAATGATGTGACATTTTAGATGGGTTAATTATTTTATTTGATTTTTCTCTCTATCCATCGTAACATGCTTCTACAAAAATTGTAAATTTTTTATAAGACAAATATAAATAAGATATTGAAGAATTGAACTGTCAGTTTAGCATTATGTTAATACTTTTTTGAAAAGATTGAACACTGTTAGTGGTGCATTAAAGGTGGGCTTGACATCTTTATATATAATATAATATAATATAATATATAATTAAAAGATGATACGATGAAGGAATTTGAGCCCTTCATTGTTTTTTACCTTTGTGATTTAAACAATCTTAAATTCTTTCTTATAATTACATTTATAACCCCTTAAACATTTGATTTATTGATTTAAATTAAAACAATAGATTAAATATTTTATTCATATAATTTATATTAAATTCATCTCGCGTTATAGCGGGTCTATAAACTATATAAAAATTGACCAAACAAAAATTAAATCCGACATGCGTCATAATAGGTCTATAAATTATATAAAAAAATCGGTCACGATACTTTATTCATTTATAAAATTCAATTCGTCCGGCGTTGTCGCATATCTATTGACTATATAAAAAAGTCGACCAAATTTTTATTCATTTATAAAAATTCAATACGTCCCGCGTTATCGCGAGTCTATAAACTATATTAGAAAATTGCCACAATATTTAATTAATTTATAAAAATTAAATTCGTCTTGCGTTATCGCGGGTCTATAAACTAGCAGCGAACATTTCTTTCATATAATTATACTTTTGGCCCTTAAATATTTGATGTATTTGTTTAAATTAAAAAAGTCGGTCACAATATAAAAAAATCGACTAAATATTTTATTCATTTATAAAAGTTAAATTCGTCGCGCCTTATCCCAGGTTTACAAAACTATATAAAAAAATCGGCCACAATATTTATTCATTTACAAAAATTAAAATTCATCATGCGTTATCGCGGATTTATGGCCTGGTCTACCAATAATAACAAAATAAAAAATAAAAAAATGCTGGCCCACTAGACTATGTCTTTCCCCGTCATCACACCGATGCTTAGTCCAAAGACGAATTGGAAGATGGAACGGTGCCAACGGTAAAGACAGAAGACTCCTAGAAGACGTAGTGGAAGACACACTTAGTCCAAAGACGCCTTGGAAGATGGAACGGTGCCAACGCTAAAGACAAAAGACTCCTAGAAGACGTAGTGGAAGACACACTTAGTCTAAAGACACCTTCGAAGATGGAACGGTGCCAACGGTAAAGACGAAAGACTCCTAGAAGACGCAGTGGAAGACGAATGATTGGCACTCGCATAGAGTGATAGTGTTTGGGATAATGTCAAGTGGTCCGTCAAGAACAACGTTGAAAATGTAAAATTTGTTGTATAGGAATTCGTGATTAAGCAGTGTAGTATACAAATGTTGCATTATAAGTTTCTTTTCTAACGAAAAACTTAAATGCTTTAATACTCTGGGTTTACATGAAGAGGAATACGGGATGGGAGTTTACATAAACAGTTTGTATTTTTAACGGTCAAGTCATAGATCCAGTTGGTTGTGGCTTCCTATATGGTTCAAATTTGCTCAATGAAGAATATGAATTGCATTTTTGTAAAATTTAATGGGCTACAGGTTTATTAGGCTTATTTTGCCCATTAAAATTTAATGGGCTACAAGCTTATTTGATCCAAAAAAAAAAAATGTAATTTATTAAACATATTTTTGTAATTAAATTTTTTATTAAGTTTATTTTACTTTTAATTAATTAAATGATTTGTTTTTGCTAAAAAAAAATTAAACTTAAATTAATTAAATGTATTTGTTTTTGTTAAAAAATTAAAATTAAATTAATTAAATTTATTTGTTTGAGTTAAAAAATTGAAATTAAACTAATTAAATGTAATATTTAATTTTAATTAATTAATGTAAGGTTTTTTATTTAATTAGATTGTTTTATTTAAATGTGTGTAGGCCCTAGAAATTAAAGTGACGCATCAGGGTTGGCAGTGATGTGTCAGTTTTATGTCAGGGTTGGCAGCGGTGTGTCATTGTATAGAGGTGCTGATGTGGCGCTGACGTGTCTCAACTGACACACTACTAACACGTCAGTTGTTAGGAAGGGTCTAAGACAACTTTCAGAATTATAACCGGTATAGTAGTGTTAAATGTTAATATCCAAAAACACTTTACTAATTTAGAAGCACATAAGGCTTTACCAGATGCTGGGCTTACGATTTCATATCTTGAAGTTGTATAGTTAGCAAATTTAAAAACTTTAGTGGCTAACAAGTCTAACATAGTACAATTCAAGTTGCTCATATTTATCAAAATCTTTAGAAATTAAAATTCAATTAAAGTTTCATGACAATTAGGATCCCAAAAACATAGCTTTGCAGGATCTCAGATAGCAGGATTATGTCACCACTAGTAATGTATCTATTTGAATTGACAAATCTCCTACATTCTTTCTTTTTGAAGATCCTGCTGTATAACTTGTAGATATTCTTACTCATAAGCTAAAAGCTGAGAGGTGCAATTGTACATTGTATAAAAAAGAGAATTACAAAAGGAGTAATATGCTCGGTGCTCAGTATGTGGGTATCGAAGGATCAGCCTTGAGAGCGTACGCATGGATTCCGCCAGCAATGTTGTATATTTTTCTAAACCCCTGTGTCATAGACATTCATACCATAATTAGAAAATATTCAAGAACTATCACCAGATGCCCAACTTACATTTAAATTTGACATTGCAGAAGAGATGATCTCATAAGTGGTGTTTGTGAAAAGCAAATTTCTAATGGTCACCAAACTTAATTGGAGAAAAGAGATAAATATATTCTTCGGATTGGCTAAAGTTATATAAATATTGTAAAGTCGACAACTATATTTCGGATACAGAAAGATAGGCTGTTGTGACTTGGGAGACATAGAGGTGAGGAAACTACAGCAAATTAAAACGTTACCTGTGTCTGCAACCATTTGGCTACTTGCAATGAGCGCATTCCATGGTGACACTAACAAAAAAAAAAGTTGCAATCAGTAATATAGTGACAAATGCTATGGGAAATACATAAATATGTACTTGGCATGTACATGTCCACTAGTAAAACTCAATTCTTGTGTTGCTGATAAAAAGACTAGAGTGGGAGTTCAATAGAAATACTTCAAATCCAAATTTTTATGTCAAAAGGGGATACCAAATGAAAATTTTCTGCAAATACCCCATAACACAATCAGAATTTGTAAAGTGTGGCTAATAAATTGTTCGTTAATAGTAATGTCCCCTTCTCATCTTTGGATTGATGCTGTTCGCACATAACTACGTAAAAAATTATCTGGAAATACATTTCATCCATGATCTTTAGTCTAGAGGGGCAGTTTGAACTCAAACCTGTTGAATGTACTTACTTTAGGTTACACCTACATTCAATAATGCCATTATCCTCTATAAAGGTGGTATATTTGACCCATTACTTAAATTAAGCATGGGTTGATTTAGGTTATATTTCATCTCCAAAGGGCTTTTTTTTTCTTTTTTGGGTTTGCAAAACTCAGCCAAAAATGGAAGGGGTAAATTTCATATTTTTGATCAATACAATTTTTGCCGGAGGTACTGCCCTCCTTCACCCAAAAAAATAAACAAGAACTTGACTATCATTTTAAAGTCTTTGTATTTATATAATCAAATTGATAAGATACATACCAAAACGTAAGTATCCTTCTGAGGATCTAACTTGGTACTAATTTCAGGTCCCCAGCTTCCAAACTGCTGCAGAGGAAGAACTTGGAATCCTGATAAAGAAGCTCGCTCCCTGTTTAACAATACGCTAAAGGTTAAAAGTTTATATACGGTTAACCACCACCGTTATTTTTACAGACCTAGTGTAATCAACAGAGCAACCATTAAGCCAATTTTGTTACCATAAATAAACAAAAAACTGAATGTTTTTACTAAGCTTTTACAATCAAATATCAGTTTAATAACCAGTAGCAGTATACATCCTGTGGTATATTAGCAAACATTATGTATTAATTTCAGGCTCTGAAAGGTGTAAATCTTAAGATCCATTTTGGAAGAACAGTTGAGTAGCAAACTCTGTATTTTAATTGTGAACTATACCTCCATTTGTATACTTCATGTGGAATCCCTTTATAACCATTAAGCAGAAGACAGTAGATGGACTTACACTTCATGTGGTTCTCTAACATCAATAAATTGAGCATCTTCGATGAACTCGGGATCTTGCAACTTCGTGTGAAGCTCTTCAGGTTGAATGTCTTTGAGTAACGATTCTTCCCTGAAATTAAGTTATGTAAAAACCAAAACCCGGCTGGGGTCAAAGATGAAAGCTCGGATGAGAAAATAATACCATACAAGAAGAATAATAACAGAGTAACATATACCTCTCCGACAGAACTTGCAATAAATGCCATCCAAATTGCGTTTTACACTTAACCACTTTGTTCAATGGAGCGTTAAATGCAGCTTCCTCAAACTCTGGCACCTTTAACAATTCACCATATAACAACAGAGGACCAATTAATACCAAATAATCAACAAATATTATATTAAATTGTCTGCAACATGCAACCCATCGCATGAATATTTTGGAGGTGGCAACATCAAATCATATATATGAGAATATGTCAATTTGGGCTGTATTGAACGGATCAAACGGGTAAAAAGGAAACAATTAACTGTAAAGAAAGCGGGTCAAATGGTTCGAAAATTGCCTTAAGTGCATGAAGATGCTAATAAACTCCGAACATTTTGATGAACAATATAAGACTTCCCTAATAATATAGTTTTTAGATATAGATTTACTACAATATCTATTTATCGAATCAAACGAAGGACCAAAAAGTTGACAGAGTAATCCAACAGAGTTGCACCGGTAGTGACCTATCTTATCCCGTTAACGACCAGCATAGCCCGCCCAATTTGCCATCACTAGAATAGTTGAATGTACAACCACATAGGACACAATGAGGTTCATACCATTTGCCCCTTTCTCACCCAACCAAGCATGCCACCTTCCCCCTTCGATGGACAGATTGAATATTCAACTGCCAAGTCGCTTAAATCCTCCCCTGTAGGTAAAAACGGAGAATTGTTATGATTACTTTTTTGTTAACTTTCATCCAAATACTTCAGGATATAAAACGCCACAGGAAGTTATCAGATAAGGATATTGTTAGATATAAAATTCTCAACGTCCACATGGAAATGAAAGCCAGAAATGAAGGAAGATATACATCAACACGATGACTAACCTCGTATGATTCTTTTCTGCAGCTCATACAAAAGATCACTATCCTCCTCTTTCACCAGCAAGTGCTGCACCAATAGTTCTCTACCCACATCATGAGAACTTTCAGTACTATATGATGCTGATAAAAAGAATAACATAAAGTAAATATTTAATGTTGGACCTAGAAAGTTTATGAGTTCGATTATAACGACAACAAGCAAGATTTCATTATAGACAGAAGGTGTCATCATGATATGGTGATATTGTTGTGCTCTGCTACTTGGTTATGAAAAATCTAGAGGTTCATATAAGAAGTTAACTAATGTCTGATATCATGTTGCTGTACATTCGCCCTTTAACGATCATTGAGTGACATTTATATTTCTCTAATAATGGCATGATCAAAATTTCAAAAAAGTGCTAGCATAGATTTGATGGCAATGATCAAAGGAAAAGTTAAACACGACAGTGGCCATTATAAAATAATTACTTAGGTGAGTGACTCATATATTTTAAATGTGAGTCCAGTTAAATACTTCTATGGGAGTCATGTTTTTACGTTCTCATTTTAGTCACTCCCCAATACTCTCCCACTCAAGGAGGATAATGTGATGCAAAACAGAATATGCCTACAAGTCCATCAGATATAACTTAAGAGAAACCTACTGGTATATTATCCGAGTATCGAAAAAATTGAGCTTTTTTTTCTAAAAAAAGAGGGCCTATTTATCTAGAATAACCATGTACTTTTCAATTCGTCCCTTTTTTGGTCATCCAACTTTTTTTTGGTTCAATTAGGTTTAGAAGATGACCTTTTGTCCCTTTTGAGTCATTACAAAGTTTCAAAATCAGTTATTTTCAGATCATATTTATCATTATATGTAAAACTAACATTTTATGTATATATTTAACATTTAATCATAAAAACTATCATTCATAAAAGCATTTTTTTCTAAAAAAACCATCACATAACAACTCACAAGGGACAAATAGCCATCTTTTAATGACCTAATTGAATGAAAGAAAGTTGAATGACCTAGACGGACAAATTGAAAAGTACATGGTTATTCTAGGTAATGAACCCCAAAAAATAAAAATCCTACTAGAGTTATCTAGGGTACCAACTATAATCTATGGAAGAGTCCCAAATTCAATAATATCTGTTGAAAGCTAAAGGGAATACATACATACATATATATACACATATATTTCATTAGTTTTCTACACATAATATTTACATGTTTGACTGATTTACTGGTGTTTGGGTTGCATATTTCAAGTGCTAACTCTAAGCACTTTTTAAGTGTTTTGATTCCTGCTGCCTTGTAGTTTATGTTAGAGCGAGAAAACACTTTATATTAGGCCACTGGAGTGGTATTTATTTTAACTATACCTGTTTCAAGTTTCCACATTCAATAGTAACCTAAGCACACAATGAAACTAAAATCCAATTCATATTCATACATATACATATACAGACAAATAGCTAAGATAGATAAATACAAACAAGAATGATACCAGAGGAGGCTCTGCGTATCATATGCAAGAGTCTTTTGAAAGTAGAAAAAGATGAAGAATTTTTGGAAGAAAGTAGGGTTTGGGATAAAAGGGGGGGAGCAAATGTTCTTCTGGATGAAATTGAAGATGAAAATGGAAGAGTGAGTTTGAGAGCAGAGAGGGCAGTGATAGCAGCTGGTGACGAAGCTGCAATTATAATTGATGGTATATTACAACAAGAAGAAGATGAAGCTCTCAACATTCTTATTCTAAATTTGGGGTTTAGGATTAGGGTTTTATTTTTATTTCAATTTGCAGAAGATTTGGGGAGGAAAGTAGTAGACTGTGATTCCAAGGATTGGTAAGAGAATAAGATTCATTGATACGCAGTTTACACCCTCTAACTTTATAGAATTTCTCCTACGCATTTGTAAGGTAAGTTGTGGCCCGTAAAGTACGATCTTTTTTTTTTGTTTGTTCAAAATGATAATAGTTTACTATTTACTAGTTTATAAACCCGCGATAATATGGGTAAAAATTTAATTTTTATTTAGTCCATTTTTATATAGTTTATAGACCCGTAATAAGGCGCAACGAATTTAACTTTTACAAATACATCATACATTTAAGGTGTGAAAGTGTAATTATACGAAGAAAAAAAATGTTGATCATTGCTAGTTTATAGACCCGCGATACGCGGGATGAATTTAATTTTTATAAATGAACAAAATATTTGGTCGATTTTTTTATACTGTCTATAGACCTGCGATAACGCGGGACAAATTTAATATTTATAAATGAATAAAATATTGTGACCGGTTTTTTTATACAGTTTACATCAAATATTTAAGGAGTCAAATGTGTTATTATACGAAAGAAATTAAGATAAATACATCAAATATTTAAGGGTCAAATGTGTTATTATATGAAAGAAATTAAGATCGTTAGATCGTAAAGGGTGGAAAACAATGAAGGGCTAAGATTCCTCCATGGTATCCTCTTTTAATTATATAGATAGATTTTTGCTTTTCTAGTCATCTTTTTCTATTTGTCTTTTTGAGTTACCGAGGAAGTAGGATTTTTTTTGTCCTTTGAAATTATTCTTTTGACTATTTATCGAAAGATTCGGTAAACAATTGATAATACGATTAAATTTATAAATTTAATTATGTAATATGAAACGTAATCTAAAATATAAAAAATAAAATAAAATATACATAAAATGACATTATATTATGTAAGCAAAATAAATTTGATTCCAACGAGAGTTTCAAATTACATATAAGTTTTAACACCTAAAATGATGTCATTTCATTTGTATTTTATTTTATTTTTACGTTTTCAAATTACAATTCCATATTGCAAAAACAAATTTATAAACTTGATCACGTTATCAATTATTTACCGGATCTCCCAATGAATAGTGCGAAAAATGGCCTGCAAAAAAAAAAAAAAAAAAAAAAAAAGAAACAAGTTTCAATGGCCCCTGAAAGGCAAACAAATATACAATGATTCAAAAGGACAAAAATGTAAAGTAATTGTTATTTTAAATAAAAATCCATTTTCAAAATTTTGAAACTAGGAAGAACACAATATATACTTCCAAAATCTAATATACTATATATATATACTGTAAATGTATTCACAATGTGCGCTATTTTATTGAATTAAATTGTATTATTTTAGTGCAAAAAATAATCTTATGAGAATACGCTCGCACTAAAAAAAAAGTTGTTTCGATGTGTTGCACTAAATCTTTTTAATTGATTTAAAATACATAATTCAACGATATAGTATTAGGAATCTATATAATTATTAAATTCTCGTAATAAATGTAATGACATTCATTTTATTTAATAATTTCAAATATATAAATGAAAATTTTATAAAAATTATAAAGTATTTTTAACAAATATGATAGCAAACTTTATATTCAATAATATTAAAAATATTAATCACAAATTAAAATCAATACGTCATATTAATACATTTCAATTATTACTCCATATATATTTTATTATTCAATGTGAATAGCATTTTAGTGTTGCACCAAATTTAATACAACATTAAACACTATTTGTCATTATACTAAAATAGTTTAATGTTTAGTATTAACGTTGGATTGTATTTTTTACACTTTTGCTCTATTTTAGTGCAAAAAGTACATTTAATGCTAACATTGTAGATACTCATAGATCAACTTAACAATTGATTTATAATTCATTTAAAGGCATAACATCCGCACTGTCAACAACTTAACTATTGTTAGATGTTCTTGATTTTAATTTT
Organism: Logfia minima; assembly: GCA_963921325.1. Lineage (NCBI taxonomy): Eukaryota > Viridiplantae > Streptophyta > Magnoliopsida > Asterales > Asteraceae > Logfia > Logfia minima. The sequence continues at coordinate 50,853,117 of OY992763.1, read as the reverse complement.
CTAAAAGATATTTGTATATTTGGTCGTCTTAATTCTAAAATTTTCACAACTGATCTTTCCTTTTAGCCTAACGACACATACGATTTTAGGTGATATTAGATGCGCATAAGATTTACCATTTATTTGATTGGCACATGTATTAGACATTTTTTCGCTTCTTTTTCATTCCGTTAAACTTACCATATGTCAACATTTTCTTATGTTCGTTTTTATGTTGATTTATTAGAGTTTATACATATCTCTGCTATGACCAAAAAACAGTCAATCCACTATTTTCAGACTTGTTACCAGATGAAAGGTATTACACTTTCACTATACTTTCTCTATAATGTTTTTGTTTGTTCCTAAACCACCCTTAAACTTGATTGTTGAGATCCTTTATCTTTAGTCCAAACCTCCTATTCGTAGTGTCTTCCTCCTGAATAGTACTTTGCCTCTCCCAAAACTATTCGACAGGGTGACTCTTTCTGGCAATATTGGTACTTTCTGAGCACAAATCTCCTTAGTATGATATAATCTTGGCATATGGATAAATGAGATATTAAATCCTACTTATGGTTTCTTAACTGTTTTATCTTGGTTGCAGACCACCTTGTTTATTTCTGTGAATCATGCTTAGTTACTAAGTAATAAAAGATCAAAGTCAAGAACAAGATTTCTGAAAAATACCAATAAACGTTTCTTATAAAGACTGCCATAGCAACAATTTTTGTATTGGCAGAACTTTACGATCCATAGAAGGTATAACAAACTAAACAATAAACTTGTAAGAAGTAAATTACCAATGATTTCATCGAAACCATACAAAGTCTATGGTAAAAACACAACAAATTTTCACATCAACAGGAGGGCAAGAATAAAGGACACATAAAATACTGATAAAGTGATTGTGTCAAAAGAGGCACAACATTCATTACATTATCGAATAGCAGGAATATCGATCATGGCACATACCACTTTATGACGAACAGATATACTACCATATCCGCTACACCTGACAAAACAAATCATTGTTTTTCTCTTTTTTTTCTGGACACCAAATTAGAAGGAAATGGAAGACGCGAAATGAAAATCCAAAAAAAGAAAAAGAAGATGGCGAGACTACAAAATCATCTACACTCCAAAAAGAACAAGGGATATACAAATGGGGATCTTCAGGTGACTGAGTTGTTTTAGCGAGGGGATGACTGTTTGTACATAAAGTCTTGGGAGGATGTCCCATAATTTAGATCAAGGTTATGAAGTTGTTCCATAAGTTGAGAGCGTCGTTCCTTGAAGAAATCAAGACGGGTTGTTAACTCTACCAAAGTTGAAGATGCAGCCGATGGGTGCCGTGGATAGTCAACCACCTGTCAAAAACACACCTTCAGGATCACAATGTGTATCAAACCGTTGTTTCTGTTCTATATTCTCTTTTTATTCTTGAATAAAAATAGTATATTACTCAAACTTTTTGATGAACTAGATGTCACCTCGTTGGGTAACACATGTGATGTAAATGGAGTTCAGATTTATATTTGACAACATAACGAGGACACATTTAGTAAGACTCTTCTTTCACTGAAAACTAATAATTTAAATTCATAATCTTTTATTTTCTTTTACATTTCAATTAGATGTATCACAGGAGGGCAAATTTTGGGGGGTTTTCTCTGTAAACATTGAAAACCTCGGAATGAATTTACTTTTCTAAAACTGTAACCATTTTCAAAACAAATGTCTTGTGTCAATCAAGGGACCTTATTCAAAAAAGAAAAAAAAAAACTTCTTTTAGTTTAATCAAAACAATCGAATTGAAGGCTGTGGCAGGGCAGAGAGCCATATAAAGTACAACTTACCTCTGCTGGTCTGGATGAAGATGGGACGCCTGCAGAATCAACAGCCCCAAAATCATCCATCGACAGACTTGTAGACGCCTCTGTACTTCTAGAGTCACTCAAGCTTGTTGAGTCTAAGATCTGCGGCTTACGTGCAGGTTGCCTACTACCGTTACCAGAATTTAATGTTTGTCCTTTAATGTTTCTCAACTCCGTTCCCAGTGAATTTTCCTGTAACGACCAATTCATCATTCCGATGGAAAAAAATTTAAAATAAATTTAACCAAATAACTGCATTAGAAAAAATAAAGGTATGTTTGTCCAATTAATTAGATCCATTGGAATTCAAAGTGGTGAAATTGATCATTTGGTAGATAATAATAGTTAGAAATGTGAAATTCCTTTTGTTCAGTGGAACTTATCATTTTGATTCATACAAAATGAAACCAGAGACGATATAGATCTGTGTCATGGAACTGTCTCTTGAAGATTGCTAAGTAGATATCAATTATTAGTATGATAGATTCATCATTTTTTATTTCTCATTTTGTACTTCACTTAACCACTTCAGACACATAAGAGAAGACACATATAAACATTGAGCACAATTACTAAGCATACACTGTAAAGCTACTTACCTCTGTTCTTTGTTTCCTTTCATGGTTGATAAAAGCAAGTGTAGTATCAAAATCTGGCTGAAATAATCTCCTGCTCAAGACAAAAACATATAGCATAAGAACAAGTATGATGTATGATCTAATTGGCACATGACCATCTAAAAATAGTCATCTCCCCCATAATTTTCATCAAATACATGTCTTTGAAGATTGGCATGGGAAAAAGGATACAATATGTTTAACTTCATAGAAATTTCCTTATTTTTATTATGAAAAGAGACATAGTATAGTTAACATATTTAGGGCTTCAACTTCACTCATGACAAGATTATCGAGGGGATGTGTATGTGATTATATTTCATTCCACCATACAATAAAAGCATTATAGCCTGATTGGAGGTAGAAATTTCGACCCATTTAGCTATTAGAGGGTTGATTTAGATTATGCTTAATATATAACAGGTCGAAAGTCACCCAGTATGAATTTTTAATGCAAAAAGCTCCTAAATAGTTTTTATTCAAAACTAGACTATTATTGAAACAATAGAAGTATTGTAGTCATATTTATAATAATAACTGCTTATATAAATATAAAGATCTTGGACAAACATGTTTTAGAGTTAACCCGGCCTGCCCATTTTGAACCATACAAAATTTCTCGTGTTGACCTGTTATCCGTCACCCCCATTTTTCCTCTTCTAAGCATAGTATACGAAGACTCACAGTTGAGAATTATGATTATGATTATGGACATGTTGGTATCTGTCAGGAGCATCAGAGATAGCACCATAGTGATGCTGGCGTTGTTGATTAAGTTGGTGATGCAACTCTGCAACTTTTTGCTTCAATCTAGCCACATCCGCTTCAGCAAGTGCAATCTCCTCCAGCTCAGCCCTTGTCTTTATTTACAAACAAAACTATTAGAAAATGGCCACAAATTTTTGATAATTATTTTGGAAGAGGAAGGAGAAGAAAAAGAAGAAGAAGAAGAAGAGAAGAGTAGAAACCTTTGAATCCATATTGCGTGATCCAGAAATTTGTCCCGAAGACATACTTAGGCCAACTTCTAGAGCAGCACGTAAATCCCTCTCAGCTTGTAACTGCTCCTGAAGTCTTGAAACCTAAGAAAACGAGCAAGTGATTTAGGGACAATCCAAATAAACAACTCCCAATCAAGCTAGACATTATTATATATTATTTTGAAAAACAAAACACTGGAAGTTAATTATAGACATCTCACTAATTCAGTACATTTGATTTTTATGGAAGGCCGATTTAGGTTATATATTGGGTAAAATCAAAATCAAAATGACTTTTTATAAGAAGATGGTTAAAACGGGTTAATAGTTGCCCAGAATGTATTTTTTATTTTTTAAGGCTAACCTATTGCCCAACCCGCCCAAATTGCCACTTCTATAACTCATCCATGCATCATACTCAAAATTCCAAAGATATTACAGTAAAGTTTCACAAGACAAATTCTAGGTGAATTTAAAGAAGGGAGTGAGGATGGGAAAGAGAAACAGTATAACTATTACTCTACGTAAGTTTCTACAAATAGTGGCAAGCTAAATGAGAGGCTGATTACTGTTGGTAGAAAATAAGGGGGAGGTAAGAAGGAGCACAGTAGAATCACAAGTTCGATTTAACATTAGAGTTGGCATTTTGATCCATAACCTAAAATGGGTCGATTTGGATTGTATGTTATCTCCAATGGTCAAATAGGCACATTTTAGAATCTTGGCTAGAAATGAGATAAATCAAACGAGACACAATTCGGCCAAAGTATATTTGAACTCTCACAACCTCCTAGATATCTCTATTAAAAAAAAGTTATTCTATAATTTTACTAGTACGATTTGTGTAATCACATTTAAGGGAATAGACTTATTATATAGAAAAAAACCTTGGTGGTCAAAACAAACCCAACCCGCCCATGTTGCCACGTCTGGTTAACATACACAATTAGAAACAGTATGAAATATAGATTGCATTCAAGTTGAAAAGGAGAGTATACATCTTGCTCAAGCGCCAACCGACGCTCATGCAGTGCTTGCTTCCTTCTTTCCAGACTAGCTTGAAGTATTGCGTTCCCTCTAGCCTAATACTCCCAAAATTTAGATACCATCAGCAATATTGTCATGATTGCAGAATATGCTCAGAAAGTAACGTAAAATCTAAGATCACCTCTTTCGCGATTCTCTGCCTCAAGTCGTTTTTGGTGAGCTCGAGCCTTTGGATAGCAAGTCTAGCAACATAAAATATTGTTATCATGAATACCAAATCTGAAAAATAGCTAAAACACATTGAACAAAAGTTGATATCGTTGTAACAATCACATGAACCAATAGAATACTCTATTGCAATTAAAAGATAATACACGTACATATATCATACACACATAAAACAGCTATTATAACAACTATTAGTTTATAGCTCACATAAATAATATCTTCATGTTATAAGTGAGGCAGAACAGCAGCAAACTTAAGATTCCTTAGCTATATAAGGATCCGCTAATCTACTTAACCTAAAACAAGTCACAATAATGACTACTGTGATTACATTGGACCATGAAACCAGTATTTGGGGAAAAGACGGCAAAGATTTGGACATAAACTATATGCTTTGTTAGTAAAGAAACTGTTGATAAGTTGAAATACTAGACGTCATGTTTTGAATAATTAAAGGAATTTTCACACTGGAACCTGGAATAAAACAGAAAGCAGAAGATAATTTAATAGAAATTTCTAATCTTACTCTTCTTCTCCTGAAGAATCGACTGATTCCACTGATGGAGTCTTTCTTCCCTATGAAATAACAATAAGAAAAACAGTCATCAGGCCCCTAAGACTCCAACAACCAATTTGAGTCTTGATAATTTCAGCATTCAGAGAACATTTTTCTAACATGTGAAAAATTAAAAAATCAATACTCTAATTTTATATAGAGTTCAAACAAGACTTACATTTTTGCGTCCCCAAAATGTGGAACGCTTGGTATTGCTATTGGAGCCAGTATACTTGCTAATTGGAGTCTCTGTGGATGATTTGGCAGCAGAAAGGCCCCCTTGATCCATAGAAGAAAGCATTGTCCCAACCGATCGATGAGACTCACTTCTCGACAATATACCAGGAGCGCCCATCTCATTTTCGCTTTCCTTGTTTCGACGAATATGTCCCTCATTAAATTGTGAATTAGAATCTTCAAAACGTTGAGATTCCAATAGATTAGAATTTGGCGGTAGGTTTACATTGTTCCTTGGGGATATAACATCTGATTCATCAGCTCCATATGCCTAAATTCACAAAATGAATGCTTCCCATTAGTAATCACCAATTGCGGAAGCTCAAGGGATAAACATTTAGAATACTGACCCTACACAACCATTCAATAAACAGGGAGAACAAGTGAGAACCTTATAGTCATAAAGATCACTGCAAGCATACCCACTGCTTTCACTCAACTTTCCACTGAGTACGCGCTCAGGATCCTCATCAGTTTCTTGATCACCATCATTTTCTGCATCGTGGTAACCATTTTCTTTGCTTTCCATATTTTCATCATCCATTGAATCTTCACTGCAACTATTGTCCAACCGAGAATCTGCTGACATACAACTTTTGAGCATAGCATCATCCTGAAAAAAGGACGAACCACAATAACTTTAAATCTGCAGATAGACTTCACGAGAAAAAGATAAAATGAGAAAAACAAATAACAGCTTACATCAAAGATATTGTCATACTCCTCAAGTAGAGTTGCGATAATAGCTTGAGCATTATTAGCAGCGTTTGCAGCAGCAAGCAGCTGTGCGGAATTGTCACCATTATTATCAAAATCATCCTCCAATTCGCATTCACCAGCTAAAAGAGGGCGCAAGAGTAATGGCGCCATACAAGCAGCAACTGCCGATGGAGTCATCCGATTCTCAGAAGTATGCGAAGAAATAGTGTGCATCATCTTCAGGATCCTGTAGGTGAATTCCACTAATTTAGTATACATGAAAACATTGTTAAGTAAAGCTATATATAAATAAATGCCAGTAATAGTCACTGGAGAAGGTAACAGCTGATTGACATATGATGTAATATTATTTTTTCAAACCTTTAATTTCTAGAAGTTGCCAAGCATTAACTGGTCGGTGTTCTTATTCTTCTTTGTAGAAGATGTAGTAATTGAAATTTTAACCAAATCAGAATATATCTTTACTCAAAGACACAGAACAGAAATAGCAAGAAGATATCAAATCACTTTTCTAAAGAGAACTATCAACAAGAAATAGAGAGTAAGAAAAGGAAAAACCAACCGTTGTAATAAACGCCTGTTTGGTTCAGGAAATGTTTCCAAAATTGCAGCACGCATGGCATTTACTCGAGCTTCCTTGCGATCAATTCCTTGTTCAACCAACACAAAGGAAACAAGATCAGCATGCAAATACCAAATGTATGTATGTACGCACGTACATATGATGTCATCTGAGAGAAATCAAGTACCTAGCAACAAATGAACACATCACTAACTTATAGCTAGGAAACTTTATCCCCAAATGCTCTCCATGTAATACTCAGACCAACTCTTAGTGATGCTAATTAATTTTTTAGTAGCATATTCAATCGAACAGATTTGGAAAATCAAGCAAGATAAATGAAAATTTATGATATTTTAGTAACATAAGAAACTAAATTTCATAGGTCCTAGAAGAAAAGAGGGAGAGATGAACTCACTGTGAGCTTCCAGTAAAGCAGTGCAGCAGGATGCAGGAACAGGGGATGAGGGTAGCTCTCGAAGGACATGCTGCAGATGAAAAAGTGTCGGTAATTGATAACCAAACCGAGAACCATGATATGAAGCTTAATCTTTTTCTTGTATTTGTTTTCCTTATTATTTACATTTATCTAACAAGAAACAAGATCCATGATACGAAGGTTAATCTTTTTCCCTTACTTTTATCCTATTTATTTATATTTAATATTTAACAAGAAAGGGAACCATGATATAAAGCTGAATATTTTCTCTTATTCTTTTTTCCAAAAATGTTTACAATGATCTTGATTTAAATGAGGCATGCACCTTGACACAGTCACCAACGACATGAGCATCCTCATCAGAAGCAAATTCAGTCTTTCCTGGAACAAACATAGAGCAAACTTTAGTATTCTTGCTAAATAATTGTTGTAAGAATTGATGGATTAACAAAAGGATCATTGTAACGAAATAACGAATTCACTTAGTAGCTCATGTCTTCAAGATTAAGTAATAAATTATATAACTCTTTGACCTGTTTCGTAGTCCTGAACTCTCCGATCAACTTCCTCAACATCTGCAGATTGTCTCAAGATTCCTTCTACTTTGGTTCCTGTAAACATCAAATTTATAGAGTACATTTTATCACAAAAGAATCCATAGGAGTTTCATTATATTTAGAAAGAAATTTACCATGTTTCTCAAGGAATCTAAGAGCTTTTTCTAGGAAAGACGGGCCTCCATCTATGTCTTCAAGTGCTAGCAATATTGGACGTCCAACAACTAAAGATTTGATGGGTCGTTTATCCCTCCCTGGATAAAGATATTTAAAAGAAAATTCATGTTAACAAATTGAAATTGACCGATAACCAGTTCAAAAGCATGCAGTGAAAACAAAATGTAAGTTCACAAACATTGATGAAACGGTCCGTCAATTGAATCAGTAGTATCATTACGGAAGATCCCATTATGACCCATAACAAGGGCTGCACTTGGTGCTTGAGCAAGAGCAAGTTCCAGAGCTGTCTTCCATTCATACAAATCCTCTGATGTCTCAGCCTGCAATTTTATTTACACGTAAATAGAAGGAAAAACCTAATATAAAGATTCCACATAAGCCATCTATGCAGATGAACCGACGGATATCTTGAATCGGTCATGAAAATACCTTAAGAGTAAATGCCCGCCCATCACGCCCATCAGGGAACAAAACAGTTAACAGCTTTTTGTCCTCTCTTACAACAACACTGCAGAGTAACATAACAATCTAGATAAATATTTGCACGAGAAATAATATTACATATACACACCAGAACCACCATTACCTTCCTGAATTATTCAAGTCAATCCCACCCAATGTCAGATTTACTTCACCACCTCTCTGAGGGATTGCACTCTGTATAATTATATAGCACAAATTTAGCAAATGAGGAAGGAATCATAGGTGAAAATCTTAAAAACAAAGAAGAAATTAAAGTCAAATCTAGTGTAGCTCTGAGATTGTGGTAAGATCAAATACAATCAAAGAAATATTGGTGATCAGTCAAGGTAATGAATTACATGGACTTCTAACTTACAGAATGGCTTCACCATGCAACAATTGGACTTGACATGGCATGTCTGTTAGCGTGACTTTGGTTGCAGGACAACACAGGATGGGATATTTGGCTTAGAGCTGGCGAAGTGGGAGGCTTCGGTAGCGAGTCAAAATGGGTCTTTTGTGCAGGTCAAAATGGGTCAAGTTGGACAAACAACTATTTGTCCAAAATCTTCTCACTTCTATAACGATAAAGGGTGTGTGTGTGTGTGTCCATTTTATTTTGTAAATAAAAATCTAGGTTTCCTAATAATATTATTTTGTAGTTTACCCATTAGAGATAAAACTGAACCTGGATCAACCCTATCGTAAGTTAACGGATCGAAGTTACCAGTATAACCTGGCTAAATACTGTTAGTCCACCTAGGCTATTGCTTCGGATGGAACAACTATTCAAGTTGTTTCTCTTGTGCTCAAATATTCGGATGTAATTTAAGTTATTTCTCTTGTTCTCAAATATTTACACTGGACTGAGTCAATTGACAGCTCTTGGCTAGTCAATTAGTCCGACCTTAGAGACAATATATATGTAAAAAATATAAAGACCAATTTCTAAATTAGTTACCAATATCTAGAAATAGTGCAGCAAATGTTAATCACATTATGAAAATAGTTTCAGAATTGAGAAGATACATTACTTACTTTTTCGCTTATTGTGGCTTAGCCAGAAATATATCAAAACGGTAGTTAACAATTTACCAAGCTACAGGAGATTAAAAAAGAACATGAATAAACTATAATTGTGAACTTCTTAGTAGTATGTACAATACATCGTTTCCTTTGGTTTCATAATGTTAAGCTAAATAAGGGTAGCATATGAAGCAGATGGAGAGGCAGCATTGACAAAAGAACTTGTTAACATTCTGAAAAGAAATAAAATGAAAAAATTACTAACGGGGTCATTTTTAAAGAACACCAAAGAAGTGCGCGTGAGAATAAACCATCGCTTCTTCCATGACTTCCAACCTAATCCTGAGGCAGCAAAAGAGTTGGTGTGGAAACATACAATAAACCGAGTTAAATTATAGAAAAGGATATATAGACAAGGCACAAATTAAGCTAACTACATACACTGACACATGTAGTCTTATGCAACAAAAGTTTATTATCTGTTTGGAAAATAAACAGTCTTCTTAGAGAAAAAGATCAACAAGAAAGAAGACATATATGAAAAATGCATACATAGGCATATGTACTTCCCACTAAATAGATTTGGCCAATAAATTTAAGCAGGTTCATGAGATCATTCATATTTACAGATAAGTTATTACCCTGTTTTGACAACCTTCAATATTAACAATGCTAAATTATTCAGGAATATATAGAGGATTCGAGAGCTCCTCATAATACACAACTGAAAGAATCTAACCAATTCAAACTAACAGTGAGTGTCTGTGCAGGCATGCACCTAGCATCCTTATGTATGGGGCTCCACAGTCTATAACTCTCTTGTTTGTCATCTATCAGATTACCAAATATAGCTAAGGATTTGATATATGTATCAATCGAATTTAGTGTTTGGTTATATGAGATCGTATTGAAAGCCAAATTAATGATTGAGGCAACCTAATTGAGTTGATAATTCATAGTTTCTTCTAAGCAACTTTCTTGGATATCAAAACATATCAGAACCTACCAAATACACATCCAGTTATCTAAAACCATAATAACCTGATTATGTATCCAGCGACATGTTGTCAAAGATGCTGCTTTACAAAGATGAAGAGGATATCATCATGGAGAGCGAATCGAGCGTGACCAAAGTGATTTTGGCCTTTTAGGCAGGCAACTATGATATGGAGAACATCAGTGGATTTCAAGAGGGTTGCTAACCTCCTCACAATCACCATGGAACAGACCTGACAGCATGCCCTGTGAAAGAGAGGAGCTACCCTCAACCTTATCTCTAATGAAGTGGTACACCACTTACAGCTTCATACTAAGGACATTGATCACCTAAAGTCTACTTTCAACGAACATTTCAAAATAAAATAATATGTTAATTATGTGGGGATTTGGGAAATTATATATAGTTGCAAGCAATCTATCAATGAAATTAAGTTTATCTTTGAATCCTTATCCAGTTGCTACGCTTTCTAACTTTTCAAATTTCCAGTCAACCCCAGAATTAGAGCTCTTGGGTCTTGAGGAGCCTCCCATAACTTAATGTTAACTGGATATCATACTCTCTACAGCTCAGAAACCATCGAATGTGCTTGCACTGTGCATCCTTTACACATGGGGCTTCACTGCCTACCAAATGCACTTTACCTATATCATTCTCAAATTCACTAACTCGTTTTTTATTGTGGAAATTCTGATCAGAATATAAGTATATACCTCGTTTTTCATTGTTTAGCTATAGGCTAAGTAAATATTGTTTCTTTTTGGAACAGCGAAAGTTCATATAGTGAAATCGCAACTAATGGTAGAGACTTGTGCTCAACCTCAATAAGTTGATCATTCATGTTCTCACCTAGTCATACTATCTTAGACATCAACAAGTATGAGAGCATACCTAATACAGAGGAATACATCTAAACTTATAAGACGTGGGTGATGTCTCCAGAAACTTAAAATGCACACAAAGATACATATACCTCTAGGTTACATGAATACCAAAACAAATATTAAATATGAAGTATCACGTTTTCCAGAAGATGCGGCTATTCACAAACATTCAAACAGTATTGCATGGAACACATATTAGATCATACAGCATATGTTTCAAAGCATCAAATCTTAGTTACCCACATTAACTATATCTAGTAGACCACTGAACAAACTCAAAAGATACCCATTGAGCATTGACCAGACAGCTTGTAATCACAAATTGATACAACAGGAACAACTTTACTCACCTTTCGAAGATATAAACAACGGCCCACTTTTAAAAACCTGTAAATAATTCCACAAATCATCACAAAGTTACAAACTTTACAACCACAAATACATCATCCATCAATCCCAGTCTAATTACATCATAGAAATACTATAACAAAAAGTAGAAATAATTTAATATTACTGTAATTACCAAACACTACATTTTTAATTTGGGATATAGAACTTCTTTTTTTTTTAAATAAAACCTACATTGAACTTTTTATATACTAAAACCAAAACCAAAACCCTTGTAAATTTCAAATTGGGGAACGTATAAAACACAAAAAGATCAGTATAACTGATGAGCAAAACAAGAAGATAAAGAAATAGTACCGTATTTGTAGCTACAATTCTGGGACGCTCAAACGGCGCCAATGAAGCAGACATTTTTAAAAAAACATTTACATTAAGAAAAATAAAAAATCAACGAAGTGCTATGAATAATCTTCCAAAAGAAGCAAGACCCAGATCGAATAATAGAAGTTGAAGGGAGGCAAGATCTAATCAAAGTAGGGTTTCAAATAGAAGATGATGAAAAAAGCAACAAACTTATTTTGTTACTAGTATGTATGTATATGCGTGAATGTATGTATAAATGAAAATGTAAGATTAGGTAATAGTGGTTGCTTTTCACCTACTTTTGGCTGTGTAATAGATTTATGTTGTGTGTGTTGATGAAAGGCAAAAGGGAAAGAAATGAAAGCCAAGTCAAGTTGTTGTGGAATTTGGTTTTTTATGGGGAGACTCTATTTTAACCCGTGATTCCAGGGCAGCCAGGTATACTTACTGCTGTTATATTGTCTTTGTGCGTTACAAATTACTATATAATAACCATTTTAATTTGTTTTAGTTAAGATAAATGATAAAAAAATTATACATTTGCAATCTCTATTAGTCAAGATAAATGATTGATAGAATCACTTAGGTCTAATAATCAATATGATATTGATAACATATGGTAAGATAAAAAAAAGTTGCAGTACCTATAAATTATAAGTCCTAAGAGGCTTAATCATTCAATATATAACATATGCATGAATCATTTCTATCTCTTTGTTTTCACCAATTATTTTTATATATGTACTAATCATATTTTCAGATCTTTAGGTATGTTTTAGACTTATCAATCATTTTGGTAAGTAAATGGTGAAGATAAGTATCAATTATTTTATTATCATTTTATTAGACCAAGTCACCATAATAGCTATTTTCTAACTTATCTAAGCCAAGTAAGTTCGGACCATATATACATCCTATCGAGATCCTATACTCTCAAATATCCTGTGTAAGATCAACACGTTTTCGCTAATCAAATTTCGAGAAATCGTAATATTTTAAGATCATTCTCTATATAATTTTAAAACCTTGATTTTTATAATTTTACTAAATATCACCATCAGGACTACATATAATAACCATCGATTTATAGGTAGATGTTAAAAATAGTGGTTAAAAAACCAAGTTATGTTATTAGTATTCACTATTTAACTACCTTATGTTGCTTTTACGTATTTTGATGATTTTTCTTACAAAATTAAATCTTAACCATAACTTAAGGGTTATGTATATCAAAAATGAAAGTGTTAAGTATTGTGATAGTAAGAAGTACACTTTTTTTCCAAAAAAAACATAAAGTACATAAATAGAAAGTCTTCTTCATCAGTATTGTAAAAAATACTTAAAAAGATACAAAAACAAGAGTTTAATAGAGTACTCAAACCAAATGATATAACAAGAAATATTCAATTGGTCACGATACTCACAATTGGAAGACAAATAATGAACTAAGTAACCAATATATGCAAATAAGAATCTCTCCAGAACACTATGAAGTAGAAGTCAGGGAAGATCATTTATCCAATTTGCATTCCAAAAGAATTTTGCTATGTGAAGATTCTGATTAACAATATATGCCATTTGATACTAAAATGTTACCATAAAAACATTTGATCGACTTGCTTTGATTTGTAAGCCTTGATTGATAAATGAGAGACCCCTAACCCTTTTGAAATGTTATTACTCAAACAAAATCAATCTTCATGTGACAACCCGTGTTTCACAGTTTTCATGACTAAATCCTCTTATCTCATTGTTGACTTTTTGAAGGAGAATTGTCACTTCAAATCAAACCTTGAATAAAGCTATCAAAGTATTTGATCTCATTTTCAAACCTCTTCATGTTAATGAGTTTCCCAACATATATGTAAAAAGTATATATGTATATGGTACATTCATATGTCATAATTACATATGGGAAATATAATTATTGATATAATAATATTATGAACTTGATATAGTAATTATTGAGTCACATAGAATCTATTTCTTGAAATAATTGACACCTAGTGAATGTTTACGAATTGCACCTAATGACTCAAAATGATGTGTAGAGTATTGGGAGATAAGTGGATCCTTAATAAACTTTTTTAAATAAAATGTGAACATTAGATAGTCGTGTATAACAATGACTATTAATAGATTAAGGTAAATATTATAGTGATAGAGTAAATTTTACTACGTGAAATCTACATAAACACTACGTTGCATTAATGTTAATGTGATATAATACATGTGATTTAAATGAAAAGCCTCGCTCATTGTCATACCATCAATATTACTTATTCTTTTTCAGTAAAAAAAGTAAGTACATATCAATTTTAGTACCAAAAATTATTGGTAGGTTGCTTATCAATATCTATGTATCTTAGGAAATATATAATGTTATATAATTGTGATTAAAAAGGTGTATTTGACATCAATATTTATCAGGAGTATACGAATGTCTCATTTTCAAACCTCATAAATATCATATTTAGCCAAAATATGTGTTTAATGTATCAAGTACAATAATTTTGATGTATATTTGGATATATATAATATTTTTCTGAGTATATGTCATTTTTAGTACACCAATATTAGTAAGTAGATAATGAATAAAATCAAATTTTTTTATATCTTTCAATTTATAGGGTACACAATTTAATGATTTTCTATTTTACTTTTATTATCTTTTAATTTCTATTTTACAAACATTGAATATTGGTATTAATTTCTTGTTCTCATTACTTTTTAAAATGGTTGATGCTTTAAAATTTTATTAAAGTTATTTATTTTTGTTTTAAAGGTTTTATCGTAGATATTAAAAATTTTATATGTATAATATATGTATATATATATTTATCTAATGACTTTTGGTACACAAATAATTTTTTTAGAAGTTCTAATAAAAGCTTAATTTATATACACTATTATAAAAACATACAAGTAAAAAATATAAAATTTAATATATTATTTAAATTATGGAGAATGCTAATTATAGCCTTTAGGGTTATAGTTAAGCTTGCCTTAAATAACATTACAAACTTAGTTCACAATAAATTAAAGTGATTATATTCTATATTTATACTCACTTTCCATAAATATATATGTAAGTATTTAATATTTATAGAAATAAAGAGTTATAATTTTAAAAATTTTATAAATATGGTATGCTTAACCATAACCTAAGGGCTATAGTTAGCATTTTCCATATTAACCCATTTTCTAAACCATCATATTAGAGTCGACTTAGACATTCGACAATAAAGTCAAGCAGCTGTCCTTGACCGGACCCCATTTATTTCCTCACAACAATTTACAACAATAAGAAACCCTAGAAAATTAGTCTGCGTAACACTCGCCGGAGCTACTTTATCGTCCGGAGTGTAGCGATGGCAATTGCAGCACCGGGACAGCTAAACACAACCGAATCACCAACATGGGGTTCCCGTAGCGTCGACTGTTTCGAAAAGTTAGAGCAAATCGGTGAAGGAACATATGGGTATTTCTTTCTTTCTCTCTATATATCTTCTTATTCTTACTCTTTTTAAAATTTATATAATCCATCAAGTTCCAATGTTGTGACTTTAGTGGTTAATTATATGTATTCAATTTATAGAGTAACTGTATTTGAGCAAGTAAATAAACAAATATATGACCTAGAATTTGTGAATATTGGATTTAATAAAGATCAATGAGCTGCCCTAGGTAAATTTGCTGAAAACCGATTTATGCTGTTGTGGTTACCGTACTTTTGTTAGCTAGGTTTGCCAATTGAGACGAAAAAAAGAAGAGCAATTAAGTGGATACTAAATGTTGTACAAGTGTGGAGAATGTAGGTTTTTAAGAAGAGGTAAACTTAAGAACATGATAGAGGATGTGAAAGATTTCAATGGCTAGTTAGGAAAAAAATCGTGGGGGATTTTTAGAGGGTTATGATTGGTCACTGATATCATACTACTCAGATGAGTAATGTTGGTATCACTTGGTATAGATTGCCTTCTTTTATTTATTTTTCATATTTATGTGGCTCGTTGCACGTTCCAGGTTCCTCTATGGGTCTATTTTGGAACAGGTGTATAAGTTAAAGGTCCTCATCTTGCAGTCTGTGAGTTGTGCGCAAAATAGTTGTGCACCTATTTTCAGCACAAAAGAGCAGCGTGTTCATTTTTATGCTATCACACTTTTATCTCTAATTGAACGCAACCAATACTTGGATGTGATTCGACTTGGACAGGGGTAACAATACTAACATAATATATCTGTACAAGTTATTGTGTCATAAGTGTACCTTTTTTTTGGAATAGAGCAAATATCATTAATACGTATGTGCTTATAAAAATGTTATGTCATCTTGCTTGTCATGACTATTAGATATTCGTTTGGCTTCTCATCTGATCCTTACTTCTCCAAATTTATGTTCTGTTTAATGGTTGACGAGGATTCTCAAAGATTTCAAGTTGGAAGATTTGATGTATCGTGTTAATTTTTGATTAGAATGTTGATGCTGTATACTCATAGAATTTGGTAGTAATATGGTGTGAGAAGCTGTGTGTTTGTTGGAGACATTTTGGTCTTAATTCCTCATCTGTGTGCTTATTTCCATCTTTTACTTGGATCAAATTACTTTCACATGTGGTTTCTATGAAGAATCACCATCAATTTTGGATATCCTGTTGGTTCAATTTGAATAGTAGTGTACCTTTTCTTGTTGAGGTTTATCTGAACACTTACAACTAAGTGTTGTAATCATTTTTTTCAGTCAAGTGTACATGGCCAGGGAAATCCGAACAGGGGAAATTGTTGCTCTGAAGAAGATACGGATGGACAATGAACGGGAGGGGGTAATGCATTCTTTGCTTTCCTGCAGAAAATTATTTCCTTTACACATAATAACGAGAATATATGTAAAGTTAACGTGCTGGATGAAGTCTTGATTCTTTTTTTCTGGTTTCCCTAAATTGCAGTTTCCCATAACTGCCATACGCGAGATTAAAATTTTAAAGAAGCTGCATCACGAGAATGTAATAAAGCTCAAAGAGATCGTTACTTCTCCAGGTAACTTATATTTGATTGTGTGAAGTTGTGGTTGATGTTTCCATCCTTGTTTACTTTGAACCCAAACACAAAAGAGAGATGATACCACTAATGACATCTTATATATGTGTATTGTTGTGTAGGTCCTGAGAAAGATGAACAAGGGAGGCCAGGCAAGTGCTTTCATTTATTTTGTTGCGAGAACATTATTATCGGTCTTCTCATTTTTTGGTGACATTGATTTGATTAACAATCATCTGCAGATGGTAATAAATATAAAGGTGGCATTTACATGGTTTTTGAGTACATGGACCATGACTTAACTGGCCTTGCTGATCGTCCTGGGATGAGGTTTTCTGTTCCACAGATTAAGGTACTAATGATTTACTAAGTTGCTGTTCGTTCTATTCCTGGACAGTCATATGGTATACTCACGTACTCCTCTTCTTTAAGTGTTATATGAGACAGCTTTTGACAGGGCTTCACTACTGTCATGTAAATCAAGTACTTCATCGTGACATCAAAGGTATTGTCAGTGCAAGTTATTTGATTTCTAGATAAACATGACAAGACATATGAAAGCTGGGACGATTGTTATGATCTGATAAATGAATCTTTGGAACTTCTAAACTCAATAAAGCTATCAATAATTGCATATATAGCATGTGTTAATCTAAAATATGTCGTGAGGTAGAAGAAGTTCAGGAAAAAAGAGAGATAAGTAAGGATGTAATTCAGATTGATGACCAGGAAGAAAATTTTAGTGCTCTTATGGTGTCCAGCCGAGATCTTCATTTCTAAATTTAGAATTCACATTCTGCTCATGCAAGTGATTGTTGAGTAAAAAAAGGTAGTACCAAATGAATTTGGTAGATCATGTTGTCTACATAAGAGAAACTAGAAATGTAGGCTTTATTTGACCCCTTTTTGCTTCTTTACTAACCATCCAGCTGAATGTACGGATCAAATATTGGTTTGTTACCCTTCCACTTTTCTAATTCTCTTTAGTCTCCACAATAACTTTATATCGTCCCGCACTTGCATGTGGTAGCTCATACTTAATTGTAATTTCTATCTAATTATTAGTTATTGTCCAAACTCACGATTAAGTTGGTAATGGTACAAGAAGGATTTGAGTAATAATTTTAGACACAAGAACAGCGGTAACGTCTTCCTATTTCATGTTTACAGTTCTCATAGTTTGTGGGTCTAATATTTCCAAGTATCTTTTAGTTACTTTCCTTTTTTTCCCTTCTAAATTGGGGTTGGGAGCTTACTTCAATCCCCTTGACGTGTCTTATTATAAACTTAATTTTTATATTTCTTATTGTGTTGGAAGACAATCGAGAATACAATAATTGGTACTTGATCTCTTTAAGGGTCTGATGTGTGGCTAATTATGCTTGCAGGTTCCAATCTTCTTATAGACAATGAAGGGAACCTGAAGCTAGCAGATTTTGGTCTTGCTCGTTCATTTTCAAATGATCACAATGGGAATCTTACAAATCGTGTGATCACATTATGGTATAGGTACTACATTATATCTGCTCCCTCCCTGCTTATCAACACGTCATTCGATTGGGGGAAAACGACTAACATTCAAGTTTTCAAATTATTTTTACTTTCATTAAGAACCAACTGGAAATGTTCATCCAGTGGCTAGAAAATAAATCTGGTGATGTTGCTAAAGCAAGATTATAGAGAAGTGTGTACATTTTGTTTTCTTTTGAAGATAAAAACACATGTTGGATGATGTATTATTTTAAAAAATGCATTGTTATAACATTTGAATTAACTTAATCATTAAATCCTAACTTCACTATGATCTGCTAGACCACCGGAATTGCTGCTGGGGACCACAAAGTATGGCCCAGCCGTGGATATGTGGTCAGTTGGGTGTATTTTTGCTGAGCTTCTTCATGGGAAACCAATTTTTCCTGGCAAAGACGAGGTAAGTGTTGTTAATAGTAAATGCTTATTGTATCCATGGGAAGATTGCTACTTGAGTAGTGTGCGTTGTAGCTTGAGAGCTGTCTCATTACTTCATCATACATTGTCAGCAACTTGGACATTAAAAAATTGATTTTGAAATATATGTCAGATGAATAACCAACAAAGATGTCACGGATATATGTTGGTTAGAGGTGGAAATTAACATCACTTTGACTGTTGGTAGCTTTTTAATATTTTATACAGCCTTAAATCAGAATATTTTGACTATTATTTCTGTTTATAGTCATTGTTACATCATGACAGTCTTACTGAATATCTAAACTAATTCACCAATTGTTTTTGGCCATTTATGATAACTACTAGCCGGAACAGCTAAGTAAAATCTTTGAACTGTGTGGGGCTCCTGATGAGATAAACTGGCCTGGTGTTTCTAAGATCCCTTGGTACAACAACTTCAAGCCTTCAAGGCCTTTGAAAAGGCGTCTACGGGAGGTCTTCAGACAGTACGTATACAAACATCATATTTCATCAGTATCTGAATTTAGCTTACACCTTATATTGTTATCTATTCTTCCATTGTAGCTTTGATCGGCATGCTTTGGAGTTGCTTGAGAAAATGCTCACTCTTGATCCTTCTCAGGTATTGCTTTATTAGACATGTATGACTCTACAAATACTTTGATAAGTATGCCTACAGGTTTTGTCAGTTTTATCATCGGATTTTGCAGAGTTCTTTTCATCTTTTTCCCTTTCTATCATTGAATTATGATTTGCTGATGGTTGATGATGTTAGTGGTAAATGTAGTTAACCTTTTTGGGTTGGGAGTTCAATTTTTTGATTAGCTTAAAGTGGGGCAACGGCATAACCGTCTGAACTTGATTCTGATTACACTTATGACATTACACATACCACTCTAAGCTGGTTTAATTGAGTTGACTGCAAAGACCATTCATTTTGGGTTGATAGACTTTTTTCTGCATGTTTATACATTTCACGAGTTATCTGCACCAAAATATCCTGTTGAAGGTTACTTATGCTGACTATTGCCCTTCTTATGAATTGTTGATTATGTAGAGAATATCAGCCAAGGATGCACTTGATGCCGAGTATTTCTGGATTGACCCATTACCTTGTGATCCCAAGAGGTACACTTGAACTTCTGAGTTATGTTATATTTCCAACGGTTTAAATGAGTTGAACTAAATGATTTAACCAAAAGCAGGTAAAAAAATCATCAGAAGTGTATTAAAATGTATAAAATTGCCTGAAATGATTTATTTCTTGCAAGTACTTAAACTATTGTAATATTGTAGTTTTCATAAACGTATTTAAGTATTAATGAGTTATACAATATAGAAAAATGAAAAATAGGTCTTTCTGAGTCATTCCAATTCACCCTGACCCGCACTTAAAGACCACTTTTCTGAGGTGAAACAGTTGCCAGACCAGCCCATTTTGCTATCTCTATTACAGTGAATGTTTCGTTTTCATTCTAAGAAATACACTATTTTTGTGATATTTGACGGTTTTTTGTCCAGTTTACCAAAGTATGAAGCTTCACACGAGTTCCAGACCAAGAAAAAGCGACAGCAACAGCGACAACATGATGAAGCAGCAAAGCGTCAAAAATTACAACACCAACAGCAGCAACATTCCCGCATACCACCACCAATGCAGCAGCAGTCTGGCCAAGCTCATGGGCAGATGAGGCCTGGACCTCCAAATGCACCAATGCATGGTTCTCAACCTCAGTTGGTTGCGGGAGGTGGACCTGGCCATCATTACAGCAAGAGTCGTGGCGGACCTTCAGCAGGTTCAAGCAGATACCCGCAGGGCGGAAACCCTTCTGCCGGATACAATCACCACCCAAATCGTGGCAGTGGCCCGTATCCTCCTCCACAAGCGTATGGTCGGGGTAGTGGTGGTAATAGTGGCTATGTAGTTGGTCCACCAAACTATTCTCAAGGTGGGGGTGGCGGATCTTACAGTGGGGCTGGCGGGCCTGGTGGTGGTCGTGGCAATACAATGGGAGGAAATCGTGGCCAACAGTATAATAACTGGCAACAATAAAGAGGCTATGAAGAGGGTTGAAAAGTTGGTTGGGTGGCCGGTTATGGCTTTTGATTGGGAGAACAAGTCTGTAAATCTCTTATGTATAATGAGAATGTTTAAAAATACATAAAAATAAGAGTATGTATTCAATTAAAGAACAGAACAATTCCAGTTATTAACTTATATTACCTTCTTGTAACCAAAGAACTGATATCTGATGCTTCACGAGGTCCACAGTTGTTCGTAGACTGATCCTTTGGGGTGGTCTTAAGCAGGAGATGTTCGTGATGTGTTAGCCTTAGTCATGTTTACTATTATTTTGTAAGCGAGATTGATCTTTGGACGATCTATTGCTATGACGTTTTTGGTTTTAACTGTTTTAATTTGTCGTTGACACGATAGACCAAGGTAATGGGTTTCTGTAGTTTCGTGCTTATTTTGAATTCAATTTCTCACTATATAAATATTCACAGTAATAATATTATAATACAAATAGTTGTTGCTTTCAGTTTTAGTCTCATATTGTTATGGACTTATGGAGTAGTAACAAATAGATATTAGATACAGAATAAATGGTAAGAACGACTCACGTACAGAACTATTGATCAAAATATATTTGACCCTTTCCAAATTATTTTCGAAAAACATCAAATGTTATATGGTGTAACGTTGTTCATTACATTCAGATTTTGATTAATTTTTCTAGTTTATACCGTTGTCATATATTTTTTTATTATCTAAAAACATTTCATTGCAAACCCAAAAAAATATTCTTTTAGGAAAAGTTGCTAACTATAACTTTAAAAGCTTCTTTTTTGTCTTTATCTCTGAAGGTACTAATATTAGGAAAAAAGTTACAAATTATTTTTCAATTTTTTCTATCACATAATGAATGAAAAAGAGTAAAAATACTCTGGTGTTAATGATATATAAAAAAGTTGGTTAGTTTGTTAAGTATTGCAAAAAGGGTTCAAGTTCTATACATTATTAATTATTAACAACTTTTGATGAATGTTTATAAATGAATGTTTAAGAATATTAAATTGTAATTTTAAGTAACATTCATCACATATGAATGTTAACATTTTGAAAATGAAGGGCTGAAATTAACTTCACTACTTTCCTATTTTTTTGCTTCCTTCTTGATCCCCACCCTATTCGTTCATCGCAACGAATTTTTTTGCTTCTTGTTGAGGGTTTTGTCAAATTTTGAGTAACATTCATTACAAGTATTAGATGCAAGCCCCATTCGTTCTTGTGGAATCACAATATTATCCTTTTCCTCATGCTTCTTGTTGAGGGTTTTGTTAAGATGCTGCATTTTGTGTAATCAATAAGTTTTTTTTAAAGATTATATAACATCTAATACTTGTGTTTAAATATGGAGTCTGCTAATCTTATTGAATTGAAACCCTGGAAGGGATTAACTCTCAAAATATGTTTTCATGATGTAAAATGCTACTCACATATATGTTTCTCTTATGTATTTCTTTATGCAGTTCTCTGTATAAATGAACAAGAATGTTGTATCCTGATTGACAGTATTTGACACTTTATATAAATGCAGATATGCTAATGAAATGTTGAATGTTTTGTTTGCATTGTGATTTCTGTTTCTTTTTGGCATAAATGTAATTATTATTATTATATTATTATTATTAAGGATTATAAACTTTTAATAATAATGCTTACAGGTAATCAATTATATTATATATAAGATATATTTTAAACTTAGAGTATTTATGTATATGATACATATAAATATGCTAGCACAGAATAAAGTTAATATAAAATATACCAAAAATTAAATTTAAGAGGAGTATATAAGAAAATGTCTACTAATGACATGCCAAACTGCCAATGGATTTGTCATATTATTCTTTCTCATCTAAATATTTAAACCCACGTCACAAAGTTGGTCACTGAACACTTGTTTTACTAACAATGAAATCCAACTCATCCAAGAAGCATAACTAAATGGCCTAATTATTGGTTTATTCAACAACAACAATATTCTTACATTGGTTGACCACAAAGTCCAACAATACCTACAAGGATTCTCAAAACACAAGTAATTAATAGTTCATCATACAAGAATTATCAAAACTTTGAAAGTGAACTATCCCTAAAAAAGAATATACGACAAACATAAATACATAGTATATATATATTCATTTAATGTAACTTAATATTCATTTATGTATTATAAGCATATATGAACTTTTTATAAATAGATCATATAACACGTATTGTAGTAGAAGTTGCAGTTATCGCTGACTAACACTAACACTATTACTCGCTCCTTTTATACCTTACTCCGTATTCTTGTGTTTAAGGTGTGAATATTTCCTACCCATTTATTATTTCACATTTTGTTCTTAACCACATTTCTTTTCCAATTCGAACACCAAAACATAAATCCAAAAACTCATAAATCATACAATGAGTGATCCCACTGTCATGAAAATTCATCCAGTAGCCGATGGGAATGTAAAGATCGCCATACCACCACCTCAAGCATCACCGAATCTCGGGCAGCAACTACGACCAACATTAGCACCACGACCACCACTACCACCATCATCACCACAAACGATAAACAAGAAAGGTTTTTTATGGTACAAATGCATATGTTGGTCACTACTATGCATCTGGATCATACTAATCAAGCTTGCAGCCATTGTTGGTATCATCTTCTTTGTTTTTAAACCAAAAGTACCAAATTACTCAGTTGATCACTTAACAATAACTCAGTTAAAACTTAATCCAAATGATTTATCTTTCTATACACAACTTAATGTCCAAATAACCGCCATCAACCCAAACAAGAAAATAGGAATCTTTTACCAAAAAGGGAGTCTTATAACTGTATGGTACAACAACACGAATTTATGTCAAGGTTCTGTCCCTAAATTCTATCAAGGCCACCAGAATAAAACCGTACTAAATGTGGCATTATCGGGTCAAAATCAATATGGAAGGACGTTAATGGATGCGTTACAAGAACAGCAAACGGGTCAGATTCCGTTGGACTTGAAAATCAATGTTCCTGTGAAGATTGAACTTGGAAAAATGAAGTTGATGAAGGTAAGGGTAGTTGGAAAGTGCATTTTAATAGTTGATAGTTTATCAGCAAATAGCCAGATTAGCATTAAAAATACTACTTGTAAGTTTGGGGTGAAATAATGAGACAGATTTTGATGCATGCACGGTTGTTATATTAATTGTGTTATTGATAATGATTTATTTGTCTGCCTACGTGTTTTTTGATTGTTTAGCTTCACATTTTCTTTTGTAATTCATTTGTGAAGACAGAAGATTTATTTATTATTTATTACTTATTACTTTTCTTGATTATTTACTGATCACCTTAATTTATGCTTTCTTAATCAAAATCATATACATCATTTTCCTTTTTAGTTATATTCAGATTACCTGATGGTAATAATGCATGAAGGGTTGAGATCACCAGGGCTCTTTGCATCAAAGTTTCTAAACCTGTATTTTTGTACACATATTAATTATTTTTCTAAATTGATGTTTGGATTGTAAATGTGATGACAATAAGTATAGGTTAAAAGAAAAACATAAAAAGAGAGCCTGCGTCATCTTCTCCGGCGAATTTGCGACGCTCTCTCCGACGAACATCCTTCATCTTCTCCAGCAAACCTGTATAAAACATTAAAACATAAGCTTCGAAGGAGAGAGATCGGTGTTCTCATCTCTCCGTCATTACAATATTTGGTTTTAATTAGTTTATGCGCAAAACCACTTTGTAGGGGAGGTTATGGAGATGGACAGATGGTGTTCCCAGTGGACTGCAACTTTAAGCTACTTCAAAAAGAAAGGAAGGAAGGAAGCAGAAAATTAGTGTGTTTTAATTTTTTACTAATAAATATAAATAAATCTGAAAATACAGAAAATTGTATTTTTATTCAATTTTATCGAATTTTTAAAGTCAATATTAATGAAATTTAAGATATTAGATTAATTAAAAGATTTAATATATTTATATTTTTAAAAGATGCATAAAAGCGATTGGGATGCTTGAGATTATGCGCGTGGGAAGGTGTGCGTGAAATGGAGGCTACTTGGCTATTACTGACGAGCAGGAAAACCAAAATGTTAGTTTGGTTTGTTGCCATCAAAGTTTCAAAGAACTACGATTTTGCCACTGTGTCTACCAGATATACGAATGGTACAGCTCAATTCCTACTATTATTATAATAGTATTTTACATTATAGTTATAATTATAACCTTATTAACAATTGAACTTGGTGCACACTAACACAAACACAAACTCAAACTTTATACACACTAATATAATTAGTAGTATTTGAATAAAATTAGTAAAAAAAATGCAGCAACTTGGACTCAGATTTGAGAGGCAGAATATGTGATGCACATAGTTGGCCAGAGCTTTTATATATCACATTCAAATCAAGAACAACAACTAGGCTTTAATTTTATACGGCACACGATGATCACGCTTCCATCAGATTAAATGTTCCATCACTTATTATAAATTGATGCACAAACTGTTCGGAGTTTATGCACATCGAGAACTCACTCGTGAAAGAAAGGCCGCTTCATTAACAGGAAAATGACAACATGTTGTCGCCGAAGAAGACGTCGAAACAGAGGGATGTCGTGGGTTTATTCTAGTGACTAATTAAATAATACGATGGCAAAAGATTTTTATAGTGATGGAGGGTGGTTTCTAACATAATTGTTAAAGGATTTATAGAGATTATTTGTTGGAACCAACATAGAATGAACAGGAGAGATGAAAATGAATACGACTGAAGCTTTTTATGTTATAGAGGTTTGGTGGCACTTTAATGGGCTAAGGTCATCTCCAATCATACATCTATTTCTATATATAGAGGAAATAGATAATCTTTTCAGCATATTCCTCCTCTAAAAAGAACTCATCTCCAACCATTTCCTCTAAAACTCCACTTCTATAATATTTATCCAATTTAATTTATACTTAGCAACCACTTATTTAATTCTATTATATACCATTTTAAATCGTTAAATACTAAATAATTCATTGTAAATATCATTTATAATTGAAAACATATATATAATATTTAGTAAATTTAAAAGTATTAAAAATATGTAACAAACATATTTAACATACATAACAAATGAGGAAATGATGACAATCTTCCAAACTACTAGTATTTATGATTAAATTAGTAAGAGTAATTATGTCTAGCTTCCTTTATTTAGCTAGCGATCGTAGTCCTAACTAGTTGTAATTGTTAAGTTGTAGTTTATTATTTCAATATGTTTATCATTAATGAATGTTGTCTTTTTTATTTGTATCGTTGCATGTATTTAATTTAATAATATTAATAAATTAGTTGTTAACAATTAACAATATTAATTTAATAATATTAATTAATTAGTTGTTAACAAATAACAATAACAATATTAACTATAAGAAAACATATAAACATGATTAATAAATATATTAAGTATGGTTTAAAGTTTTTAGAGGATGAATAGTTGTCCTCTATATATAGAGGAAATCTGACTTCCTCTATCTGTATCTCTAAATATAGAGGAACTGTGAGATAGAGGAGACTTTTAGAGGAACATTAGAGATGCCCTAAGGCTTAAAAGAAGGAAATCAGTTTTTGAGTGGGTGTAAATTCCCTAAATGCCCTTTCTTTATTATAGTTATTTAAATTAAATCTTTAACAAGTATTAAATTTATATTGTGTCTAATTTTTTTTGTCTTAATTATTATTTTATATGAACCAGACCAATATATAATATGTAAGAAAACTTAGTAATAAAATATCCTATAAAAAATAAAGAAAATATGCAACAACTTCCCACGATAGTAAAAGTCATATTTATGTTTTTTTGAATAAGGCAAATGTCATCACTACATATAAAAAGTAAAAACCTGATGGCCCTGATGTAATGAGTTCATAAAATAATAATTAATTAATTTATTTTAAAGTCACATATACTAGTCCAACTTTTTCCGATTCAAAGATCAAGCAAGTCAAAACACACACAAATCAATTCATATGCTCGTAATTAATGGTTCTATTCTACAGCAAAATTGACTAATCAAGAAACATAGAAAAAATCAACTCGAAAGTTCCGTTCTTTCTATTTGGGTATTTATTGAAAATAAACTGTAAGCCTTCAAATCCCTTAATTTGCTTTCAAGTTTCAATTTTGATGTGATTTGATTATTATTTGTTGTAATTTACTTTGAAGTTTCAATTTTATGTGATTGTATAATTTTTCTTGAAGTGAAAGTTTGTTGATAGAGGCCTTTTAGGTTGTAAAAATATAGAATGGTTATGACTATTGATTACATATAGCAAATGATAGATGGATACAGTTTATGAGAAAAGTTTCATCATTTTTCCTATACCACAATGCTACAATTAGGGGTTTTTGGATATGTGTCTAAATTGTTCTTATTAGGACGTAAAGTCTCAATAATCAATTATTAGTTAGTGTAACAATAACCAAATTTATTCCGACCAGTTGATTATGGAGATGGGGGCATTTCGAAATACACCCGGGTTTGATCAAATGTGTAAAAGTAGATAAGAAGTTGATGTTAGAAAGTAGTTATTGAGATAAATGTTAAATTACCTTTAACTATCCCTAGCCTTAAACACCTTTATGGCCTTAAGTAGCCATAGTCACTTTCAATTTAGATATCCAAAAATCCTGCAAGAGGTCGCAGATGATGTATTGTTCAATAATTAATGATGAGTAGTATGCATAAAGAATAAAGATCGGTGAAGAATTGCAAAAATATGGTATATTAATTATCGCTAGGGTTAGTTTACTATTATACAGTATATTTACCTTCTTAAAGCATGGTTTTGGTTTCAATAATTTAAGTTGCTCAAATCATGTCGTTGCAAGTTGGTCGGGATATTCGTAAAATTTATGATATTGTTTGGTGTCGCTATTAACTGTGGTTTATTACATTTCCATTGAAATACAGCAACACCAGGCACATCTGTACCATCTGTCTTGATTGAGAGTCCATGATGGCAACGCTTAGTTCAAGGACTGATACTTCTACTGATGGTGAAACCGATGACAAAATTATGGGGGTAATACTTCAACCAATTGAAACTTTTTTTGGGTCATTCTATTCTAGTACTTACCACATTTAGGAAGCTTAAATTCATGATTCATGATCTATGTTAGTTTTTAACATACAATGATACAACTGGAAACTGTTAATAGAAAGTAGTTGGGTAATGATGGAGACTTGAATTTTATAAATAAAGATTTTTGCTAATAGGTGGTATTTGTGATTCTGATGCAGTTCAATAGTGGTAATTCACTTGGGCTTGTGGTTTCTGATACCAGTGATAAATCGCGGGACCAAAAGGTTTTTGTTTCTGTTTTTGTGTTTGCGCTACTTTCATATGTTAACATTGTTATTAGTTTCTATATATTTTTTTGAAATGTCTCAGAAGTAATTGCTATGTATACACAACATATTTACTTATGAATGGTTCCATTGGGTTATGTTTGATACTTTGATCTCTAACGCATACACTTAATGGTACTTCGGTAGAAAATCATAAAATGTGCAAATTTTTAATGCATAAAAACCTCCCAAGTTACTTTGTTTATAAATTTGGTTAGTGTTGAAATTATATAGTTATTTACAAACATATTTGACACACTACTAATATATAAAGAATGTAATACTTTGGTAAATGGGTCAACCCAACTGTACCAAAGATTACTCATTGTGACGCGTTACCTGATTCACCCCTTCCACCTTCTCTATTGGACATGATTATATTAACCATATGATTCAAGTCAATTGCAGCTGTTATGTAGGACTCGGTGTCTAAACTTTTGTAGCTACTACCATCCACTGATTTTTTGTTGAACTGTAATGAATCTTCAGACACTTCGTAGGCTTGCTCAAAATCGTGAAGCTGCAAGAAAAAGTCGGTTGCGGAAGAAAGTAAGTTTTGTTTGGTTTAACTGCTCGTCTTGTCTCATCTTTTATCTATGTGTTCTTTTCATATTTTTGGCTATATTAGGTTGGTTGTATGGATCGTATTGAATGTTACTTATCACTTAAAAGATCTTCAGATTGACAATTGCTCCCATGGTAGTTTATTAGTAATGTATTTATTACTCATCTTATTCCCTTTATAATTCCCCCATCCTTTCTCATTCACAACGGCTTCTTCCATTTCAGTGCTTCTCAACATCGATTGTATTAAATCTACAATGAACCTAATTGTGGTTTTAGGATTAAACAATTGTTCTTCATTATAGTATCTTACTACACGTGGATGCTATGCTTATTAGTGGGTCACCAAATTTTGCTTTTGAAATTCATGCTTCTGTTAATCCATGATTCATAATCGAAGGATATGACATGGATTCATAAATATTACAGGAAATAAAGAATCATCGACAGAGTCATGAACATATATATTATGGGTGGGCAGCAATAAAGGGAATAAGATATTATCAATGAGAATAAGCAATTTAGGTTAAGTTTTGATGAGTTTCACATCTAACTTGCATGTGCAAGAACCCCATATTCACTTTCCCCATGCTACATGATCTGCTACTATGTTTAAGATTCATTTTATGGTAACTTCAAATCCTAACTTAGCCTATTTGCCTGTTTGTAATTATATCTTGAAATTAGTGACTATACTTTTGCTCTGTAACTTATTTCTAATCTTATTGGAGAAAGTGGTTTATAGACAAATTGAACATTTTCGCTGAACTACGTGCCAATTTAAGTGTTATATATTTTTCCATTAGGACCCCGTCAATGGCGGGATTGGGTATTGTTGTTGTTTTCCATTAGGAGAAATAGGATTTCTTAAATACAAATTATACTTATGTATATTTTTTACTGTTATTTATGTATTTCGGGTGGGTTTTGTAGGCTTATGTTCAACAGCTTGAAAGTAGCAGAATGAAGTTGAGCCAACTTGAGCAAGAGCTTCAGCGAGCTAGGCAGCAGGTTTGGTTTAACCCATACTTTCAACTAATGGCTTGAAGCATATCACTTTTCTTAACGTTATTTCTCTCCTTTGCTGAAAGGGTGTCTTCATTTCAAGTTCAGGAGAACAGTCTCAATCAACAAGTGGAAATGGTATGACTATCTTATAATTTTCAGTCTTATATCTTAATTGAATCGATTCAACTCTATAATATCTAAGACGGATCCAGGGGGATTAGCAGGTGCATTCGGCCTAAAATATAATTAGTACATAGGTCGTAAGGATGTTTAATTTTAATTTTTTGTAAATTACAATTCTAATTGACGCCACCAAAAAGAAAATTATAATCAGTTTGTAAAATCAATATTCTGGCTCCGTATCAAGCATCTTCCTGGAAGATCTGATTTTATTTCTTATTCTTCTGCCATTTAATTGTTCATAGATATTTCTTTGATCTATTACATTGCTTAGCAATGATTGTATCATGTAAGAAGAATCGACTAAGATGTTTATGAAAATGATGTACTTATTGGGTGAACAATTACTATCACTACTATATCATATAATAAATAACTATACCTAATAAATGGTGCATGCAGGAGCCTCTTCTTTCCATGTTGAATACGCACGATGGCTGGATGAGCAAAACCGGCGAATTAGTGAGCTAAGAGAAGCCGTTAGCTCACATGCTGGTGATGGTGAACTTCGTATTATTGTTGATGGCTGTGTGGCACATTATGAAGAAATTTTCAGAATAAAAGGTGATGTCGCAAAGGCTGATGTCTTCCACATTTTATCAGGCATGTGGAAAACACCTGCAGAACGGTGTTTTCTTTGGTTAGGTGGATTCCGTTCTTCAGAACTTCTTAAGGTGCGTGTCATTTCATGTATCCTGTAGTTGATGGTATCTATCCCACGTAGAGTTAAGAATTTTAACTCATTTTCTATAAATGGGTTGATTGGGTAATTTTTAGTGAAAATTAGCTAAAAAGTGAACAGCTGGATTAAATTGGCTTGAAGTGTAATTGTAATGCCTAGAACCTCCTAAATCACTTTATTTGAAAATTTAGTGTTATAATATTGTTTTGTAATCATATATAATTCGTTAACTAATTTGCTAAAAGTATTTTTGGTCTGTACTTATGTATATAAATACATGTTTTATATTGTGTTATACATCTATTTGCAGCTACTTATAACTCAATTGGAGCCTTTAACGGAGCAGCAGTTGATGGCCATCAATAACTTGCAGCAGACATCACAGCAGGCAGAGGATGCCTTATCACAAGGAATGGATGCATTGCAACAGTCATTAGCCGAGACATTAGCAGGTTCACTTGCGCCCTCGGGTTCATCAGGCAATGTAGCAAACTACATGGGTCAAATGGCAATGGCTATGGGTAAACTAGGAACACTCGAGGGCTTCATTCGACAGGTGCTATTTCACTACATCTAAGTCTTGTTCTCGCTCTCTCTCTCTCTCTCTCTTACGCACACATGTATGCGACCACTAGAGGTGGCAAGTTCAACCCATTTTATATGAATGTGGGTCATTTGGACTGTATTTAACTGTTAACAAGTTAAGTGGATGGCTTGTATTATGAACCATGCACCAGTTGTCCCAAAAGACCAAATACCACAGTTGAAGATGGCAATTTTGAGCCGTCTACTTAAGAATGGGTTGGTCCATTTGGGTTATGTTATATCTCTAACGGGTCAAATGTGTTAAAATTTTGTATGTCAGAAGGTAACCAGGTCAAATGAATCAAACAGGGACCCACATTGTATTTATAATGCATACAACGTCCAATATTGCCTCATTCAAATAAAAAAAATTTTGCTATATAAAATAATATTTGTAATCATAATTAAAACATTATTTATCTATAAATGAAATGCATCTGAAACAACGGCATCTGAATGGGTCTTGAAATGATTTGGTGGTGGTTGCAGGCAGACAACTTGAGGCAACAAACCTTGCAACAAATGCATCGGATATTAACTACACGCCAATCAGCTCGAGCACTTATAGCCATCAGTGACTATTTCTCTCGTCTTCGAGCTCTTAGTTCATTATGGCTTGCACGTCCTCGTGAGTCGTGAGTGCTATATCTATACCCCCACCATGGGTCATGAAAAGCAAATGGTAACCAAAGTCCAATTGTAGGTTTTTGCTTTTTGTTGCGGTTTAGTCATAGCAGAATTTTATAGTTTATGAGAGTGTTGGATATTTAAACAAGTTCTTGCAGCTTTAGTCATGAAATGGCTATTGTTTTTTATATATATATATATAATATATATATATATATATATGCATTGTAACAATTGTAAGATCTCATTAGACATGCTCTGGTACATTTTGGTAAGTTGTAATTATCTAACATCGAGTGCTTGATAGACTTGGATCTTGTTGTAGGGTAACATTTGTTGGAGTTAAAAGTAGAAAAATGGGCGGTTGGTAATGGGTCAAAGCAGGTTGGATTAAACTGGTAATTCTGATGAGGTATTATTTTGAATCGCGATATTATTTTACTCACCGAGTTTTGTAATTCATTTCTCTAAAACATTTATTTTGTCAAAATTGTTGCATTTTAATAATGCGTAAGCATGAAATATGATTACAAAAAATATCTTATTTAACAGTGATATCTAAAGTAACTTGTGGTGTTTTGGACTCTCTCGACCCATCTCCTTTTAAGATTTAAGCGGCATCTACGTTTTCTAGCTTTTTAAGTAAAGTTGCTAAATCATATACATTAATAAGCATGACTGCTTAAACTTTTACTTTATAGCGAGTTCCATCTATTTTCCCCATTTGACTCATTATCAATAAAACGAAATCTAACTTAAATAAATCGCTAAAAATGTAGGTGTGGATGTTGTGGTAGGGAGTATTTTTCTAGTACTAAAACACATGGAGCAAGTACTTCGACGAGTCACCTTAGACGAAATTTTTTCTATTCAAACATGAGATGTTAATGATAGAAAGATGACAAAAAGTGAAGTAGGGAGGAATTAATAACCATGATAATTGAAGATGAGTTTCCGTTTAAGTTTGTCAGAGGGGAGGGGTTTTAAGCATTTTCTGAGTGTTTATCAGCCATCAATTCATATTCTTTCTAGATTTACCATGACTAGATATTGTAACCAAATTTATCTTAAGAAGGTTGGTACTCAAATTAAGGATAATGTTGTTAGTATCTGTTAAAACACAACTAATACATGGACGTCTACTAAAAAAATATACTACATGTCACAACGTTAATAATGATCGGATACTAAGAAAATTGGTAACCCGCCTAGACTTAATAAACTGGTAACTGGCCGATTTAATACTTTTTTCTTACCTAATGTCTAAATCATAAATATAATCAACATAGTGATCCATAAGACACATGTACTTCATTCTTTGAGTCGAAGTCTATGTATCGATTGTTAAACAAATTCAACGTATTACCCTTAAGTTGAGACTAACTTTCTTAGTTTCCTCGTTACAAACTCTAGCCATGGTAAGTCCGGTAGGAATACAAAATTATGGTTGGTAAACATTTAGAAAACGGCTAAGACCACTTCCCTCCACAAACTTAAACGAAAGATCATCTTCAATTATAATGGTTGATAACGCCTTACTAATTGATGATGGTCAAATACCCAAGCAATGGTCTTTCTATCATTAAACCTCTTGTTTTAATAGACAATTGTGTCTGTCCACTAGGGTCGTTTTTCGAAAAAAATTCACATTGTTTCAAATGACCTGCAAAGTACTTGTTCTATGAGTTTTAGTTAAACATACTACCCTACACCTGCACCTACTTTTTTCTCCCCTTGGTCGGAGTGGAATGATTAATAACGGGGCCATACTGAAACAGAGTATTCATTAATAGACATAAACTAAAACAATGCTTACAAGAACTCAAAAAGCCAAGAAATCAGTCAATAATACACAATAAAAATTGAAAAAAAACAGTACCTTTTACTAGTGACAAACTTGGATATACAGGTCAAAAGGATTGAAGGAGATTGATGATGGAATTGAAGGTATCAGATTTGGAATGACAAAAAGAATACTTGAATTCCATTTTCACACGACTGATGGTTTGAGATAAGAATGGAAATCATCTATCAAAGATTTCAATTATCAAAATCAAATCAATTGGTTCCCCATTCCACACTTGGAAAACATGCTATAAATAATTTATCGGATGTAATAATTATTACCCAAATCCAAACAATATATTTTCGGTTAGATCCAAAAACCCACTTAGAAACAAATAACACATAACCAATTAACCCAAATCTGTTTGGGTTGGGCAGTATTTCGAGTTGACACATTTATAAAACACCCCTAGAATTGCAAAAACAAAAATAAAACTTGAATATATTCCATTTATACTTTGATATATTAAACAATACCTTTCTTTTCTTTTCTATTGAAGATAACAATGCACAAACGAATGTAATATGATATATTAAACGTATAAGGATAAACAGCTATTTATTTTTTTCTTATCCCAACTTGAGATTGATTTTGAAGTCACAGAAGACGAGTGTATTTTCAAGATATTGAAATGACAATCCATTGATACAAAGTGGCCTTGATCCAGCTGCTACTAACTGAGCCTCTCAATCCTGACTATAAATTCTCATCTGATGCTAATATAACAAAAGGCGTAACTGCAAATGATAGCATCACGTATAGGACTCGTGTAACAAAAGATTTCAAAGACCCACAAAGCATAATACAACAACGATAAGAAATTAAATAAAAAAATTCCAAATTGTTCAAGATTTATACCATTGAAAGAAATGGCATGTAAGAAGGAACCAACTCAAGCTATTAATGAAGATACAACGCAAACAAACAAAATGACAGAGTTAGACTACAAAAAATGGAAACAAGATAAACTGAAAGCACCCAACAACAAACTCTACGCTTATGAAACGAATCTTTAAGCAAAAATTGAATCATACCAAACTTCAAAGCTCGCATTATCTTCTACTGAAATTGTTTTTCTTGTTTTTACCTCGTTTTTAAATAAGGATTTACTTAAAATTTTTCATTTTGCCATCATAACCTTCACAAATTCTTCATAGTTGATCTGGCCATCACCATCAACATCAGCTTCACGGATCATTTCATCAACTTCCTCATCGGTCAACTTCTCACCAAGATTTGTCATAACATGACGAAGCTCGGCTGCAGAGATGAAACCATTTTGATCCTTGTCAAATACACGGAAAGCCTCCTTAAGCTCCTCTTCAGAGTCGGTGTCCTTCATCTTTCGAGCCATCAGATTCAAGAACTCAGGGAAATCAATAGTTCCATTCCCATCAGCATCAACCTCGTTGATCATGTCCTGTAGTTCAGCTTCTGTTGGATTTTGTCCTAATGATCTCATAACGGTTCCAAGCTCCTTGGTAGTGATGCAACCTGCATTAGTTTGCATAAATCATCACAACCTATGAACCGGAAGTAAGCATTTAACGCACAAAGTCAAGTTATTGACTACAAGCTTAGAATAGCATACTCGTCACAAAATTATAGTCACTGTTTCTATTATAATCCGTAATTCCATATCAAAATGATCGTTCACATTCAACAATGCTTGATATAATTTAGTAAGTTTCCCATTTCGCCCTTTACATTCTATATCATTAGTATTTAACAACGGCAAAACTGACACTTTGCTAATTCAAATCTGCATGAATTACGCATACCGTAGATAAAGGTTTAATATTTGTTTGTTTGTGGACAATAATATTGGAACGGAGTGAGTATATTACTAAATTGCAAACACACCAAATAGTCTGATTTAATTCAGATCTAATCACTGCAAATTAACAGATTAACAACAATCAAATTGCACATCAATAGCAATAAATTGATTAAAATCCAGTCATCACAGTTACTTTATATTGGATTTGACACATATCAACATCATCATAATAAATAAAAAACCCTAACTCACACAATTGCATTACAAATATCAAAATTAACAATTAGGAATCAGATCTGATTGCGTAAAATCTCACGATTCATGAACATCATACATACATACATACATACATATACAGATCAGAATTATATTGCACTAGTATATTTTGTAACAAAAACAAACAATCAAATGAATCGGATGATGATATTAGAAAGTATACCATCTCCATCTTTATCGAATAGGCTGAAAGCTTCTTTGAATTCGGAGATCTGATCATCAGTAAGCTGGTCCGCCATTGTTTTTCAATACAGAAAGACAAAAGAAAAATGGTGGGATTACAACTGCGTTTTGGGGGTGATGTTGTATGTATCTGTATGTATATATGTATTTTAACAGACTGCCTAATCACATTTGTATTTGTTTATTTAAGTAACTAAAGATATAGTTGTGTAATAAACGTATGCAAACGTAAACTTATGCAGTGTTATTTTCATGTAACGATTGATTGAAATAATACGATAATCATAACCCTTATAAATTACTTTTACATTTTTCTTACTAACTTAAATATAAAAAACTAAAAATAAATATTTTACCTTTTTCATTTAATATTTCTATTTAGTAACATAGTACATTAAGTTAACTCTCATCATAAAACAATTATACATTAAATATGACCATAAAAGTTTAAGATTTACCATAATTGACATTTGATTTTATTTTTTACAATGAATCTACATTGTTTATACATATTTTTTAAGGATTAGATTGAAAATTTATATTATTTGATTTCTTAATTTCTTGATGTGAACAAAAATATCGTTAAAATTTTTTTCGCTACATTGTACGGGCACCTCAATAGTTACCTATAAAACATTTATATTATCTCTCTTAAAACTTAAAATTCTAAAAATAAAACATATTTATATCATGATAATATATAAAACATTTGAGATGTTTTATTTTAAAATTGAAATAACTAGTTTATCTTTAAAATATTAGTTAGTCTTTAAAAAATAAATAAAAATACTAATATACGGCTGCTTCAATACATAGAGTATCTTCACAAGAGTTCGATATAATAATTGTCAGTACAAACTTTTTAGGCCATAAACAATTCTACACCTGCGAATTGTGAATACAATAATTTTAGGGAAACTAGATGTACTAAAAATAAAAGATAAATTATGGTCACTTTTTACCCAAAAAGAATTTGAATTTAAAAAAACTACCCATCATTTACTTGTCCTTGGTCGTGGACCGAAAAGCAGCATGTCACAAATTTGTACCGACAAATTTGCTTGTTGCCGGTTGTAGATGGTGATCTTTTTTGTGTAAATTGCCCTTTTTATTTGTTTTTGGTAAAAAATTTGGGATAAGATTTTCACAACTTGATAAGCTTTTTGGGATTTTTCATATTTTTTCAAATAAAATATCTCATCTCACAAGGACAGTTTGGATAAGATTTTATGGATTTTATCGGATAATTATTCCTTTTTAAATGGTCTCATTTAATCAGTTGTTTTTCACACAAAAATCTCACTTACTCTAAAACACTCTTACTTACTCTTTACCAAAATTCATATTATTGTTTAAATTTGTATAACATTGAATCGGAATTTTGTTGAAGATCTTCAAGGTACGAAAGTTCAAAAATTTTACTGTACAATTTATTTTGATTTCCTTAACCAAAATCAATCAACTAAATGATAAGTTAAAGGTTTATGTTTAATCTGGAAGTCATTTTGAATATATGAACAAAATGCCGATCTATATGTCAATAGATTGCACAAGAGTTATTTTTAAACATCTGTTACACCAGAAAAGTCAATTTCATAC
Source organism: Logfia minima (assembly GCA_963921325.1). Taxonomy (NCBI): domain Eukaryota; kingdom Viridiplantae; phylum Streptophyta; class Magnoliopsida; order Asterales; family Asteraceae; genus Logfia; species Logfia minima. The sequence continues at coordinate 50,815,333 of OY992763.1, read as the reverse complement.
AAAGTTTTGTTAAAAACAATTTTAAGAAAATCGGTATTAGCACTTGATAGTGATATTCGTATGAAATATAAGGTGGATCATTTTGTCATATATATAACTAATGACGTTGATGATCTCGAGGAATTTTTTACTCATGCGATTAATAATGCTCCGATAGAACTATACAGTGTTGATAATGTAAAAAATGTTTTGGGTATCGGTAGCAATCAACCTAGTAGTAGTGGTAGTGGTTTTCAGCAACAATTTCAAAAACTACAAACACATGAATACAACCAACCACCTTAAAATCAACATTACCAAATGAATTCTCAATATCATTTCTCGTTGCCTTATCCACCACCATATTATCTATCATTTACACAGTATCATTACTAAGCCGCTCAACAATACCCACCATCTACCTCACATCAAAACAACCAAAAAACACAATTTAAGGTAGAAGAAGTAACCCATGATGTTGCTTGCGATTTATCATTTCCATAGGATACACCTGATGATCATGCTTACGTGACTTATCATGCGAATCCACATGTTGAACATTATGGGGAAAAAATGTCAATCCACAAAAGACATTTGACCATCCATCTAAAAATTATATTGTTACTAATGACGAGGAGAAGACAGATGAGAAGGAGGATAAATATGACAACCCACTACCCCTACCAAAAAGCGAGAAGATAAATTATGGTATATGCCACCACTGTTATTAGAAAATGATCCACAAAGTATAAAACGACCAGTTCCCATGTATAAACCCTATTACCGGGTAAAACTTGGACAAGTTTTTGAAAGTAAAAAGGATTTGAGGCTTCAGTTGGAAACCAAGTGTCTCGAAGAGGGTTTATGACTAGGTTAAAACATTCAGATAAGGTTCGATATGTTGTAATATGTGTCTTGGATAATTGTGATTGGCAATTAAGTGAATACAAAATTCAGCATACCAAGAACTTCCAAGTCAGGAAGTTTGTTGGTGCTCACACATATTCTCGTTCTTAGCTCCAAGCGAATAGTCGTCATGCAAACAAGAGAGTGCTTGGTCACATATTAAAATAGTTGATGACCAAGGAAGGACGTGTATACAAAGACAAAGAGATCAATCTTGACATGATTGCGCGTTTCAGAATCAACCTTACATACAAACAAGCTTGGAGGGCAAAGTGTTATGCTATAAAGTTGTTGAGAGGTACGTCCAAAGAATCATTTCAACTACAAAGGAAACATTTGAAGGGGACTTACCTGGGGACTAACTTAATTGCCATAGCTATTGATGACAACAATGACATCTTACCACTAGCCTGTGAAATTGGGGCAGGAGAGATAGTAATTCCTTGAACGTGGTTCTTTAGAAACTTGTGTGACGCCATTGAATCAAATGGTAGGATTGAGAAACTGACTATTATATCCGATAGGGCTGCGTCATGTTGTCGTCATTTTCTAAACTTATATCATGCGTTATGTTGTCGCCATTTGTTGATGAAATTGAAAAGCCAAGTTGGTATGATCAAGTTCTACGAATGACATTACTGGAAGATGTGTAAACCTTATCGGGGTTCATACTTCGATCACCATTATAGTGTGATTTCACGGAACATACAGTCCTCTTCTAATACTCTTACAGAGTTATGAGAGAAAAATGGTCAATATGTCATGCTACAAGGACGATATATGTTTACATGACATCAAGCAGTGCCGAGTCCATTAACACGCTAGGAAAGCAAGAACGAAAACTCCCTTTCACAATGTTCTTGGAGTTTTTTCGAGCTTCGGTGCAACAATGGTATTTCAAACATCGTATAACTGAAACAGGACTTACAATATCTCTCAAGATAAACTAGACAACTATCATTGTCTACAACTGCATGTTAAATTTAATATAAATAATGTTAATTCATACTGTAAAAACGATCATACACATATTAGATTTAGCATGTATTTCAACATTGTGAAGTGTAAATATCGAATCTTGTTAAGGGATGATCAAAAGTTTCATTTATTCAATTACTTAGATTAAACTAAATCATGTTTATAATCTACTTTTAAAATGACAATTTACTTTTTCAAACATTTAACTAAAATCGATAAAATATTATATAATTAGATTCATGTTACTAAAAGATTTTTTTTTTATTGTTATGAATAATTGATATAAACTATTCGGATGAAAACAACTTTCAACTCTATATTCAACTCAAAACTACCTGCCTAATAATTTTACTAAGGAAATCAATAGCAAATGTATGTGGTAAAAATAACATAAACAAGTAAAATACAAGTTAAGATACATTATGCTAAATGACACTTTACTAATTGTCATTTGGTTATTCATTCTTCTTTAAGAAAAAATTCAAGTTATATTTCTAAATAGAACTATAGTTATTATTATTCGGTGTAAGATCAGATATGCAACTACATTTTGAGAAGAAGGAGAGGCATGCGATTTTAGCCGTTGATTTTTGTGATCAACGGAATATATTCGCAACACTTCAATTTACATGCACAATGCATTTTACATAAAATGCAGTGTTGTTAAGATGAAACGAATCTAGGCCATTGATCACATAAATCAACGGCTGAGATCGTCTGCTCCTCCTTCCCTTCAAAATCAGCTGCCTATAAAAACCTTATCTTTATTATTTTTATATTATAAATAGAGTTGAGTTTAAAAGAGTATGACAAATATTGTAAGAATGAAGGAACCAATGAGAGTGTTTCATTTGTAGGGGTACAATTGTCATTTTAATAAGTCTCTTCATTTCCTGTCGCTTTTTTTTATCTCAAAAATGACTAGTCGAAAAATTATAAAAGTTGCACTATAAAAATTAGGGTTTTTAGTCTACATCAGCTTTCCCCGTCATCAATCACACATGTTAACTGCGGAGGTTCTTAAACGACAACAACGGGTAGTGCAGTGCAGATCCATGGTGATGGAAGTGTGGTGTTTAAAGAATGGCGACAGAAAACAATGATAGTTTGGGTGTATAAGATAGAGAGGCGACCAAATTTGACTATAATCTCCCTAGCAGTATAATTTATTATACCAAATTTGACTATTATCATATATGAATTTTAAAAATTAGAAAAAAATTTTAAAATTTAACATTCATTTGTGATGAATGTTAAATTTTGATTAACATTCATCATTCATCACAAATGAATGTTAACAATATTCATTTATGATGAAATCAAGGGTTGAGATTTGATTCCCTCCTTCCCTAATTATTTTGCTTCCCTCTTGATCACTCCCCTATCTATATATATACTAAAGGAGAATAAAAGCTTGCTCCATAATTTGCCACGTAGGCAAAATGCCACGTGGCGGCCTCTCATAACTTTAATATAAATAATTATTTAAATTTAAAAGATAAATTAAAAAATAGATTTAGATAGAGGTAGATAATATTTAAATATAATATTAATTAATTAAAAAATCTATGAATCCTACTCAAACATTAATTGGAAAATAATATTAAACTATTAAACTTATAAAAATTGGGTAATTTATATTACCGTGCATCGCACGGGTTTATATCTAGTATATATACATTTATATTTTTGTAATTTTGTATGTATTACTTTTTTCTTTTTAAGAAAGTGAGATATCTTGAAAATGAGATAAATAGATTTAAAAGAGCAAGGGTATAAATAGCCTTCTATCATCTATAACGCATGATACCCAAAATTGAAGAAGATTTCGAAACCCTACAGGCTACAACTATATATCTCTGGCGATTCATTAAGCAACTGCCTTCCAGAATCAATTGCATCTGCTTCCAATCCATTGACGTGATATATATCCATCAGGTTTGAGCAAAATTAATTGAAATTATCGTTATCGTTTCAGTATAATATATTACTCCGTATTTGCTATGCCATATGCTATATGATTTGCTCAACAAGAATTAATCTTTAACAAAAAGCTGTGAAAGCTTTTAGATTTTGTTGTATATTATAAAATAGCGTTAATTGTTTCGTTATGCCTTAACTTTAACTTTTTACTATTTTTAAGATAATATATTGTACCAGGTAAACTTTCAAAACCCATCTATCATATGTAATATTTCCTTCAGCCCTTCCAGAAAAGGAAAGTTTTGTTTTTTGTCAAGGCCAAACAAGACAAGTTAACATATATAAGATCTTGGAGCATACAATAGTAAGATGTTAAAGTTAACATGACGAAACAATTAACCTTATAGAAAAAACCCAACAGACGTGTTCTTAGGATAAATGTAATTCCGAATTCAGTTACTCTTTATATAAGTTTACTGATTTTAATGTCAATTCATGAATAACATTGTAAAGGTCTATAGTTTAAGTAAACTAACCTAGATACATTGAATGTGCTGGCGGTAAAATTTTCATTAAGTATTTGATTTTGGTGAGTCTGCATTTATTTCCGGAATGCAGACTAACATGTCCTTGATAAAATCTCGCTTGTGTCATATGTGGAGCTATGTAGTATACGCATGACTCAAGTTGGATCGTTGCAGTTGATTAATACTTTTCTAACCTTCTCATAGTTACTGTTGTTTCTGTTCCCATCTCTTGCTTATACTTTCATATTAACATTCATAAATCTGCTGTACGCACATGGATGTTGCTATCAATAGATGCACCTTGATTAGTTTATGCCTAATAGTTTAGACTGCATCCGTAGATTTATAGAATCTGTTACGTTAAAGGTGGAATTGGTGACCATTTCACTGTTATCTTGTTTGGCCTAGTGGTGTATGAGGTAGCGCCAAGGTTGGGGAAATTATTTATAGACCTTTCAAACAACAGGTATTAGTCAAGAACCTTTATTCCTTGACAAGTTACAGCAACCTGTATAAGCATAGGTGGGCCATAGCGAAGTAGATTATCTTAGATGAAGATTACCATATGTAAATATATGTTCGCATGACATGACATGGTTACTCTTTTAAGTATTATGGTCAACTCTGCAGGCATACCATGTTTTTCTTTCATATAATTAAATACCCTGATCACACTTGAGGTTTGTTCTATTTTCTTTGCACCGATAGAGATTTTATACTACGCTATCATGGATTCTAATATTAACTGGTTGATATGTGGTGGTTGTTTGATCATGTGCCTTATTCTCTAGCAGGTGGTGCCATTATGGATGCTACGAACACCAATAGGGAAGAATCAAGGATTCGTATTACGGTAATCAACCTTTTCCTCTTGAAGAGAAGGTTTTGAGGAAGGTGGGGGGTTCTGTGTAAAGTAATTTACTATAATAGCCTTAGTTAATGTATATGATTTCTTTTAATTATCACACGATTTTCTGAACATCTGCAAGTTGTAACTTAGAGACACGTGGCAAAAGCTTAAGTTTAAGCAGAAAAGTAATTAGACACCAACTTTAAAGTACATGATAGTAGGATATGTATAGATGCTCTATGTCAATCTCATTTTTTAGTCTGCACTTAGATTTGTTTGTGCTAGAAGGCTTGTTGTTAATTGTAGGTGGCTAATATTTGGCGTTCACTTACTCTCTTTTGATCTAGTATCCTCAATTTCATTAAGAGAAGGTAAATGCTTCTTACTGTCTGCAGATACTTTAACCGCTTCTGCTTGTTTTGTTTCTTTTTGTCAGGAAAATAGCAATATCATGAGGAACGGCCAGATAAGTCCCCCGATGTTTCCATCAGTACCAGCTTTAAATGGAGCTGCATCTTGTATTGCTGAGACAACGTCATATCTGACTAGCTGTTTCCCCGTTCCGTCTGGTCTGCTTCCTAACTGTTTTCCACACACACTTGTGTTGCTCTGTTTCTAACTGTATGTGGACGAGAGAAGTCTCTCATGTGGAGATTTCTGTTAAAGTGAAGCTTTTTTTAACAGCACCTATTCTGCTAATTATTGAAACATTTTTTTCATCCATGAACTTGCTGGTTTTGAATGCCGGGTTCCGAAATGTTTTATATAGTCCAAAGTTTTCACAAGAATATCATTTTAGATGTTAGATGCCATTTCTTGCAGGTGTTATCTTTTTTACCAATTGCTTTACTTACGGTATCTTAAAGTTCATTAATTTATTTACGGCATTTTATCCTCTCCTTTGGACAGACGATGGATCTAGAAGCTCTGATGGGCAGAAAGTTGTGGCAAGGAAAGAACATACAGAACCTTTGTTGATTAGTAATGCACCACCTGTTCGTGATGAAATAACAAGGCACTCGGAAGAAGATCGTTCTCAAAGTAATAGTGCACTTGTGCAATCTGATCAGACTAGTCCAACTGGGATTTCCATGTTTCAAGGGTAGTGGTAACCTATGGTCTATTATAGTCAAATGAATATGACTTTTATGTTCAACATTAGTTTACGTTTATTTTTTTGTTGCAACTATACAACTTACATGAAGTTGTCTTTCAGGCTTATTGAGCGTGTTCGGAAGACAGTTCATGGGTCATCCGATGACATTGGATGGCTACAACGTGCTCCAGATATGCCTCCTACTGAGGATGGAACAGAACGGTTTAACAATATTCTTGACAATATCAGGTACGTTGGTACTTGATTTTTACCTACTAGCTTTGCTTATACAATATTGATTGTGTTGCTTTTCCCTGTATCAGACACGGTGTACACGTGTTACCGAACTCAATGGTTTATCTCTTGGTTCCAGGTAATGTACAGATATCTGAAAACTTACTTGTATCGATGTCCTAATACACATATGATACACATGCAAGTCAGATATCTCTTTAGTTGTTGCAAATCCTTGTAAATTTGAACTTTATTGTCAAGGAGTACTCATTGTCAGGCAACCTGAATCAAGTTATGATTCAGATCGCCTGTTTAGGTTCTATTAAGTATTGGAATCTTGTTCCTTACATCGTATACTGTGTTTTGCGCAATGATCGGCATGCAGGTCTTTTTAGCAATCATGGACCACTTTATTTTACATCTACAAAGGCAACTTTCTCAAAAATGGGATTAACATGTCACATTGCAAAGATTCATAGTGAGGTATTATTATTTTCTTGATTATTTACCCAATTTCTTTGCAACTTGGGTGGTCTTGAAGTTTATCATAACATCATAAATTTTAGGCATCAGTTGAAAAGAATGCCAGAGAAATAAAGGAGTACATTGAAGAGGTTTATTGGGGATCCAAGAAGCGTGTTCTGCTTCTGGGTCATAGTAAAGGGGGAGTCGATGCAGCTGCTGCTTTATCAATTTATTGGCCAGAATTGAGAGATAAAGTTGCTGGTCTGGCTTTAGCACAGAGCCCCTATGGTGGTAGCCCCATAGCTTCTGATATTATGAGAGAAGGGCAGATAGGGGACTATTTTAATGTTCGAAAACTTATGGAAATCTTGATCACTAAAGTGATAAAGGTTTTATTCACCTTCTTTGTGTTCTCTTTTTCTGGTGTTGTCTTTAATTGCTGTTCATGGTTTCTAGTTGCCAGTATTGAAAAGTTCTATAGGACCCATCAAATCTACCATTAAACCACCCCCAATTATTTTGTTTTTAATAAATTGTGAGTATGTAGTTGCATCTTACTTTTTTCCTATGAAGATGACATTTCTAAATTTTGGAGGTTTTAAGTTGCTTTTCCATTTGCCGATTGTCATTATGTGATGGTATCAACTTGGGTTATCACGATTCATTTACCTTTTAGTTAAGGGAATATCAGGCTTCTGATAAGCAGTGACTGGGTCCTGTCCAATATATTTACTTACAACCACATATCATGTCACAAGAAGTTTCTTTTCTGGTTTTAAAAACTTTTAGAGCACTGGGGGTTGGCCAACGCGACACGGAACAGGTCTGGTTGTGTTGACGTGAAACACTTTTTGTCCAAAAATTTTAAATGTACTCTATACATAATAGTGTGTCAAATATGATTCTAAAAATCATATTATTTCAATATCAATCTAATCTATTGACTTTCGACCTGTTTGACCTGTTCAGTCCATTTGACCCATTTACTTTTCAGCTAATCTCTTATGTAGTTGTTTCACCAATTAAAGATTTGAACATAACTAAGAAATATGGAAAGTTATGAAGGTATCAGCTAACAAGGAGATTTAAGTAAACACTGTTGTCTGGTTATTAAACTTGTGCTCTAAGACATTGTACTGTTGTTTTTAAGGGTGACTTGCAATCACTAGAAGATTTGACTTACGAGAAGCGAATGGAATTCTTGAAGAAGCACCACTTGCCTAAGGAACTCCCAGTCGTTTCCTTTCATACTGAAGCCAACATCTCTCCAACAGTTTTAGCAACACTTTCTCGGGTTGCACATGCAGAGCTTCCAACATTTTCACCTTTATCCGAAAACTCAACAGCCACTGTACTGCCTGTTGTGGTTCCACTTGGAGCTACATTGGCAGCCTGTGCTCAGCTGCTACAAACCAGATATGGTGAGAAGAGTGATGGGCTCGTGACATGTCGGGATGCAGAGGTCCCAGGCTCAGTCGTGGTGCACCCCAAGCGGAAGTTGGATCATGCTTGGATGGTTTACTCTTCAATAAACGATGACCCTTTGGAGCCAGATGCTTCTCAAGTTTGTGAGGCTCTGCTAACTTTGGTCATGGAAGTTGGACTAAGGAAGAGACATTATCTTAGTGTTAAAGAGGAATAAGGCCAGATTTGTTAACTTTGTATACGTTTGGTTGTAATGATTTCATGATGGTTTATGAAAGCGTTATGTTAGGTTTTGTTACAGAACTTGTAAATTAACCTAAATGATGTAAATATCTTTCTCAAATTAATTTGTTCTTTACTGGAAGACCTGAAAGTTGTTTTGAGGTGTGATCATGAAAGAGGTAAAAGTTTGTTCCGTAGAAACCAGAGTGATTAATCTTCAACTTTATTGTATTTCGGCTTCTGTTGCAAACTAATTATTGTTATTGTAGAAGTGCAAAGCAAACATTGGTGTACAGAGGAGATGGTGCAATTTTAGATGAGCTATACAAAGAAGTTTTCTTTGTTTCGTCAGACTCCAATACAAACTCATCGTTGTTTTGTGTCACTGTCAAACATGACCTAGACCACCCACAAAACTGCTTTTCACAGTTTCCATAGGTGCTATCTCATTCTTAGATTGGTAATCTGTTGAGGCAAATAAAAGGAATTGGCTACAGACAAAATGTACGAAAATACTCCGTAGAATAATAGCTTTAGTTTACCACATTGGGCAATCGAACAAATGGACAGATACTAATGCCTAAGAATGTAATACAAAAAACAAGAAAATAATCAAAAATGTTAATTTGATAATAAATGAGAATATGAAAATCTGTAAAAATGTTAACATCAGGCTCAACGGAAGTTCTTAACGGGGCTTTAGTCCTAAATAAGTCATGCCTCAAAATAAACTACAGTAAAAAGAATACCATATAACATCTAGTACTTTTTACTCTAACTTGTCACATCCGGCCTGCGATTTTTCACCTCGTCCCAATCCCGGGTTTACGCCCAATCACATAACATTGCAGTACTTGGATGAAAATCATCACCTTCATCATAATGATAATTGGATGAGATGGAGTCATCCATTAAACAGAGATAATGAAGCTTAAGCCTTAAAGGCCAAACAAAGCATTCTGAGATTCATCAAATAGAACAACTCAGAGTTTAATATAAAATGTTTACCTCTAAAGGATGAAACGAGGAAATAAAATTGTAGACATGTTGCCAGCATAAATAGGCATTATCTTAGATAGTATACATTGTCAATCTAACACAAAAGTGCCATAGAAGAAGTATAACTGTATCTCACGTGTTTTTTAAAGGTAAGAATGAAGCAACACGTGTGGCTTATATTGAAACAATTCTTAAATACACGACACTCAAATACTTCCTTTCAAAAATGTGTTCTTCATCACAGCCCAAAAACTCTTGGAAACAACAATCTCATCGGAAACATATGTTGGAGGAAATGTGTTCTTCATCACAGCCCAAAAACTCTTCAAAAATGTGTTATTCATCACAGCCCAAAATGTGATCTTAAAGGCTCCCTGTTTCCTGTGGGTGAAAATAAAACATTAAACAGATTGTTTGGCAAAATTCTTAACTCTACTGATAAAGAAACTCGAAGTAAAAGCCTAAATAAATGGTAATATTCAAGTATATAAGATAACTAGGTAGCCGAGTTACGCCTATGCTATATATGACAATTTTGACTCATTTACTCAAGAATGGGTCCATTTGAATTGTGATTTTATCTCGAACGGGTCAAATAAAGAAGTAGGTACACGAAGAATAGGTCAAAAGGGTCGAACACATTGTATTGTAACACAGTTATGCTATCTTGCATACATCATAAATTGGTATATTTGAAGATTTAGACTATTACTGTAACAACATTGTTTGGCATTCATAATTAGTGCACTAAGCATTTATAAAAAAAATGGACAGGAAAGTATTTGTGGGTCAACTCAACCTGACACTACCAATTTCAACCCACACTAAATAGGGACCTGTTGCCTGTTACCCAACCCATGCCCAACCAGTCAATCTTGTCACATCTGGCGTATGCTTTGGGCAGGAAAGCAAAAAGTAACAGTGTTGTTCAGAATCTTCAAAGAACTGAAACTATGTTATTTAGTACAACCCATGCCCGAAATAATCTTTCATGGAAGATTATAATTGTTTATGTTTATAATACATTCCATAGATAAAATATATAGATACATACCACATTAATCGTCCACCTCGGCTCTGATTTCCCTCTGTAGCTCCTCCTTATACTCGTCAAAGCTACCAGGGAACGCCTCCACACTTCCATTATCCACAACCCATATTTCACTCTTCTCTTCATCATCACAAACACGCGATATCAGCCTCGAGTCATGACTAACAAGAACAACACCACCAGTAAACTCATCGAGAGCATCAGCAAGTGCATCAATACTCTGCATATCCAAATGATTCGTTGGTTCATCCAGTAGTAAAATGTGTGGCCTAGACATTGAGATCGAAGTGAAAACAACACGGGCTTTTTGTCCTCCAGATAGTTTAGCAATCGGGGTCAAGTGATTATGGCTGGGAAGCCCAAATTTACCAAGTTTAGCCCGAACTGCTTCTTGCTTGCTAAAACCCTCTTGATCTGGATGAAGACGAAGAAGATACTGAACTGGTGTTTCACCCATGGTCAAAAGGTCAACAAAGTGTTGGGAGTATCTTCCTATTCTCAGCTTCTGGCTCCTTCTTACTTCACCTTCTGTTGGGTTCAAGTCTCCAGCAAGAAGGTTCAATAAGGTAGATTTTCCAGCACCATTAGGCCCCACAATAGCAACACGTGTACCCATATCAATCCCAACATCTACATCAGATAACCTGAAATCCTCTCTTTCTGGATAACTAAAACTCACTTCAATAAGCTGTAACAGTGGTGGTGTCAATTCTGTTGGCTCGGGAAAATGGAACTCCACCGTATAATCTCTCCATTTTTGTGGGGCTTCAGGAACCTCCTCATCTTCATCAACTTTCCCCTTTGACTTTTTCTTCGCTTCTTTAACTGCAAATTTTGCTTTTTCTTTGACCTTTTCTTGTTGTTTCTGGTTCCCAGTCCTCTTTGCAGCTTTCACCTGCTTATCGTACGTTTCATACTTTTTATTCATTTCTTTGCGGCGCTGCTCATACCCGCTCTCAAAATCGTCAAAATTTCCGCGATATAAATGAAGTTTTAAATCGTGAAGATGAATTATTTCATTGCAGACAGTATTCAAGAAGTCTCGGTCATGTGAGACAACAACAAGAGTTTTCTTCCATCTGCATAAATATTCTTCTAACCAGAGAACAGCTCTAAGGTCAAGATGATTGGTCGGTTCATCAAGTAATAGCAGAGTAGGTTGGACAAAAAGGGCTCGAGCCAATGATATTCTCATCCTCCAACCACCACTAAATGATCGTGTGGCACGGCCTTGCATAGCTTTTGTAAATCCCAAACCAGCAAGGATCTTGGAAGCTTGGGCTTCAGCAGCATCTGAACCCATTGATTGCAACTTTTCATATAATTCAGCAAGTTTCTCTCCAGTATCGCCACCATCATCAACTTGGTTTCCATTCTCATCCACTGTTTCAGGAACTTCTAGCAATGTTGCAACCTCTTGCCGTAGCTTAACAAGCTCGTCATTTGCTGAAACGACAGCTTCAAGGGCAGTCCTATCATCACCAATTATTTCTTGCTCCACCAAGAGAACGTCGATATTTTTAGGCACAGGAATCTTCCTCCAAGCAAGAAGCTTTAACAATGTAGACTTTCCCATCCCATTAGGTCCCACCAAACCATACCTCTTTCCATGAGAGATCTTCACAGACGCATTCTTCAATAACTCTTTCCCACGTGCTGAAACAGAGAAATTATCTACTGTGATATCTTTCACATTCGCATCAGCGTCATCTTGACCATCAAGCACTGAAGCCCGACTACCAATCACCACCGTAAATGCATCATGGTCGTCTTTCATAGCCTCTTGCTTTGCATGCTCCACTGCTTGGGCAGCAATCATGTCCTTCTTTTCTCGTTTCTTTACATCCTTATCAGTTATAGCTATTTCAAGATTCTTATCACTAGCCCTCTCTTTCCTGCTTGGCTTCTTAACTCCTTTTTGGTTTTCATCATCTTCAGACAAATACTCTACGTCATCCTCATCGTCCGAAGGAGGAAGATCAATATCCGCATAGGACTGCAGTTTCGGAGCTGCTTTTGGCTTAGGGTTACGTGCTGTAGAACTCGAGGAAGTTACGACCTTCTTTGCCTTGTCAGGTTTTTGGTCCATGCTGGCTAGCATAGCTGAGACCGTTAGCTTCTCTTTCTTTCCGTCTTTATTACTTTGTTTGCTCTTTTCTCCACCATCATCCGTTTTCTTCTTTCCCATTGGACTTATCAACTGTTAGAAACCTGTATATAATCATAAATAAATATAGTAAGAAACAAACCAAACCCATGACCAATAAACCAATTCCAACTTGTTATTTGAACTCAATATCAAGATGATACAAATTATTCACACCATCTCAAAGGCCAGTCTTACATAACAACAATAACTAACTAATAAACTTAGGATTAGAGACATAAAAGATGACATGAATGCAGTAACACTTATTACTATAGATTATGCGAAATACCATAATAACCAGAAACTAAAGCAGTAGTAACAATTCAATTAAAAAACATAATTACAGAAAGGCAGTAATCCCGAGAATAATAAGAATGTACCAACTTAATTACCAAATTTATAATACGTTGTCAAGTTTTATTAAGATAATGGAATAATGCAAATTCAAGATTAATTCTTTTATTCAACAACTTCAAAACCATTACGTTACATAAAAAAATAGGCCAACCTAAAAATCCTAAAAATCAATAAGATAAATTTTTCGTCAAATAAAATTATTCAGCAGTTATAAAATATTAAAACATATCAAAAAAATTTTAATTTATGTTGAGGAAAAGAATGGAATCAATCTTCTATCAGAATCACTTGAAATAAAAAATTATATTTTTTTCCTCAAAAGAAACCCAAAAACACGAGCAATAACATGGTACTTTTGATAAGTCTGAGTGTGTGTGAGAACAAATTAGCAATTAATAAATTTAATTGACCAGTATGAAGATAGAATTGAGGTAGAGTACCTGAATTGATTGATTTCTGGAGATTTGTCGACAAATTGAAGGTTGAAGTGAATCTAGGGTTTTGTTTTGTTAATTACTGTGTGTATATATAGGTTGTATGTATCACCGACCTCTATGTTTAATTGTTTATTTTTCCATCGTTCACTATTTAGCGGTTCGGCTATAGTTCGGGTTCGGTTATAAGTGGGTTCGGTTCGGACACTATGATTATAATCCTCTATTATTTCATTGGTCGTGTAATTTACTAATTTTATTAGATTTATTTATTGATTTATGACAACTTAAGGTTTTCATGATCGATACTCGAATTAGAGTCGTAATTTGGAGTTCTAATTCATATTAAGTACACTAATCATTAATCTTCTATCTATATCAATATCAATATATAAATAATTTAAATACAAAAAAACTAAAAATAGTGTCAAAATTCAAACTTCAATAATATTATATTTAAATTATGAGTAATAATTCAAGATATTAATGTGCTAAAAATATCATAGGGATTAAGAAAGAATAGCTCACAATTTTATCCATCTCGAAACATCCATGTAGATATCATCATGATGTATTTGTATGTTATTATGAGTGGTTGCTAGTTGCTACTAATCATCATTACTACAATTTAGTTTCATATAATCTTAACGTGTTACTGATTATGTTAATAGTAAACTCTTCTAAGTTTTGAGTTCCTTATTTAGTTTGAATATAACATACTTATAAGAAAAACCATGTGTTTTAAACTTTAAGTGCAAAATTACTTACATACGTAGTCTATTTTCATTCTTTTTAATTCTTTTACGTTGTGATGATGAATATTAGTTGTTCTTACGCAAGAATCCATAATCCTAATACTCTGATTATCCTTGAAAAATTTGATAGGATTTTGTATAGTAAAAATTGTGATTATAATAACCTTCGCAAGACGAAGTATTAGAGGTGAGCATAAAGATCAGACCATCATTGAAATAAACATAATTACTAATTGAGAAATTGAAAAAAATACCCTTTTTTTTTACATTATATAAATATTTACCATTTTTTTAAAAAAGTTGCAAAAATGCCCCGTTACTTCGAAATCGCAAAACACAATACGAAATTCGCAAATCGCAAATTTCAGTTCGCAATTCGCAAAGAGAAAACGCAAATATTGTGAATCGCAAATTGCGACTGTTTTTGACTTTTTGTGTACTTTTCGGATAAGATAAAAAGATAACATTTTTGCGAGATTTCCGCGATTTTAGATAATATTTTGTGAGATTTATGCAATTTTGGATAAGATGTTATAATTTCTATATATAGTTTTATTCGTAATATATAATAGTCATCAGATTGTTTCATCTTTCTTCCTCCTCGTTTTAACTACCAATATGGTTGACATTGATCACTTTTGGAATTTTCGGTCTCCAAATGAAGAACCACAAACTGAAGAGTTATACGCCACAGTTCCTGAGTTGTTTACCATCGGACTTCGCCATTGTGGAGATTTTCAGGGAGTAAAAAGAATGTATGTTCAAGGCTTATTGATGTTTATTGACTGCGTAGATGTTGATGAGTTTTCAACCAAGTTTTTGGATAACGCTTTGGAAGAGCTAGGTTATTGGGCTCCAAGTGGGGGGTGGTACTGCTACTTTAAGGAGCATGATAAAGATTTAGATACTGGTTTAGAGTTGATAATGGATGATGATGAACAATTGAAGAATATTACAACCTACGCGAAGATACATAGAGAATTTGAGGTCTATGTTACACGCAACGAATTGACACATCCGTCAAATTCTGAAACGATGATGTTCAAATTCGTTTATTTCAAAGGGCATTTTTTAAAAAGGGTAAAT
Source organism: Logfia minima (assembly GCA_963921325.1). Lineage (NCBI taxonomy): Eukaryota > Viridiplantae > Streptophyta > Magnoliopsida > Asterales > Asteraceae > Logfia > Logfia minima. The sequence goes on along the minus strand of OY992763.1, from coordinate 50,799,897 downwards.
ATTTATATAATGTAAAAAAAAGGGCATTTTTTTTAATTTCCCTTGCTAATTTGTAAAAAATTAAATTTAAAAATGCAATTCTTAAAATAGTTCGGTTCAGTTTGAACCTAAAACCAAACTGATTAATCATCTTTGAAATAAACATAATAACTAATTTCCAAAACCGAACCTAAAAATGATATCCTCAAATTCGTTTTGATCCTAAAACCAAACTGAATAATGAGAGAACTAGTTCATGGATGAACTTCCATGTAAGTCATTTGAAAAGCACCGTGGTACGTTTCCATAAACTGACACGTCAATGTGACACACTCCTATAAAACCTCTCATATAAGTCCCCTACTATTAGTGCTCTAATCCAATTTAGAGGGTGTCTGAATGTTTGAATGATCTTATTTTTATCGTTTATTTACTTATTTTCATATAATAAACTCAAATTTAATGTTTAGATGAATTTATTTGTTTATGCATGTTTCGTGATTGGAGTGTTTATTGAGGTAAGAATACCTGTTTTGGTCATTTATCAATATAAGCCCATGATATATAAACTAATAAGTTATAACTAAGTCAAATACTCACCATAGGTAACAAATTATTGCTTCAGATCGACCCATTATATATTTACCTTTGTACCTTTGTCCACTTGTGATACATATTGCACTTCTTTTAGTCCCATAAATTGTAGGTTTACTTTGCTATTAAAAACTAAAAATTAGTACCTTGTCCGTATAAAGTGATGTCGATAAAACTTTTTATCTACGGTAATATTTTTGTTACTTTGGAGTGAAAACTGAGATAATAGTGGTTTACTATTTTCTTAATTTATTTTGATATTTCAAATTATTCTAATTAGTAGTGACAATTCTTAACACAACTTAAAATATGACCCGAATTTAACACTAGAATAAATGACTCAGGGCTGACTTTTAAACTCGTCAGCCTATCTATCGAAAAACCACCAGCTATTATAGTTCTTTTGTTGGGTTTGGGTTTGGGTTTGAGTTCGGGTTTAGGTTGACTGGCCAAGCAACACAATGCAGGTTGTGTGTTCGTTATTTTTGACCCGTTAACCCACTTATCAAATTGGTTCATGTTCAAGTTCAGTTTGTGAGACTTTGACTTGCAAATCAAAAACCGCAAAACTGTCTTGAGCCAAACTGCAACCCTAATTATAATATATGAGAGTTCACAAATTTAAGTTATAAATATTGAATCTAAGTATATCATACTTGTACTATCAATAGATATTTTATTGACTAAAATTGTTTTATATTATTTTTTAAAACTGTCGAATGGTCAAACTTTTTATAAAAATGGTAACAAATTAATGTTTATAATTAATTATTTCTTTAAGTGCTAGAATAATATATTCGAAAGTGTAATAAATAAACTTCAAGTATATTTTTTAATAGTTTAAATTTTGTTTTAAACTCTTTATATAACATAGAAGGGTAGAGTTCCAATAAGAACGGGTAAGAACGCTTCATATCTGCAAATGTATCCCAGAAATCAATAGATTCACATTCATACATATCAAATATGTGGAGAAAAATAGATGTGCATACTTATAAATGCATAAAAATCGAAAAAAACGATCGATGTACGATTTTAGATGAAAAATGTAGAATTGGGCATAAATCGTTTTTCTCAAATTGTATACATTTTTTAAAAAATGTGCATTCATTTTTCTTTGCATATTTGAGATATACAAATATGAATCCAATGATTTTATCGTATATAAGTGTAAATTTGAAATGTTATTACCATTCTTATTTTTGAAGTGTTTTTATTTGATCTATACTTTAACATAAAAAATCGTCATATTCAATAAAACATATTTGATAATATTTTTCTCAAAATACTTGTAAGAAGCATTTCAATTTCAATATTCATTAATATGACACGTAAATTACATCAATCATAAAAAAGACAATTAGTTACGGGGGTTATATATATTTGTAACCGAAATTAATTAATATATATTCACTTTCATAATAAATTGTATTGTATTGAATTGAAGTTAAATAGGATGTTAAAATGTAAAAATAGTAATTTACTATTACTCATTTATAAGTTGAATGAGATAGTTGACTATAAGTTGAATGGGATAGTTAAGTAGATACATGGGCTACTCATAGAGCTCAGATTGTTGGACGTCTAAATTAGACCCCCTCGTGGATTTATCGTGAAGGTCATGCGAAAGTTTACACCGGAGAAAGTGAAAAAATTTGACGAACTAAATTAATTTATTTTTAGATTAAATATTTTTATAATAAAATTTAGATTTTAATTCTACTAAATTTTATAAAATTCAATCTTCGAATCAACGCATCATATTTAAATACGTTATATATATATATATATATATTTTAATATCTATAAACAAATACGTCTCATCAACCTAGCTTTATACTATAAACGGGTCATAATCTATTTTATTTATTTATTTATATTATTATGTAGAATTTAAGCTGGGCACGGGGAAATATTGACCAACACGAATCCAATGATCAGGGAATAAATTCTTTCGTTGACACTTTAATTCATTTTTGAACTCCAATTATTTATATTTGTATTTCTAGAAGCAAATTAAAATTAGGCTAAATTCTTTTCATATTAGTGAATTAAAAACAAAGGGTGCATGCATTCGTACGAATACAGCTTTCAAATCTATGTTTCGGCGTTGTTTCATGGTAGCTAGTGCTTATGTAAGTTATCCAAGTACGTATTCCATATTTCCCTTTTTTATACATCGAAAACGAAATTGTACTTTCGCTTGTTCTTTAAAGAAATAAAAATATAGTTTCATAAGTTGGACTAGATACCTTTCGGATAACCTAACGGGTCGGGTAATATTTGTTAGCAAACTTATTCTCTTATATTCTGCCTCTAAATGCTTTAGGAATTATGTTGTTTTTCAGGATAATATAACAAAAGACCCCCAAAGTTTGTCAACAATAGCCATCAAACTAAATAAATGATATAATACTAACAAAATACTATAATAACTAAGCATAACTAAATGATTCGCAAAATTACCAAATCTTTAATTCTTGAATGAATATAATAAGGGTGATGAATGAATATAATAAGGGTGATGATATTTTTACAATTGTTTTTCATAAATCCACTAAAATTGTATATTAAGAACTTGTACTGTACGTAGATAATGCATAGATTTGATGAATTTATTAAAAAAAGTGTTGAAACTATCATTACGTATATAATAAGGAATGAGAAAGGACATACAACATAGAGTAATAATATATATAGTTTAAGAAATAATTAAATAGAGATAAAAGTTGAAAGTAAGATGAAAAAATTGAACGTAAAATGTATATGTTGCGAAAAAAATAGACCAAATATGAAATATATTGTAAATTTAGATAATCGATCCTTTAAATATTATATCCGAAAGTAGACAGTTCTTCCAAGCTCACCTCATGTTTTTGACGTTTCATATGCTCTTGTAATTTTTTTTAGGTTCCTCTTTAAGTTGATTATTTTAGGCTAATTGTTTCGAGCCAATGTCTCCTTTTTCATATAACATATTTAAAGAAGCGAAAGCCTTATTGTTAGATTAAGATTTTAAACCTGTAATTTTAATTCAAACTAGTAGAGCATGACGCTAATAATACGAGTAATAAATTTCAACACGATTTTAAAGGGAACTTTTTAAAGAAGTTCGCAACCATTAGCAATAACTTCAATAACTTTTAATTGATGAAGCTTTGGTGAGGATATTAGTTCAAGATAAGATGCTAATAGATTAATTACTTTGTTAATATGGTTATTCAAGTTATCTATCTATATCTATACTATAATTATAGTACAAAAAGTTTAACACTCTACTGTTTAAACTCTTATACTATAAATAGTCAAAGATTCGCAACGATAATAAAAAATATATATATAATAATATATAATGATGATTGATGTGACGATAATAGTTATATTAACTTATATTATTATTATTTATTTATTTATTTTATATATTTTTAATTCGATTTTAATTTATATTATCGTAATAGTTATAATTAATAATAATAATAATAATAATAATAATATTGATAGAACAACAAATATATTGATTTCTTAAGTTTTTAATATGTATGCAAACACTATAAAATATGTATTATAGATTAAAAATTGGATTGATTGAATCTAATAAATAGTTGGATTACATTTGTTGTTTATAAATTTTAAGTAAATATAAATACAGGTTCATGTTCAAATGAGAACCAACTAAAAGGTGAGAACCGCGAGAACTACTAAATTACACATTTTTTCACATGTGATTGACTTCATTTATATGTGAACATTCATGTACATTTGATTTATAAAGAAAAAGAAGCTAAAAATCCAAAAATTACGTATTAAAACACATTTTATCGATTTGTTCACATTATGGTTCACCTGTGAACATGTATTTCTTATTTTGTGTTTTGAGATATAATTTCAGAGTTTTTTAGATTTTTTTCTTTATAAATCAAATGTACATGAATGTTCACATATGAATGAAGTCAATCACTTGTGAAAAAATGTGTAATTTAGTAGTTCTCACCTTTTATTTGGTTTTCATTTGAACCTAACCCAATAAATACATATGTGTAGTGTATATATATTGAAAGAAGCAAGTACGTATACGTTAATTTGTTTTATCGATTTCTATAATTATCTAATTAGTGTTAGGGGTATAAGTGTAATTTCTGATATCCAGACCTTTGAGACATTGAAAGAGTAATTTCTGATATCCAGACCTTTGAGACATTGTAAGAATAATATCTAAACCCTTTATAAGGATTTAAGATATTGTGACCGTAAAGAAATACGTTTCTTTTTTAAGAATAACTTTGAAAACTACCATAATTTGTATTTTTGAGTGGCAATTATTTTAGTTTGTGACAAATTGAAGCAAGTTATTAACGTTTTTCAAGAACAATTTATGAAAACCAGACTTGATTCTCACATGGTATTTGTAACTCCAATAGAATTCTAAAACCGCATAACCCAAATTCTTATTAAAAAAAGAACAAAACTTTAAGATAGAAACTAAACCAATAGAGATGAAGTTCACAAGTAACGAATGAAGAACAATTACCAATTAACCAATGTTAATTATCGTCAATCGATCAAGATGATCGGAGCTCATTAGATCGATCTATCAAGCCTAACTGTATGACTAATTACTTCTTGTCACCGCACATTATTATCGTTGCCACATGCATGATCCGAGACAACTTTTAGTTAATTTAAGGTTAGCTTTGTTCATTTATGTTAGTATTTTCAAATCTGTCAATGGTAGTGAAGTTTAAGCATCTACAAGATCACATGAAGATATTCAAGATCAGATCAAGAATATATTCATATTCATTCATAATATATTCAATAAACCGTACACTAAGAACACATACTCAAATACAGGTTCCCACCTATCTAAATTTATAGTATAAGTTTTAACATGTAAGGACATTGACTCACTGCTATCTTTTTTTCTTCTTTGAACGGCATTAAAATAAATTAGAATGCTCTAGTAAGCAACTAGAGGCTAGGCTAATAAGAAAAAAAACAATTACAAGAAGTTAGATCGATCTATGCTCGAATTATAATTCTTATCTAATCAATTGATCTATTGGTGTCGAGATGATCTTTTAATTATGAAATTGTGAATTCACATTATAATAGGAAGAAACAAATGTATATATTAATTAACAAAAAAATATCATACAAATGAAATAAAGATATAATCTTTCTTAGAACACACATTCAACTAAACACACTGAAAGAATTAATTAATACAGACGATAAGATACAGATATGCCACAAGCTTAAGGTAGGTATATTATTCATCTTTAGTTTGATAGATCGGCAGCACGTACCTTCCCTCTGATATATGCGTATCTTATTGGATACTAAATAGATTGTGTACTTTAAACAAATTCTTAAATTTTGAATATTACGTAATTAGGACAACTATTAACCATATTATACTTAATCAAGCTTAATTAATGTACGTGATACGGTGTACACAGTACTGGTAATAAAGTTCGAAATTATTTTTCGTTTTTCATGACACTCACAATACTTGAAACTGTTCTGACTTAAATTTTGGCACGGCTTATTTAGTGTTCGGCTTTTTATTTTTGTCTCTTCTTATTTTTTCTTCTTCTTCGAATGATAATCAATTAATTAGCAAGAAGCTAGAAGAAAAAACAATTACGTAATATTGACAAAATATGAATTTGTGTTACAAGTCCAATCTATATTTATATTTTTGACACGACTAGATATCTACAATTTAGGACTAACTTAGTAACTTGAGTCATGACTTGTCTTTCCTTATTTGGTATTGATTTATACACCATAAAACTTTATATCTACACCTCAATTTCAACTACAAATTTGTCTGTTTGTATACGGTACAACATCATTAGTATATAATTCTGGTATGCACATCAATTTTAATAGTGTACAAATTACCTCTATTTTTTATTACCTTGGGGTGTTTTGTCTTTTATTTATTAAATATATAAATTTTAAATATTTGATCGATTAGTAAAAAAATATTATGAGTCGTTAAGGGAGAGCCAACCTTCTAATAATTAATTTTAATATTATAATCTTAATTTCCTGGCTTGTTTTTGGGTCAAGAAAGCATGTTATTGAAACTGCTAAAAGTTTTGGTTCTGTTTACATGGGTATTCCATCGAATCAATAATGTTCACTTAAGGGATACCATATTATACGTACAAAGTTTTAAGTGTTTTCCTGTAGCTATAATTTAATTCAACAAATAATATTGTCAGTAAACTGCTCCCTCAATCAAACAAATAACTTGTCTAGATAAATAAAGGTCGGGATGTAATTTGTGTTGTTTACGGCATTTTTATTAACTTAATTACATTTTAAATCTTCAGTTTTTAAATATACAATAAGGATTTCACTAACAATTACTCGCAGGGTTACAATAACAATAAACTATTCACTATTTTGTGTTAAACACAAAGAAAAAAATTAAAGAGAAGTAAAGTCTAACAGTACGCAATATACTGTTACATATTGTTAATAGTAATGATATTTTCCATAAACAAATTAATTTAAGGGTTTTTCAAAATGAACACTTTAAAAGTTTCTGGTGGGCACCTTTTATGTAAGTGTATATAAGAAACTCACGTTATAAATATATGTATGTATAGAGGTGTTCAAATAGTAGTCTCTTAATTTAAAGAAAACATATATATTCAAATAGCCTTTAAATACACAAAAGAGGACATTTTGATAGATTTTGATATTTCACTTCTTGAAATAAGGTTGATCGAACACAAGCAAATTGATACTGCGTAACTTATTAGATATCTTAGCTACATTACATGTTACTGTCATTATTACTCCATTTAATAATTGTTCCATAAATAAATGTACAAACTCCGCTCTATGTATTAAGCATCTCATGATATCATGACATGCATGTAATATTTAAATATGGAACATCTAATTAGTAATTAGACCATGGTTGAAATATCCATCCAATATGTTCAAAAATCTCATGACTAAACCATCTAGAAATTGGAATCAAATTAACCCAATAAAAGTTGCTTTTTAAGAACATGGATTTGGTCGCAACTTCCTAAATTCCCTTAACATCTATGAACAAAGACTATCACGTTGAAAGTCAAACTTAACGTACACTACCTTTGCATTTTTCAATACTTTCCAACACCTATAAATTCCACATCAATATCAAAAACAAAACAATCACATTCAAAACAACAAATCTACTACATTTACACTATGAATCATGGTGGTGGTTCTTCAAAGGGAAAAAACATGCATGATGACAGCCAAGAAACCCGATACCGCGGTGTTAGAAGAAGGCCATGGGGTAAATTTGCAGCTGAAATACGTGACCCGAGTAAAAACGGGCAAAGGGCGTGGCTTGGGACATTTGATACGGCGGAGGAAGCGGCTCGTGCTTATGATCAAGCCGCTTTTAACCTACGAGGTCATCTTGCCACACTCAATTTTCCAAATGAGTACTACTCGAAACTTCCTGAGCCTCCTTCATACAAATCGTCATCAAAGTCATCGTACTCTTCTGGAGGTTCATCAGTTGGAAAGGAAAAAATCATTTTCGAGTATTTGGATGATCGCTTGTTACAGGATCTTCTTTATGAAACATCAATGGAGAAGAAGTGAAGAACAACTAATTAACCATCTGATTTTCGATACCTTTTCGTGTATTTTTTAATCATCTTCGGCCTAAACTTTAAATGTTTTTTTTTTTCTTTTTCTTTTTCTTCTTCTACACATACCAGTCTCCTGGTTAACTCACTTTGTGATCCCTAATAAACCAAATTACTTTTAAATTGCAGTTTAATCTTTATATTCGATTCGATATTTATAATTAATACATGTTTTTCACGTAGACCCATATCAAATGTTTTTAGAATATGTTACCATTTGCTTTGAGCAACTAGCTAGAAACTTCGCTTAATACATTATCTCGACTCGCTGTTTATTATCGTTTTTTAGAGTGGAATATATAAATATATATACTCGATATGTGAACACGATCTGAACAAGTAAATGAATAAAATCTTGAGGATTCTTAACGTACGATGATATAGTAACGATGCTAATATTACAAAGGGGTTCAATTGAATTCGTCATCCCGAATCTATCTGGTGAAAAAGAGAGAATGAGAGTACTTAACTAGTTACTATACATATAAACGTACCTAAAGATATTAAATGATAAAGTAGAATAGAATTAATACTTTGGTTAATTATTTAATTAGTAGCTAGGTTCGTGTAGTATAATATAATATACTAAAAAAATAAAAAAATCAACGAAAGTTAAACCTTGTGACCTAACCAATGAATCTGCATCTTACAATCTAACACTTGCAACTCGATTATTGAATTTACAACTGAGTGGTAGTGGACTTGTAGGGCATTATATACATATATATATATATATATATATAAGAGTGGGTTCAAGGGAGAAGAAAAAATTGGTAGAGAAATGAGAGAAGAGTTTTTTAACCCTTTGATTTAGCAAATTAACCATTTGATTCAGCAAATTGATCAGTTTGTTTTTTATTGAATCATATTTGCTTTTGCTGAATTATAGTTAAATATACATTTCTTTCCTTTCTCTCCTAAAATTTTCTTCTTTTTAAATTATGATACTATATATATATTGAATATTTTATTTTAATATTATTTGAAAAATAAAAAAAAAATGATTTACAAAAAAACATAATAATTAATACTATAAATTAATAGAACGTGAGAGAAACAATTTTTTCCGTCACATAGGAATTGTAGTGTTCTACTAATTAATCACAAGATGGTGGCAAATTTGAGGGTGAACATATACTACTTACTTAATTGGATCTCGGGGTTGAGTTTTCATTTTTATTTTTATTTTTATTGAACCGATACTAAAACATAATAAACTAATTAAAACTAAAACATAGACAACAAAATTTATTTAGGTTATGGAACCAGAATCCAAATTCAAATCCGTAATTCTTCGAAGAATATTTAGCAGCGATTCACAAATTTATAGACTCCAAAGTAATAAAACATTAAAACTTATAAAGAACTAATTATTTATACTTACTTATAAAACATTTTATATTATTCTTTTAAAATTTAAATCTAAAAATAAAAACTTATTATATTATGATATTAAATAAAACATTTAAGAAGTTTTGTTTTATATATTAAAATGACAACTCGTATAATATTATGAAAAAAAGTAAATGATATGAAACATAAAAATATGAATATACCCCAATATGTGTTTTTGTAATCCAGCCCAAAAGCTATGCAATCAAGCCCCCTAACTGAAGGAGGATTGTGAGAGAATTGTGAGAATCGAAAGCGGCGGAAGCTAGAACGAACTAACTGAAGGAGGATCGATCTCGAACAATTTTTGGTATCGATTTCATTCGAAGGTATTATATTGTTTACAGCTTAGAGTGGATTGGTTGAGTTTGAGTGTCATTTACTAGAATTTGTTATATTTTCTTAATGTGAGTTAGTACAAGTTAATTGTATGTGATCGATATATGAATGAATATAAATATGTAGGTATAGGTGTTAGTTTTGAACACAAGTCATGAAAGCTAATTAGTTTGAAAACTTTGATGGCCTACTTGAGTCTTTGGAGAAGACAAATAATGGGCTTGAGATCAGGTAAATGAGAAACGAATACAAATATATAAGATTCGATTAAAGTTTCACGGACATCACGGTCAATTTGTTGAGAGATTTTATTTTGCTTATATTTCAAAGTGTTTTATTTGAGACTATATACATATAAGGTTTCCAAGGTTTCATTTAATCAGATATCATGGAAGTATTTTAAAGGTTATGTTTTGATTGACAAGATTACTCAAATCTGATGAACGGTTTTTCTTTCGTCTTTCGTGTTAGTTCAACGTCAAGTCAACACTTTCGAAAGACTAAAGCACTGTCAATAGATGATTGACTTTCAGAAAGATTGGACCCACCATTTACTTAATTTTTCTTTTTTCAATTAAAACAATTACAATTAAAAATAAAATATTACATTAATTAAATTTAATAGTATCGAACATAACAATCAGATTAATTAAAATAAGCGGTCAATGAGTTATATAGAAAAGGATAAAAAAAAAACTAGAAAAAAAAAATTGTTACTATTTGATGTTCAATTTTTATTTTTATTTTGGATTTGAACCGTTAATTTGAAAAATATTAAAATTATTATATTTTTTAATTTTAAATATTGCATGCAGAATTTGGACCCATATGAATCCGTTTTCAAGCTTTGCGGTGAAAAAGCAATCGGAGGAAGCGAAGGAAAAGACGGCCAACGACGTGCCAATACCAACACAGAAAGTGGAGGACGAATGGATGACGGATGAAGACGGTGGCAGCGGCCTAATAGTCTCAAATCTCAAATTGATACCAAGACAAACTTGACCAATCAACGAGGGGCTAAAGTGATGATCTTTTATAAAGTCTTACAAAGATTTTAATAAATGTGTACCAGATCTTTATTATGTGCCATGAAGTTTGGAATAATCTCTTAAACCATGTTAATTATTTGCTCACAGTTTCTTCAATTGATATCAGTAAACAATGAAAATTGTTTTTTTTTTTTTTTTTTTTTTTTACTTTTCAGATTCTTAGCTAATGTTTAGCATCTCTTGTTGCTTGGTTATTTTTTTTTAACTTTGTCCCTTATTTTTCAACATACTTCTTTTATGTCTCATTCTTTTAAATTTTGTCCCTTAAATTGAATTTGTTGATCGATTCATAAACATAACAAGACATATAAGATATCAAAAAGAGTTCGTCATCTGATTCCCAAACTCTGATATTGTTATAAACCTTTTAGTTTCGGTTATGATGGTTCAAACTCGGGTTGTTTGTCTTTCTTAAATCTATTTCTACAGGAGGTTGGTGTCGGTATCTCGTCTTCCACCAATTAAATGTGGGGTTGTTGGGTGGTTTGTTATGCTTGCCACATTAGTGAAGCTTTATATTGCTCGATGAAAAGCTGGGTGTTTGATAGAATGGCGATTGCGGTATTTGGTATGGAGTACCAAAACCGGGAATGTCAGTATTCGGGATTTGGGTTTGAAGATGATGATTGTTGTTGAAACGAGTTCCATTAGAAGTGTAGATTGTACGGGTTGTGTGGATTGTTCGACATTGTGAAATATATGGAATTATAGAGTTTTTGATTTTTTGAAGTGTGTTTGTAGATGAGAAAGAGTGTTTTGATGTGTTTAAAATTATGTTTGAAGTGTGTTATTTATAGATAAAAAATAAGATTCTAAAAAGATCCATTAGAATATTTTTTATTTTTTAAAAGTAATGGTTATATAGCTGTTGTTAAAAAATATAAATAAATAAATAAGACTTGAACAACGTTACGGGTGAGATGTCGTCGTCAGAACATCGTACCCAAAAATGAACGGCGACTCTTGATCCTCCACTCTATGTCCTCTTACTGATACCAATGCTACAATTAAAATTTTAAATATGTCTTTATCATGAAAATTGAGACATTACGAGAAAAATAAATGGATAATCACACTACAACAATGCTAAGTCCACATTTTATTCGATAAATGCCAACTTAGGCCTATGACTCAAAGAAATCTTTTATAAGATGAAAAGTTACTAATGTTGTTCGATATTAGTTTCATGTATTTGCGTGTTTAGGAAATTGTCATTAAATGATCTGTTCCTATCTTGAGATCACGGAAGATTATGTATTGTAGCATGTATCAACTTGTACTAACCAAGGTTTATGTATTGTAGCAGGTATTAACTTGAATCGATAATAGTTTAAGGGAAGTCGAGTACCAATTTAAGGTTGAATAGGAGCTGGAAGTCATTGAGTTGTTTTTTTCTTTTTTCCTTTTTAAGGTTTAAGTGTGCTCTCTAGTTCTATCTAAGATCCAGACCTCAATTTTTCTTCTATTCAAGTTTATTTGCATACATGGCATCTTTAAATATAATGCGGGCTGATATCGATTAAACAAAATACTTTTTTACTTTGTTGTCACACTTTCGGTATACGAAAGTTTAAATATATCAGTGGATTTATTGATTAATCATGCGTTTCACTTTTACGTTTTATATTGTATAGGGTTAACTTTGAAATCTTCTATTGTATGAGGTAAACTTTCAAAAACTTTCTATTGTATGATGACTTGTCTTTTTTAGCCTAGACGAAAATTTTGGAATGGTCAAAAAAGGAAATATTACATACAATAGAGAAGTTCGAAAGGTTTACCTTATACAATAGAAATTTCAAAATTAACTACAATATCACATACAATATAAAAATATAAAAATTAGACACATCATGAATCAATAAACCCCATATTATTTAATAAAATTATACATAGCACGTGTAATGATTTAGTATCTATGAAAAAGGTGCTGGTAAAATAAAAAGTTGGTGTTCTTAATAGATGTGGATACATGTTGGGAAATTATTAGTAAAAGTTTATATGAGCCGGTAAAACCGTCTAAGAATTAATTATAGTAAGTATAGTATTGTAGTCTTAATTTCGTGCCTTATTTTTGGGTCAAAAAGCTTGTTATTGAAACTGCAAAAGTTTTGGTTCTGTTTCCATGGTTATTCAAATCGTATCAATAATATTCACTTAATACATACTTTCAAGTGTTTCTAGTATCTATAATTGATTTTGATATCCTTAATTCAACGTACTAATGTGTGTAACATGCTCTCGTCTTTTATTCTATATCACCATTGTTAACTTATTTACATTTTAGGCCTTCAGTTTTTGGATATATATATAAACATTCCATAATTTTAACTTAACACTTTAATAGCACAAAAGTGACATTTTAATAGATTTTGATACTTTACTTCTTGAAATAGGGTTGAACAGAATTTGCATACAACTTAATTAGATATCCTATTTATTTAATTACATTAATAATTAGAAGTGAAATACAACACAAGAAAACAAACTAAACTGTCGCAACCCTCTAACTAGTAATTAGACCATGGTTGAAATATCCATCCAATATGTTCAAAGATCTCATGACTAAACCATCTAGAAATTGGAATCAAATAAGCCCAATAAAAGTTGCTTTTTAAGAACATAGATTTGGTCGAAACTTCCTAAATTCCCTTAACATCTATGAACAAAGACTATCACGTTGAAAGTCAAACTTAACGTACACCACCTTTGCATTTTTCAATACTTTCCAACACCTATAAATTCCACATCAATATCAAAAACAAAACAATCACATTCAAAACAACAATTCACTACATTTACACTATGAATCATGGTGGTGGTTCTTCAAAGGGAAAAAACATGCATGATGACAGCCAAGAAACCCGATACCGCGGTGTTAGAAGAAGGCCATGGGGTAAATTTGCAGCTGAAATACGTGACCCGAGTAAAAACGGGCAAAGGGCGTGGCTTGGGACATTTGATACGGCGGAGGAAGCGGCTCGTGCTTATGATCAAGCCGCTTTTAACCTACGAGGTCATCTTGCCACACTCAATTTTCCAAATGAGTACTACTCGAAACTTCCTGAGCCTCCTTCATACAAATCGTCATCAAAGTCATCGTATTCTTCTGGAGGTTCATCAGTTGGAAAGGAAAAAATCATTTTCGAGTATTTGGATGATCGCTTGTTACAGGATCTTCTTTATGAAACATCAATGGAGAAGCATAAATAATCATCAGTTTTTCATCTGTTTTTACGTGTTTTTGGAACATCATCAGCCTAAGCTTCAAATGTGTTCTTTCTTTCTTTTTTCTAAGAGTTTCTATACGTGTAAGATACCAGTCTTCTGGTTAACTCAACTTTGTGAACCCTAATAAACAAACTTACTTTTAAATTGTAGTTTTGTCTTTATATTCACTATTTAATTATACTTTATCTTTTTCACATTGGTAGATCCATATCGTTGTTTTTTTTTAATATGTCGTCATTTGCTTTGAATAACTAAAAACTTTGTTGATACACTGTTTCAAGTCGCTGTTTATCATCGATTTCTAAAGTGCGTAGAATATATATTTATATCCGATTTATGAACACGATCTGATCAAGAAAATGAATCAAATCTTGAGGATTCTTAACGTACGACGATATAGTAATGATGCTAATATTACAAAGGGATTCAATCGAATTCGTCATCCCGAATCTATCTGGTGAAAAAGAGAAAATGAGAGTACTTAGTTACTATACATATAGACGTACCGAAAGGTATCAAATGATAAAGTAGAATGGAATGAATACCCTAGAAAAGTATCATCAAGATTATTGTTTGAAATACCCGTCACGCTTGGTTAACTATTTAATAAGTAGCTAGGTTCGTGTAGTATAATATTAAGATAAGATAGTCGGTGGCAGGAATGTATGATATCATCGTGCATGTGGGATAATGAGTTGGGTATATACAATAGTAAAATTTTGGTCCACTACTAATATTCCTAATTCCTATTAGTTAATCAGAACAATTAACATGGTTGCAAAGTTTAGGTTGGGTTGCATTATTTTTCCTTCCTCGTTAAACCATCATATCATACAGCTAGAATTATATAGCGAGGAAGGTGTAGAATTAAATCAGAACCATTAAAATATTAAAATTAATGATCAGAACTATAAAATTTATGTGTTTATTCACGTATGATAATGCGATAAAAAAATAGAACCTTTTAAAATATCAAACTTATGTGTTAAAATATGTTTTTACTTATTTTAACATATTTGTTCATAAGTGAACTATATAAATTGTGTCCACATGGCATCAAATGTTTTCATGTGTTTTACTCATAATTGTTTGTTTGTTTTCATTCGTAAATATATATATATATATATATTAATGTTTATATGTGTAAAGTTAATCATATTTTTAAACGGTTCCCATTTAAATCCAACTTGATAGAGTAATTTCTTTAAATTAAGACTAAAAATCCAAATTTAAAATCGTAATTCTTTGAAGAATATTTAGTAGTGATTCACAAATTATAGACTTAGACAAATCATAACTTATAAGCTAAAGAACTTATAATATATCTAGTACAAATTAGGAAATTGATTAATTAGTGTCTCTTTTTGTTTTGTGATCAAAAATTTATTATTAATAATTATATGTAAAATCTTTATAAAAAATGAATAAAGTTCAAATTTTAACTATTAACAAAAATATGGACTATGAAGAAAAAATAATGGAATAGTTTGAAATTGGTCTGGGACTAGATTAAAATTCTAAGATCAAAAATTTGATAAAGAGTTTGCTGAAACTGGTTTAGTCTTAAAAAAATTGAATTTTTATCTTTTATTAATAAATTGAATTATTTTAAACTGAAATAAAACTTAATTTAAATTGATGTTTGCTCATCTTTACGTCTCATTATCACTACCACGATCTCCTCTAGTTCCTGCATACAAATTTCACACCCAAACACACACACACACTAACACAATAATGATGATACTCAAGAGATTTTTTAGCAAGAAAATGAAATTTCACACAATAAAACACAAGGGCAGAATATTATATATGACAGGAAAAAGAATTTCTTTTTATTTTTTTATCATTTTAAGGGGACAAACTTTTTAAAAAATGTCACTAATTACCTTAATTTTCTTTTATAACTTTAGATTTTTTGAAAGGGCAATTGCCCCTGCCCTTTTCTAGATCGGCCACTGAAAACACACGTAATAATATGATATGCAAGAGCTTTTTCACAAAAAATAAGTGAGCAAGCTTATATGGTAAAAATGTAAGTTATTAATCAGTTTTATATTCATTCATTCATTATTGTTTAGTTTATGATCGAGAAATTGAATTAGGTTTTACTATTCTTCTTCCACGTGATTTATGTGTATTCCTTAGTTTATGATCAAAGAACTGAATTAGGTGTTATTATTAGTCTTGTTCCATGTTATTTATGTGCGTACCTTAGTTTAGGAATTGAATTAGGTTTTACTATTCTTCTTCAATGTGATTTATGTGTGTAAGATGCTTGCACTTTTGAAAAATGCTAACATCCAAAACGGTTATACGAGACGTATCGATTCATCTTGAACATCCGAAATGATCCGGAAACGGTTATACAAGACGTATCAATTCATCTCAAACATCCGAAATGATTCGAAAACAAATTGGTTCAAACATCCGAAACGGTTTTGAAAACGAATTGGTAGATTCAAATTATGATATGTGTGTTACTAGTTTCTGTTCATGTATTTGATTTATTATCATGGTTGTGAAACCTGGTAATGGTCAAAACCTGCCATGAAGACTCGATTGTTTACCAGCTCATCCACGATTTTGTTTCAAAAGTGTACCCAGTGCCTATTTATTAGACTACACTGTTTTTTTTAGAATTTAATATGTTTAAGTAACAATTACTTACAAGATAACTTGTATCTATTATGTTATTTTGAACAAAGATATAAATACAAATATAGATGCATATAAACACAACAGTTACTTGTAATTATCTTACATCTATTATATAATTTTAAACAAAGATATTATATAATTACAAACATAAGTGTATATAAGCATAACAATTACTTTTAAATATCTTATATCTTTTGTATTATTTTTACAAAGATATAAATCTATGTACAAAAATAAATGTATATAAACATACAATTACCTTTCATCATCTTATATATGAAAATCATATACATGTGTGTGTGTTCCAGTTTATGAGACCGGTTGAACTAGTGAACCGGTAAATTTACCGGTGATCTCCTGTTAACTAAACATTGTTTATTATTTTATATTTTTTCCATTCTCATATGTATTGATCTTCATAACCAAAGTGTTTTCGGACTTTTCCCTCCCTCCACTAATGGGCTGATATATTAACAACAAACTCTTGAGCGTTTGCTTACTCAATTACAATTACAAATGGTGGGCTGGGCCTTTTCTTTGGTATCGGGTCCGTGCTTTTATCAATTGTAAATTTGTAGGTATTGATTAATCCTTAATATGTTAATTATTTTGATTTTATGTTTATGTTAATTTTTTTAATATTTTAATATGTCAATTATTGTATTTTAGCGGTTCACAAGCAAGAAACGAATTCTTGTTAAAGCAGGACAAAGTACAACGACGTGTGTCAAGAACTTGGATGAGACTATTAAATAGATAAAATTTCCTATGTTTAGATTACTCGATAAAAATAAATCTTTGACTTAGATGTATATGTCATAATTAGAATATTCTTGTAACCACTTTAACCATTTTGTTTACCAGTCTCAAATTATGTAATTAATGAGGTTCGAATTCGAAATCTCTTATAAAGATATTATATTATCTTATCATTAGACGATCTCAGCAATAATTAACTTGGACGACACCATTGATGATGGTAAAGTTAAGGAACTTTCTGGTGACTATACACGTGATAAAAAAAAAAAGGTTTATTGACTATACACGCGGCCAAAAATTCTTTTAATGGGTGATGGCGATTTCAGTTTTGCAATATGCCTCACAAGTTTACTTGGGGATGCCACAAACATAACTGTCACATTTTTGAATTCATACGGTATTATTATTATTATTATTATTACAGTATATAATAATTATTTATTTTTTCCTCTTTGGTTTAACCATCACAAAACCGGAAACATATAGAGAGTAATGTGCAGTTTCAATTGAAAATTATTAAAAGAAAATAAGGATAGTGAGAACTACAAAATTTATATGTTTGTTCACATATGATAATATCAACAAAGAAAATTAAAACTTTTAAAATCATAAAAGTATGTGTAAAACACGTTTAATTGATTTTAACCAATTTGTTTACATATGAACTATAAAAAACTATAAATTGTTCACATGTGAACAATTGTTTTAAGTGTTATATTACACGAAATTTTAGGAGTTTTGATATTATTTTTTTTGTTTCATTCGTACATATACCAATGTTCACATGTGAGAGGTTAATCACATATAACAAGTAATTAGAGATTTTTCAGTAGTTTTTAATTTTTAAGGTGTTCCAATTTGAACCTAACTTAATAGTAATTTCTTTAAGTTAGGACCGAAAATCCAAATTCAAACTCGTAATTCTTTGAAGAATTTATGGTAGTGATTCACGGATATATAGACTTGACAAAGCATAACTTATAAGCTAGAGAACTTATCTAGTACAAAGTAGGGAATTGATTAACTAGGGTTTTTGTTGTTGTTTTGTATGTTGCCCTTTCCGAGTTCATCCACGTGTTTTTGTCAATTTACCCGATTTGTTGATGAACTTTTTTTCCGCATAGCCCATCCTTCAACTTGTCATATTTTGCAATTTTTGTTCTTCCATCCAAGTCCAAATATTTTGTTCATTTTTATATGTTTTAACGGTATTTGTTAGGTTTAACGATAAAGGACATACTTGGCAAATTTTTATAAGTTCAGGAAAAATCAGAAAAGAAGTTCAGAGATAAAATTGGTAAACTGAAAAGACAACGAGACGAAAAATGCAATTTACTCTAAATTTTAGCATAAAATGTAAAAATATTAAATAAATAAATATAAATAAAATGAATAATTAGAAAATTAGAATAATAGAGTAATTGAAAATTTCAAACGTATACGAATAGAAGTATTGCTGAAAACAACTTCAACGCCATTCACTCATTCATTGTAAACCCCAAAACAAAAAATAAAATGCAGGCCATATGACTTTAAAAAAGTGGATGGAATAACTCCATTCCACCAGTTTCCATCTTTCATCTTTTCAACTCGCTAAACAAAAAAAGATGAACATCAACTCAAATTATCAAGAACCACAACAAGTTGATCACTTTACCAAACTCCCTGATGATTTGTTAATTTTTATCTTAACAAAAATCACTCAACAAGATTTCAAGTTCTTGTTTAGATGTTCATTAATCTCCAAACGTTTTGCTTATTCAATCCCTTTTATGCATTGTGTTTCCATCTCAATCGCACCACCAAATACTCGAAAACCTGGTCTGGATTACTCGAAATCTTCCTTACAAGATGTCGCTGATCGGTTTATTGATCAAAAAATGGACTATTTAACCTCTTTAAGACCACAGATTCAAAAGGCTTTGACTTTTCTTAAGAAATTTAACCAAATTCAATCTCTTGATGTTGTTTTTACAACTGATGATGATCATGAATTCAAAGAAGGTGGATTTCGATATGGGTTTGTTCCGTCTTTAATCAATTGGAAAACGAAATTCGATTTCAAGTTGCAAAGCTTTGTCTTTTTATTTGCTAAATCTGTTAATAAAAAAACAGGGGAAATAGAGGAAACAGGAGAGGTTGATGAGGTTACAGCTGAAGAACTCGAATTACGGCTTTATTCTTCGTTTCATGGTGTTGTGGATTCAATTGAATGGGGGAATGTAATGTCGTGTTTATTAGTTCAACATCCAATGCTTCGTGAGATCACAATTTCGGGTTCAAGAAAAGGTGGTAAAATATGTTTAAAAAATCAAGAGATTGTGGATTTAAGAAATTCTTTGTCACCCGAAGATGTGACAAGAATCTCGGGAAATGGTAATGGTATTGGAGTATCGATAAATGTGAAATCAGCATATGTTCCGATTTTGTGTCTGCCATTGTCGGGTTTCTTGATGAAAGGGGTTTCGCTTGTTCTAGTTAGAGTAGGTAGACGGCTTTATCAACCAGGAGATGACGGTTTTCACAGTGCAACCGATAGTTATAATGACAGTGATACTGACAATGACTCTGATGAGGATCATGAAGATAGTCGTATAGATTATGATGATAACGATATACTAAATTGGGATTATAACTCCGAAGAGGAAGTTTTCCGGGAAGCTGTTACTGCGATTTTGGTACATCATAAGGACAAGATGCATCGAGAGACCTAAATTGTTCGATTTTCGAGTTTACATTCTACTATTGTGTATTATCTAATGTAAATTTTATCAATTATGTCGAGATTCGACAATTTTTTGAAGGATGGATTCTTGTTTCGTAATGGAAACTTGTTCTTAACCTTTTAGCTGGGATAACACATTTATAGTGATGCGATTGAGTCATAACAAGGTTTCAACGTCTTAGTTAAACTCGTCTTTTCATTATAAGTTGAGTTAGAAAAGGTTCATTTTTAAATATTGTATCAGATGACAATCAAACTTCTTGGCCTAAATATCATTTTGGAAAGAAAATTAAAAAAAAATCAAGTGTTCTCAGATTACTCATTGATAGATATGTTTGATTTGATTTGATTATTGAAGTAACACTAAAATAGTAAATGCAAAGTACAACAAACACTTTTGTACTTGAACTTTGCTTGTAATGAAATATGATTGAAATTTGAATGGAGTAATACAGTAGTCATAATAATAAAAGCATGAACCTATAAAAGCTTTCTTGTCACATTATCACCTTAATTGAAATGGTTTTGTACTTTTATAGTTTTACCTACCATGGTTGACTAAATCTGCACGTCTGACGTATTTGAAAATATTGGACTGATTTGGCAGGTAAAGTTGGAGTTGACCCATTAATATCTTTTTTGTTTATTAATCATGTGAACCGACCCAATTTATGCTCACGAAGCCCTCTAAACTTTATATTCTAATTTGAACTTTGATTGTTGATCATAAATGCCAATCCTGATAGTGTCTCCAGTAAATGATTGATTGTATGCCTATAGGTTTGGAAAGATTTAAAATGTTGTCTGCTAACAAAACACGTTTCATATGAATCATGAAATTGAAGTTTTCACAACTTACCAAAGCCTTTTGTTGGCAATGGTAGGTCGGATGTCGATAATGGTTTTAACTTTTTCTTGTTAACTTCAAAGCTCTACAATGGAGTATGAAATTACTTGGAAATGAAGCAGAACAACCTTAAATTCCATTAATTAGTGGTTGGATCACAACATCAATTAATACCTTAATGGATACGCCTAAATGAGGGGTATACGTCCTACCACCCGTACCAAAAACATGTATAACCTCCACTTTTTTATGTAAATCGGTAACAACTTAAAATGATTGTGGAAGGTATTAGTAGCCAACAACTTAGGACTTATAAGGCGCTCAAACTTCTCGGTCTTTAACCAATGTTGAACGGGTTGTTACAACTAAAATACAATTTGAGTGACCCATTTCCTTTCATATCACACGTTTTATTGTACTCATTTAACCCATAGAGGTAGCATCACCAAAATGAACCAACGCACAAGTAAACGCTTTGGAATTTCTACCTCTAGAGCGAACATTAACTAAGAAGTTGATCATCAACACAAAAATGTTGTTTGAGCACAAAGCCAACATGATAGACAAGTGTAAAACTGGAGTTTGGTCATGATTCTACAAGAAATGTGTTTATCATATATAAGTTTTTAGTCTCTGAAGGTGAATCTTCATGGATATGATAAAGAAAAACAACTGGAATTTACAAATGGAGATGACGAAAGCCAAATAAAAAATTCAGATATTTAGGAGCAGAGAGATATAAGTGTTCTTTACACAGGTATCTGATGCAAATGAGAGATGAGTAGCAGTTACATACATAAACACAAGAATTCAAATCCTTGATGGAATCATTGGGATGTTGTTTTGTAGGTATGCACAAGCAGCTGCCACTCCACTCCCGAGCTTCACAGGGTAACCCACATCCTTGAGCACCATCTCAACCCCTGCGAGACACCCCAGTAGTTGCAACTGCAGGGAACATAGAAAATATTAAAAAGGTTTTTTCTGGTGATCACTCAATATTAATATACTTCAGCAGTTCCGAGTCATTTATATGAATGGGTTGGTTTTGGTTGTGCTTTATCATAAACAAGTAAATTAAACGGTGGGGAAAGACTTAAATAGTTTGAAAGTTGATCAAGTTCAAAATTTTATTTGAAAGTTCAGATTATTATTATTACTTTTGTAATATTTTTTATTTTTTATTTTTGGTAATCTTTTTATTCATAATAGAATATTGAAAATGGATAAAATGGGTTTGCAGGTCAACCCATCCCGGCCCATTTCAACGCGAACCCATTTTGGCCGCCAACCCATCTTATCACCTTTGAAAGATTAGTTTTCCTTTTCTTTTTTTTTGAACAGCTAGTTTTCCTTTTAGATCGATGAAATTGGATAAAAGATGTTAATGCTATGCATACATCATTTAAGTGGCCAAGATGTCCTATTCTGAACACTTTTCCGGCAACTTTGTTTAACCCCAGACCCAAGCTTAAGTTGTATCGCTTCCATCCCCTTCTAACAATCTCAGAACTATCAATATATGGAGGAACAACAACGGCAGTGACTGTGTCACTGAAATTTTCCTCCTTTTGGGTGCAATTCTTTAAGCCCCATGCTTCCACAGCCAGCCTGCACATTGAAGTAGGAACCCCAAAATTAAAAGTTCATTTCCATTTATGTTTACAGTTTCTATGGAATTTGTAACCGTTTGACAAACATGGAAAAATAGTCTTCTTTAAAGAAGAAAAGGAATTTGGTAAAAATATGAAGAGAAAACAGTAAATTCAATTTTATAAGTTCTTAGAAAAACTAATGTTGCGACTTTTGGCTATCCAAAACTTATCAAGAGGTAAAAATGAAGTCTTCAAGAAATACACTTACCTAGTGGCTGTGCCAAGACGAGTGTGCCTTGCAATAACGTTGTCCAATCCTTCTTCAAAAATGAGATCAAGAGCGGCTTTGAGACCATACAAAAGTTGTACGGATGGAGTGTATGGCCAATATGTGCCCATCTTGTAGAATTTCAAGTAGTCCTTCCAGTCAAAGAAAACTCTAAGTGATTTTGCAGTTTGAGAAGCCTCAATAGCTTTGGGGCTCGCACACACAATCCCCATACCAGTGGGAAGAGAAAGCGCTTTCTGAGAGCCAGTTAATGCCACATCTATACCCCATTCATCCATGCGGAAGTCAAGTGCACAAATGGATGACACACCATCAACTAGGAACAAAGCTGGGTGCTGGTAGTGATCTGAGAATCAACCATAACTGTTAGCTCATGGAATAAATCATATTTTTAGGTAGCAAAAGCTAAGAAAGTTAGGTTTTTTAGTCTAAATTGTGTTTCTTTGATTTTCAATTGGGTCGGATAAAGGTTTTACATTTATGATCATCATAGATCAACAAAACAATGAGAATTACATGTAATCCAGTAGAGTTACTAAATTTATAGAAAATATCGATATACGAGATCGGTAACTTTGTTTCCAATTGAATCATATATAAATTGTACATTTATGATCATCACAGATCAAGGAAAAATAATAATTACATGTAATCAAGATTTGTCAGAATCAAAAGAACATAATCAGTTTTATCAAGAACCTACCAGAAAAACATAATCTTTATCTGATCAAGCACCTATTAAGAATGACTTGTTGGTAATATTGTATGGGGGGAAGTTGGATTGATGATTAAAATAGGTTAGAAATGGTTATGGTTAAACTACAAGAATTTAGAGATAGAAAGACAAATTTAATCAATGATTTTCTGTTTAGAGATATAATATCATGTGCTTAGTATCAAAAGCAAATGATTTTACCAAGTATTTTCCTTACGGAAGCCAAGTTGTTGGTAACTCCTGTTGCTGTCTCGTTGTGAACGATGCAGATGGCCTTAATAGTATGTGCAGTATCTGCAGCCAGTTTTGATGCCAGAGTGTCCAAGTCAGCACCATAACCCCAATCACTTTCCACCACGTCGACATTGAAGCCAAGACGTTTCTGCTGGTCGACCCAAAGCAAACTGAATTGTCCAATGATAAAAGACACGATTCGGTCTCCGGGAGATAAGGTGTTCATAAGTGCACTTTCCCATGCACCAGTACCTGTACAAATAACAAAAAAAAAATTGCATCTTTAATTATAACTAGCAAACCAGAACTTGAACACTTGAGGTCAAACATGGAAGACTTTTTAACTCTAAAATTTTTTTTGTTTATATATTCACAATTCACAGTATCCATTATCCTATAAAAGGTACAACTGTTTTGGCTACAACTTAAATACCTAAACTATGCCTTAAATCAAGAAAACGGACAAAATGTTGAGAACCAAGATCAATATCAATAATAATCTGTAATGATGACGATTATAGTAGTATAGGAAAGATAAGATTGTTAAGTATGGGTGGGTTTGGAGCTTTAAGCAGTACCAGTAGTTGGGATGAGAAAAGGAGTCCCAGAAGTGGTCTTGAAAATCTTCTTTACGTCTTCAAGTAAAGTTTTAGTCAAGGCAGGAATTGCAGGAGAACGATAGTCCTCATTGTTTCGGTTCATTGCACGAAGTACTTGATCTGGGATGTTGACCGGCCCAGGAACAAACAGATGATTCCTTCCAGGTGCATAAGTGTAATCCATCTTTGCCTAAACTTTCACTATTTGAAAAAAGTATTAGATAACTAAAAAGCTACTTAAAAGAAACATAACAAGCTAGTCATGAGCAACAATAAGAAAGAAAAAAAGGAAAAGCACATAAAAAGGTGACCAAAAAATTTATAACTCATACAGGAGTTAAAATCAGTGTTCTACAAAGCGCAAAGTGAATCTAGGCGGTCAAGTAACCTTTTAGCATTAGTTTTACTAAACATATACCTACGAGAATAGAACTTCTAAATTCATATTTTTTTGATATATTGACTCTCACATGCAAGTAGTTTTCACTGATTCAAAGCTTTTATTGCTCTTAAACATAAGATACAACCAGAGAGTCGAAAGATGAACTAGGCATCAATACGATAACTAGAAATAGCATTTACAATCCATTTTCCTATAGATTGAATCTTTCAAAAGAAGCCTTCGGTGCTAGCTTTTAATTAAGTACTCAAATCCTCAATTTTTCAAAAATCAAAGTCAAATTTTTATAACTATAAGATCAAGTCCAACACCCTTGTTAATTCTACTTTATAACTAGAAAACTTTGATTGTATATGTAGATTTTAGAGCTGTGAAAGTAGTAGAATCACTAACAAATCAAACTCAGACCGTAAAGTTGATAACATGGATGATCATAACAATCGATCATCGGTTTAAGTGTTCAATTCATGGCATCTATATGAAACATAAAGATTAACCAAAGGCATAGTAGTAGATTACCTGATGGTGTTTATCTCTTTAATATGTGTGGAAGGAAAGAAAGGGAAACAAACACATGAAAAATCCAAAACGGAAAGTAAATAGAATTTATAAGAGGGCGGGAGATGATAGGTGGGTCCCACAACAACAGATAAGAACTCGAATGAGCCTTATTTTGAATTCTACGGCTAATAGTGTAATTATTTATTATCATTATTATATTTTACCATATATGAAAATAAAATTGTTATGTATGTATATGCTTTTGCCACCTACTAAATATCATCTTCATATCAAATCTAATCATGTCTTCATTCCAAGAGAAGAAACAAAAAAATCAGCCAAATTACATTTTAGACCGAGTTTATTTATTTTGTTTAATCTACACATTTTAGAATCAGTCTTTTAGTTGCATGATTTTAATCACCATTTTCAGATTAAAATCACAATTATCATGTTAGTACCATCTCATTAACTAAGTTATAAACAAACATAAATGATAATATTGACTTTTAAATAAACGCTATCGATCAATGGTTTCTTGCTATCTCTTCGATTGTGGTTTAGGAGTTAGGACTACGTTATAGAAATAGTTTCTCTTTAAACAAAGTCATCGGCTTCTATAAGTAGGAATTTGATCATCTATACATTAATGCCATATACTTGACTTGTATTGAAAGATGATGTAATAAAAAAATATACATTGATTACTGATCAAATTTATATATGCTTTTTTGATAAAGGAGAAAACTAACACTTGCAGAGTAATGTTAACTAAGCACAATGTTGTAATAATCGTTAATGATCAAAGTATAAATGTTGTCAAATTCTGTATCTAGACAGCAGAACTAGAAAGAATTACAATGTTAATGTTGTAGTAATATGTCTTTAAATAAATGTCACCAGTGACTATAGTCCTTCTTGTTAGGCTAATAATAAACCGACATATATCTAATTTTTTTCGTCTTTTAGTGAAACATTGTGCGGCTGAGCTACTTATCCATCCGTGAGTTACTCTTCTGGTTAAATTTTTTGTTTGCTTCCAAATGTTAAATAATTGTTTAATAATCATGTTAATCATTTGACACTTATTCATCTAGTGTTTAAAACGGTAACTAAGATGATTTTAAGGACCTGAATGGCTAGATGTAAATGTGAAGGAAATTAGAATATTAAGAACCACTTGATTCTTACCCATTTAAGAAACAAAATATGAGGTTGAAACCAAAGATAAAGTGATAAAGAGGAAGGATGGTTGTAAGCCACACCCTCACTTGTGGGAGCCAAAACAACACCTCCTTTTCTTCTTTTTGGAACTACACTTCCACCCTCATCTTCATTCTGTCATTTTTTACTTCCATATAAACTACTAACATCTTTTAAGAAGACGCAATTCAACAACATTTAAATGAAATTGTATTGTAACAATGAACGAATTAACGACTTTAACTTTATAGAAGAGCAAATCACTATCTCGAGGGCTAAACGACTAGCAAAGATCGATGTACCCATTATGGGATAAGCTATGTGAACTCACTTATTTTGATTTTCAGAGCAACGGGGATATCTAAGATTACGATCGATTTCAAACTAAAAGGCAAGTAAATTATGAAACAAGTAAAACGGGTTTTTTGAAGTCTTGGCATTTCATAACACTAATTTGATTATCTTGTTCACGACCATTGGAAACCACAAGAAATCTAAATATTTGATGTTATTATTATCTATCTCCTCTGTTTTGGAATTATCGAAACATATTGGTATAGTTGTTGTAACACTTGTACTCTTGTCAACCATGGAAACTGGAAGATTCCTTTTACATCCAACAGAGTTGCACCCTTGCGGTCCAAATAATATAACTTGAGGTTTTACTCATTAAGCACATTAAATTGATCGAACCCACCAAAATGTGCAGTGCTGGGTTGCAAGAATGTCTTCTTTATACTTCAAAATGTAGAAAATAAGAGGTTTGATTGTAAATTGAAAACTTCATTTCCAACTTTAAGTTTCAAAAATACTTCATATTGCCAACATGAAGGAGACAAGGTAGCAAGTTTGGTATCTGTACTTCAATCGTTTCTTTATATACTTCAAAATCACTATGGTCAAAGTAGCAAGCTCAACGCACTTACTTAAAATGGATTGGATCAAAAAGCTATCATAAAACTTATCTAAACAGGTAGTGAAATAAGATGTGTCTGTTCACAGGTAACACCACCATTGATGGGTCTATATACATCTTTAGCATGAAACTAGACCAACAAAAATAATGTATCCAGAAATCAAAAAGGGTTATTGTAATAACATAATTTGTCCAATGTAATTAACCACATAAATCCTGCTAAACTACAACCTACTGATCACTCTGAAACCGGTAACGAGTACTCATAAGAAACTCCTGGTAAACGACAACCAGCAGCTGATCAAATGCAAAAGGCCAAATGCTGATCATATAGTCAGAACGAGAATGAGAATGAAAACCAAATAAGTAACCTCATTAAAAATAAAAAAAATTCATGCGTTACCTCTATGTACAGATACCAATCCTGCAAAAGAACTTTGAGAAACTGATTGTACCAGTCTACCAAAACTGCAAAGTCAATTTGGAAGCAGAGTAACGTGCAAGCAAAACCATCAGAAAGAAATGGACATTAGATCGAACTGAAACTTGTAAGAAAGCAAGTCACATCAAAAAGTGACTGATATTTGGTAACCAAAATCTGGATAGTGTACAATTTCGGATACATACAAATTGTTTGCTATATCCCAAAACGGTGCTGCTAAATCCGTTAACTACCCACTATATATAAA
The DNA here is from genome assembly GCA_963921325.1 of Logfia minima. Lineage (NCBI taxonomy): Eukaryota > Viridiplantae > Streptophyta > Magnoliopsida > Asterales > Asteraceae > Logfia > Logfia minima. Next base: position 50,771,510 of record OY992763.1, on the reverse strand, counting down.
AAAGGAACCAAGTGCTAAGATTAATATGAAAAAAATGAGAAACATCTAGAGCAAAAACTTTTATAGTTGCATGATTCCATTTACTTTGTCCTTTGTTTCTTGAAAATCAGACATCCAATGATCTTCACTGCCAGTCCACTGCCACCAGCTAATTACTCTGTTGTCATACGGCTTCACAAAGGAATATGCTTTTATTTCGTTGAGCCAAAAAATGGTTTATACTTGACGCAGCTATCGCAATTCTGCAATTGCCTGATATTCATTAGAGACGCAATATATGAACTCGATACCTCATGTGAAACCTTGTTTTGGACCAAAAGCAGGCTGACGTGTTCTTTGAGGCCTATCTTCACTAAAGGGCTTAATGTGAGATGGTGCTGCTCCAAGAATCCCCAAACTTGAATCAGGTATACGTGTGGTACCATTACTGAAATGATGTTGCTGTTGATTTTGTGTTAGTAAATGGGTATTCGGGTCAGATTCAGCTCTTCTCCTCCTTTTCCATGCTTCAAATTTTGCTGTATCAAGGCCTTTGTCAAGTAATGCAGATGATTGATCATATGTTTCATTTTTAAATCCTCTTCCATTGATCTGGGAAGTACCAACTCCTGCTGCAGCTTCTCTTTCTTGTCTGAGTTTGGTATAGATTTGTTGAAGTTTCCCTCCCGATAAATTTGAAAAGGTTGAGACATAGTTCCAAAGCCGTGTAGTCATCCCTGATTTAATTTTGCTATAGCATGAGTTATTCATGCTTCATATTAACAGATGTGACAGTATCTTAAGCAGACACACCATGTATGAACATGGGTGGGGGGTCGAATCAAACAACGCCATAATGGCTGAGGTCTGGCGTTTTATACACTAATACTTCAGTAGGAACGATAAAAACATGAGAAAAAGGTACTCACTTTCTTGTTTATGAGGATCTTCCTCATGATCAGTAACGATTTGATCAATCCTCCGTCCAAGCAGCTGTAGATAAGTTCTAATTCTCTGAAGAACCTGAAGACATTTCAAAAAAAAAAAAAAAAAAACTTGATCAGCTTCCGTCAGATGGCACCCTTTTCATCAGACAATAAGGATGCAGTTAAAAGAGAAGCTACTGAATTGACACTACAATGAACCTTTTCTTTAGGAAGCTCTGCACTGGTGGTTTGTAACCTATGAAGACGCTCAAGTGTCTTTTTCTCTTCAGTTAATACATCTTCACACCATTCCATCCATTTCACTTCCTTGAACTGTTCATACACTTCTTCAGTGTCTGACATCTCACCTTCCTCTTTAGCTAGAGTCTCGTTTTTCTTGCCACGTGTCATCTTCAATTTCAAATTTGGGACTTTTATACCAGGAGATCCTTGTTTCCATTGTTTTCCTTTGCCACGGGAAGCTGGGATGTTGGGAGGATGATCCTTGTGCTTTTTTGAACCCTTTCGACCCCCTTTGTTCCCAGAATTCTTACCACCACCAACAGCCACAAGTTCCTTCAAACAATATCAGGAGCTTATTTCAGTAACACAGAAAGCCAATGAGAGAAACGTTTCAACAATAAAACTCAACATGCAGAAAGGCTTGACGCATTGATCAACCATAAACACTTCACTTAAAGGTCTACAACTGAAGTTTTAGACAGGACAACTGATAACCAAATTCAAGAAGATGAGAGCAAATGACGTCTAGATATATATCAAGATGAAGAACGAAAAACAGGCCTAAAAGATACTCCCCCCCCCCCCCCCCCCCCAAAATCCCATTTCAAGTGTGCACATTACTATCTCGGGTTCTCCTAAAATAAGGGTCCACATTACTACTTCAGGTTGTCCTAAGATAACTGTCCACTTTCATATTACAGCCAATCAAGTTGTCCTAAAATAAGGGTCCACATTACTACTTCGGGTTGTCCTAAAATAACTGTCCACTTTCATATTACTGCCAATCAAATAAGTTTAAAAAGGGTTACTGTGATATTTTATTGGTCAACAGTGTAATGATTGCACATTTCTAAACTATACATTTTCAAAATGAACATTTAAAGTGGGACAGAGGGAATAGATAATTAAAGCTAAAGATGGAATATGATTGAAGTAGAAGAAACAAAAAAGGGAAAAAACAACATAACATCACATACCATTTCAAGAAGTTGAGAAGCTCTTTCTTTCAATTGGGGAGCTCGTGGTAAGAAAGTTTCATGATGTTGAAGTTCCACCGGAGCAATCTTCTTTAAAAGGCCAAGCTTTTCATCCAGCCTTATCTTTTCCCAATTCCCGAATCCATGATAATGAATACCCAGTAGCAACCTTGCGTCATCCTCTGAGGACATGAAAGAAAAAATTATAATTCATCCATGAAGTGACAATTTCAAGCCATTAATTATGATGGAGTCGATTCAGGTTTCTCTCTACCGGGCCAAATTGATAAAATAGTTAGCTAGAAAAACGGGTCAAAAAGGTTGAAAGTTACCCAAGTGTTTTTTCAACACATATAATCTCCTACATCATTTTATTTATAAACCAGATTATTCTTGCAAAAGTATACTTTATGTGATAATCTATGACGCTAATTATTTTGAAAACAAGGTGGTCTAGGTCAATCCAACAAGACTTGTACCAAAAAGTGCATGTTCCGAACAAGTTTTGACACATTACCTGACCCGTCCAGATTCACGACCTCTAGCTGATTCACCAAACCATAAAACAGGAAGACAATGTAGAAAGTAATACTTACTCTGGTTCCACCCACAACCTTTGGACCAAGTTGCAGGTTTCAGGTACATCAATGCCTGAAACTGTGAAATTGGATCACTGTAGCGGTTAATGCGCTTTGAAAGGAGTTGAAGTTCTTCGACACGACTTAGTAAATCATCTGCCTTTACAGGAACCCCGAAAAAATCCAACAAAGGACCCTAGAGGAGAAATCATGTTAACAGTTAGATAACTCCTAAACAGATATAAGCCACAAATATATACTAACAAGGAAGCCATCTGAAAAACATAATTGACAACCTTCGCATCCAGACTTCCTCCACTAACTGCTTCTCTGCAACCATCTAATAATGCATCAAAAAGCTCAATCTGTGCCTCTACTGGAGCAGCTTCAACAGACCCACCAACCTCGGCTGCTATTAATCTCATTTGGCTATCATTTCCAAACTTCTTAACCTGGTTTTATAATAGAAAATTAAAATTAGTTATGTACCCTCCTCCTGCATTGCTTTTTTCAGTTAAAAAAGTACCCACTAAAATATACTAATAGAGTGGCAACACAAGTGAAACTACTGGTAACTCTAATATTATCACAAAAAAGGCAATATGAAGATTATATAGAAGTCAACATAATCAGTGAAAATCAAATGATTTGTAATCTAAAACTGTTTGGACAGATAAAAGGCAACATGAAGATAAGATAGAAGTTGACACATAAAATCAAATGCAAACATTCTTATGCGTGGGCAGATAGAAGAAAATAATAAACATGTAGAAAACTCCAAACAGAATAGATCTTAAAATGTTAAGTAAAGTAAGTTTTCTGTTTAACTTTCTTACTTAATTACCTGCATAAACTACAGTTAATGACAGATAGTTAAGTATGGTCACCTATATCTTAACTTTTATGTTGCGTCACAGATAATAATATATGCGTAACACCAAGAAAATCGATGAAGCCACTTAGCCAGTCAGGTTTAGCAAAATGACAGTATCTGTAAACCATGGATATCTACCCTGCCATACCAACAGCCATAAAATTAAGAAAACCGCGCTGCCCCATGGAGAAATAATGATGTCCGAGGAAAAATTAAGATGGCAATGAGGCAACATCACTTAAAATTCTCACACCCAAATAGGCTTTCTAAATGCACCAATTAAAAGCGAACATTTGTAAATAGAGAAGGATTTTGAGAGGGGTGAGTATGGATAAAATGAATGGAAGAAAGCTATGAAGATGATTTTTACAAAGCAAAACACAGATTCTCACAGCACGAAAAAAACGTGTAGCATCTCTCTTCGGCAAGCTCCCAAATGACCACGCTCTTGCTTGTGCAGAAGCTCCCTCAAGTGCTGGTGGTTGGTAACTAGAATAATCAGCTTTTCGGCGCTTTAAAGCTCTATCTTGAAGTTCAACACCCTTCTTTTTCCTTTTGTTATCTTTCTCAGGCGGGATGACCTCGGCATAACTCTTGCTGTTCCTTGCTGCTCGAGGAGCCAAAGCTTCCTACATATAGAAAAAAAAAAAGTACGCACATCAGTTATCACACGAACAATTCTATCATATTGCTAGCTTCTCAATAGCAAATATGACTACAATAGAGAACAGTTATGGGAAAAGGGATACACACATCTGCCTGTGCAATAGCATCAGGTTTTATCCAGCGACTCCAAAAACTCCCATCATCTTCAGCAGAGCCAAAATTTGCAACCTGCAAATGAGATACGATATTAAAATATGAAACGTAAGACCTATATACAGTAACGTATTACAAAACAATTCCACTGAATATTATCACATAGTTCAAGTATAACCGTCAAAATATTATGTGCAAGATAGTATCTGCAACCAGTACAAAAATTAAATGACATTCTTGCCTTAAATGCACTCAGCAATTCATGTCCTGCTTCATCTTCAGTTCCTTTCTGCTCAATCTTCTCTGCTCTTTCAAGAATTTCATCAATATCCAAGCTTAGAAGACGCTTCTTGTTTTCTTCATCATTTCTATCTTCTTTAAACAGTTCCTCTGCCCCAAATCTCAAAATAGCAGATAACTCATTCTGAAACCATGAAGAAAAAAAATTAGATGGTACCTATAAATGGAACTACCACTCTTTGAAATCAAAGGATCTTGATCCCAAAACAAAAAACACTGGCTTCTTTTCATCATGCCACACACACATAGATACCCATTTCCTGATTCGTCAACTATCATAATCAAACTTTTGATCAATACCTTGTCAAATGCACTTCCCTTCTTTGCTTCTTTCTTCTCCAACCTTCCCTCGGCATTTAGTTTCTGAATAACCAAATGGTCAAGTACCTGAAACGACAAAAACTCGAACTATTTATCAGACTAAATCACAAATAAAATATACTAAATTATAAACCTTTCAACTTATCAAACATATAAACTGATACATTGATCTGTGTATGAACCAAGTAACGGATAGTCCATCAATTAATACCAAATATAGCATCCAAGCTTATCTCAATTGAAAACTACTATTTCAAAGCGGACAGAAGGCAATAATTACTAATGAACATACCATCTTCTTTTTTGCACGCTCCAAGATGTCTTCCTCAACGCTCTTACTTGTCACAAACCTGTAGATATTAACAACTTCCTGCTGTCCGATTCTATGAGCTCTGCTCATTGCCTACACAAGACCAATTTGACAAATGAATTCATCAAACTAAGTAAACCAGGGTACAGATATGTATGGAAGATCAAGACAATTAGCCCCAAACCTGCAAATCATTCTGCGGATTCCAGTCAGAGTCAAATATGATGACTGTATCTGCTGTTGCAAGGTTGATACCTAAACCACCAGCACGAGTAGAAAGAAGAAAACAGAAATCATCACTGCCGGGTGCATTAAAATGCTCCATAGCTTGGTGACGTGCCTCAGCCTTTGTACTACCATCAAGTCTCTGATACTTGAAACCCTTAATTGACAAGTAGTCAGCTAGAATATCCAACATCTTGACCATCTGTTACAAAGAATCATCCACTCAATTAGAGGGAATAAGCAACAAATACAAGAGCATCCACTCCAGACAGACTCATAGCTACAAAACAATGAAAGACAATTTTATTATTATAGTTGCTCATCTACAATCGATCAAGCCATGTGTTTTATACAACTTATACGCTCAAGCTAGGTTTTTTGACTCCAGCTTCTTTTCGATGGCTCCTCAAAATTATCAAAACTAGCTGTGTGTGCGTGATGGCACAAGTGGCCGAGAACAAAATTGGTTACATATCAGTTGATCACAATCGATCAAGCCTTGGAGCAACTTAAAGTTCATTAATAATAGGACACCTTTCCACAGTGGGCATACCATGCTAATACATGAAAGCTGTCAAAGTACCTGGGAAAATATCAGAACACGGTGATTTGTCTCATGCAGTCTGTCAAGAAGCTTATCCAAGATAACTAGTTTTCCGCTGCTAAGAATTACTCGCTCCAGTTTACTGCTACCAGTAATAGCAGAGTCCCCACCATAACCATGGTCAGCACTTTCAAATAGGAAAGGATGATTACAACATTTCTTCAACTCAACAACAATGTTTAAAAGGGAAACCTGCAGATTTGCAAGAAGAGTATATCAGTTTTTCAGTAGTGTGTTAATTGTGAACATAGTGTTGTTAATCATGAAGGTCATGGGGTCAATGAACAATACACCAACGAAGAGAGTAATTCCAAATATAGCGACATACGTTAAGTGGTCTAGACGTTGCAAAGCAACATTTTGGTACTTGATAGATCAATGTGATCATAGAATGCCTGCAACATTTTCGTTTTCCAAAACCAGTTTCATGAAAATTACAAATTTTAAAAGTATGGTACAAAACAGATTAACACCATGCCAGACTAAATCTACCATCATCATATTTAACTCTTTTCTCACCATCTCGATCACATTGACATTGCTATACTGTTGTGGGTCATCAACATCAGAAAAATGAAAACTAACCTGATTTCCACGTACACCTTTGTTCAAGTCATGGAAGTTACGTTCCAAAATCCACTTGTAATACCTGAGAGATGGACCAGCACCAATTCAGATAAGGGGGAACATACAAAAACCCTGCAAATACAATGAAATAAGTAAAAATTTACTGTTTCTGTAGAGGGGACATCTCAACCCGCAAAAGACGTTCAATCTTTGGGGGCAAGGACTTCTCCACATCCTTTATAACTCTACGCAGAATGTGGGGCCGCAACTCCATGTGAAGATTAGCAAGCTATAAAAGGTAAAAGACTATATCACATAAGACCTATTTTTCCATTCAATATAAAAAGTAAAATACATATTTCAATTTGAGAGAATTGTCAATTATGAGAAGTGAAGATATGATTGTGCGTTCCATTTACAAGCTGGAGGATGAATATGGAAGAAAAAGAAAAACAAGAGTTTGCACGGGCACAGAAAATTTTTAACTTCTCTTTTGGTGTGGGGAAAATATACAGGAACACACACAAATAGCTCTCAGTCAATATGAAGATAAGCAAAAGAGGGAACTACATAAGTAAATGCAAAAAGATGTATAACCCACATAGTACCTCAAGTTCATTAAACGAACTAAGGTTCTTATAATTCTGAACAAATTCATCCTTGCTGTTGAATTTATCTGAGTCAAGAAAGTGAAGCAAGGCCCTGACATCATTAAGGAACAAGTAAGTTCAAAAATCATTCAGAAATAATTAATATGTTACAAAATATTAATCAATTATGCAAAGTCCAAAGAGACACCTAAATAGAAGAGGTATTTCAATTTTGCTACATTAGCAATTGACAAAATAGTACACACTTAGAAAGCCTAAAACAAATTAATATAAACATCACTTCTATGTATTTTTAGAAAAGATCATGTAAGGTGGGGCTATCAATTTTATTTCTTATTCTTTTCAAATGTGGGACTTTTCACATCTATGTATTTTGTTAGAAAAGATCAGTTACGATTCTTTCATACTTTTTCTTTACCACACAATGCATCGTCAAAGCTTGGCTGCAGAACAGCCAAAGCAATTCAAAAGGTTCCATACAATAGAAAGAAGGGACTTATATCAACTCACTAACCAAGCCATTTTAGTCTTAACATCCAAATTCCTTGCTAGCATACACATTTAACACCACTGGTAAATATCAAAATCAAGAACAACCATGTTTGACAAACTGAGGGAACAGCTGTAAATAATAACAATGCAATAACACAAAATTTACCAAAGTTCTTCAACACTGTTTTGTAACGGAGTGCCAGTAATAAGAAGCTTGTTTTTCGTGCTGAATTCCTATGAAAGAAGTCATTCTCAAATAAGTTATGATAACATCAAAACAAAAACAGATAAAGATATATCCATACCTTGAGTGTTGTATATAATGATGCTTCACTGTTTTTTAATCTATGTGCTTCATCAACCATAAGATAATTCCACTTAATTGTTGATAGCACCGTCTTATCCTTTAGTAATACTTCATAGGTAGTCAATAGAGCATCAAACTTTGTACTGCCACCAACTTTCTTGTCAGAGAAAAACTCATATTGCTGACAGACCTATAACCACAAAGGAAAATTGAACACGTGAGAAAAGGCATGCATATAACATTAAAAAGGTAACAATAAGCAGAGTGGATACCAGAAAATGCTGCAACATATAAAGTTCTTCTCCAACAAGACTAGAATAAATAAATGACCAAACTTACTGTAAAAAATTGTCCAACTGTATGATCCTATATTACAAACCATAAGCCAACAAACATGAAGAAGCTACATGGCATCTCATTAACAAGTAGGAAACTACCCCTCATCAACAACAAAAGACATATACCAGACTACAGATGTGGTCCCTTCTTGCTTCTGTAACAAATGCATAAGTCCTAAGATTCAATACTCCATCCGTCCCAAAATAAATGTCCACCTTACTATATTTGTTTGTCCCCAAAAAAAATTGCCCACTTCAAATTAAATTTACCAACTTCCCATTATACACATAGGTACGTTTATTTATTCACAGAAATATATTCCTGAAAATTTGAACTTCACAAGGGTAGCATAGACATTTGAAAAAAGGTGTAATAATTGCAACATTCCTAAAACTGTCCACCCATTTAGTGGACACTTATTATGGGATGGAAAGAGTACATGACAAAAGTTGTTCTTAATACAATAAGATTTTTAGTTACCAAGTTAAGCACAATGCAAAAAACTCACATAGATCAGGACCAGACATCATTACAAGGTTGTACAGAACATAAATTAAGGTTTACTGTCGATGTTAACCTACCTCTCGGCTAGCACGAGTTCCAACATATACAATCACGTTCATCTCAGGAAGCCACTTTCTGAACTCCTTAGCCCAATTTGACAAAGTTGATAAAGGAACAACAACAAGAAAGGGCCCATGAATTTGTTGGGAGTTCTGTCAGGACAGAAAAATAGTTTGAATTAAATATACTTCGTGAAGCAAATAGACAAAAAAAATCTGTGAGAACAAATATATATACAAGTACCTGGAGAAAACCAAGCATTGAAACTGATTGAACAGTTTTGCCAAGACCCATTTCATCAGCTAATATGACATTAGTATCATTCCTCCAACTGCACTGTGAATATTGTTAATAAGTACTGCACATACCCAAATACAGCTCTTATAAAGATGTTTGTATGACATACCTATTAACAAGAAAATTCAAGCCCTCGAGTTGATAATCCCTCAATTTACCACCTTTTAACCAATCAGGCTGCTCATCAAGTTTTCTCAAACTTGCTACAAGAATGCAATAAGTCAAAAATATCAACACTTCTAATTAGATATGTAGGAGACAACCACCACAAAGGCGGGGGGAAAAAGAAAGCAGCAGCAGATAGAATAACATGTAGAACCATATATTTTCTATGTAGTTTTGGCTGTCATTGTAATATGATCTATATTCTATAATCTAAAATGAATTACAAATAGCAACAACGAATAAACTGAATACCTTTACTCTTTCTTCGTTGAAAATCAACCATTTTTCCATGCACAGCTGCAAGTGCAGCTTCTCGAGCCTGTATGCAAATTCAAATATCAAATACTGCGAACTACTAGACTATGGTTATTTACCATTGCTCAATGCTATAATAGAAAACAGAAAGCCAAGTGACACACATAACATATAATACAAAATACTTGACCAGGAAAGCAGCTTCTGATGACAGACACCTATACGACTACAAATGATTATTAAGTATACACTTCATAGTAAAGAACCCAAGGAGCCATAGTTCTAATGTTAAAGATAATAAAATTTTAATAAAATAGATACTTTGGGATATAAAAGTTTCATGCTCTAAAACAACGATTCATATTGCACCAAAATATATACAAATTAGAGTATTACCTTATATTCATCAATTGCTGTTTGTGCGAATGCAATATCATCGATCTTCTCCCTAAAAGATAAAAAATGTAAACATCAACATTAGCATTCAGGCAGAAATCTCATAAATATCAATTAGTAGTCTTATCATACAATTGGAAGAAAAACAACTTCAAGTTTCATAGAAGTTAATCGTTTATTACCATGTTGCTTCAGCGTAGGAAAGTCCTTGCCACTTAACCAAATACTCTGGCACTTCCAAACCTTTGCTGATTCTATCCGCAATTATTCTCTCAACCTAATTGGCCCAAATACAAATATCCTGAGTTACATATGATGTTGTAGAAGAAGTGCAAGAGATGACATGAACTGCATAAAATGTAAAACCTGACAGTTCTGCTTAATAAGATCCAGATCCATCTCCTTGCTCACATCAATGACCTCAATCTAACAAGTAGAGATACAAAATAAGAAAAGTAAGTCTTTCGACCACATGAGCTTGAAGGACATGAATGTCAAAGGGGATGTAAAGTAATTGAACGGGTGGTTATATTCACTCCTCCACATATTAAATAGGTACTTCCTTGTCCTTTAAACCCCCAACCAAGCACTCATTTAAAGCTTATTGGGCAGTTATATGATGATATGATGCTTTTATACCGAATGGAGCTTAAACATCATATAAGAGACCGATATGACAGCTTAGCAAAAAAAAAACAAAAAAAAAAAGGCATAAATAATCCAAGATTGATCAAGTTGAAAACAGTAAAGAACTAAATCATCACCCATTATTATCAGTCCCACTAAAATGTGGCCAGAAAGGCAAAATACAAACTTATATTCACATCAAAAGTAAAATAAAATAACATATACGCTTTAAATGATATCCTGACAAAATTCTGAATACTCACAAAAACAATCATGTCTATGAACTATACCACACCAATTTGACTCTTCCCTATCCCTCAAAGATTCAAAATGAAAACTGTGTTCTTAAGTCAGTGACATCACGGTAACTATGAATGATGCGTACTAAGAAAGATAGCCAGTAGTACAGAATCACCGGAAAAGAAGTCTTGTAGTTCAAAAGGGAAAGTTTTGTTACCAAAAGCCTGAATAAGGCTTTTGTACTTCACTTGAAAGATAATAGGTACACTGGATTTTATAGTGCGTGTGACATTAACCCCCCTTATTTGTCAAGAAAAAACTAGAATACAATAGAACTCATTACACTCCACAGACTTAGGCAATCACTACAAAACCTTTCACAATTTGCAAATGCCAATTCAAATTTCACGATGACGTGAGATTCCTTTCTCTAATCTATATGAAAGGCTGAACTTCAAGATTGATTACATGACTTCTGAAGCCAACTTCCATATTTACAGAGACACGCAACCATGTTTACCTTAAATACAACTTTCATTTTATAAGGTACAGTAGAAGCATGTGAAGGGAGGGACTAGGAACCTATAAGAGCTTCTGATATAAACATTAAGAAAGTATCTCTCTATTAAACATAAAGAACCATCATATTCAAACTAATTGAAGAGGAGAACTAAGAAAAAGAAAAAATAAAAAACAAGAATACATGGCTGGCATTACCTCCTCCCGGGATACAGTTCTCCTGTGCCTTATTTCCTCCATTACTTTTTTAGTATAATTTACAACCTTCTTAAAGCCACTCAGCTGCCAACGAATTAAAACAAGAACGAATAAGCGAATGACACATCAACATACAAAGACTGAAAGAATACCCATGATGACATAAAGATATAATTTGAAAACTTACATTTTGTAGTTCGGAAAACGATTTCCATTGACAATGCAGATGTGATTGGCCTTTCCATTTGATGAAAAATTCAATATCCTTCCAATCTGGCTCCAAGTCAAATAAATGGTTTAACAATAGAGGCTCCGTAGATTTGTTGGTTCGAAACGCTTCTTCTGCACTGCCCTTCGGCTGATGCCAGAGCACCTTCTCAATAGAGTCACCATCTTCCTCTTCCATGTCCTCCTTACCTCACAAAGGGTATAGATATTAATATAAGCAAAGAAAGACATAAATGAAGTAACACATCCGGTTAGTGGGAAAAAACAACTTAACATTGATAGCTGACTCATCAGACCTAGCAGAAAATAATCAAAAGGAAGAAGAAGAAAAAAAGGCAACTTATAGCTACAAGACTAGATTCCAACTTGACAATAATAGATAAACTAACGTCTCCACCGCATCCTCTGGCACTTAACAGATGAACAACGAATATCACATGTATTTCAAAACTCATGCACATATCCTTAAACCTAACTCCATGTGTGAATGCACATTTCAGCATATGCATCCAAAAGCAACTCAAAAATGAATCTTAATGTAAGGTCTGTATCTATGGACCAACTAAACTTAAAATTTCAACCAATTGTACTAGAATAATTGATTAAAAAAGAACACCTCATGCAACACACAGACTAACTTTCTTATAAACCTTAAGCATTGATACAATATAAACCAATGCTTTGAATATACACCAGCTGACTAGTCAAACAGCAATCTGGATAACGCTATACATGCATTAATGAATGATCCGCACCTTGTGGCTCTTTCTCTTGACATCTTCATCATGATCTTCACTTTCACTTTCAACATATGACACTTTCCTCACTGATCTAGTTGAAGTTCGAACTTCATTGATCCTCCCAGAACCTTTGGTAGGAATAGATCGACCACCAGTGTCTTTGAGGGTATGGCTACTTCTCCTTCTTGTACTTCTAAAGTCCTCTTCAATATCATCATCTGAATCATTGGCTGAAGAAAATTCTTCATCATACGATGTTCTACCTCTTTTCCTTCGACCGAAAGATGTAGATGGTTTAGGTTCTCTACTAGACTTTGAACCATTACGCCCACGCTTCTGCCTTTGTGAACCCCTTGGTTTCTTATAAAAATCATCATCTGAGATATTTAACTCATCTTCGTCAAAGTTATCATCATCTTCCAAATCCACACCTTCCCAGTCATCATCATGTTCCTAAAGGAGACAAAAAGTACGTGAGATGTCTAAACTGCGCCATAAATCAAGGACGGAAACAACAAAATATGATTGCAAGAATCAAACATAGAAACAACAGAAAATGATTTCCTGAAGAGCAGATTCTATAATAATGTAGATCCATATGCAAACTTGGAAAGCACAAATAGTTCCCCCAGTTCATATCAGTATTTCATTAGAGACAAAAAGCGGAGGAACCAAAATTAGCAAGCCCATAGTATGTCACATGAGTTCGTCAAACAATTAAGTGCCAAACTGCCAATCATCAAAGATCAATTATAACAGCTTTCTTAGAAATTGCAGTTGTCAATCGGAAGAGCAATAAATTGATGAGTTTTTCGAGCATGAAAGTTTACGCATGGAATCCGCTACATCTCAACAAGCTACAGATTCTAACTCCAACATTTCTAGTACCATAAGCACAAAACCAAATTAACAATACCAACATCAACAGAATAACACAACAATAATCTAGATACTCAAAATGAAGCTCAACATAGAAAGAAATAAGCAACTTTTGAAGTCTAAAAATTTAAATTACTAGAACAGCATCTAGAAGCTGAAACTCCTTCATTATAAAAGGTAACAATCATGGGTATTGAGTAGCCTACTTTCCCACAGCTAGAACAAAATCTTTATTGAGTTCTGGCAGAGAGTATTGACTTACTAAACACCTACACCACATATTTGTTACGGCAATTAGTTAGATCTACACATGGTTCAGATAATCTGCCAATTTCAAGAAAGTAAAGTATCCAAGCATAGTTAACTTCAGGGCACTCTACCCACCATTACCCAAGATGAACTTATATAAACCACAGAGTGCTCTCGAAAAGTGTAATACGAAGAAACCTCACATACCAGTTGACTTAATCCTAAGACATAATAGAGGTTTCACATCTTGATGTGTAAATATTTTGTGACATAGTCTCCTAATTAACATGAGCACAGCTCCTAGGGTATATTGTACACAAAACGAAGCCATCATAGAGAACTTTTGATTTTTCAAGCTTGAGCCAAGCAAAACTTACAGTTTATCTAGTAAGAGAAATTTGGGCTTCTAGAGGTTCATATTCCATTGAAAACAAATCCAAGCACATGTAGCAATAGATAATAAATATGTACATATTTTTCTTTATTCCTAGTGATTTTTATAGCTTACATGTATAAGAACATATGCATAACTTAGAATATGCCTATACAAGGCTAATGTCAAATAAATTAATCTATAATCTATAATAAATAAAATAAAGCAACATCAAAAATAATATGTCAAAGAGTGTCGTAAAAGTCGGCCGACTTGGCCGACTAGTCAGGTTTTGGGAATAGTACTAGTCGGGTTTTGGGAATAGTCTGACTCGACTACGTCAAAGTCGGTCAACGGGTCAAAATCGGTCAAAGTCGGATTTATGTTTCTAAGCAATTATGTTAAAGTATATGTTTGTTTATATTTATGTTTATGGTTCTCTTCTATATTTAGACATAATTTTTAAATTTATTACTTATATGTAAAAAAAGTCAAAGAAAAAGTCAAATCCGACTAGTCCCCAACTTGGCCGATTAGTCCCAACAAGGTCCTAACCGACTAGTCCCCGACTAGCGACTTTTACAACCTTGATGTCAAAGTAAATCAATATTCGATATTAAATTATAAACAAATGACCTAAATCATATAGTCAAGCTAGGTAACACAATTTAGTCAAACGTCAACTTTGAGCAAAGGTTTAGGCGATAACAAGTGAGTTAAAATTATAATTTCATCAAAAACTTCATACTCAACCAACATACTACTCAAAACAAGACCAAGCCCGTTTCAGGTAAATTATAGCCCTACTATCCTAAGGGTACCTGATCCTAGCTTCAATCAACAATTACCCTAATGTTTAGAATTCAACACAAAACAATTCTAACCACTCACCTATTGGAACTTCTTTTTGCTCATTTTTTTTGTATTCTTATTTAGTGCAAGGCCTCCCTTTACTCAACTAAGTGTTACAAATCTAAAATATTTGGTCATCACCCGGGCCGATTCATAGTAATCAAGGAAGTGTTGAATGTAACTGTGGATAAATTGACCTAATTCTACACAAGCCCTAGGACCTGAGACAAGATGTATATGCACCAATACTCCAAGAATAATGGCCTGAAGTAGCACTCACTACAGCCATTTGACACCAATGCAACACATACTTCATGACAGACGTCACAAACGAAGATATGAAAAATATCCACACAAGTATTCGGTCTCACAAGTTCAAGATACTTAATTTTTCCTTATTACCTTTTTAATTCCATACATTGTAAAAATGGTTATGAGAACACGATTGTTGCAGCTGGGAAGGTTTTTTGTAAAATTCAAAGAACAAAATTACTACATGGCTTAATATTTCTCAAAGTAGTAATAAAGTCAATTCCTAAATCGGCAAATAAGATCATGAGTAGAAGAAGTAGCAATCAAAAACTACCGTACGAGTAAACAATAATAATGATACATATGCAATGTACAGGCTATATAAAGTAAAGGCAATAACCTTCTTCCCTCTTCCAACACTTGTAGTGACCAAGTCAGGATCAAAATCTGCATCAGCAGGATCATCTTCTGCAGCACATGAAGGACACATAAGTCAAACACTTTATAAAAGTCCACATAGTGATGCCATCAGATACAATCCCAAATCTATCAACACAATTTCAAAAATATTAATGACATAAACAAAATCAACTTACCATCTTCTTCCTCCTCCTCATCTTCAAAATCAGCATCATCCACATATGCAACCCCAGATGAAGCTTTCGGTTTCTTTCTAGACACAAAGTTGCTAGTAGCAGCAACTTGCTGCTGTGCTATTGAATTATAACCAGCTACATTATTTAATAACTTGCGGTGCATTGAATCACTTTGGTCATCACCATCCAGCTCGTAATAATCATCAGACAACATCTCATCAACATTTTGACCTTTATTTGCCTTATCCACATCTGACAAATCATTATCCGATCCCTCTTCGACATTAAACGCAGAACTGCTTTTTGATTCCTGCCCAGACTCTGACCCATTTCTATTCTGCATCGGTTGACAATCCTTCCAAAAAGTCGACCCCCATCTCCCCACTGGTTTCCTTGTATTAGTATTAGAAGTCGTTGCATTCACTAAGCTCTCATCATCCTCCAGTGCTGTCTCATTCAGTGACCTACTCGTATCATAAGTTTCACCATCACCGTGAAACTGCCCATCATCCATCTTCGTAGCAAGCCCTTTATCCATACTTGAAGTCATTTCCAAATCATCGTTTCCTACAATACTGTCCACTCTTTCTACACTTCCACCTTGACTCTTGTCATTAAAAACACTGTCTGAAACTGTTCCATTAGTATAGTTTCTAAAAAAGGCCATTCTGACATTAACCAGAAACCAAAGCCACTCTCAATTTGCTTATTCACTACGAACTCCCCACCTTTCAATCCTTAAACCTATCCACACAATCAAACACAAAAGCATTAGCAAAAGAATATCGAGTCACATAAAAACCTATATGTATTGTTGGTGAATTGTGAATACAAAAAACTGATTTCCATGGTTTAGATGCATAAACAATGGATCGGTCACTCTACCAGACAAATAATACCTAAAACAAATGCAATTTCCTATATCCACAACGAAAACCCTAATTAGGTCACGATTAGCAGTTGAAAAACACAATCAACCGATGATTTGAGTAAGCGACTCTTAAATAGTAATCGAATTGAATTTTAAATGACTCACATTTGTTACGAATAACGCTCGATAGATACACACAGATACAGATTACGGTTTATATCTGTATGTGTATACGAATTTTGAATAAAAGTAATAATAAAAAATCGGCGCACGTTAACAATCAATACTCACGTCGGAAAAACGGCGCACGTTAGCAAACACGCGCCGGTGGAAGGCAGCAGCAACGATGACGATTAATAAAAATGATTTAAGAGTAAATAAAATAAAAATATGTGTGATTATATGTATATATCTACGTATATCTGTGTGTATGTATCGGTGGATGATAAACGGGAGAGCGGTGAAAAAACGGATCATACGACGGCGGCGATTGGATTTACCGGTGGATTATGTTCGGCGAGAGAGAATTTGGGGAAAATATTTTGAGAAGGGTTAATTTCAATATAAATGAAATTTTGATTTAAAATGATTTATTATTATTATTTAATTATTTAATAATAAATAGAATAATAACGTTTTTAATTGGGTGGTGTTTGGACCTACAGGATGTGAACATGTGGGAGTTTTTAGTTTAAAGGTGATTAAGCAACGGTCGAGATTACTTGGTTGTTTGTTGACTTGCACGATAGTCATTTGAGATTTGGGTTTTTTTTTCCATTTCATCAAATTAAATTCAATACTTATTCTTATTATAATGGGTTGTGATTTTTACACATGAAATTTTGATGCGTACAGTTTTACCTTCGTATTATTTTATCTTATTTCTTTTTTTTATTAGTATTCACAATTTTATCTTTTTTTTTATTTGTCTTTACCATTACCGGTAATTTATTGTATCTCAGTGTGATGTGTGATGGTGTATGGCCAAAATTTTAGTTCAAGTGACTAGTTCCCATCTCGATTTGTAGATTATTCGGGTTTGTTTCGACTTTCGTATAATAGCATATCGGATATGAAGGTATGTCACTATTGTGCATAGTGAAGGACTGAACGAACCAAGAGCAAGCAAATCGATTTGGGTTAGAATTGATTTGTTTTGATTCTTGTTTAACTCAAAAACATGGTTGTAAGTTAAGAAGTAAAAAATAAAAAATAACTTGTAGTTTGAACATGTAATGTCACTAATAATCCACTAAAACACTAAATTGTAGAACTTTAAAACTTTAAATACTTTTGTAACTTCTAAAAAGTTGACGTCTATGTTTTTTTCTTTTAAACCTCATGATGAAATCAAACTTCTCAAATGATTTGTAAATGCTTAAGGTCTTGGAATCTAATTACCACTTTGAATCAACTTAGTGTTGTAATATTAGACATTTTTTTTAAAAAAAAAAGTGTGTCAGTTAGACCATTAATTTTTGTACCTGCTATGATTTTTAAGCACTATAGTCAATAAGAAATAAATAATTGGCGTGGTTTTTTGTATGCAAAGGTCATGAATCAATTTAGCAATCCGAAAATAATCAAATGCAAAGGTCATGAATCAATTTAGCAATCCAAAAATAATCAATCACTGGTGGAATAAAGATTGTCGAAATGGAAATCATAATAGAAAATATGAACATAAAAAACTGAATACAATGGTGTTTTTTGTTGTCTGGGTTTTGAGAATAGGCTAAAATGCTTTGAGGGTGATAGTGTAAAATAACATGAGGGTGTAAGAGTAGTCCCGGTGGTCTCGTCCCTTATGTGTCGGTTTGGACAGTTGAAACCGACGCCATTGATACGGTCTCGTCGATTGTTGCGTCGGGCAGGGTTCGGTCAGTTTACCGATGATCCTTCGCCCGTTTATTTTTTTCATCTTTTCTCGTTTGTTTTCTTGTCCAACGGCTACCACATTCAAGTTTAGCTATTTAGTGTGTTTTATTATTATTGTAATGTTTTGTTTAGGAAATGTAATTGTTTTTTAAATTATTGTAATGTTTTTATTTTAATTATTGTGTTTTGAATATGTTAATTAAATAGTGGAAAAAAATACTGACCAGTGACCACTGGCACGGGTCGGTCAGTCAATTTTTAGTCAAAAAGTGGGAGGGGATAAAAAGAAAATTGTAAAAAGGTGGAAGGGGTGTATATGAAAATTTTATGTTATGTTTTTTTCCTTAACTTCTAACCTAATAGTTGTAGTTAATTACAAAAATGCCACAATTATTAACCATTGATTAAGAAATAGATGGCTAGGATTAGTTGATCACTCTTCTCTCCTTAACTTCCCATCTCTTATTATTATTATTGTTCTCTTTCTTTACATTATTTATCATAATGATATTTATATAGATTTTCGGTATTACATTTTCACCTATCTAGAAGCTACATGTATTGTCACACTGATAGTTTACAAGTTATAGAATGTTAAAATGCGTACATTTAGCAATAATTATAAGTTTACTATACACAATGCAAGTCATTTCAGTCGGCTATATACAAATAATCACATATATTTATCACATTTTGATGCAATCAAACCAGACTTTTATTATCTGTTAGTCTCAAAGATTATTTAATGTGACACCATTAGTTATCATACGGACAAACACTAATGAAAATAAAGGATTTTTGCCATTTAGACATAAACGAATATAATTTTAGTTTTTTTAGATTTGTTTAGTCTAATAAGGGTAATTTAAAAAACACCATTTTTGTAACACTATATAGAAATTTATCATTTAAAATTTTGTATTGCCTAAATTTCTCATTACTTCGAAAAAGCAAAAATAAAACGCAAAATGAAAAAACAAAATAAAATTTGCGGCCTCAAATTTCATCCTGGTTTTGCGGCTCGATCATGGCTCGGCCATGACCGAGAAATTTCTAGTCGTGACCGACAAAAACCCGGTCTTTCCTAAGTAGGACCCAACCATGACCGAGAAAGACTCGGTCATGACCTGCAATTCCTGGTCATGACCGAGAAATTGCTAGGCGTGACCGATATCGTTCTTGGTTACGACCTATATGACATACTTTGACTATTTCGACTTGTGTTTGATCAACTTTGTTGACTTTTGTGTACTATTTTGACTTGTTGTCGTTTTGCGATTTACGTTTTTTTTACTTTTCTTTTTACATTTTTAATTTTATTTTCCGTTTTTACGTTTTATTAACGTTTGTTAACTTTATTTTGTTCTTTAGTTTTCTTTTCGTTTCTTTACGTTTTTACGCTTGTTACGTTTTTATTCGTTTTTTCTTTTTCTTTCCGTTTTTTAACTTTTTTTTAACATTGGTTCAATAAATAATGAGTCGTTTTGTTTTTTACGTTTTTTCATTTTCTTTTCGTTTTTCCGTTTTCTTTTCATCTATTTACGTTTTTAACGTTTTGTTACGTTTTTTTATAGTTTTTATTTGTTTTTTCATTTCCTTTTGTTTTTTACGTTTTTTCATTTTCTTTTCGTTTCTTTACGTTTTTAATGTTTTTTTTTACGGTATTTTGATGTTTGATGCTGCATATTTTATGTATTGCTTGTCATTTTGATGTTTGTAGCTGCATGTTATATATACTACATGTTATTTTGCTATTTAGTGTTGCATTTTATATATATTGCATGTCATTTTGATGTTTGTTGCTGCATGTTATATATAATGCATGTTATTTTGATGTTTGTTGCTGCATTTTATATATATTGCATACATTTTGTTTTACTCATTTATAAACTGAATATTGAATTTTTTTAAAAAAGGTTAAAAAATGAGAAAAAAACGGAAAGAAAATGAAAAAATAAAAAAACGTTAATAAAACGTAAAAAATGAAAAAAAATAACTAAAAAACGCATTAAAACGTTAAAAAACATAAAACGCAAAACGTAAACAAGTCAAAATAGTACACCAAAAGTCAACAAAGTTGATCAAACACGAGTCGAAACAGTCAAAGTATGTCGAATGGGTTGTAACCGAGAACGATCTCAGTCACGACTAGCAATTTCTCGATTATGGCCGGGAATTGCAGGTCATGACCTGGTCGCTCTCGGTCATGGCCGGGTCGTGCTTGGTAATGGCCGGGAATTCCAGGTCATGACCGGGTTTTTCTCTGTCTCGACTTGAAATTTTTCGGTCATGGTTGAGCCATGATCAACTCCCAAACCAGGACGAAATTTGAGGCCGCAAATTTCGTTTTGCGTTTTTGAAGTAATGGGGCATTTTTTGTGTTAAAGAAAAGGGTAATTTTTTTAACTACCCCGTTAGCTAACTATAAAGCATGTTCGAAGCTAATGGCCACACCCACAATCTATCTTTTGGTTTGAAACAGCGAGCAAAAAGAGAGATGAAGTCATTCACAGCAACACATCGGGCAAAATCGCTGGATGTGCAAGTAATCCCTCTGTGCAATAGTGATTACTACAGTTGCAAGGTGCGTATAGCAAATCAAGACTATTGTTGTTGCATGTTTTTCTGTGTTATAAGCGTTTTTACAGGAGAATCCCCTTGTGCTCTATAGAAATAAAGGTTTTCTTGTGTTTACAGCCTTTAATGTACATAATATATGAGTATGATTCCACGTTATGCTTGCTTGTATACCACAATGGATTGAGAAACAAAAAATGTATTTAGCCTACTTTAATATTGGTTCTATTCACCCACCTAAAGAGTTGTACTGAATGTGCTCCAAACCTCATTATTGATGTTTAAAGCCGGATCAATTACTCTTACGACAAATAATAGTTGTCACAAAGCTCTTTTTGCAAGTGTATGGTTGGAAGTATAATCTTGTAGCAACTATTTGTTTGTTCAAATTCTTTATTGTCACGCTATGACAAACCATATAAAAAAACTTGATTATTCGCATTCCCAGCATGACATAAGTAACTAAAAGGTATTGGCAATACAATTTTTGCTAGGCTGGATTTGAATTAACTTCCAGACCAATATCGATAGCCTTCCCTCATTACCTCGTTCGCAAATTCCATCTGGCTTTTTACAGATCGTACACAATTTGGAGCAAACATACCCACCAAGCGTATAATGTTGCTGAAATCTAGCACACACATACGTACCATGCTCCGCAACACACCATTCTATGATCAAGCGACACCAGATAAGAGAAAAAAATGCAGAACTTTCTCACGCGTAACAGAGCTCAAAGGAAATTAACCACCCAATTTCAACTTCTTCTCAAGAGATTTTACTAGTAACGAAGACCAGAATAAAAACGGTTGAAACACTATCTGTATTTGGCAGGTTGACGTATAACTGTGAGTGCCTTAAAGATTCACATAGAACATCCAAATTTGGTTTTCTGATCGTAGTTGTCATCACCTACAAACAAACACCCACTAAGACTTATCTGTTTGCTTTGTTTGACCACCCTTTGAAAGAACACTATCTTTTCCTAGATGCATTCTTAACGCACTAGCAAACATCCGTTTCGCAGCTCCAATATGTTCCTCTTTACGATTATGCTTCGGAACATTTACATTGGTTGATGCTTCAACGCTCATGTTTGAAGGTGTCTTCCCAGAGGAATGTATCATCTTAATACCATTGTTTCCACTTATACCTTGTTGACCATTTGACTTTGGATGAGTTTCCAAGCTTGAACCAATATTTTGACCTTTTGCTTGACTTTTCACCTCATTATCAGGTTGGGACGTTATAGTGTCTTTGACAGGCGTCTCTCGATTAGATTGTTTATATTTTCTGGCCAAGTGCATGAGCAATCATCCGACGGGCAATTACTGGATTATTTCGAGGCCTCTCTTCTGTAAGCAATTCCATGCCATCATCTTCTGTTGATTATATTCTTTTCCGAGCTGCTAGAGCAGATAATGTTTCTACCCTCGTCCCTGAGTAATGACAATAATCAAGTCACAACATTGAGACATGTGATGAAACATAAGGACATAAGGTGAGGTACCCCAATCATGGATTTCCTGATTCAATAACCAGCAACTGACGCTAAGCCTCCATGTTAACACATGGAAATAGAGAAGGGGGGGGGGGGGGGGGGGGGGGGGGGGGGAGATTCCAGAACATTCACGTGATAATGAGTCAATTTGGTTTGTAACCTATTGCAAATGGGTCAAACTAGAAAATTTAGCTAAGGTTAATATGGGCTGAATGAATCTTAGTACTCACCCATACCAAAAATGTAACTGAAAAGTGTTGGCTGGTCAACCCAACCCAGCAAACAGGTTTTGACCCATAACCTAACCCTAGAGGGACCCATTTCAACCCTGTTACAGTATGAATGGGAGAATTCTGTTACATTTCATAGCTAACAGATCAAATGGGCGTAACACAAATTAGCTAATACCTACAAAATGGGCCGAACAAGTCAAACAGGTCAAGGTCATCCATAGTGTATTTGTGATGCTTTAGAAACTCCTTGATCATTTAGTAGAAAAATATGTTATTACTGAAATAACAGATTCTATGTAATCATATTTGACACACTACCTGTTTATGAAATATTCAAACAGAAAATACTATGGCCAACCCAACCGGTTTTGAGTTGCACCAAAAGTGTTTTGACCAATTACCAAGCAACCCAACCTACACCTGCCTACTTAGCCACCTCACCCAAACCCTGAGGCAGACCACAGACATGTTTTACCACCTCCGATGAAGCAAAGTTCTAGTCCCAAAACATACTTGACATGGACAAAAACAACACCAGCAGAGCCATTCTCTCCTCGTGATAAGATCTGGGATGTCATTGGAGATTGATAGTCGTCATGCTCCCATAACATATCCGCAACAAGAGTGGAAGGTCTGAGATTCATGAGAGAATAAACTGGAGTCTTGATCAGAATCTTAAAAGGTAAAAACCAACATGTACTCATGATGACTAGTTATCAAACTAATTTGTTGACAGAATGATAGAAGATGAGATTAAATAATTTAGCACATCCATGGAGAACGGCAAGGAAATATATTATTAGACATACATTGACGTGTCCTCACAGCGTTTTAGAACAAGATGCCTTTCATCTCCTTCACCTTTAGATTGATGAGAAAATCTTGCATACAAAAAGGAAGTTTGTTACTTTAAGACAAGTACAACACAAAAAGTGAGCAGTAGTCGAGCCAATAAAACATATGAAAGTGCCAAAAGGATGATACCCAAATATATCGCGGTGTAAGAGAAGGCGGTTATAGGGATTCATTGGCTCCAGCTCCAGTATCTCGTCTAAGCTGCAATACAGCATAATTTAGAGACTGTTTGTCTCTTCGTATACCAGAAAACACAGACAATTTGAAAAAAAAAAACAATTAAATTACAAAATTACTGCAGGAAGCAGTAAATACAAACCACCATTGAAAATAACAAGATAATAAAGATAATAAAATCCACTCGTTATTGAGGAATTTGTATCAGTGCAAGTTTATAGCAAATCAGTAACCCCAGTGAGAAAAATACCCTCAAACTTCCAAACTGCCTGAGCATTTACCAAGTAAAATTTTAAACAAATACTAAATCCTCCTAAAAATCTTCCAAATCGATGCTTGGGAAAACTTCATACGCCTATAAAACTCAACATCATCTACTCTATTGACAAATGCCAATTAGAAGAACATCTACTACTAATCTTAGAAGGCTTAACTAATCAAAGTTGTAATAAGATATTATAAGATATTACAATAATATATAATTCTTTTAAAGAGTAACATTAAAACTTCTGACACAAGACGTGATTTCCTACCATTCAAGTGTACAAAAAAAACATTCATACAGACACGTGTAGAGGCGTATTTATCCCTAAAAAAACTCTCCTATCGACATTCTTCCTCTTATGCCCTTATCAGTATCCAATAGGTTACTCCAGAAGCAAGCTAAGCTGGTAAAAGGTAATCTGTGTTATATTGTGGTGGCATAATGTTTAGAGAGAATATAAAGTCAACTGCTTTTATAGTATTATCTGCCTAGAGTCACATCTTGGTATATGGATAGTTGGATACTATGCTAAATAGGATTTAAAGACGAATCTGTACAGCTTGCCATTTTTCTGATCAATACATGTTGAAGGGAAGCAGAAATACCTTGTTTCATCCTGAAGGAAATCAACTAGCATATCCTCCATTGAAAGAACAAGGTGCTTGCAAGATAGATTATCCTTTACAAGAAAAGCTAATTCTTCTCCTGTATTTTATTTATGCAGTTCAAACAGTCATAATTATCAGAATTATTACAAATATTAATCTTCTTCAGAAGATCTTATATATGATCTGAGGGTCTAATTAGATAACATATTACAGTAACATGTTCGTTTAACAGACATTAAAATGAACAACAAAAATAACAGTGTAATATAACAAAAGACAAAACAGGGCAACAGACAGAAGGCTAAAAAATAAGAACAGTAGAATATTGCCAAAGTTTTTGAGCTTTAGAAATTTATTATGATGTGTTTCTTTACCTATACTACCAAAACACAATCTGCTTGTGGGTACAATGCTAGTAATCTTACACTAGCTTCAAAATTATAATACAGAGAAATATAGTGTATAAAAATATCAGATGAATCACTAATTCACTATAATACTGTTTCAGATGTTATATTATATACATAAGAATAAGACTGTGGGAGAAAGAAACAACAGATGCAAACCAAGTACACCTACAATCAACTATATTGACACTAGGATAACATATAACAAAATGCAACTTAGATAACCCTAGGAATCAGACGACTGCAAACACCAAGCTCTTACTACCAATAAAAGGGATGAAGCTTTTTGGGATATTAAAAGGATTTTTGTTGGAATCTGTGATGCTTCAAGGGTTACAAAATCCCATTTTAAAGAATGAAGATTAAAAAACATAAAAGTGGAATTTCCAAAATGATAAATTTGATAAAAGTTGGTAAATTTTTTTGTGTCTTTTACCCTTTTGCATCAGTATAGTAGATCAAAAGGAAATTATTTATAGTTCATTATGCAATAAAAATAACAAAAAGTTAAGTCAAAAACCTCATATTCATAAGAACGGAATTACGCATATAAGATGTAAAGCATAAAACATTATTATATGTAGACATATACATACACAAACGAACAAGGCACTAAGTTGTAAAGAAAAACGTAAACCATAACACCAAATTACAATTTCAGTAATAGTAGTATTCACTAATATTAAAGGGAGAAGGTTACCCTTAAGTAGTTAACAGCCTATGTTGAATAGCAATGCAAAACCGAACAAGGCACTAAGTTGATATCCAGTAATGGTATCAATCAAAGTCTAACCCGCGACTTTTAGGTGTTTATATCCCAATGGTTATAGTAGCCTTCCTTTCGCAATCAACGATCTTCATAGACGAACCAGTCTTCACATTATCCTAGAATACACAAGTTCATCCCGATAAAGATAGATAAATAAGAAAACTTGTCATGCATACCCTTTTGAAAACCCAAGCTTCAAATACAGGGAGCTTTAATCCTTAAACTGATTTCATAAAGTTTCAAAGAATTGATGGCTGAGAATCCCATATAAGTAGCTGAGATGGAATCCCTAATCTTGAAAATTTAATAACAAAATAACATCAGTCATCAAAAAAATTTAACTAGAATGTTGAATGGCTAATTGTACAATTATTATGAGTATGTATAAAAGTAAACACACACATACCTTTTCTGGTTCGATCTTGTTAATAGCATCAACTTCAATTAATCGGTTTCTTGAGCAAGAAATGACTTCTTCTTGTGATGGTTGTTTTGCTTAACTCTTAATCAATTGAATTGAATCTTTTCATAAGAGGAAAACAGACAAATATTGCCCAAGAAACTGGATTTTGTAAGAAGTCAACAAAAATCAAGAATAACTATTGTAGAGAAAAACGCAAATCATCACACCAAATTACAATCTGAATCATAGTAGTATTCAAAAATCTGTAAATCATCAGAATTGTGAAACCCTAACAAAAAATTGATCAAGTAAAACCAGCAGTTGAAGATCAAAAGGCCGATGTGAAAATTCGTGTTATCAGACAGAATCAACCGATTATAATTAACACGATGATGTATTGATGACAGACATTTGAAGTGAAATTATAATAACCTAACATCAGACTGATATTTATACGTATGGATGCCACACAATGCACCGACTTGTATTCGCGTAACATTTACGTACGTCAATCCACCGACATCATAGTTAATTTATTTTACAGTAATTTTTTTATGTCTTTTTTATTTTAACCTTTACTTTCTTTCTCTGAACAATAAAATTGAAATAAACTAGTGTTCAGATATATATATATATATATAGTATCTTTTATACCGTGTATACAAAGGAATCATTTTAAAAAATACGAAATAATATTATTTGAACATTTTTGAAAATATTTGCAAGTGTAATTCGTAAAATATGGTTAATAATCTTAAATTCGAAGTACTTCATATAACAAACAATATAAAACTATTAAAAACCTCAAAGAAACCGTTACGCAACCAAAAATATAAAGAAAAAAGAAAAGACAAATAGTAAAAGAAGGTGTGTTGCATATAGTTTAGGGTGATTTTAAACATAAACTTTTTGTAAGATAAATAGTAATCACCTATGAGAGTATTAACATAAATATAACAATTAATTTATAATCATATATCTTTTTGTATATCTTAAGGGTTAATAATTTTTTCAAAAAATAATAGAGTACTTAAATACCTGTTATACACACCGATATTGAATAAATAAACGTTTTTTATTTATTTGAATGTTAATTAAGTTTTATCTTCTTTCATTTGAATCTTATTATTAGATAATTCTTAAACTAATGTTTTTGAAATGAAACTACTTAAAAAAGAAATATTAATTACATAAAGTTATGATAATAGAGATCACAATGAAAATCATTTATCCATCTTACTGCACAAAATATGTCTTGTTCCATCCTAAATTAAAACTTACTCCATACATTTAATAAATCATATTATATTATATTATTTCATCATAAGTCATAGACATGCTCATGAAACGTTGCAACATTATTAATTAACTTGAAACCCAAAGCTACATAGCTAAATAAATTTTACATAAATTGGACGATGATTTTTTATCCGATTCTTTTTGTTCTCAAATATACGTTTTTAATGAATATAAAAGATATTAATTCATTAATTAATTAATCGTAAATAATTTGGATAATGTTAGTAGTATTATATACTAATTATCTTATTTATTATATTTATCCTTAAAATAGTTATTTTTTTATTTTTTAAAATCATAATTTATGATGTCATCAAATTTATAATTTTACTCAATTTAAAAAAAAATATATTTTAATTAAATTATGACTTTTGATTGGTTAATTAGATTTCAAATTAAAATTATGATGTCACAAGTATCATTCTTATATACTATTTAAGATTATAGATTAATTTTTTATTTATTTATTTCCTTGATTATTAACACAAAAATAAAATGATTTTTTAAAATATATTTATTGATAATGTGCTAAATCATATAGGTACTTTCAAAATATTTGTATAACTTTATATTATCATAATATTGATTAAAAAAATTTAATTTACATAGTGCCTTTTCACATGATATATATATATATATTTTAATAATGATTATCACCATATTATATTTTTATTTAAAAATGTGACCCTTAATTTTGTATCATCATCTATTGTAATGTACTAGCTTTTAAACCCGTGTATACACACGGGGCATTTAAGCCAGTAAGATAAAATGACATAATAAATTATACTTTTTGACAAAAAAAACTTTATAATTATCATGGATTAACTTAATTTTATTAATCAATTGGTGTGTTATTCTTTTATTACGATAAGAGTCACAAATCAAACCACTATCTTTGTCCCTATAGTTGTCTCAATTCTCAAATCAACTATATCGAGTAAGAGAATTGATAGTCTTCTTAGTACATTTGATTAATTAAAAATTAGGCATGTTAAACGTAATTAAAAATGGTATTGACGTTTTTAATTTTGAAATTTAATTTGTAGCACCATCTCTCATTCTTACTTCGTATACTTTTTAAATTTCAAAGACCCACTTATTATCTACTTAGTTGATGGGAAATCAAAACTATAATAAAAATAAAAATAAAGGAATGTACATAGTTTATAAAACTGTGTAAAATACATTAATAAGATTTGTTAATAGTTGGTTTGATTAATAAAAAATCAATATGATCGGTTATAAGAGTTTTATTATACAAATATTCGTCTTAGTAGTAATGTATACCATTACTTAAATCATATACTACAAAAATATATAATTTTATATTCTGATACTTAACGAATAGAATAAATAAATCATATAGTATGTATGGTAATGAATAACAATTGAATTTGTAATTTAAGTCGAATGATTTTATATGTTTAACATAATTATTAAAGCAAAAGTAAAACTGGAAATATCAATGTGCATTGATATAGATTTAAAATGAATGTAATAAGTATTTTAGTCTAATAGTATAAAAAGAAATATAAGTATGAAATAAAGTAATATAGAACCATTAATTGTGTACTAAATGTTGTTTAACGAAAAGAGAGAAAAAAGAAGAAAAAAATAAAATAATAAACTGGTCTTATTAAATTACTACCAAAAAGCGTTTTGGTTAAAGCCAAATCACCCCATTTGGAGCCATACAAGCTTTGTAAAAAAATGGCCTAGATGGCCGATTAAATGGGGATTAATCGGGACATGGGGCGGTGGCTCCGCGACTCGGGCCGAGGCAGCAAAGAAAGAGGCAAACTTGGTCAGCAATTAAAAACGGAATTAATCGGTTAAACTCGGGAGGGTTGGGCCCTTCCCCATAAGGCCCCACCGTCGGGAGTTTTTCCCTTGCATCTTGGTCACTTTTACTTTTTTTGGGATTAATTAGTCAAAGTCAACATATGTTAATGCACAGTATCAACTTGGAATAAAGAAAATATCCTAACCTTGATAAGAATTGATGACGTACCATGGGATAATTAATAATCGAAAGGTATTTGGAAAAAGGAGAATTGGGCCGAAGGGTTTGGGCTGAAGAGTCACGAGTCAAAGGATGTCAGGCCGAAGGGTTTGGGCTGAAGAGTCAGGAGTCGAAGGATGCCAGGCCGAAGGGTTTGGGCTGAAGAGTCATGAGTCGAAGGATGCCAGGCCGAAGGGTTTGGGCTGAAGAGTCATGAGTCGAAAGATGTTAGGCCGAAGGGTTATAGGCCGAAGGCTATAGTCAAGAATCTCCAAAACCAAAATGATACCATCACTTACACAAACATCAAATCAAGACCAAAGTGACGGTGGAACGCGATTAATCTAACGGTCCGCTCGTAGCACTCAAATTGGGTAAAAGGTGGAACCCGAAGAAGATATAAATATCGTTCAACTACCTCCAGGTAAAAGATTCAATATTCATTAATTACAACACCTACTTCACTTTGCTCTCAAACCGAACGGTTTTACTTATTCTCACGCCGGAGGTTGGTCAAAGGAGGGAAACCCTCCTTTCCCTTTGATGAGGCTTACGGTGTCTTCGTTTTGTAGGTCGGGCTCGTTCGAAGGTTTGTACTATACCCATCCGGAAACCGAAGGGTCTAACCCTTCGGCCACCTTTATTCACCTAAAGCACTGCACCAAGGTTTGTTGGAGCAACAAGAATAATATTGAAATTTTTAGTTGTTTAATCCTTGCCAGTGTGGTGTACGGATTCTTCACCTTCATTTACTTCTGAAGTATTCAAGAACCTGAAGTATGACCCTTGAAATAATGACCCTTGAAATAATGGCACGAGTACATAAACCTGAAGTATTCAAGAACCAGATCATCTATAGAGAAAACATGGCATTCCAATTTAAATAGCAGTGCCCAACCGGCCAACCCAACAAGGCACTAAACTGATATCCAGTAATAGTATCAGTCAAAGCCTAATCCACGACTTTAAAGTGTTATTAACCCAATGGTTATGTTTGTCGAAGTCATCTGCTTGGAAAAGGTTAGAAAACGAGTAACATACCAGTGAGTAATATCTTATATCAAACCAGTTTTTTCACATTTTACCTTGTTCCATCTGGGAGAAAGAAATTCATTTACCGCAAGACCAATTTCACCATGTGACAGTGAGGAGAACTAAAGATCCCCTATTTGACCAAGCTAGCATTAAAGCTGCAAAATTCAAGAATTACCAAATCTTCTTGAAGTGAAAAGAATCATAACAGAAACACTAACTCCTCGACTTCTTGTGACCAATTTCTTCAAGCAGCTGCAACAATCATATCCAAAACAGTGGAGGCCCGTTAAGGAAACTTAAATGTACTAACAGAATCTAACATTCTGAAAGAATTGATGAGCATGGAATCCTACTAATCTTGAAATTTTGATAAAAATTAATCAAACATCACTAGCGATTTCTCAGTCATGGCCAACAATTGTAGGTCATGAACGGGTCGTTCTCGGTCATGACCGGGTCGTTCTCGGTCATGGCTGGGTCGTGCTCGGTAATGGCCGGAAATTCCAAGTCTAGCACCTCTTATGGCGTTCGTTTTCGGGCGTCGCTTGCTAGATGTGGTCTGCATATTTTTATGTGATACTGATTTAGTGTTCTAGGATACTCGTATACATGTGAGTTATTGTACCCATATGTATTTGCGTATATAGAAAACTACAAATCGACGTGTGTTTGTGTGTGAGAATGGGTGTATCTAATGAGACTCGATGCTTAGAAGATGAACATGGAAGAAATAATCTACATGAATTTTTGAACTCATAATAGTTTAATAATAAAGTAAAAAGATGTAGTTGATGGATGCTAGTTTTAAGAGCCAAAAAGTACATAAAGTAAAGATAAAAAGGTGACAACAGATGAAATGGTGGTGTCCGTTGAAAACAAATGTCAAACCCCAGTTACTTTAGAAAATAGTTGAAAATGTGACAAAAGTACATTGGGAGTGGGGGAGTTGGAAACAAGAACCTATTATCTACTAAAGTCCGCTTTAAAGGTTGAGCCACCAATTGAACCGGTCCAATCAGTGACCCGGTCAAATCGGGTCAATGTTAAAATCGGATTTCAAAACCATGGTATCGAACACTATACGTTTTACAATTATATGCACTGAAATTATGGATTTTCTATTATATGTGTTGATGTTTTAAAACCGTCTATGTTATATTTTTTAGTACGACTCATGTGTTTTTTGCATATCTATTAGTAGAATATTAAGTTAAATGCATATAAAAAACACTTTTAAAACTTAACTTATATAGGAGATTCCAAATTCAAATACATAAATAATAAAAAATAAAAGATTATATACACTTCCAACTATAAATCATAATTATTGTTATCTATATTTATTATAGTAAACGAATATGATATGATGTATGATTCTTTATATCAATAAAATCGTTTGTTCGATATCTTTCGAAAGAAACTGGTTGCTCGATATATTTTTCGAAAAAAACTGGTTGTACGATATTTTTCGAAAATAAAAATGTTTCCGCGATATATTTCCGAGTAAAAAATCGTTTTGTACAAATAGTTTTTAAGGAAAAAAACTATACTTTTGTGTCATATTTTTTTTAGAAAAACCGTTTTTGCGAAAATTTTAAACAAGACTGTTCAAATTTCCCAAAACAAAATCCTAGGGTCATGTGGTTTCCACGCCACCAACTACCCTCATTAATGATGTATGTACACCACTAGTGTAATAATTAAGTCAAACACTACTTTGAAAAATGTAATTTCTAAATAAGACCTCCTCTCTAGGATAATAGAGTGCTTTAAATATATCATTAATTCTTAATTGTGATTCTTTTATGATAATTAGAGTTTACCGAACACAAAGATCATAAATTTTAACAAATTTTTTTTTCTATTTTAAAGAAAGTAAATTAGGTGAATCATTAATTCCTCTGTCTTCTTTTTTTACATAGCCAATTCTTTCAAATTAACTTATTTATTAAGTTAGCTAATTAATATTTCTATTAAAATTCAAGGTTTCACTTGCATGAGTAATTATGTACAATATAAAATATCTGGGTTTCAAAAAAGTATAATTTGCAAACTATTAAAGTTTTAGTTATCAAAAATAACAAAATCGAGAAATAAAGATAGAGTTTGGTTAATTAAGATAAAAAACAACCTATAAAAACAAAAGTTGTATTCAAGTACGATTTATTTTCGTAGAGTTTTCCATTATGAATCGTAAACTCATTTTGCTATTTCATAATTATACTTTTTAAATATCCTTTTAAGGAGTTATATGAAATGAATCATAAGATAGAATTAACTTCTAATGTTTTCTTTCTTTTTCTTTTCAAATATCCCCTCTTACGTTTTCAAAATTATAAATAAAAACATTTGAACATGTATTTTTATCTTTCACAAATTCTCTATACACACATAAATCTTTTGCTTTCAGAAAAAACAAAGATAAATTTTATTTTTTTACTTAACATATTACAAAATTTCTAGTTTCAAATGACTTGTTTGAACTCTGTAGTGTGATTAAAATAACGTAATGTTACTCATATATCCTATTATTAAAAGGCAATAAATTATTTAATATGGTAGATTTGGTTAAATTAAAAATAATTATGGTGGATATCATTGAAAATAGAAGCGATATTGCATCTTGTTGGATATACCCATATCTTAGCCGACAAGATGAATTTCGTAAATATCATTATCGTGTTCCTCAATTTTATGATCTTAGTTAATATAACTATTTAATAGTTTTGTAATTCTGATTATACTTTTTTCAATAAAAATATTTTATTTGTTTATTTTTAATTTTATATGATTAATTGTAGAATAAACAAAAGTGGAATTATTATAATTAGTTAATTATTATATAATGATTAATTGGTAGAAAAATAAAAAGATATTAATAATTGTTTTAACATAAATAAAATATAATAATTAATAGCTAATTAATGAGATAAAACAAACCCAAATCCTATTGCTGCGAATTCAGGTTGTTAATTAATCTAATCATCACTATCATGATTGAATCTGCTAATAACCAACTGAAGTAATTATCCCTTAAAAGATGGGTTCGCTTCGTCCAACAGGATAAACATTCATCTTCATTGACTTTTACTTCATCGCATAGTTGATTTTTTTTTTTTTGGTTAAAAGGACTAGCCCCGGCAAAATTTATTCATTTTATATTTGTTTTTGTTCTTCACTAGATTACCCTATATGTTTTCTTAATATATATTCTCTATTTCAAATTGAATGAATTGATGTGGATGTAGGTGAGTGAAGTTATTGAATAATGATGTATCACCTTTTGGTTATCAAAGTGCATGAAAGGTGTTCGATGAAATGTTTAGGCGAAATGAATAAAATTGGTACGATCCTACTTGGAGTTTATATGTATCTTTACTTTTTTTTATTGTTTTTATTAACTTACTATGTTAATTCATAAATTTTGCTTTTATTATTTTGGAAGGACGAGAAGATTTCAAAATCTGATTCTTCTTTTTTCTGCATCCTTACTGGAGTATGTGGAGGTGTGATTTTCTCATAAATAATTATGATTTTAAGTATTACTGAATTGGTTATATTATTTGAATGATACTCTAATTTGTCTCTCTGTTTTAGGATTTGTTGTATGATACTATCCATTCCATATTTCTTAACACAATGCTTCACTTTATGTTTCATTTTTTATGTCAATAGGTTGGAACCTAGGAGAATTTTGATTACCTTAATTGGCATCCTCTGTTTCCATTGCCAGTAAACTTTGAATGTTTATGACTTGTGAATGAATTTATTGTTGAGTAAACTAGGAAAAGATTTACAAAACTAGCTATTTAAATGGTGAAAGGGTTGCTTTCACACTTCAAAAAAATTGATGGATCTTAAGGATCCATTCTGTCAAACATTTCATTTAGGTCCTGTTCCTTGATGAAAATCCCATGGAAACCATAAGGTACTCGTTGCGGCAACTTGACTTCAGCCACGACTTTTAATGTAGTGGATTGTGCGTCCATCACCAAAAAGCTCGACTCACCCGAGCTCTCATCATGCACATAAGACACCACATACCCATCATCCTCTTCTGAGTTTGAATCCTGTGAGTCTCTTGCAATGAAAAATGGTTCACCACCAAAGCAGTTATTCCCATACATCTGACTAGCCACTGTGCACTCGCTTTTATCCTTGTTGTCTTCTGCTGATGTGATGTCTACTTTTACCACCCCTGATACCCTTACCATCCTTGATTCTATTTGAGTTGGCTCAGAAGTCGCTGAGTATATGTACCTGCATAATCACAATTTATTCTTGTTAGCTAGACTGTTGATTTGAACAATATGTATTAGGGGATATGATCTTTGCTGCTAGCAGTAGTCGAGATGCATACTGTTACACATTAGACCACACACGGTTTTTGATTTCAAGTTTATTGTTCTAAAAACTGTGTGCGGTAGAACATGTAACAGTAGGCATCTCACATATAACTATCTAGCAATACGGATCATTTACCCTTGTGCAACATCGTTTTTACTGACTTGTTCTTTTTCCCTATGTAGGCTGGATTTATCACAGGAAACTCCAAATTTTGATTCGACATAATGTGTCTCGACACAACCCCGGTCTCTATATTAATCTTCACTTTCTCCATCGAACCATGGATCAAATCGGCTCGTTCAAAGAAGTGTTCTACAAACAATATATTCGGCGCCACCATCACAACCACTTCATCACCATCTTCATCCGTCTCATCCCATGCGTTAACTGTATGAAAAATATTGAAATTAGGTACTTCAAACCACTTCATTTTAGACTCATCCTTCGCGTATCTTGGAAGAACACCGATTCTTGAAACCCTTTTAGGGTCAACACCGACTAATCGTTCTCCATGAATCAAATTCATAAGATTCGTTCCGATTTGAGTCTCACAAATGATTGCATACTTTTGAGTGATAGCCAAGTCATGTGTTAAAGAAGGGTGGTTCATTGAGAAAATAGGAACATCAGGTTGCTTATTTCCGTTTGCATCAAAGTGAAAGTAAGTTAGATATGGACGTGTTGCCCAACAACGAAAGGCGAAAGCCTCTTTAGTCTCGGGGTCAATCTTTGGGTGAGCCGTCATGTTCATAGAAAGCTTTCCACTGAAATCATGGTGACCTAAAGTTATTATGTCACCATCTTCTTTGATTTTGATTGCGTAGGGAATATCGGATTCACATAACGCGTAAAGTTTTCCCCCTAAAAAGGCTAAACTAGTGTTTGCTACACCAATGCCTTCACCAATATCATAATCCCCGAAAATTACTCGTGCAGCAAACAATGTTGCACGAGCAACAAACGATCTAAGGTACCGCATTCCTCCAAAAAAATTTGGAACAATATAGGACTGAACTTCGTGCTCAAAGAGGTACTTATATGTCTTTACGTATCGGCTACAAAAAGTGGCTCGGCCTTGAGAGATCCTAATGCAGTGCACCATCCCATCACCATCGAGGTAGTGATGTGGACCGTTAGGGAGGAACTGCGGGTTTGGGCCGTTTCGTATGTAAACACCATCAAGGCACGGTGGGATGGCTCCGTGTATGACGTCACACTCGGTTGGGCTTAACTCGTCCACTGGTGCGAAATTACCGGATAGGATGTAGTTTGGGTTGACTGACAAGTGAAGAGGAGGGTCAAGGAACTCGATAATCGCTCTATCGAGTATGTTAAATATTTTTTCGAGTAATGGGAGCTCTGATGATTGTTTTCTTGGATTACAAGAAGCAAGTTTTTGCCTTTTTTGGGCTAGTCTTGTTTCGTGTAGCTCCTCATCTATTCTAGAAACAGAAACAATGAAGTATGATCGATTCTTCTGGCTTTTGTTGCGTAAATGGAAATTGAAGTATGTTTGAGACAACAAAGGTGAATGCATCGAGTGAAATAACGACGTCATCATTTATGTGATTATTTTCTCGTTTGTGTATCTATTGTTGTTTTCTTTGGGTGTTTACGTCATTTTTAAGGGGTTTGGATGAGAATTATAGTTGGATACTTGTTACGATGTGTTCATATTGATCACTTTTTATAGTTTGATGCACCATTATTGATTGTGCCAGAAAACATGTTAAATGATGAAAATATCTTTCTCCTGATTTAAGTTTGTTTGCATCAAGGTTTTAAAACTCGGTTTTTTGTTTACCCGGCCAGATTCCCGGGTCCGATTCGGCCAACTTATCTATTGTACAATTGGTTTTGTGTAAAGTGATATATATTAACATACATAATATATATTGACTAAATTTTGAACCCTATTTTTTTCGTGACCCTATACAACTGTACACTAACACCCCTCTGAACCGCACCCGATCCTACATATAATATACAATTTAAAAGTTAACACATACAATAAACGAGTACTAAAGGCCTAAAATTTCATAGATATTGAAAATATAAATCCTCAAATTTACAAGTATGAGCGGGTTGATGGCTGTGATGCTTTTCTGACTAAGTGTAAATTTCACTATTAACGATTAGGACCTACCATGTGAATAATATGAAGTGATGTGGCGGCCCATGCGATCCAGAGTCATTTGTCACGTATATATGGTACTACATTTTTGACTGTCACAAAAATAAAAAATAAATAAATAATCATTTGATTATAATGTTTCATCATTATTAATTGTGTTAGAACCCAACATTATTCCTCTTAAGAGTATCCTCATGCGCTACTATACGCTGAAGGATATAAAAGTCTTTTTGTAAACTGAATATGATACTGTCCATCGAGTTTTACTTCTTTTGTTTGGTTGTTCTTTTTTTTTAACGGCATATTATATCTTACATTTATAAAAAACTAGCAAAAAGCTAAGACAAACAAAAAAATAACACCTAGAAATCCTGCAACAAAGTCATGTGTTTTTTGAAGACGCACAATTTGAGTCAAATACTTTTAATTAATAATGAAAATCATTGATGATAAATGCATATTTGATATTGTTTTGGAGATACCAGCTTCAAGTATCCTTGGATTTGGCGATCGTAAATGGTCTAATGCAGGCAAGACTAGTTATGCATTTTAGCTCGTTTACAAGGCTTTGTTTACAAATGTCCATTGAGGGTGAGAACTTGAATTGACCATCATATCCTATCCTATCCAAGAAAGACTGAAGGCGGCTTATTGGACTTAATGGGCTAGACTACTTATTCTAACATGTTTACTTGAGTCAAACTACAGCCCACCGGACTTCTAACCAAACTAGCTAAGCCCACTTTAATTTGAGTCAATTCTGACCAAACTAACTTAGCCCACCTAAATATGAGTCTAACATACTTTGATCCACATCGTCTAACTAAGCCCAAACGAGATCAAAGCCATTGCAGCAAGCCCAAGCCCAGCAGAGTGAGAACAAAAGTTAAAAAGGAAAGTAGCAGTCATTGACTAGGTCAAACTTGATCCAAAACTGGTTAGTTTAAACTGGAAAAGCGAGACTTCCAAATTTTAACCGGTCGGACCGGACCAGTTAACTGGTTTTTAATATATTGTGATTCAGACTATTGCCATCATTGTTGCAGCACCACCGTAGTTGTGCTGCCGGTTGTCGCCGACTGCTGCTGTTTTTGTTGCATTGCCCATTGTCTAGTTCTCGTTTTCGTGTTCATTCTCTATACTTGGCAAGGGCAAGCTCAATTTCATGTGTTCCGGATCTATTTATTTTCAAAACTCTGACTAATTTTATATATGTATTATTATTTTAAAAGATATGTATTTTCAGACACTTGACTATCTTAGTTTCTTTCTAAAGAAAAAGTTAACAATAGAAATTTAATTTAAGAGAGCTGATCCTTGCACTTAATTTTTAGTCAATATCAAAGGCGAAGTCAAATTAAAGTTTTAAGTAGTCCTTGGCTCTTTGCTACGGGTTCATTTGACAAATGAAATGTAATTTTATCAAAAAATAAAAAATGATTTTATTAACAGCACTATTGATGTAAAAAAAAAATATGCTACCAGTTCAATAAATGATTAGTCCATTTTTTATGTTATTTACGTAAAGACTATTAATTAGATCTTTTTCCTTATGAAACTGGATGTGTTAACAAAAATTATTCTTATTTAATACTATGAAGAAATAATAATAATAATAATAATATGTGTCATTTTAATTTCTGAATCCGCTACTAACCAACACGTTATCTAATATAGAGTGACTATAATACCCCTAAATTAATTTTAGCAATTAAACCCTCATGTTCCAATCTATAGTATATACCTTAGGTCCCTACACTAGCAAATAAACTATCTCCAATATGGTTGAATTCAAATGAGAATGAATGAATGAATCATAGTCATTGATTTAGCAAAACTCAACTTTCCTCTCACATCCTTTAAAATTAAATATGTCAAAATCGCCTAGTCATAATATTATAAAAATTACACCATAAAAATCATCACTTTTCTACGATTAGACATCTCATATGACATACTTTCGACGAATTTTTTTTTCGTGGGTGTTGAAATCTGGTAACACATGTGATACCGTGTGATAGTCGTTGGTATTACATGTGTTACCCGTTTTCAAAACCCACAAAAAATAGAAAAAAAAAGTTCGTCGAAAATATGTCATGTGAGATGTCTAATTGAAGAGAACAAAATGTTGATTTTTATGGTGCAATTTTTATAATTTTTTGATTAACCGTTTTTAAGATATTCAATTTTTTAAAATGTGGGGGTTTTGTTATCTTCATGAAAATAAATGGTTGAGATTGATTCATCTATTCTCACAAAAATTATCATTCTCATTTGAACTTAATTCATCTTCAACATTGAACGTCATTTCTTTTCAGCCTAACATTCACTCTCGATACAACAATTCCATCGAATAATTTATATATCTATCTTTTTGATACATATACAGAGAGATCAAAATCCCTAATTTCTTATCGTTTTTAATTACATTTATTAATATACATTTATTCTCCTTTTTAATTACATATATTGAATTGATGATGAGAACGTAGTTAACGGGTCAAGGGAAACGTGCATGAAGAAATTTGTGCGGGAAAACGTGTGAAAAATCGCTAGTCATGACTAGTAGGAATGAAATTCGAGTGACATTATCATCAACTAAGTGTTGGATTGACCGTTTACTATATCGGAATTGGACGAAATTCGCACAGTTACTGAAAAACAACCAATGAGCAAGTTTAGTCATTCGGGATCATTTAGGGCCTCAAAACATCATTTTAAACATTTTAATTAATTAGTTTTAGTTTGAGTAAAAGTCTAGGATTTGTTTCATAGTTTAATTAGGTCATTATCTAGTTAGGGAACAAGAGATGTACCATTTCAAGGAGACTAATCCTATAAATAGTTAGGGTATCTGTCATTATTCATTACGTTTAATAATATTTTATCTTTGAATTTCAAATTAAACATTCATGTGAGTTTACTTTGGTTTCTTATCGTGTGTCATATATTAATATACAAAGAAACTAAAATATCTACCTTTTTTACGTTTCAATTATATATATCATTTTACCTGTACATATGTTTATTTTGACTAGTTTCACATGAATGAAATCAAACTAATTCGATTTAAGGAATTGGTGATTGTTAACTGAAATTAGATCATTGTTAATTTGCTAATGATAATAGTAAGATGCGTAAGGTTTTCTTGCAATTTCTAGAAACCAATTTGACGACGTTTATTGTCGATAGTGGTGGTGGCAGTGATATTAGAGCATATATGTAAATTTGATTCATTTGTTGTTGTTGTTCTTCATAATCACCTATCTCGATCGATTATTTTTTGCAATGGAATTATTTG
Organism: Logfia minima; assembly: GCA_963921325.1. Classification (NCBI taxonomy): domain Eukaryota; kingdom Viridiplantae; phylum Streptophyta; class Magnoliopsida; order Asterales; family Asteraceae; genus Logfia; species Logfia minima. The sequence continues at coordinate 50,731,003 of OY992763.1, read as the reverse complement.
TTGTGTATAGGGGTGTTCGTGAGTTGGTTTGGGGCATTTTTTGGCCTAAAATCGAAGTCAAACAGAACAAATTCGGTGTATGAATTCCCATAACCACTTGGTTTTGATTAGAGATCGTTATTTATTTTTTTATTTTTTTTATTTTTTTGTTACAAGGTGAATTTGAGTCGGTTATGGTTACGCTTTGTTCCTTTTACTTGTCTGGGATTAATCCAAGATGCCCGAGCAATCAACTAGGTCAACTTCCCAATTTACATTTACGATGACAATTTAGATCTCTGTTTGCGATCAACCAAACAAACAAGCAACCAACATTTTAGGTTTTAAGTTGTTCCTCGTTTGAGTTGCTTTAAAATTAATATATATCATCAAGAGCTTAAACTAAAATGATATAAATAACAACTAAAAGGTTCAGAATGTTAATAACTAAATTATAAACTAAGCTAAATAACTACATAACTTTTAAAATTTAAGTTTAAACTACAAAACTGTAAAAACTAAAATTCAAAGTTATTAAGCTAAACATGATACTTAGTATAAGGTTAAAACAAATTTATAAAATATTGTAGAATAAATAGTTGAACTGCATATATATTTATCGATTCGGTTTGATTATATCGGTTTTAAAATCACCATCACCATAACCGATCCAAAGTTTTTGGTTTCTATGATTTTCATAACCATTAGGTCGGTTTTCATAATAGTTCGGTTAATTTGGATCGATTAAATCGGTTATTTCGATTAAATCAGTTTGTAGTTTGGTTTATACACATCTTTAACTGTGCATAGGTTATCTCAGTCAAATACTCAAGTTGGATGAAACTAGATTATGGGTAAAATAGTATTTTTTATTATATTGGCATGTATGCACTAGTGATGAAAGAAATAACGTAATAAATATAAATTAATAGAAACACTGCCAATGCTTCATTAACACAAATAGTTACAAATTAAAAACATTAATGGACCATTTAGTAAAATTTACAACTACAAATAACTAGTATGAATCTTCAGGGACCAAACCTGCAACTTATATAATTTCATAACCAAAATGAATGAATAACAAGATTTTCGAACTCGAGTTGACCCGACCGGGTGGACCGCGACCCGGGTCAAAACATGCTGGATCAACCTTAGTTTCTGACTTGTTGTGACCAAGCGGATTTTGTGGTCCGTCCGGTGACCCATTTAGGTTGACCCGGTGGGGTTTTAATTTTCATTATTTTTAAAGTTTGACTAATCTTTCGTTTGTGTAATTTTTTTTTTTTTTTTTTTTTTTTTTTTTTTAAGTTTAACTTTAGTGTTCTGTCATTAAATTAGTTATCATAAATCACTAAACTATATTAAAAAAGATATTTGCATCGCATTAAAAAATATTTATGATATTCCGTTTGTGTATATGTACACGATTTCTTAAAGACATAATAATTTATTTAATAATATTAAATTATTTAAAACTTCCAACTAAAAGTCCATTATAGTCACAATTCAACAAATGAAAATAAGTTAAAATTAATACATAATTATACGCTTTAACAAATATTCAACTTTCATGTCACAAATTGAGTTTACTCGAGTTGACCGGAACCAGATCACTATACAGAGTCTTTTTGAAAACCGGTTTTAAAACATTGACGAATAAACAAAAAAGGGAAAGAAAGACTGCATTAGTAGTGTTGTTGACCCTTTTCCATTTTCTAGAGAGAGAATCCTGTACTAAAATTCATTTCTAGAGAGAAACCTGTAGATACAAATTATTATGTATAATTCAACTATTATAACCTTAATTGAAGTATTCTTTTAACTTATGAGGATTAATTCTCTGAAGAAATGGAGTTCGTTGGAAGAACTGTACGGAAAGAATTCAAAGGAATTGGGGTTTTCAACGGAATAGTTAAATCATATGATTCATCGACTGAATTATTCGAGATCGGTTACGACGACCGCGATTCTGAAGAAATTGATTACAATGAGTTATCTGCTCTTATTGAATTTGATGGAGTTTGTACGGATCAATCTCAATCTAGGGTTTTGAAAAGACCTAAGAAGAAACTTAGGGTTTTTGGTGAATCAAATTCAGGTAATGAAATTGATGTTTCTAATTCAATTAGTAATGTAGTTACAGCTGATGATAATAATTTGAATAATGGTAGTATTGATTGTGATAATTTGAATTTGAGTGATGTGAAGGGAAATGGAAATGCCGGTGTGATTGATTTGAATTTGAATATGGATTTGGATGGTGGAAATGATTTAGTTGATAATTATGTTAAGGAAGAAAAGTGTATTGATTTGAATATGGAGTTAGATGATAATGAACATAAGAATGAAGATGTTGACCTTGGTGGGTATGTGAAAGGAGAGAACTGTGTTGAGAAAACTCTGGTCGAAGAGCAAACGGATAATGTTTCTATTCCTGATGTTTCGCCGGTTGTTGATGATGATGGAAATTCGGGGAAAACATATACCGGAGGAGGAAGAGGTCGGAAGAGAAGAAAGATTGGGGATTCTCCAAAAACCGGGGGAGAAAGTGTGTTAAGAAGGAGTGCTCGAAGACAAGCTAAGTTATCTGCTGAAGATGATATTGTTAATGCTGTAAAATACAATGGTGATGACGGTGGAGTGCCATCTAGTGCATCTCCGGTAATAAGGGCAAGGAGTGCTCGAAGACGAGCTAAGTTGTCTGCTAAAGATGATATTGTTAATGCTGTAAAATACAATGGTGATGAGAGTGGAGTGCCGTCTGGTGCGTCTCCGGTAATAAGTGCAGTTTCAGAGGAGCAGCCTACAGTTTCTGGATGTGAAGAATCTGAAGAACCGAGTAGGGTTCCTCTGAATCTGGAGTTGCCACCATCAACAGGAAACTTGAATCTAGAAGGCCTTCCAGTACTTGATCTTTTCTCGGTTTATGCTTTTTTGAGGTCGTTTAGTACGGTATTATTTTTAAGCCCATTTAGGCTGGGGGATTTTGTGGCATCAATTAGAAGCAAGTCTCCTAATTTACTGCTTGATTCTATTCATGTTTCTCTTTTACGGATTTTGAGGAAGCATTTAGAGTTGCAATCAAGTGAGGGTTCAACATCAGCTACTAATTGCCTAAGGTATGTTTCTTTTGCTTCATTCAAGAACTTATAGAGCTGGCAATTGGCACCGATATCCTTTTAAATGGGTTGTGTTATAACTCTAGCAGTTCAAAATATATTTTTTTAGCTCTAAAGGGAATAATTTAAATGGGTTGATGGTTGCCCAAAGTTTATTTGTAATGCACACAACCTTCTAAATCGTATCTATTCAAAGATTTTGATTATAAATGTACTAATGTTGCCTTTTTAATCGGCTAGTTAACATTACTGATACTAAAGAATAATCAACAAAAAGTACTTACACAAACCTGACCCAGTCTATTTCGACTCGTACTAAAAGTGACCTGTTCCAACCCAGGTTTGTTTTTACCTGTTAGCCAACCTGCCCGGCCCATCCTACAATGCCACCTCTACCTTTTTTGGTCTGTGTTATTTAGGCTTTTTTGTTTATTCATTTATGTATGATATAAAATGTAGGGATCTTAACTGGGATCTTCTGGATTTGATCACATGGCCGATCTTTATGGCTGAGTACCTACTTATGAAACCTTGTTTTGATCTTTCTCACTTGAGGTTATTTAAGACTGACTATCATAACCAGTCAGAATTTATGAAGGTTGAAATACTGCAGTATATCTGTGATGATGTGATAGAATTTGAAGCTATAAGTTCAGAGCTTAATCGGAGGATAATGGTAGGTGAACGTACTAATGTTGTGGATGTCAATTTAAAGACAAAGTTGGTGGCTTCTAAGAAACGGAGGTCCATGGTGGCTATTTCTGGTAGTTCTTGCATGAGTGAGGAGGTTATTGACGAAACTGCCGATTGGAACAGCGATGAGTGTTGCCTATGCAAAATGGATGGCAACTTAATATGTTGTGATGGTTGTCCTGCAGCATTTCATTCGAAGTGTGTAGGTGTTGCCACTAATCTCTTGCCTGAAGGCGATTGGTATTGCCCTGAGTGTGTGGTTGACAAGAAAAATCCTGAAATTAATGTGGCGAAATCAATTCGAGGAGCAGATTTGTTGGGAGTTGACCCGCATGGACGGCTATATTATAGCAGCTGTGGATACGTCTTGGTGTAAGTTCTTTATCTTCTATATAGCCAGTGACGGTGATTCTTTTCATAGTTAGATTTTTTTCTAAAAATGAATGTAAATAATTGCGTAACCTGAAGGTGGTGTTTTAACCCTCAACTTCATTAATGGTTGATTTGGGTATAATTTCATTTTAATTTCCAAAAAGGTCAAATTAAGTAAGTTATCAAACAGGGTTAAATGGCTGATGGGTTCCAAAGTCACCAGGACTGTAGCATTAATACATACAACCTCTTGAATCCCTTTCTTCTGTATTTAAAATATTATTGTAATTGTATTGTTTATTTACCTTTAAGTGACTATTTATTAAAATGTTATTTAAAAATGGACAAAAAAGTGTTCTCAGGTCAACCCGACCAACCTGCCACCTCTACACTTCCTAGATATTCTTTCAGTGCTTCTCTAATTGATTACGTGGATGAATCTGCAGGTCAGATAATCGTGATGCTGAAACCTCATTTCATTACTATTACATGAATGACTTGACTGCTCTTATCAGCGCCCTAAATTTATTGAATGGTTCTTATAGAGCTATATCCAATGCCATAACCAAGCACTGGCGTGCATACACAAAATTTATTGGGGGAAAAACTAAATTAGATTCAGAAAATATGTGTGTGGATCCTCTTCTGAATATGGCAACAGAATCTTCAGTAATTTGTGCAGAATTGGAAAAACCGTTAGCTCGCTCTGCAGGATCTTCTGAGCTTTCTGAGGTTGTCACGGGTGTTCGGAATTCCTCAAAAATTAGACTACGTTCATTAAAAGAGTCTTCTGGTGTTGATGGAAAAGATATTGATTCTTCTAACAATGGCTATGAATTATCTAAAACAACCATAAGAAAAGTCCCGCCATTGCAGTTGGAAGTTGGTTATCTGAATTTATATAGCTTTGCTAGAATGGCATCAACAGTAGCTAAAGAATGGGCACCGAAACTATCAGACAAGACCTCTCAAGCACCTACAAAATCATTGGAGGAATTGATTTCGGTACAGATGAAAGCCATAACAAAGACATCTGCTGACTTTTGTTGGTCTAATATGAAGAATCTAAGTGTGAGTGCCCGGAAAGAAAAATGTGGTTGGTGCCTTGCATGCAAATATCCTACTGATGATGGGAATTGTCTATTCTATATGAATAATCCTACAGATGTGGAAAGTTTTACCAGTGAATTCTTAGGTTTTGATTCAAGAATAGCCAGGAAAGATCGTCTTATAGATGTCATGTGTCATATTCTCTACATTGAAGATCGTTTGCATGGTCTTTTATTGGGTCCTTGGCTCAGTCCTCATTTCCCCAAGCTTTATCGTAAGAGTTATCTTGAGGCATCGGATATTCTTCCGGTTAAAGAACTGTTGCTCATGGTACGACTCTCTAGTTATTTGTTTTATTACTATCGTAGGTCTATCGTATTAGCTATAAATTACAGGTGCCCAAATGGGGTTGGTCTGGTTAGGTATCGGGTGGTGTTACTTTTGGCCGACTGACTATAAATGAATAACATGTTAAATATGATTATAAATGATTTTGTTAATAAAAGTATTCTTTCTTTTAATAAAACTATTATAGAGGTGTTAAGCATTTGAATACACTACGGAGAAATTCTGAAACGTTGACCCCCATTTGACCCATTGATATAACTTAACCTAAACCAACCAAAGTGGTTGAAATTGCCACCTCCACTGTCAATGTGTTATTAGCGGGGTTTATAAGTTTGTGTTCCAAGGCATCTTTGCTGCTGTACTATAATCGATTTATTTCTTGGTCTAGCATGTGCACATATATTACATATCCCCTACTACATTCTTTATTCAAGTTTAATATATTCAAAGATGTGACATCACATGCTAGTTTCTGTTAGATTCTTAGTTTAGTATTTTGAGGGAAGGAGGTTTGAGATGGTATATGACCTATGCTTCCATATGGTATTGTTTTATAACTTCATTAAAATCTCTTCATGCAATAAAAAGATGCTTCCCCTTGCTCTATTTTCTTCCAAGGGCATGTTTGGTAGGGGAAATATGGAGAAATGAAATGATGTAGGAGTGAGAAATGTTTTCTTCACCAAAGTGAGAAATCATAATACATGCAGTTGATTTATTCGAAAAACCATATCCGCTTGTTCTCATTTCTCAGCTTCTACCAAACACGGGAAACCATGTAACCGTGCTTCAAATTTTCCTTATCAAATATGGTCTTAGATCTTTCATTTATTATAATGTAAACAAGGTAACTTCATTGCCAGTGGATTAATATTTGAAATTTCATATAAGCTCTTAAGAAGTCAAATAATGAACCAGCATGGTAGGTTGGTAGATCGTGTGTAAGCATGTACTTTCCCTCTTTCTTGATTTAGTTAATTTAAATTCACTACAGAAGATTTTATCCAAGCCTAACTTAGTGGAGGTTTTAAAATGACTCCTAAGAAATTATGAAGTAGCGTAAGGAAATAGAAAAAAAATTAGGGTTAGGTGAAAATGGATTACTTTTATGTGCAGGTGGCATCACTTAGATGTCCATTTTTGCTTCAACTTTGTCAGGCATCATGTACTTAATTTGACTACAAAAGGTTTAGGACCATTTTAAGCATAAAGTATCTGATCACACATTAGGCAACTTATAACCTGCTTGATCGGTTTGGCCCATTCTGTTAGCTTCTTTTTCTTAATATATATCTATTTATTTTTAATATCTGACCCATCTGGTCTGTTTCGAGTACTATACAACCTGAATTTTTTTATTCCCATGCAAATGGGTTGAAGTTACCACCTCTATAATACTTTCATCGAACGCGTCACTTACAGTTGTCTTGAGCCTTGTATTGTACGGTAGTGAGTTCTTAGAAGAAAATTATGATCTATTTCCCATGAAGCATTTGAGTTATGATTTGTGCTACTTTTGTGTTCAGTTAGAGTCCAATATTTGGTTGCGTGCACTATCAGATGACTGGCTAAAACAAGTGGATTCGGTGGTCACGGTAGGCTCTGCTTCTCATTTTGTGGCATCTAAGTTTCGTGCAAACTCAAGAAATGTGATTGGAAGGAAAAGATCTGCTCTGGATTCTGAGCCCCGTTCTTTGAAAAATGCATTAAGTGGTCTTGTCCTTTTTTGGTGGAGGGGTGGTAGGCTCACGCGAAAGCTTTTCAACTGGAAGGTTTTGCCTCGTTCTCTGGCTTGCAAAGCTGCCCGCCAAGGTCTGTATCAAATTAACTTAATCGTGCAGTTTCAATTTACTCATATAGTTGCTAATGTATAGTGATTCTGCACATTCTTAATTTTGACCTTGTTAGGTGGTGGCAAGAAAATTGATGGTATAATGTATCCTGAAAATTACGATTTTCCTAAGAGAAACAAAGCTCTTGTGTGGCGAGCTTCTGTCGAGTCGGCAGTTACTGTGGAACAGCTTGCTCTTCAGGTACTTTTCACTGCTTTACTAGTTTCTTCTAGCTTGTGTAGCCACTTCATTAGCCAAACTTAGAGATGGAGATTCAACCAATTTAATTACGCAATTTGGGTTTGTAAGTTATCTCACAACATGGTCAAATTTAAAACTTACCTATAATTGAAGCTGGTTAAATGAGTTAGTTGTCAACCAGGTCGGTAATTCCCAATCTAATGCTTAGAAGTTACTAATTGCTTTATTAAAAATAGATTATTAATTTAAATAGTACAGTTTTTTTATAGATATTTATAATACATTATCATGTATAAAAGTTGATAATAGAAGTGCTGGCGTCAACCCAACATGACGTTTTTTGACGTGTATTAAAGATTATTTAAACCCCTTACCCAACCTGCCTGAACTGCGCATTTTGCCACTTCTATTGTTAACCGAACCATATTTATGTGGCTCCACTTACCTGATGCAACTCGAATAGTTCAATTGCATGTGAATAGTCATAATGTTTTTTACTACAGTGGAATGATGCCAATAATATGTGTTTAACCCTGAACAGATTTTCAGTTGATGGCCAATTCTACTTTTTTCCCGTTTCAGATTAGGGAACTTGATGCAAACATTAAATGGGAAGAGATTGAGAACACAAGTCACCTGGCAAAGATGGATAAGGAATCTATAAAGTCAATGAGGTCATTTAAAAAGGCTATTGTCCGACGCAAGTCTTCAGAAGGAGCTGCTGTGAAATATCTTTTGGATTTTGGCAAGAGGAGATTTATACCTGATACCGTATTAAAACATGGGTCTAGGATTGAAGAGGCATCAAGTGAAAGGAAGAAGTATTGGGTGGAGGAGCCTTTTGTTCCCTTGTTTCTCTTAAAAACTTTTGAAGACAGAAGAATTGCCTTAAAGTCGAATAAGGTGAGTCTGAGTAGACTTCCACATGGCATAAGAGTGATGAAGCCCTCAAAGAAAGACGTTTTCTCGTATCTTTTGGCTAAAACAGAAAGATCTGAGAACCATCAGTGTGGGCACTGCAATAAGGATGTCCTTGTCAGGTACTTTGTTGTTGTCTTTACTAAACTAACCTCTGGTTTTTTAGAGGTACCAATTTTGACCCATTTGTTTTGTGAATGGGTTGACTTGGATTGTGATTTATTTCAAACGGGTCAAATAAGCATTTGAACTATTTTACAAAAATAAAAAAATGGAGAAAAAAGTGTTGCACGTTAGTCCAGCCCGGCCCACTTTGACACCCAAATTGCAACACCCAACCCATCCAAGGACGTACTATAACAATAATAGTTATCTTGAACTTAGGTTTTTTGTTGAGCAACATAAGGTTTATATTAGTGAAATTAATTGATTTCGATATTTTAGTCTTCACTTATTGTGAAACATCAGAAAGAAGAACATAAACACTTGGAGGGTGTTTTGTATGTTGGCTAAACTGATTCTTGAGGTTTTAGTGAGTGTGTAAAGGTGATTATGATCTTCTGATTAGACACACAAAAACCCCGATTTGGAGCAGTAGGTAAGGAAGTACTTTAAGAAAACTGATTATTGAGATGAGCATAAAATGATGTACCTATCCTTAGCATTTATTAAATGATTATCTAATCATGTCATTTGATTCATCTAGGCAATAAGCACTTTCAAAAAACACATCCAAATACCCCTTACAATAGCAACAGGCCTTTAGCCTAGTGGTGTTAGTTTTCCATTAGGAAAAAAAGAATATTTTTTTTAACAAAGAGACCCCTTACACTAAATAAGTTATGGAAGTCATAAATTTTTACTTTTTTTGTGAGAGACTCTGACTGTTCATTGTTTACAATTCAAGATGCCAAGTGCTATTATCTTTAATCTTCTCTCTGCATTTTAGAAACAAAATCAGGATGTATCTGAGTATTTGACTTCCCAAAACTTCTTTTCAGTGTGTAGCTCACATCAAAAGGGTTAAAAGTTTTTGTATCTTGTATAATTCGGTTGTGGTATGTTACGAATGCTACTGGAAATAAGCATTTCACAGGTGGTCCAACCATGCTAATCATAGTATTTACTCTGTATCTGTACTAACGTCGCCTTCTTTTTTTGTTAATGCAGGGATGCCATTAGCTGCCAATATTGTGAAGGTAAATACTTTCTACACAAGTCTTTTCTTTCTGCTCTTTGTGAGGGATATAAACCTTAAAACACTTGCCTTCAAATATTTTCCTATGTCATACTATATTAGTTTTGGCTTTTTTTGGCCCTGCAATGTACATGATTTACCTTTCCTAAAGTAAAACTTGTAGATGTGTGATGCAAGAATTTTTTAGTCATCATTAAGATGATAATACAAAGTACCTTTACCTAATTTCAAAGTAGCCGTTTCTTCCTGTAATCAATATGCTGTGGTTTGTTTTTATACAGACTTTTTCCATAAAAGACATGTGAGGAAGACAAGTGGAGGCACGTATACATGCAACAAATGCTATGTTGGCAACACCGTCAAGGTCAACCCCAAAAAGCGGAAGTCACATTCTTGGAAGAGCAAGAAAGTCTTGAAAATCACTAAAAAGGGTGGCAAAGGAAAGCAAGTGTTACAATCACAAGCCAAGAGTAAAGCTTTTGTTGTACCTTTAAGAAGATCTGCTCGCACGGCTAAAGTTGTTTTACTGCAAAGCAAAAAGAAGCCAGTGAAGAAAAAGAAATATGGTGGTAAGAAGAAGCAATTGAAAGTTACTGTTGATGAAGTAGAAAAACCGAAGGGTAAAAGAGGAAGACCAAGAAAAGTAAAGCAAAGTATCCAAAAGAAGAGATCTCAATTGCACACTGCTTATTGGCTCAACGGTCTCCTTTTGTCCAGAAAGCCTGATGATGAACGCGTTACAGATTTCAGGGCCAAGAATCATCTTGTAGCTTCCGAACAGTTGGATTACATCTCCAATCAACCTAAATGTTGTCTTTGCGGTGAACCTGAATTCAGATCATCGTTGAATTATATTAGCTGTGAGACCTGCGGAGGTAACACATTGTCTTCTCGTATTATTTACAGTTTTAGATTGCTCATAGAGATGGGAAATGGCAGGTCGAGAGGCTTAGGTTATGGGTCGAAATCAGTAATTTTTTGGTACGAGTCAAGATAGGTCAGGTCAGTTGGGTTAACACGAACCCTTTTTGTCCAAATCAGTAAGTAGCGTATATTAATGTTTCCAATATGATTAAATAACTATATTAGTTCAGTAATAATAATTTGCAATAATAATTTGAGGTTATATGCTGGAAAATTACACTTAGGGTGAATTACAACCCGTTTGGCCTGTTGGAGATGAAAGTAACTGGGATTAACCAATTAGCAAGTATAATTAAGTGGAAATTGCCACCTTTAGCAGATGTACCACTTCACCCTCTTAAGATTTCTGATTAATTATTCGATTCCATGCAGATTGGTACCATGGGGATGCTTTTGGGCTTAAAGATGAACATGTAGGGATTGTTGTCAGCTTTAAGTGCCATAAGTGTCGTGAAAGGGCCCCTCCCGTCTGCCCTCACCTACATTTTGCTTGTGACAAATCAGAATTGGGTGAAAAGAAAAACGATGAGGGGACTCAATTTGGTGTTGAGGTATCAAGTGAAGTACTTATAATGAAGCGGAACTCAGATACGATCAAAGAACAGAAAGATTTGTTAAGTCACGATGCTTCTTCAAAGCAACAAAATGCAGAGACCGGGCCTGGTTCAAAAGAAGACTGTGCAGTGGATGCACAAAATGGACTTGATTCTAAGGAAGACCATGCTGAAGATGCACAAAACGGACCTGATTCTAAGGAAGACCATGCCAAAGATGCACAAAACGTACCTGATTCTAAGGAAGACCATGTCGAAGATGCAGAAAACGGACCTGATTCTAAAGAAGACCATGTCGAAGATGCACAAAATGGACCTGATTCTGAAGAAGACCATGTCGAAGATGCCCAAAATGGACCTGATTCTGAAGAAGACCATGTCGAAGATGCACAAAATGGGCCTGAGGCGGATACAGTTGTTGAAATGGGAAAGGAAAGTCCATTGACACATAATGAATCTCGTGTGGCAGTTGCACAAAATGGTTCTTCAAAAGCAAAAGAATCAAGTACAGATCTTGTTGATTGAAACAAATGAAGATGGTGAGTTAGTAGATAAACGAGTTTAGTCTATAGATTAGCATTTAACTTGCTACCCATATGTTGGCTAATCAAATGATGTGATTTCCATCGGGGTGATTTATCAATCATATTCTTACATTGAGTTTTTAGAAAATGCTAAATGATCAAACAAACTGCTTTTTAGATGGGTGCTGCAGTTTTTAACATTTTACTTTATTATAGGTGACATTGCGTTTACTCTGCAATCTGTACAAGGGTCAGGAAGGTCCCTTTGTATTCTTTTTGCAATGTATTAGTTTTTAACGCTTGTAGCTCGACTAGTACAATAGATCCTGTGTTTGGTATGTAGTAATGTAAAGCGGAATTGAATCGGTCATTATAATGGAATGAGAAAATGTGTTTGTTTACCATATAGAAAAAGGAATGACACATTTTCTAAGATACGTGCTTCATTCCATTTGGTTGATGTAACCATTGTATGTTCGTATGTAATCTCAACAGGTTTAAAGAAAATGTTGATGCCTCTAAAGTCAAATATATAAGCTCGAAAGTACATGGTATGGCATCTAGACTGTAGACGGTAAACACACCATCACTTATTCACTTATAAATAAAATTACAAGATGCTTTAAGCAGTCATAATGTGATATAATTGCAAGGAGCCTTCATTCCTGATTCACTCATAATGACTTTAACAACTTCTGTAGAATAACTTACCTAAATGTAAACTAACTTTAGCAACTCATTTTCTTGAACTGGATTGAACAGTGATAATAATAATAATAATAATAATAATAATAATAATAATAATAATAATAATAATAATAATAATAACATAATAATAATAATAATAATAATAATAATAATCATATAGCCATAATTATCCCTTCATAGTTCATTAACATTCTATATATTAACATGTAACAGATGTATATATTAACATGTAACAAATGTTAGGAGTACTATTTATTCAATAGTTAATGAATGGTGCTTCTAACAAAAAAAAATTTCCTTTTTCTTTAATAACTTTTTTTTTTCCTTTTTTTTTGTTTTTTTTAGTGTAAATGATTTTTTTTATAGAAAACAAATCTATATATTATGTTAATGTTATGAGCACTATTAATCCGATTGTTGTAAATGATTTTTTTTTTCCTTTTTTTATTTTTTTTAGTATAAATTATTTTTCTATAGAAAAACAAATCTATATATTAACATTTAGCAAATGTTTAGAGCATTATCCATTCAATAGTGTTTCTAACAATTTTTTTTCTCTTTCTTTAGTAGCTTCCCCCCCCCCCCCCCCCCCCCCCCCCCTTTTTTAGTGTAAATGATTTTTTTATAGAAAAACAAATGAGATTTTACATACTTTCTTTTCTATTAATGTACTATTACATTAAAACATAAGTTATTTTTCTATTTTTAGATATTAGTATAATTGTGTAAATGATTTTTCTATAGAAAAACAAATAAGATTGTACATGCTTTCTTTTCTATTAATGCATCATTACGTTAAAACACAAGTTATTTTTTTCTAGTTTTCGATATTAGTATAATTTACAGTAATTATTGAAGTTGTATTTATTTTTTACAATTATAGACCAATCTTTGTAAATTTCCTTTCATAATCATATCACGATTTCAGAAACTATTAAAAATTTAATATAAATTTTAGTAAGTGTAAGAAAACGTATTACAGATATAGAATTTAAGAAACTAACAATGACAATATATTTATATTCCTGAGAAATGCTATTCAAATTAATTGTATGAATATTCATTTTAATTATAAAAGGAAAATAGAGAATTATCATATAGTACATATTACTAAGCATTAAATACAATTGAACTATTTATGAAAACACTTGATAAACAAGAGTAAGTATAATCAAAGTTGACGTAAATAGTTGATTTAGCAATGCAGAGTTAAAACTAGAAGATAAAGATAAAATAAATGTGTGTATAAGGATTAATTGGTTCTCTTTATATTTGTAGAATTGTGACTAACATATATCCAACCCTTATTTATATAAATATAATATAAATTAGAATATTAATATACTGATTTTTATATTTTAATATTAATTCATAAATTTATTCATACAAAAAATATATATTTAAATTCTGATACAACGCACAGGTTAAAAATCTTCGTTACCAACGTTGACAATTGACCCGCAAACAAACAAAAAGCCACTCAGACAAGTATCGTGACTTTTCAATGTAATTTACCCTAAAATAAATGTATTAATAATTATATAAAAATGTGAGTAATAATTTTGTTAATATCACCTTTCATATATAATAAACTATATTTAATACGGAAGTTTGTCACAATGCCTAATGATTATATTATAACATGTACTTAAAAAGTTAGGTATATTTTTGTAGACAATGTTGTAGCTTAAACTGTTATTTTTTTTTTTTAATATGTAATGCGAAATCAAAATAAGTAATATGTAGATTTAATATTAATATCATGATATACAAATGTAAATGTAAATATGCTTAGATATGTTTTTATTTATTTATTCAACCTAAAATTTCTAGAAATTCTAATTTGCATATTTAATGGAGCTTAAAGTTCTATTACATTACATAACGAAATATTAAACTTACAGTAAATTGCATTCCTAGTTGCTTTGGTCTGTTATCCATTTCACTTCTGATTTCTTGATCGGATTTTGTGACTTCAATATCTTAATACGGATTTTCAAATCACTCTCAGCCTTCTAAAGATAAAAGTTTTAAAAGTTTAAGGTTATTTTAATAATTTAACGAAGAATGAGGGACCGAAAACAAAATGAAAATTCAAATTAAGAAATAATTTTTAAAAAACCAAGACTTAGAAACTAGAAGTGAAATGGATGATAGAGAGAATATAATTTACCCTTAAGCTTGTAAGGCAATTACTAATAAAAATAGTAAAAGTTATAAATAACTAATAGGAGTAACTAATAAATATAAATAACTAAAACTGTATATAATAAAATATAAAATTAAAGAAAGTAAAAGATTTTAATTGAGTCAGACCAATTAAAAAACTATGACAACCCAATTTCAAATATCCATTGATTAAGTATTAATTAATAATTAATGTAAATATAAGAAAAGAAATAACAATAGTAATAAGGTTTTTCATTATTACTAATAATAAATAATTTTTTTTGTTAAACATAGCTTTTGAAGTTATGAATAACAATTAACATTTAAAGGATGGTTCGTAAGTTGCAGTTGATAAATTAATTTATGTCGTTGTTCATTTATTTAACAATTTGTGGCTACTAATTACACGGTTGATTGGAGTTAGACAGTTTTTTCATGAAAGTTGGAATTTTATATGTAGCCTCCTTACGATTTATATTTAGCACGCGACCAATGCTACATTTATATAAAATTTATAAAAAACATTTTATAAAATGATATGACATATGACATCTATCAATCAAATTTATTTTTTATTTTTCTCTGATAATTCTTTTTCTTCATTTCATTGGACCACCTCATTTTGTAAATAACTGTTTATAAAATTTTTGAGGATAAAATATTTCTCTTAGCAAAATCATAATAATACTACGTGATGAAACACTTATAATTGTGCTTAAAAAATATGTGTGAGACATTTATCGTTAAACTATAAAACTCTCAAGATATAATTTAGGGATTATATATCTGGAGATCACTCCAATATATCATTTTGTTTTTGTAAACCACTCATATTTGAAAATGATTTTGTAAGCCATTCAAATTTATATGTTGTTCTATGTATATCAAGTTCGGTTAAAATTTCATTGAAATTTTTTAAAAAGACACAAAAATTTATGTATTTATTAATTAACATTATTTATATCATTTTAGTTTTATTTAAATAAAGGAGTATTTATGTCATTTTATACTTTTATGATGAGTTTTTAGCGTGATTTAGTATATATGAAACAATATATAAATATAAATAATTTACAAAATTCTTTTTAAATACTGATAATCTACAAAAATAAATAAAATAAAATAACATATTTAAAATATAATAATATATTTTAGTGCATTATTCTGTAATTTATTTCTTTTCACGAAACTCTCACCGCCACTATTACCACCCTATGACCATTATCTATTGCCACCGTATCCATAATACAACCACCGCCTCCATTACCTATTACCACCGTAACGACGCCGCCGCTACTACATTTGTCCCTTCCGTCGCTAAATGTCAAGATTCGTAGGTTTCCGCCGTTTGGCTTTGAGACGCGATGAAATCCACCATTCATGGTCTCCGTTTTGGTGGTGGTGGTGGTGTCGGTGGCTTCTGTGGTTCCTGTTTTAGATTGATTTCAACGGCGGTGGTTAATATCGGATGGCGATGGTCGAAGTATGATATGGTGGTGGTATGTGGTTGAATTCTTTAGATTTTTTTTCGTTAATCCGATCATCTTTGGTTGAATCTTTATATTTTTTTTGATGTAAATGTGGGTTTAATTATTTTGTGGTTTTCTTGATGCCGGTACACTCGGTTTCACCGATTCTTATGTCGGTTAATGATTTTTGTGGGTTTCACCCACTATTTTTGATCCCTACATCGTGAGTTTCTTTTGGCCAAACATTATTGTTTGATACTGATGAATTTGTACTTAATTTCTTTTGTTTTTGGCTACGATGATAAACTTGATTTGTGGGTTTAATTTCTTCGTCACCCTTTGGGATTATAGTCTATTGGTTTGCCAAAATCTGTATACATTTGACTATTTTGATATGGGTTTATGCTTTGTTGGCTTGAAGTTTGTTGGTTTCGATGTGGGTGTATGCAGAGGCTTGTGAAAAATGTCCATCTTCAAAGTTGATTTGCCTAAATCTGTTTTACAGACGACGGTTTCGATATGGGTTTATGCTCTATTGGCTTGTACGAAGTCTCTTGGGGATTTTCATGTGGGTTTATGCCGTGGTTTCTAAAAAATGTCCCTTTTCTATGTTGGTTTGCCAAAATCTGTTTAAAATGATGGTTTCGATATGGGTTTATGCTTTGTTGATTTGTAATAAAAGTCCCTTGAGGGTTTATACTGTGGCTTGTGAAAAATGTCCCTTTTAGGTGCTGGTTTGCCAAAATCTGTTTAAAATGGACTTTTTCGATGTGGGTTTATGCTATGTTGGCTTGTCAAAAAAGTCTTGTGAGTTTGGATGTTTGTTTTGGCAAAATTTGTTTAAAATTGACGGTTTCAATATGGGATTCTGTTGTGGCTTGTATGAAAAGTCCTTTGTGGGTTTCCATGTTGGTTTGGTTATGATAGTTAGGTTATTCTTATTTAAAAAGTCAATATACGTCAAAGAGTCCATCTGTATTTTGGCATTGCAACAATGGGATAACATATTAATTATGCAGCTGTTTATGTTTGCAGCCATGACGGAATCATATCTCTGATGTTGAAATTCCCAAGTGCTGAGCTGAGTTGCATGTTTTTTACTAATTGTTGCAATAGATTTGTCTCTACAAAGTAAAAGCTATTGATGCTTTATGTGTGTTGTAAATGAAATGACAGGGATCAGTCTGCTTGTATCACAAGCCCTTAAAGGTGCTTTTCACAGGAGATCATCTGGCACTAGAGGAATCTGAGCTGGCCGTTTCTGAGAAGAACATTTTTTATTCAGGCACAGACAATTTTTAGATGCGGTTTAGACGAAACTCGGAACATTTGATTTTTTGAATGCTAGTATATCAGATTGATGATTACATCCGAAACTTGCCTATTGTGGGAATGCGAGCAGCACTTTGACCAAATATGAGCCTTCTTTGATAATTTTATGTTAATGTATTGCAGTCCACTGATTACATCCGAAACTTGCCTATTGTGGGAATGCGAGCAGCACTTTGACCAAATATGAGCCTTCTTTGTTAATGTATTGCAGTCCACTGATTTTATCTTCAATATGCAGTGTCTATACAGTTGGTTGGTAATTGATAACTGATAGTAAATCTTAAAAAGAAGTGCATTTAGTTCGTTTCTTGGGTGATGTATGCACCTTCAATATGCAGTGTCTATACAGTTGGTTGGTAATTGATAACTGATAGTAAATCTTAAAAAGAAGTGCATTTAGTTCGTTTCTTGGGTGATGTATGCACATTGTTTTTTATTTTCTTCTATGCATAATAAGGTCACTTGCATGTGACATCACATGTTAGTTTCTGTTAGATTCTTAGTTTAGTATTTGGAGGGAAGGAGGATTTAGACTTCCACATGGTACTTGTACAAATTCATTAAAATCTATTCATGCAATAAAAGTATGCTTCCACTTGCTTTTAATTTTCTCTATTTTGTTTGGTAGGGGAAATATGAAGAAATGAAGTGAAGTAGAAGAGTTATATGGCTTCTTCACCAAAGTTGGAGAAATCCAAAGAAGTGATTTCTCCGTGTTTTCACTGTTTTAGCCTAAAATCTCAAAGATATGTTTTCTTCACAAAAATTGGAGAAATTATAATACATGTAGTTGATCCACATCTAGAAACCATATATGCTTGTTCTCATTTCTCAGCCTCCACCAAACACGGGAAACCATTCTTCCAAGTTTTCCTATTAAATATGATCTTATAATAGGATAAACAAGGTAACTTCATTGCTGGAGGATTAATGTATGAATTTCAGATAAGCTCTTAAGAAGCCAAATTAGAAACCAGCATGGTAAATCGTGTGTAATTATTTTGTTAATTTAGATTTACTTTAAAAGATATAATCCAAGCCTAACTTAATGGAGGTTATAAAATGACTCCTAAGAAATTATTAAGTATCGCTAGGAAATAGAACAAAAAAATAGGGTGAGGTGAAAATGGATTATATTTATGTGCAGGAGGCATCACTTAGATGTCCATTTTTGCTTGAACTTTGTATCAGGTACTAAATTTGATTATGAAAGGTTTAGGACCATTTCAAGCATCTGATTACACATTAAGCAACTTATAGCCTGCTTAATCGGTTTAATGCATTCTGTTAGGACCATTTTAAACTGCTAATGGACAGTAATTATGCACATTCTTAATTTTGACCATGTTAGGTGGAGTCAGCAGTTACTGTGGAACGGCTTGCTCTTCAGGTACTTTTCACTGCTTTCTCAGTCTCTTTTAGTTTGTGTAGCCATTTTGTTAACCAAACTTAGGGATGAAGATTTAACCAATTTAATCGCCAAATTTGGGTTGCAAGTTATCTCCAACATGGTCAAACATAAAACTTACCTATAATTGAAGCCGGTCAAATGAGTTAGTTGTCAACCAGGTGGATAATTCCCAAAGTGTATTCAAAATGCTTACAAGTTACTACTTGCTCTATTAGAAATAGATTAGTGAAAGGAAGAAGTATTGGGTGGAGGAGCCTTTCGTTCCCTTGTTCTCTTAAAAACTTTTGAAGACAGAAGAATTGCATTGAAGTCCAATAAGATGAGTGTGAGTAGTCTTGCACTTAGCAGAGAAGTGATGTAGCCCTCCAAGAAAGACGTTTCTCGTATCTTTGAGCTAAAACAGAAAGATCTGAGAACCATCAGTGTGGGCACTGCAATAAGGATGTCCTTGTCAGTTACTTTGTTGTCGTCATTACTAAACTATAAACTCTGGTTTTCTTAGAGGTACTTGTTTTGATCCATTTGTTTTGTGATTTATCTCAAACGGGTCAAATAAGCATTTTTAACTATTTTACAAATAAAATTGGAGAAAAAAGTGTTGGGCGTTAGTCCAATCCTGCCCATTTTGACCTGAACCCAAATTGCAACACCCAAACCATCCAAGGAGGTACTATAACAATAATAGTTTCTTGAACATAGGTTTTGTTGAGCAACATAGGGGAAATGATAGTAAAAGTCCCGTGTGGGTTTCAGTGCAGGTTTATCGGCTTTTGAAAGACATTCCTTTTCGGTGATGGTTTGCAAAAATCTGTTGAAAGTTGATGGTTTCAGTTTATGCTGTGTTGTTAAAGCAGCAAAGTCCCTTTGTGGGTTTCGATGTTGATTTGTTAAAATCTGTTTGAAATAGACTGTTTCAATATGCGTTTATGCTCTGTTATCTTGTAAAAAAAAGTCTCCTGTGGGTTATGCTGTGGGTTGTTAGAGAAGTCCCTTTTATGGTGATGGTTTGACAAAATCTGTTTAAAATGGATGGTTTTGATGTGGGGTTATGTATGACTGTATGTTCATATGTATACGTGAACGTATCTGTCTACTAGTATACGAAAAAAATAACCTGAGATTTGTAAGACTTTTATAATGATTTTGACTTTAACATGGGCACTAATAATGCATTCTTAAGCACAACTTTGCACGTACTCTATTAAATAATAATGTAACACTAACCTAAGTCGATCTACTCTAATTAATTAAGCATTTAAAATATACATTATTGCGTGATTCAATTCCTCCAAACCTCAATTAATAACTGTTTCAAGTTTTCAAACATCTAATTCTCCCCTTTACCGATGGCTTCTCTAATTCTTAAATCTTCATTAACTACAAGTTACAAAACACTTGCTATTGCGGCATCAATCCTAATCGTATTCGTGGTTTACTCGTTCTCAAACCAACCTGTTTCATTCAAACCTGACTTTATTAACGTCAATACACCCTCATTACTACAAGACCCTACAAACATATCTCATATAGTTTTTGGACTTGTAGGGTCCACAAAAGCATGGCATACTCGAAAATCGTACATAGAGTCATGGTGGCGCCCAAACGTTACTCGTGGCTACCTTTACCTTGACATGGACCCCATTGATGATCTTTTACCATGGTCGCTAAACTCTCCACCTTTTCGTGTTTCTGATGATAATACAAAGTTATTAGAAGAAACAAAACATGTTGCACCAATAATGGTTCGAATGGTGCATGCGGTTATTGAGGTTTTTAGGGAAGAACGAGAAGGGGTGAGGTGGTACATCATGGGAGATGATGATTCTGTATTTTTTGTTGATAATTTGGTTGATGTTTTGTCGAAATATGATCATACTAAGTACATATATATTGGTGGTCATTCGGAATTTATAATGTCGAACCAATGGTATTCATATGATATGGGATTTGGTGGTGCAGGACTTATAATGAGTTATCCGTTGGTAAAAATGGTGCAGAAAAATATAGAAGATTGTTTTAGAAGGTATCCGTATTTAACAAGTGCGGATCATATTTTGATGACTTGCGTTAATGATTTCGGAGTTTCAGTGACCACTCATCAAGGTCTTCATCAGGTATTTTTCATTGAAATTATAAGGTTTTCTAACAATGAATGTTTTGATTATGAAGTAGTAATACTAAATTACTAATTGGTAGTTAGTTCTAATTTGTAGCAATTTATAAAGGAATTATATACTAGTTAATTAATTATTTTTCTTTTCTTTTGTTTATATTAGTTATTAGTTATTAGTTATAGACTTATAGTTATGGATACATTTTTTTTTACATAATCGAACTTTGCAGATGGACCTACATGGAGATATATCTGGATTTTTATCATCGCATCCGAAAGCTCCATTGATTTCTCTCCATCATTTAGACCATGTAGATCCCATCTTTCATTCTATGGACCGTTTCGAATCTGTTAACCACCTTATGAAAGCTGCAAACTTCGACCAATCTCGTTTAGTACAACAAACTATATGTTACAACAGAAACTTACATTGGTCTTTTTCAGTCTCATGGGGCTACTCTATTCACCTTTACGAGCAAATTATCCCTCGTAGCATCCTAAAGGTCCCACTTGAGACATTCAAACCATGGGTTCCGAACTCAAAGCCACCATTTTATATCTTTAACACAAGACCACTTTCAAATGATTCATGTGCAACTCCTCATGTCTTTTCATTTGAATCAATTAAAAAGATCGATAAAGATTACGTTGTTACAAAGTATGCCCGTGAGGCTCCACGTGGACTGTCGCCTTGTGAATTAGCCAACAATCGTTCTGCAGATATTGTCTCCAGAATTTACGTTGTGTCAAGAGTGACAAAACCTAACCAGGTGAGTATGAACTTCAAATTCAAATTGGATCCTCATCACTCATAATATTACACTAAATATTCATCAATATTTATGGAGTATATTATTAAATAATTAATATTCATAAAGCAATATTCAGTGATGCATGTTGATATAATATTGAGTGTTAGTAGTGGCAAGTTCTGCCCAAAGGCTGATTGGGCGGATGTTAGGTATTTTTTGTTGGACTTGGGATTGTTTTGGGCAGCACAAATTGTAGAAATAGGTTCAAATGACTTATTAACATGTTGTTACCCAAACCCATTTTGACCCGGTTGTCTTGTTTTAAAAAGGCGATAGGCGATAGGCGATTCGAGGCACTAAGGCAAGAGCCTCACATAAATAGAACGCCTATAATGCATAAAATACTTTTAAGTTGCTTCTTTATAACATTATCTACATGATAATGATAATGATAATTGTTTACACATCTCAAATATTTCAATTACATTCTAAAAGTAGTCAAAAGGTTGAAGTATCATAGTTTGCACATTGTCAAAAGCAATCAAGTAACTAAGCAACTAAGTTCTCAAAGTCAGGAAAAGTCAACTGCAAGTTCAAAAGTCGATTGGAAGACTCAGACTCAAACTGAAGATATTGTCGACTAAAAGTTCTATTAACTCATTATCCGGCTTCAGTTCGGCTTCAATATGTTGGTTCTTGCTTCAATTTGGTGTTTTTCCTTTTGAAGACCAAAACCAGTTATGAGATTTCAGGTTCTAAAGCCGTTATTGAATTTTTATTGTGTTAGAAAGTTAGATAGCGTTAATAACTTACTATTCATGGACTGATAGTAAATATTGGGCCTAAAATAATTAGCCCACCAAAATATAGTAAAGAGGCCATACCATCTTTTTAAAAACCCACCAGCAACCTAAAGCACCGAAGGCGCTGCCTCATCTCTCCCGGAGCCTAGGCACTGCCTTGCGCCTGCTGTCATATTATCACTTAGTCAGTTTGAGGTGCTATTCCTAGTGCCTTAAGGCGTGCTTAGGCACGCTTTTTTAAACCAAGCCGGTTGCCCAAATTGACATGCCCGTCTGTTTTGCCACCTATAGTATATTTAGGAGATACTTAGTTCCCCATAAATTGAGGTTCGGTTTACATCTTCCTATTGGTAAAAGTTCAAGATATATATGTCGTAACTATTTTAAATTAAGATTGCTATCGAGTATTGACTTTGTATATGTTTTACCTAATTACTTTATGTTTTTCTTTATTTCTGTTTGTCATAGAATGGGAAAACAGAATGTTGCGATGTGGTTAAGACCAACGACATGAAGGTGGTAAAGGTTAAATTGAGAGAATGCATGGATGATGAGTTAATTGCTCGATATATATGAAAGATAAGATGATTACAATCATAATATTCTTAAAGTTCACAATTAAATTTGCCACATGTATTGCTTCTTTAGATGTATATTTGTTGGTAAATATATAATTAGATGGCGTACTCCTTTTTACCCATTTCTCCTATACTTACAATTTTGTAAATTTAGCTTATTATTTGCGCAATCAATGAAAGAGATAAAGTATAATTGTCCGACGCAAAAAGTGGTTGTTAGGGGCGTAAGCGAGTTGAGCCCGAGCTAACCTAGGTTCGGGTTCTTGTTTAAAATTCAAATAGTTAGAGTTCAAATTCAACTAGTATCAATTCTAATATATAAAGTTCGAGTTCAACTCATTTAGTATAATATAAGTGCGGATTCGATTCATTTGTTACTGGGTTTCTTTTAACGGCAATTTGCATTAACAATTAGCAAAAAGCTATTTTATGAAAAGACAAGATTATACGATATTATTGTTTATTTATATTAATTTCTATTTATTTTGTGTGAAATACTCAATTAAATAAAATAAGATTTATTTTTAATATTATAAGTATTAAAGAATAGTTATACTTCTTATTATAATTATATATTATATTATATTATATTATCATATAAAAATATAATTAGTTAAATGGTTCATTTAAAGTCAATTTGACTTAAACTTTTAACAAGTTGAGTTCAAATAGTTCACGATTACCTTCGTCTTATTTACATGTGGTTGCAAGTATTATACGCAGTAAAGTAAAAGTAGTCGCAAAGTGATTAGAAAGAAAAACCGGTACGATACTTGCACAATCGAAATGGTAAAAGTGGTGGATACATCCTAGAGTTTTGTCAGCAAAAACGTCACCTAATAAATGCTATTTGGGTTTCTGCTGCATTAATGAAAAGGTTGACACACAGAATAAAAGTGTAGTACTTTCATACATAATTAGACAAATCATGTCACTTTCATACTGTTAGCATAAAGATCACGTGACTAGTAGTAATCACAAATCGAACTCTCTCCAAAATTTATATTTTGATTATAAGAGCACCCGCTTTGTGAGGTTGGAGGAGGCTGCCCATATTTGGGCCTGAACAATCCAACTGGCTGAATTACAAGAGTTGTTGCTACACATGCATCTTTCAGATGGGCCGGATGCTAGGCTTGTACCATAAGCCCAAGTCGTGTGTTTTCAGTAAAGGCATTACTGCATTAGGACAATTAATTACTTAAAGCTCGAATTCCATAAATCTAAAAGACGATATGTTGGACAAATTACTTGGAACAATAACATGAACACGTGCAATGGGTGCCTTCTTATGAATGTCGTAACCAGTGTAACAATTTGTAATAATTTATCAAACCTGAGGTAAGTGTGTATGCATCCCTCCATTTTGTTTATTTTTTCTTAAGAAATATAATAGTAATAATGTTCTTTTGAAGATAATATTAAATTAATTAATATCAAAGAAAATAATAGCATTGAAACCGACTCATAAGTGGTTTTATATTAACAAAAGATAGTTAAAAAAATGGATGGAGAAGGGGCAAATAATTAAAACCTTTAAATGTGTAAATATAAAGTAAAGAAAAAAAAGGCATATTTGTGTTGATGCTGGAATATAAAGGTTCAACTGATGTTTAAAATCAATTCTCAAAAAGAATCAGGAGACCTGGTTTGCATTGTGCCACCTAATTTGACCCATGGGGCATCCAATGATCCAAAACATCAATATCATATTTGTCCAAAAGACAACCTTATATATCTATACTTTATGAACATCACAGCCATCCAATATTCAAACTTCAACAGTCATCATAATATGAGAAATTAAAAGATATTACTAATATAAAAAGTTTCATTACAAATTCCAATTTGGGACCAATGCAAAGCAGGATTTAATTACAAAAATGGTTGGCAATGAAATAGGAATAAAGGGAAACACACACAAAAGGAAAAGCCTTTCAAAATGCTCTCTTCACTTTATTATACTTGATAGAAATATTTTCATAAATGTGAAGCACAACTCCTGAAATCTTTGCTTGCCCACCCTTTGTTCCTCACTTACTCATCAACAGCCAATGGAACAGATTCAGCCTATAAAAACAAAAACCACAAATCAGCTTAATTAGTTGCTAACCAAGATTTATCAATTATGAATACATATATATGTTAGTCTAAGAAACAAACTTACCAATTTGCGGTACTTAAGAGCATAAAACATTTCGAGATAACGACGGATCTCAAGCCTGTCAAGCTTCGACACATGCTTCCAAAATCCGTAAACTCCAGCAAGCGTCAACAACCTATCTGAGTAGATCTGCCATGTGTATCTATCATTTTCGACAAAACAAACATAAAAAAATCAGATTTAGTCTAATACATACATATTTATGTATTAAAAGTACTACTTAAAAAGATTATGTTTTTCTTACTTCTCCTGGATACGTTGTAGGCCGCCTTTTGAAATGGCCTCCCAATGAGACGGGTCTTCTTTACTTTTCTCAAAGAAGTTAATAAGCAGCTCGCTGATCTGATCACCATGATACGGGTCAATGTGAAAACCAGATTTACCATGAACAATGATTTCAGCAGGGCCACCATGAAGGGTTGCAAATGTCGGCAAACCACAAGTCATGGCCTCCACAACTGTCAACCCAAATGCCTCATAAAGTGCAGGCTGAATAAATGCTCCCCTTGTGTCAGCAATCACACGGTATAACTCACCGTTCCTCACTCTATTCATCTGCGAAGAAATCCATCTAAACTGACCGTTGAGCTTATAGTTTTCAATCAACTCGTACATCTTCTTCATTTGCGCTTGCTCTTCAAGATCCTTAGATTCCTTCCTTCTGTCACCACCTACCACAACAAGGTTCACCAATTCACGAAGCTTGTCACTCTTTGCGTACCATTCCACTAGTCCTGTTAAGTTCTTCACGTTGTCTAATCTCGCCATTGTGAATAAAATGGGCTTGTTTTTATCTTTCAACACACATCTGTAACATCAATAAAATGTGAGAATTAATACT
Organism: Logfia minima; assembly: GCA_963921325.1. Classification (NCBI taxonomy): domain Eukaryota; kingdom Viridiplantae; phylum Streptophyta; class Magnoliopsida; order Asterales; family Asteraceae; genus Logfia; species Logfia minima. The sequence continues at coordinate 50,704,948 of OY992763.1, read as the reverse complement.
TATAAAATTATGATGTAATAGAATTAGGAAACAAATAGAACTAATCCGTACAGGTGTTCCTCATTCTCAACGGAACTGAAGAGAAGTTCGTCTAATTCAGGGTGAAGTGCAGTGAGCCTTCTTTCTTTCTCAGTGTAAGAGAAGTAGATCCCCATATCAGCACCGGGTGAAACAATGTTAAACTTTGGGTCAAAAACATCAATTCCATGAACCACCCTGTACAATCCAGGCATTGTGAAGGCAGTATGACTCTCATACTGTCCGACAGTATCCTTACTAAAAACACAATATAAACTCTCAATTAGTTCTCTAAAAAAATATTAGAGGAAATGAAGAAAGAAATCAATCATATATGATAAAAACTCAACACAATGCATACCTTCCAGCAATCTCTTGGAAAGTACTTGTGATGATAAAGTCGGTATGATTCATTGCGATAAGATCAGCTGTAAATTGACTCGAGAAATGATACTTCTCCTCGAAGTTCTTCCAGTAGATATCAGAATCAGGGTACTTGGTTTTCTCTAAGGCATGAGCAATGGTACACTGCAAGTATCAAAAAATTTAGTCCATTTTTTTACCTAGTAACATTTAATTTATAGTTTTGAGTTTCCAAATCCAGCATCACACACCTGAGTGACACCCAACTTGTGTGCTAGCAAAGAGGCAACAAGGTTTCCCTCACTGTAGTTTCCAATGATCAGATCGGGTTTTGCCTTCAGCTCTGCAGTAACTTCTTTTGAAACATCCTAATGAAATATAATAAGCAATTAATTAGCGTCTATAAGTAACAACAAAACTGTCGATAAAAGGGGAAAGATGTAATAGTTACCTCAGTGAAAGTCTCAATGTAGGGCCACACCTCAAAACGCGAGATCCATTTACGAAGAATTCCCTTTTCAGTTCTAAAAGGAACTCGAAGAATATGAGAGTGTTCTGCTCCGAACACTTTCTCAAGACGCTGCCCACAAGTGGTTCCTACCGCATCAGGAAGTAGCCTAGTCACCTGCTCAGAACCAACATTTGTACTCATCAGTTATATACTTTAGTAAAACAAGTATATAAATATCAATATTTTGAAAACCGGCTTACAATGAGAATACGAGGAGTAATATCAAGTCCTTGTTCCTTTATCCGTTTAAGCATTTCACGTTCCAGCGCAGGAACTTGATCAAGAATGTAAACAACTTGACCACCAGTATCGGGATATCCCAAAACGTTTTCTTGAGCGAAATAACCGTGTGGAGAAAGAATCACAACGTTGAAAACCATTGGGATTCTTCCAAGAAATTTCTCTAGAGTACAGGCATCAGGAGCTTCCAAAAGTTCTAAAAGCATATGAATCATTTCCATCACACCTTCTGCTTTATCTCCCCAACCTCTCTCCAATCCGATCTCTTGAAACTTATGTTCAAATTCAGAGTATGGAGTTGATGCATCGAGTGTTGACAGATACTCAGATGCTTTTCTTAGTACGGATTGGAGAGCATTCAGGTTTTGAATTCTGTCATTCAGCATCATTGTCTGCACATTATCATATAATTCAATCATATTAGTACAAAACTTTTAGACACATTCATAAGTAGTACGAAAAGCATTTTGTATGAGTTAATGAAAAATAAGCATTGTAATTTCATGAAAGACTCGTTTTATACAACAAAGTATTTTTGTATACACTATTGATATTTCACAAGTGTCCTGTTTTAACAATGTACTCAAAAAAGGGTTTTATCTTGGGTATTTGTATTTGTAAAACGTGTTCTGCCATGGCAATCGAAAAAGCGTGTGAATTCTCAAGGGTGGAACACATTTTGTAATTCAGTGACCAAATGTATATTTATTTTTACAATTTTTGTTGAAGACAAAATGTTCCACCAAAAGGTCTTTGGCCTAGTGGTATGTGAGGAGTCCATCAACCAGGTTCAGGTCTCGTTGAAGACAATATGTACATAATACGGGTGGTTGCAAAAACAAAATGTTAGCGAAAGTACATTGCTATAACATGTCATTATGCAAAAGTTTGTTTAACATTACCTTGCCCTTGTAGTTATGGGTACGGAGAAAATCGAGAAGAGGGTGCATGCTATCCTTATCATGAAACATTTTCGCAGAGAGGTGTCGATTAAGAAACTCGACCCCATTACCAATCGACTTAGTAAGTGTTGGCCGGGGGAAAGAAGCCGTAAAAGGCTCAAAATCCAGTTCCAGTACGAAGTTGCCATTCGAGCTGCAACCATGAATCAAAACAATAAGTATTTTTAAAACAAACAAGTGTTCTGTTTCTAAGAAAATATAAATGTTTACTTACGTTCCATCAACAAGTTCTTCTTTGAACTGAAGATACTCTGGAACACTTAGTTCCTCAACAACCAGTTGATTCACATTGACTCGAATATATTCCCAAACACCGGGTCTGAGACGAATCGCGAGTGCAACCCATGGTGGCTGCACAATTGCTTCCTGTAGACCCAAACAGAACAACCAGAAATGGGTCAAATTGTGGTTCTTGTCACTACAACAAATTAGTAAATAGTACATGCATCTTGTTGTAAATGGGTGTCACAAATTAATTAACACAATTTTATGTCACCAATGCTAAAAAGGTGAAAACACTTATGAAAAATAGTCAAGAAAGATGGCATGTAAAATTTGACAAAGTAAAGTGTCCACCAAATAATCAGAAGGAGTAAATGTTCAACTTTTTGGTAAATGTTAGAACCAAATATAGTTCAACTTTTGACACAAATTCTCTATTTTTTTTGGAATGAAATTTCACTTAACTTTTACTAGTAAGAATTAAACTTTTCACCCATTTTGATGAGAAATAAATTACTAGTAAATACCCTGCCAAATTTTAACTTAATTATATTACAGTTTCTAATAAAATGCCCTGCAATTTTTCTTACAATAACATGCACCAAGTTTTTTGGCTCTTATATTTTCTTATTCCTTCATGTCTGTATATCAAAACACTTTTTTACACATAATAAATAAGCTTGAAAATACAAAGAAAAAAAAAGTTAATAAAAAAAACACATTTTATATTATTGGATTTAATTAATGAAGAAGAATCAATGAGTTGAACCTGAGTGGATTTGAGAACTTCATAAAAGGCTCCATCATGTAGTTTGGTTTGATCCTCTTGGCATATGGCTTCAAACTCAGCCATCAGTTGATGAGGCTTCAATATTCCTTTTCCATGGCTCTCAATCCTATATTTCATTTTAAATTCATATTAAAACTAAAATAAAAATAAACTTTGATCAAGTTAGTGTTTTAGGATGCTTTTTGAGAAAAATTATCATAGTGATCAGAAACATAAATTAATCTTTAAAAAAATAGTGTTTGACAGAAAATCTATAGAAAAAAAGTCTCCATTTTTCAATGCAAAACTTTTTAACATCAGTCAGCTAATTAATTAATTAGAAAGATTATATATAAAAATATATTCCGAAATTGTAGCTGATCAAGAAGAAACCAACTATAAATACCTTGAAAGAACCATGAGGATTTCATTACGATGAGTAGCAAGAGTAGAATCAAGACGTTCACGAAGACTGTGAACACGAGTGAGAACACGTTCCGCCATGATTAATCGATCGATCGCCAACAAAACACTTGGATTATATTATTGAACTGCCAAAAAATAACAAAGTTTATAGTGAGAATTAGATCAATTTGTATGATTCTTGTAGTGTTCGTGTTGTTTATTAATTAGTACCCATCTACACGCGGCACTATTATGTTGTTTCTAGACACATAAAATGAGATTGTTGAAAAAATAAAGTCAAAGGTGGCCAAACTTGAATGTGAAATATCAACAACCTTATAACAATAGTCACTCAAATAATTAATTTATTACTAATGTTGTCAGCAAGGACAGAAATGAAAATGGGAACCAAATTTATTAAAAATATTAACTCTCACAAACAAAAGTCTAAAAAGATATAGTTAAAAGTTGTGAATTTGTTGAATAAGGTAAAAGTTGAAGCATAAATTATTGAGTGATGATCATGAAAGTGTAACACAGAAAGAATGTTGTAGAAGTAGAAGTTATCAACATGATACCTTCTTTTCAACTTGTTTTCAAGAAAATGAAATAATAAATGGAGGATATAAATGATGAATAGAGAAATGGTATAGAATTGAATTGAAATGAATGAGAAGAGAGTTGTGGAAGAGTGAGATTATATAGGCAAACTAGAAAGTGGAGAAAACACACAACCACCTTTATTTTATTTATTTATTTATTATGTTTGTATCACATCTTTTCTTTTACATTCCACTTTTATTATAAAAATCTTCACATCTTGTTCTTGAAAAGCAAGTTGCAAGTAATAAACATAAACAAGTATGACTGTATGAGGGTAATTAGAAGTACATAAATAGACAAAATTACAGATCTAGTTAACAAACAAAACCTCCTTCCAAAACCACTCTGCCAGATTTTCTAAACAGGGTATTCCTACACCTTTAAACTTGTCATTTTTCATAAAGGAAAACATTATAGTGCAATCTTTTATATTGATACTTCATAATCATCCACATATACAAATAAAAGATAACTTGTTCTCTACCCAAATAATATTTAGTTAAATATTTACCTATTAGTTACACATTTCCTTTAATACTCTTTTAATCAGGATAATGAATTATCTTTATCTATACTATATATTATTATTTGTATATTATCTATATCTCTCTCTAATTCTGGACATGCTACTTATTATTTTGTAGACATTATCATTTTCATAGGCTTAATTGTGCTTCTCTAATATTTAGGTCGGCATTTTAATATAAATCATACTCCCTTAGTGTCAAACTTTATTTCATGTACTCATTTCATTTTTAATACATAAATTATAGCAAAAATTATTCATTATATCTTTTGATCGATTGTTATAATAATTTAATCTTTTAACTTGCAATTTTAATAAACTAATTCATTAATTATTGCCTTTATGAGCGATAATGGGTGAATTAGTTTGTTAAATTGTAAGTTAAATGATTAATTTGTTATAAACGATAAGTCAAAGAACGTGATTAGTAATTTTTTCTAGACTATATTCATCAAATTTTAAATTGTGTTTTTCATAACATCTACAAAAGCCATATCTTTACAGATATCTGGTGGGTCAATTTGTCATTACTATCAAAAACGTTTAGAAAAAGTTTGTGATGTAACCAATTTATAAAAGTTTAGTTAAATAATAGAAAGAAAGTACATGTGAATGAGGCACGCAATTTTAATTGTGAATTAAAGAGATAAACATAACGATTAAATAATTATTATGCCAAAACTCGGCAGGAACTATTGTACTAAAACACATGGACGATACTAAAATCCTATGGCCTCTTAGGTATCCTGGTTTTGTTATATGAAAAAGAAACAGTGTGGCCTAATTCTTTAACATGTAGGTATATTTAATTAGTAACTTGAATAATAATAAAATAATAAAATAATAATAATAATAAATAAATAAGAAACCGGTTTGATGTATTGTTAGTGGTATGGATTTTTCGTTTTTAATTATTTGTTTAATTAGCTTAGCTTTCTAGAAAGCCATCAACCTTGCTTTGACCAAATAAACGGGATGAAACCTACGGTGCAAGCGATTGGTTATTTCTAGCGGTTTGTTTTTCTTGTACGAAGTATTGACTTAAATACTCAATTTATATTATTATATCGAAAAATACTTGAAAATTGAATAAAGTACATGACAACATGTCATATAAAATTGGAATGCAGTAAACAAAAACCGAAAGCAATAAATATGGTCGTCCATTTTAATACGAAACATCTTTTCACAGTTGGTTAAACAAGACATCAATATCAGGATAAATTCGGTAGATGTAGTCGGTCAATGATTAGCAATTTAAGACTATTGTTTTTGAATAGAAGGTAATTTCAACCCTATGTTACGAACATCTTGATTGTAAGATCCTACAACCTAAAGAACAAAAATATAATCGAATCGCAATAGGATTGATCATTTTAAATAATGTTTGAAGTAGGATATTGTAGATAAGATCGTTTAATTTGATCGAACAATGATCTTATCCTATTCTTTCAATTTAAGTTTTCTAGTTATCAATTGGACTTTACAAGTTGATAATGAGTGAGTACATTTTAAACACAAATAACATAAGATCTCATATTCGAACGACTTAGACATCGTGATAATCACAACTACCGATTTAGTCAAATATACCTCCACATTACTAATAGGCATCTAATTATAGACCAATTTAAAACATTAGTTATTAACCTTTTACTACAAAAGTTGACTTGATTCATCAGTGATCAACATTTTACCAAAAAAGTTGACTTGATTTATAGGCTCCCAAAATACATACATAACGGTTAAGTTACAGCCTAATTAGTTACCGCTACTACTGTTAAGTTCATGAGAGAACACTAGATAATTAAGTTGATTGAAATTCATAAATACTCCCTCCGTACAATATTAATTGTCCCAAACAAGATTCAAGCTGCCTGGTATATTTCATCTCATTAAAAAGGTATTTAATTGGTTGACTTGAAATTAATATATTAAGTAATAAAGTAGTAATCTTTAATATAATTTAATTACGAGTATAAAATATAACATACCACTCACTCCTATTTTACCATGAATAACATAAACTGGATAATGGTATTGTGTTTTGAATAAGATAATCAATAAAAGGATATACTTTTCTGGTAAAAAGGGACCCCACAAATTTCAGAAACTATGTGCCTTTGAGGTTTGTACATATTGCACATATGTGCCAAAACCATGACTGGTATGGTGATGCGTTCTATACGGTTTGCATGTCACCAGAATTCAGTCATTTGTTCCCTCATAAATATATAATAATAGTGATGGTAATTTTTATAATATAAAGTCTTAAGTTATTGGTAGTTAATTTTTTATTTAAATAAAAAAATCTCCATCTCAAACAGGATGCTAAAGTCTTGTGACAACCTGTAAAAGAAAGCAATATATATGAATAAATGATCCCCGTATTTAGAGTACATATGCATGCAACCAAAGCGTACGTCTTGTTAATATACAGGTGTATCGAGGAACAAATGCACCAATCAGATAACATACAACACGTCAATATCGTATTTATACAAAAAAGAAGAAAAGCAAAAAAAAAAAAGAATCATCCAAAAAGTTTCGGTTTATCCACAATGGATTACTGTATATAATTAGTCAAAAACAAAGTACCCATAAATAAATCATGTAATAAGTTACTAATTAATTAAGATCTAAGCTTGAAAACGAACTTTGTGAAAATAATCCTTTAATTTACCAAAGATGTTTACCATCGGGTGAGTAGAAAAGCTTGTAAAAATATCGTAGAAAGTAGGAACGGAGCTAGAAAAAAATAATCGAAGAGGTAAAAAATAATTATTTTTTTATTTTTTATTTTTGAGTGGATAAAACTCATAAAATATCATTGATATCCTTAAAAAAATTTCTTTTTTATGTGATTTGAAATTTCTTGAGAGAGCGGCTATTCCCATTCTAGATCCGCCTCTGTGTGGAAGTTGACTAAAAGTGAAAGCTAAAAATAGCATAAGAAAGAAGAGAGAGAAACAAATTAATAATCAACTCTCTTGTTGTTTAAACCGACTGATTTCATAGTCAATAATCATTAACAAAACATGATCGATCAATAGCATGCAATTTATGAGATAATAAATATAAATCATCGTTTTTGAGTATTTATGTTATTGGTCTAATTTTATGAGTTATCACGTATGTCTCAAAATTTGGTTTTTAGTGGCCTAAATTTGAAAAAGAAATAATTGTGACAGAGAAAAGTAGTAACGATATTTTCAAGTGTCGTTTCTGGAAATGATTTTAATGCTTGAAATTGTTGTGTATTATGGTGCATTTTGAAAAGCCCATATACCACGAAGACTTTCTGTTATTGTAGGAAAAAGAAAAGTCCCAACCCCTGTTAATGTAGGAACTCGATTAACAAAATCTAAATTAATAGCAGATTTACGTAATTTCTATTTATTATATTAAAACTGATTTTATATGTGTTGATCACCGGGCATATTCGATGAGAAGGTTTTGTGTCACTTTTGACCGTTTTTATGTAAATGACAGGTGGGTGACTTGAGTCACCTCCATTGATGTTCTTTTTCTTATTGTTGTTGACCTTTTTAAAACTGTATGCGAACTTTGTTGGCTTTCTGCATATGCTGACGAATAATAGAACCGAACAAATTTAGAACAATTGTAACGTTTAAATTATTAATCGTTAAAGAAGCTGTCATGTATGGATAAAAAGACTAACCTTTTTAATGCAAAAAAGTGACGTTCTACTAGATAAATAAGTGCAAGCTAATTTAATTCTTACTTCTCTTCAGGAATTTGATGTAGAAGGTACAGAGAAGGTGATGCCGCAACCATTAATTATTACTTGAATGATACTTTGATTTGAAGTAATAACTATGTGATCAAGTGGGGAAAGTAATTTAAGGTAAAAACATTAGTTTATTACATAATTTTAATCTACATATTTTATTGTTTCATTTAATTCTCAAACTGAAAGTAAAAATAGAGTAGAATAAAAGAAGTTATAGTTTATAATCAAATTTATGCTTGAGAAACAATGGATGATAACTAAAACAGAGTTATAATAGTATTCTCCAAGTAATTATAACAAACCTTTAGTATAAAAGTATACTGCATTTCGGTCTTTATGATATGTTATTCGTTTTACTCTCAGTTTTGAGTCAGATTTTTTATGACTTCAGTCTTTTGATTCGAATTTTTATTTTATTGCCGATCTGTCGTTCACATAAAAAGACCAAAGAACTATTTTATCCTTATCTTAATTAAAATATAAAATTAAAATGACATATAGATTTCGTGTTAAATACCGAACTCGTAAACAACCTACTTAAAAACTAAGAATGACATACCACATATATTGAAAATGTAATCTACTCTATAAAATTATAAAAATCTATAATAGAAAACTCAAAAGAATTAAATATGTAGTGATGATGCGTATAATTTCAATGGATAATGTTAAGTACAGATTATTGATTAGTAAGTATTAATTTAATAAAATGCCCACTAATCACGGAGTGGGTGAAGCTTAGTTGGGAGTGGGACACTACCTAATATTTATGTAAAATTCCTAAATCAATGGCTATGAAATGATGTGACAATAGCTTTTTTTACGCTTAAAATCCAAGCTTCCTTATCCATAATACTACTGTTTTTTTTTTGTTTTTTCTTATTTAAGCTTTAGTTTTGTGACATGTACCGGCCAGCAACCCATCAATCCACCACACAACATAAAGCATTTATTCTTCTTGTATATCAAATTAGTTATCAATCACACACACCAATATAAATAACTTGGTCACTAATTTTATTGATGTTAAATGGCATCGATCTCAAACAAAAAGTCGGATTCCCATCATCTCATGATTATCCTTAACATAATCATATAGGGTTGGTATTATGATGGTTGACATATAAGATTTTGTCTAGCTTCACATTATTTTCATTGAGTGTTTCAAAAAAAGATTGTTTTTCACATGACCAACATTATTGCAGAAGATGGATTTTTAAATGGAAAAGAAGCGAGTGAGTCCCCATCATTTCAACCATATACTTGTCATTTCTAAAAGCACTCGTACTCGGCCTAGTCGTGGCCTGCCGTGCTGCTCAGCAGAGTCGATATGAGTACGAGATGATCGTGCTTGAAAGTGAGCAGCTAGGGTTGATGTTTACTTGATGATCTCAGTGTGTCGTGGTGGTGGGTCCCACGTCTTTCACTTTGTTATTTGGGTTTAGGGGTGATTTGTGTTTATGGGCCGCTGCAATTCACAGCTTGAGGGTTTACGCCCCCCATCAATGAGCTTGTTCTTAAAACTATATGCATCTAATTGAGTTCAAGATAAAATGGGACAAAGTCCTCTAGAAAAACCCATTTGTATGGATAAAGTTAAGATGGACCTCTTTCTTCATATATTATTAACTTTTCCATAACAAAAAGCTTTTATTTTTTTTATATTAATAATTTGCCTTTCACAATATAAATTTCTAGATTCACCACTAAACGTTGAACTAGAATGAAGCACAAAAGGAGGGAACAAATGGAAAAGAAGAAAATAATACTGTAACCTAAGTTTAAAAGAAAAATAAAAAGTTATAGGTTGATATTACTATTTAAGTTTTGAACTAAATTCTATTTGATCAAATAATATCTTCTACAAAACAATTAAAAGTCAAAATGAGACTAGCTTTGTACAGTGGCTGAATGTGCGAGGCATATGCTTTTCAAGATAAAGACATCCACTTTTAGAAAATTAATTTAACCAAATTAATTAATATATAAACAAAAAAAATCCATAACAGTAATGCATGCATATTCGTATTAAAAGCAACGGTCGATGAACAATTGAACATGCGTTCAAATTTATATAAAATCATATCATATAATATATATATATATATAAATATAATATATATTATATATAAAGTATTTAAAAAAGTTCATTTTGTAGTTAGTAACAATGTTAATAATCATTAGAGTACGTTTCGATGATAGAAAAAGACATTTAAGTTAGTGGAGAATATAGAAAGAAGAATTAAAGGTTGGTTTAATTCTGTACCTGCTTTGAAGATGTATCCTTTTTAATAAAAGGTAAGGAATTTATCAAAAGTTCAATTAATTTTATTTGTATTATCCAAATATATATCCACTCATGTTAATCAAAACGCTACCTCTATATATAAATAATAAAGTCAATACCTTATGGGTATAATTGGTTTGGATGTGTGAGTACTACTCATTTGCTGCATGTTCTAAATTGTATGTATGTTTGTATTGTTACATATGTAATCATGTTTATATGCTCACATCATTTCTAGTATAATGAAAATATAATGAAATGCAAAGCTTTATATATAAGTGAGAATTAGATAGTGGCAATCAGATTTTAGACCCAAACTGATTATGTTGGGGTAACTTGGCCACTTGAGTGATCCTTTTAACTAGGTGGGTTGTTTATTTGGGTTAGCCTGAGTCATACTGGTCCTAGCAGAGTAGCAGTTCAAAGGGGAAAAGAAATATTCGGCGAAAAACTTAGCCCGTTTCATTCCTCTAGGGCCGTTTTCTCTTTGCCATTGGATTTCATCTTTGTTGCTGAAAAACAAGAATCCAAACAAAGAAAATTCAAGATGCAACTTGTTGAATTCACTTTCAACAAAGAAAATACAAAAACAAATTGAAAAAATAAAAAAAAGGTCATTCTAGTGCGCAAAAATCTACTGATAAATCATTGTATTGCCAGAACTTAATCGTTACGATCAGAAAAAATTTGAGGATACGTGATAGGTGGGGTGCGTGCTAGAATGATTTGTTCTAATTGGTAGTTTAGTCCCCGTAAAATAGCACCCATCAAATGTGAATTCGAAAGTGAAAACCATGTCTAAAAAAAGGTACTTATAAGATAACCTCTAAATTGTATGTTATGTCGTGGACTTCCTCCTTTGTATAATTGTATGTGCCACTGTGCATTTGTGCCAACCTAAGCCCGTCATTTTTAGCTAACCCAAGGTTAACAATAGCCCATCATTTTTAGCTTAGCCCATAATCAATCATAGCCCATCATTTTAAATGAGTAAAGGGAAGGGGTGTTGGGTTTCTTTCTTCTTCTTTTTCTTACTATTATAGTATTATTAATTAAATTAAATAAATATAGTATTACGGAGGGTTAATATTTCATTTTTTTATTTGAAAAAAAACAACCTCTGTTGCCAAGTCACATCTCAAATCATGGTTTTCTTAATTAATGTGTTTTTAGCGAAATGTTTAAACCTATAAATCATTTCCTTTTGTGAAGAGAATGTGAGCAGAACTGAGTAAGATATTGACTTGACTTTTAATAATTGACGCATGATTTAAGTATTTTATATTTTTTTATTCATTTTAAATAATGTTAAAATTTAATAATTATATGGATCATTTTTTTTATAAAAAGTTGTAAAAAAGAGAGAAATAAAGTTGATTTTGGAAACAAAAGTGATGTACCATTTTCCTGATGGGTCCTTAGAATGAAGATGTGTCAAATCTTGGTTGGTGTATAATATCCAATCAACTCTCACGTATGGCCAACCAATTAATTCACGTATACTATGCCCATCATCTCATCTCATAAATATTTAATGATAAACTTTGACTCACCAACCTCGGTCAGCTATTTTCTCAACGCACAACATACTTAAAGATCATATAATATATTCGACCCGATTGAGGTCTTACGTTATTAGACTTCAATTCATCTATATAATTCTGTAAAGTGTTGATATATATCGGCATGAATTTGGTCTCTGGAAAAACTTGGAGTCACGTCCGCTTTCTGCAATGTTAGGAAGGACGATGTACGTTAGGTTTTTTTTATACAGTAATATCTAATTTTTCTGATTAATTAAATTGAATATATATATATATATATATATATTATATCATGTTATTCAAATAAATAATGCATAAAGCTAGGCATATATAGTCTGTGCATGCGGGCCTTATGGTTGATTTGATTTTTCAAGAGGCATTGAAAAGTATCTTTTAAGTAATTAGTTATGCAAGTCGACACATTTTCTTTGTTCTCTGTCGATCGGTACGTAATTCTTAGCTAGAAATACATTTTATATATGTGAAGGTACATATATCATTGTAAATGTCTTACTAGCGACTTCTTTTTTGCCTTTGTAACGTTAAATTTGTCAAGTTTCATTTGTAGTTTGACGGTCTAAACATATTTTGAGAAAGAGTGGCTTGCATGATACAAATACGAGAGACCCACATTAAATTTTAATAAATGGAGAGGTTTATAGTTTGTGAGTGTATCGAACTTTACACCTTTTATTATTATATGCATTCTATTTTGAAACTTCTTATTTTATATATTGAAATTTTAAAATTGTCTATTGTATACGTTTAACTTACTATTATATGTATTGGACTTATAAAAAGAAAGTCAATTAATGTAGCCAAAAACATACAATAGTCAGTTTAAAAACTTGAGTAGATACCGGAGGTTTCAAAGTTTAATAAATACAATAGTAAAATATGTAAAGTTCGATACACTCTCAAACTATAAATCTAAATAAAAAATATAAAATTGCATATATTGAGAATTCTATATATTCTACCTTACTGAACCTTGAGCGCATATATAAGCAGTTTCTATTTGTATAAAAGAGCTATATAATTGAACTCATTTGTATTGCCAATTGGCATATAATAATAATAATAATAATAATATAATAATAATAATAATAGTAATAAATAAATAAATAAACCTATTTTCGAACAATAACAATTCTTTTATTTAATTTAATCATTTAACTTTTAAAAAATTTTGTAATTTACTCTTTAAAAAGTTAAATCAATTAGTCAATACAAATTTTAAGGTTTAAATGATTAAAATGTTAGAAACTTCAAGTATTAAACTATTATTAACCATCCTACATAAAATGACTTAATACCACATAATGAAATTAAGTTTAACTAGAAGCCAACGTCATTATCAGTAGCAGAAAGTAAGGTTATAATCAATCAAGTTAAGTTGTCATCATGATAACATTATAAAACGTTACAAAACCGTTACTCTTTTTTCTATAACTTCAAATCCACATTACGAATTATGATACTATGCAAAATGCTCAATTACAAATTGCACTATGTGTAATGGAGACGTCATATGAAGTACCCTTTATTAGATATTTGATAACGTATTAAAGTTCTACGAAATTAACTAAAGTTAAAGGTTTCCGATACTCCTAGTAAAGAAACATTTAGTGTTATTTAAACGGGTATACGTATAATTTTTTTTATGTTTAGATTAATTAGAAAGGGCGATTTGTTTTACTCATATATAGGTGATCTCGTGGAAGTATCCCGACCATAACTGTCTTTTACCCTTTCCACTGTCATCTATAAGATATATATTTAAAGAGATTTGTACATGAGATCTCTTATAATAGCATTTGGAGACCTCATCAATATGTTACGTTGTTGGTGGTTAGTGTCATTTAATCGTGGATTAGTAAATAAATTTTGTTTCTATTTAAGATAACCAAGGATAGCTAATACAAAGTTAAATATAAACAAATTTAGTGTGATTATTAGAGGTTGCATTTAATTAATAATATTACGATATGATGTTATAGATAAGAGTTAAGCAACTACGTGTATTTAAGCTAACGTTATCAAACTAACCCATTAACTAAAAAGCCGTCGGTATAAGCTTGTCAAAAGGAACATGTTATGATTAATTGTCATAATATTGCGCTCTCTTCTAATTAAGATAACCAACTATAGGTCAATCTAAATAAAAACATAAATTAATTGGTACGAGAGAGCGAGAGTGTATAAATTAATAAGGGAGTGATTTGTATATCACTAAAAGTTCTTTATATCTAAGTATGTTTAATAATGTTATATCGTACAATTGTATTGTAAATTATAATTAGTAGTATACGATGAATTTTTAATGATGTACGAATCATCGACCGATTTAATAAGGTGGGTCAGAGGTTGCAGAATGTGAGCAGGGTCGTGCACCTGTGAAGTCTTATACTCTGGATGTGTTCTGAGTTTGAGGGTCCTCCTACTTTACGTGTACCAACTTCCATCCAAACAATTTTAATTTGCCTCCTCTCAACTCAACAAGGCCATCGCTTATATTAGTTTCCCGCTCCTATTTATATTTAACACCCATCTTATGTCGTCGTCTAATTCTATATTCTCTTACTCACTAAATACGCTTAATTTATTCAACACGTGTAAATCTTATTTGTTATGTTTGGTTTTACACTTTTTGCTAAAGTGAGTAAACAGGGCTACAATATGTTTGTAATGTATGATTTTTAAAAAATAAAATAGTGGGTTAGATCATTTATTATATACATAGCATATAATTACAAAATATAATGAAAATAATATCATATGATTAATTGTTACATAAACATTGTGTACAGACTTACGATTAAGATCAGATAGAATATACCTTTAAATAAAATAAATAAAATAATATGAAAATAATATATGCATTAAAATCCATTAAAAGTAATATGTAATCAACAAATATTATAATTTGAAGTTGTGTACTAATGGACATAAAAAATTTGATAATTTGATAATTTTCTTTCTTACCTTTTAAAAATATTCAATGTTCATTGACTTTTTAATCTGATTAACTCACCATTTATGTAAATCCTGAAATTTGTGGTAATGTCATAATATGTATATATGTGTGTTATTTTATAAATCTCTATAGATTGTGTGTATTATTACCATTATTTGTGAAGTAATTAAATTGGTGCTAAGTTATGAGGTATATGTTAAGAGAATGTGACTAGAGGGTTAGAAGTGTAAGTACCTTATTAAAATCCTTTAAACCCCTTTTACATCCCAAAAATCCGCATTCTAGAATTAACACACACATACGTACACCACCCACACACACACACTTCGAGCGATTGTGAAACAAGAAGAGGAAGTGAGAAATCATTTCATAATCATTAAATTGAGCTTAGAAAGGTTGAATTTGAGTCTCAATCATCATCTTTTGTCCAATACAAGTAAGTATCTCTGCTTCTTTGACCTAGAAATGAAGCAATGTAGTGATTTTAAACTAGAATGGTAACAATAGATGAAATGAATTATGAGTTGTGTCTAAATGATGCTAAAAGAAGTGATGATACTCAATTGGCGAATTATCATTTCCTAAACGACCAAAGTGATGTTATGGGGGTTAAATTGGTAAAGTAGGTTCAGGAAACCGGATTACATTCATGTAAGAGGATTCATTTGATTCAGTTGTGTATATGGTTACATGTTATGATGGCCATGTACTAGTTGTGTTGAGTTGTGAAAATTATCATAGCCTTGTGCTAGCTCGAGTTGTTATGTGAAAGTGGTGTTGAATACGGATTCGTAAAGTAGTGAATATCTCTAAATATGCAAGTTCTTAGTTGATTTCAACTCAAGTTGTTAGTTGATTATGAGTTGTTAAATGTTACAAGTTGTTAGTTGATTATCAGTTGTTAATTGTTGCAAGTTGTTAGTTGACTATATTGTTGATTGAAGCAAGTTGCTAGTTGAATTTCAGTTGATGGTTGATTTCAAGTTGCAAGTTAATTTCAAGTTGTTCAATTGGATGCTCGTTTAATTGCCTATAAACTCACCAAGCGTTTTGCTTACTCTTTTAGTTGAACATGTTTTGTAGGCATGAGTGAGTCAAGTAAGAAAGATGATCGTGGGAAGGGAATTACTTGATGGCATTCTTGTTGTAGACTTGTTGCATGCTTGTATTGGGGTTAAATCTCTTGTGATTCATAGTTGTGAATACCTAAACTTGTTATAACCACCCATATTTTTGTAAGTGTCAAAAATATGTCAAATTTGGTGGGTTTAGACTTTTGATGATTTAGGTTGTAAATAACCTAATCACTTGATGTAATAAGTATGTTTTGATATTTGATTAAATGTGCATTAGTCTTATGTTAAAAGAGTTGAGTTTTTGAGAAAAATGCATAAAATGGACAAAACAGGTATTTGGCGGATAGTCGGTGGTATTTTTTCAACAGAAAAGGGTTATCCGGCGAATAACACTATTCACTAAAAAAGAAGAAGAAAATTTAGGTGTAACAATTTAATGTTTGATGTTTTATTCTATTTATTCTATTTATTCTATGTTAAAGTTTATTTCAAAATAACGAACCCCGATGGACCTAAAACTTAGACCTAATAATCATTTAATCTATAGGCGAACATCCGTACCAAATTCTCGTTCCTGTACTCGTACCTCACCAGTACCGTGCCGAACTGATACCAACTGATTTCAAACGGTTCAGTATTCGGTACTCACTTTTGGACCAAAAAGAGAACCGGTACTTCCGGTTCTGTACTAGTATTTTCCCACTTTTCTCGTTTGGATGTGTGTTCCTTTGTTATTGGTCATTTAGTTTCTTCTATATTTCATAAGATTTATTCAGAGAAAACATATATTAGTGAGTAAAACATTATTTCCATGATCATATTATGTGTATATGAACACAAATTAATATTTTTCGGTGATTAAAAAAATAGAGTTGACTATTCGTATGAATACAATTGGAATTTTATAAAATTCTAGTTAGTGCTTTTGACACAAAAATTCACGTTTTAGCACCCTAGTTAAATCAAATTTCAAGCGTATTGTTTGCCCGTGACTTTATGTACATTACAAAATCACATAGCATGGTACAAACAACATTTTTGTATATATACGTATTTCTTTGTCATTGTCCTTCTATGTTGAATGATGAAATTTATTTATTTGAGATATATTTATATTTATTGCCTTTGATTTTTATCGAATATAAGATACATACACAATGGTTCACTTATATATGTATTAGTTATTCTTTTTAATTAAGTTTTTGGTACAAAACTAGACATCATACCATTCTTACGGCACTGGTATCGGAACCGTACCGTTACCATATCTCTTCAAACGGTATGGTATTTGGTACTCACTTTAGGGCCAAAAAGAAAACTAGTACCAACCAATTCGGCACGGTTCGATACCAATTATGTACCAAACTCATCCCTAATCTAATCCATTCAATTTTTAACATTTCTGTCACACTTCTTCCCTCTCTTAATATTATCCGTTAATTTTACCAACTCATAAAATTATCTAGAAAACAAGAAAATAACATAACAAGCTAGCTAGTACAACCATTTTAGCAACAAAGAACCGTATATCTTTATTAAAAAGTTAAAAGACTCATACTTTTGTGTTTAATTAACTTGAGGAACTAGCTTGTTAATTAAGATTGATTGATTGAGAGATCTTAAATTAGGATGAAATAGATAGGAGGTGTACGTAGGGAAAGAATGAAGTGATAGAAAAAGGCACCAAAATATGATGTGTCATGCATAAATACCGTTTCTTGGTAGATTAAACTCCAAACTAAAAGCAAAACAACAACAGTTGAGTGTCAATATTATTACCAAAAGTTGCTTCTTCCTCCAAATGCTGTTTTCCTCTTTTCTTCTCAGCCTTTCTTCAATTCTCCTATGCATTACTAACCGTTAATCACACTTTACAACATTCAACTAATTAATTGTATTAGAAACCAAAATTACAAGCCTGTCGACTGGAGTACTAGAAATACTAAAAAATTAAATTAAGAAAATAGTGCTACTTCTTTTCTACACGGAAAGGGTAATTTTGAAGGAATGGGGAAGTAAAGTTGAGCTGGGTCGCCCATTAACAGTCACCATGGGTGAGTTAACATTTATCACAGGCGGCTAACATTCATTAATGTTAACTCACCTATGTTGAATGTCAATGGGCGGCTGAGATTTATTTCCCCCATTCCTTCAAGATTATCCTTTCCCTTTTGGATTATCTCTCTCTCTCTCTCTCTCTCTCTCTCTCTATAAAAATGATCTAGATAGAAGCAAATCTCACCCCTTTCTTTTATCATATATAACATTCATTTAAGATGAATGTTAACTAATGTTTTGTTATTATACATCGATGAATGTTACTCAAGATCATTTTTTGATGAATTTTTAGTGATAACATTCATTAATAAATGTTATAATCAGTGTATAATGATATATATGAGTTAATATTTATCATAAATGAATGTTTAAAAATATTAAGTTGTAATTTTGAGTAACATTCATCACGAATAAATGTTAAATGTAGATTTTGAGAGTTTTTTGTTTAAAACGTAAAATTATAACATTTTTTTAATTATATGATATATATAATCGATTGATTCAAATTTCAAGCTTTAATTTGATGAATGTTGCTTGAAAATCATGTTTAGATAGGTTTAGAAATCAATCTTGGCCCTCCTTTTC
Source organism: Logfia minima (assembly GCA_963921325.1). Classification (NCBI taxonomy): domain Eukaryota; kingdom Viridiplantae; phylum Streptophyta; class Magnoliopsida; order Asterales; family Asteraceae; genus Logfia; species Logfia minima. The sequence continues at coordinate 50,686,048 of OY992763.1, read as the reverse complement.
ATCTAGTCAACAAAAAGTCAACGCGGTGGCAAAGTTGTAACTAATTTAAAATTAATGGAAAATGAATAAACAAATACCCATTTACTATCAAAACATAATTTTCAAGAAAGATTCATCAAATTAAAGCTTGAAACTTGCAAAAATTAATTAAAAACATTGAAACGTAACTCGTCCATACGAAATTGATGAACAACTGTTTGGATCCAATCGAAAATAAAGTTTGAAAGTCGATTTCATCAAGAAAAGTGAAAAAGTACAAAATCCACAAAATCATTCAGTTGAGTCAAAACAACGATACAAGTAAGATAAAATATGAATCAGTCGATTATATACAACATTAATCAAATAATGTTGTTATATATAGAAATGATGCAAATGAAAACTCTAAATCTAGGGGAAGAGGGAAGTCGTAACATGCTTTTTGGGGTAGTTAACATTCTTTTTGACAAATGTAAAAAAAAAAAAAAATCAATATCGATACTGTGAATGTAAAGCTCCATTCATGAATATTTCCTGTAAACTATAAGATCAATGAATAAATATTAGATAAAAAATCATTAACATTCATCCAGACTGAATGTTACCAAAATGAAAATAAAGTTGACGAATGTTATTAGCAACATGTATTTGACTAACATTAATTGAAAGAATATCAATTGATGATTGTTAAATGATAAACTCAATAACATAACTTTTTAAAAGTATGTTATGTTATTGGGAGAAAGATGTAAAACATAACATGATTTACGGGATAGTTAACATTCTTTTTTTTTTAAATGTCAAAAAAAAAAAAGTTTTTTAGTAAATATACATGTACAATTACAATTACAATTACTATACCTTTATTAAAAATCAAAAGCCAAACCCTATGAATTTAACAAAAAGTTATATATCCTTCTATATATTTATCAATTAAACTATCATAGAACATAACCACTTTTTTATATATAATAGCTAGGTATATAATTTAATTATCACCAAGATTGTCAAGTGGTGGACATCCTAATACTCTCATAAGAAATATCAAGTTCAGATTTTATTAGTTGTACATGTTGGGGTAGTTAGGGAAATGGTCTAAAACGGTCATAGGATACTCCAGTTGGGTCGCATACATGTGAACAAAAATAATTGTCCTGTCCAAATAATCTGAACACCGTTTACCCGCTTTTAGCTAGGTGTATAACTTGTAGGGTTTGTTTTAGGTTTACTCTAGTTCTCTTATGGTGATTTTTTCGATGTCAATGTTGAGGCTCAACTTTGGTTTTCACTTCAGTCATGTTTAGGTAATTGTAGGTTGTGAATGGAGTGTCTCTCGGTTCATTATTTGGTGTTCATAACTTCTAGCATCTATTTAGGTTTTTTAATTTTAATTTTAATATAACTGTCATTAGAAAAAGTATATAACCTCTTATTAAAACATAGAAGGGTTAACTTATCAAATTGGAAAGATCGGTTAAGAGGTCCATTATAGTTTGTTTTTTTAGCATATTGCTAGATTTTCTGTATATATCACTTGTTGCTGTTAAAAATAAAATATTTTGTCGGATTTGATTTATAAAGAGTAGTCTAACTTATCAAATTTGTAGGTTTATCCGTATTCTATAACTTTCTTTATTTTCTCCCTCCTATACTAGCTAGAGAGAGAGAGAGTAAGAGTGAAAGATTATAAGTTTATACATATGGATACATAAAGTACATACACATATTACCCCTAGCTAGCCAGCTAGCTCATATCTTTAGTCTCAAGTAGTTGCATTATGCAAAAAAAAAGAAGACTCGTATATCCTTCTAGCTACTTCAAATAAACTCATTGGGTCCAATAATATTGTTGTACTCGTTCTTCATCAATTTAGACCTTTTTTCATGTGAAGACACGATCCGGATCTGCCGCTCCTTCTTCTTTCACAATTTCCCTTCAATTCTCTTTTTCACACACATTATTCTCTCAATAATTAACAGCCTTATCTTAAGTAATTATTTGTTCATAAAGCTAGAAAAATATCATGGAAGAACAGTATGGTATAACGGATCTAACTCATTACATGAATGGAAGAACTATTTTCACAAGTGTTCCACAACCACCACCACCACCACGACCACCTCATCAGCCTCATGATCTAACTCACTATGATATGGTGATGTTGGGTGCCGGGATGATGTTTCGATCGGATTCGACTACGGGTACGGGCTCAACTACTGCTAGTTTAAGTGCTGGTGGTGGTTGTGGTGGTGGTCTAGAGATGGAAACTGGTGGTGGTGGTTTAGAAATGGAAATTGGTGGTGGTAGTGGTGGTGGTGGAAATGGTAGGTGGCCTAGGCAAGAAACTTTGACACTTCTTGAAGTTAGATCAAGACTTGATTCTAAGTTTAAAGAAGCTAATCAGAAAGGCCCCTTGTGGGATGAAGTTTCTAGGTTTCTTTCTATCTTTTACTCTAATATTTTTCTTACTTTTTTCTTCCATCACCTTCTTGTTTTTTGCTCACTCCAAAGTTTTGAATTTTGTAATTAAAATACTTTTTTTCATTGTCTAAAACAAGAATTGGGGTATAGTGTTGATGTTTGGTTTTGTTAAAAGAATGGATATTGGAATTTTTCATATAATTCAACTCCAAGAAACTCAAGAATTTTAAATTATATTTCTTTTTAATTTGCTAATTTTTGTATTTAACATCACCATTTTATTAGCCTTCTGAATTTCTTTTCCTTTTTGTTCTTCTGTTTTTTATTTTTATTCTTTTGAAGGGCTTAAGGATTATTAATATGGATTTCGTATAGTTTTATGGCAAGTTTTGGACAGACTTTACAGTTCTCCAGTTAACTCAAGTAGTAGCTGAGCCTAATAAAAGACTTACAAGAACTCACCTTTCATAAAGACTCCAATTTGGGTTAATAGTATGCTCAGACCAAGAAAATAACATGAAACTTGTACACCTTAGCAAATATCACTATCACTTCAATCTTTTCTGTATTTTTGTCATTAAGTTTTCTGATCACCCAATTGAATGATTTATTTATTTTCTTTTTTCTTTTTCTTTTTCTTTTTGAGCTTCCAGGATTATGTCTGAGGAACATGGGTATCAAAGAAGTGGAAAAAAATGTAGAGAGAAGTTTGAGAATTTGTACAAGTATTACAAGAAGACTAAAGAAGGGAAGGCAGGAAGACAAGATGGGAAACATTATCGGTTTTTTCGACAACTAGAAGCTCTCTATGGCGAAACTAGTACTAGTACTAATCCTAACCCTAACACATCCTCCTTTTCGGATCCTCGTAATCTTAATGTTGAAACTACTGCTTTTCAAACTCATCAACACCCAAATAATAGTTTTCAAGAACCCTATAAACCTACTCCTTCAAGACTATGTGATAGTCCTAGTCTTTCCAACAATTCTTCGGCTTTCGATACTTCTTCATCAGGCTACAGTAATCCGAACGCATTCATGGAAAACAGCGATTGTGTTGATAGGACAATTAGCAAGAGAAGGCTGGGGAAAAGGGGTTGGAAGACGAAAATCAAAGACTTTATCGATGCACAAATGAGGAAGGTTATGGAGAAACAAGAGGAGTGGATGGAGAAAATGATGAAGTCAATTGAGCAAAAGGAACAAGAGAGGGTTTTAAGAGAGGAACAATGGAGAAAAGAAGAAGCTGCTAGATTTGAAAAAGAGCATAAGTTTTGGGCGAACGAACGTGCTTGGATGGAGTCCAGAGATTCGGCCTTGATGGACGCTTTGCACAAACTAAATGGGAAAGAATCAGATCATAAGTGCTCTCCTGATGATCAAAACCTAAACCATAACAATGGAAAGATTGACACTAATATCAATCTCACAAGTTGGGGTGAAAATGAGATCACACGACTAATACAACTACGAACGAGCATGGAAACCAGATTCGAACAAGGTGGGTATATGGAAGAGCTTCTTTGGGAAGAAATCGCATCAAAAATGGCTTGTTTGGGGTACAACAGGAATAGTATAACATGCAAGACCAAGTGGGATAGCATAAATGAGTTCCTAATGAGAACCAAGAAGCGAAAAGAGAATACAAGAAACTTGAATCCTTACACTCACCTAACCAACGAATCACTACCTCATATCTTCCATCAACAAGGAGGAAACTATCGACAACCTAACGAACGAATGGTTGCACCAAACGATCAACCGAATGATGTAAGTTATCGATTTTTAATAGGTGATCCCCAGAATATGTGGGATGGGTATGGCATGAAGCTAAGCAAAGGTGAGAATCATTAGGCTATATTAAATTATTAAGGGTATGTGTAAGTTTAGAAGTGTGTTGGGATTGGGATTTAGAAATGATGGTTGACTATTTAATCTGTGGGAATTAAAGTTGACATTTGACCAAGTTTGGTATGGAAATGAGGCGTGAATAAGGTGAAATTTGACTAATTAGTTTCTTATACTTATGATGACAACATTATCTGTATGCAAGTATCTAACCTAAATATGTTAGGATCGAATCGATATATGCATCATTTATTTTATTTGTTAATTATGAAGATTAATTAAGTAATAGTCGATATCATCCAATTATATTCTGCTGTCATTTGAGACATAGTCTTTATTCTTTATTAGTATTATTATTATTTATCAGGTTTAGTGCATGGATGGTATGTTTAGATTTAGATGCTATTAATGTAGTCGGCTCGACTTTTAAGTCATTAAAGAGATAAAGAACTATCCCGTTATGGAATTTCAACATTTATAATCCATGATTGCTGTCCAACTAGTTTTTAGAACCTTGTTTCTTCCAAAAAGGAGAGAAAACAAATTATCAGACATGTGTTTTATTCTGTACACCAATTATGAAACTAACGAAATGTTTTCACATAAACAATGGGCGTTAATTAATAATTATAATTAATCTAATTAAAGCTAAACGGTATTGTTAAAGTCAACTAATATGTTTTGAACTTTAGAGCACAATTCTATCATCTTCAGGCCAATCTTATCACACAATCATTATACTTTAATCGTCTCAATGATTTCAAATTTGCCTTTATCATCAACAACATGTGCTTTTGCCACCCCAATTATATGATTAGAGAAGGATCATATATATCATGGGAGTACAATAATTTTTTCACTCAATTTCTCATGGTCCTTCCATATAGATCGAGTTCATAAAGCCAAATTACTCGAAAAGCATAGATAATGAGTTCGTCTTTGATTCAAATTTGTGAAGCAAAACAAACGGTTAATATATGTAGCCCATGATCGAGCCGACGTTAAGAAATGTTGCGAAAGAGATGAACACTATAACGTCGGTGTGCTTCTGCATTTGCAAATAATTCATTTTCATATGGACAAAAGCACAAAAATAATGAGGATGAAAACAGCCAATAATCACTTTGATCAATATGATGAATAGTAAGCTAAAATTCAAACAGTAGATGTGTCTCTACACACGTACTTAATTAACGTACACGAGCTTCTGTTCATATATAATTCAGAGAGCAATACAAATATATATATTCATTATCAAATCAATAGTGTATAGTATATATAGTATAGTAGAATTAAAGATAAAGGCAACATATGTTAAAGACAAATTTAATTTACTAGATCCATAACGCAATAAATATTAATTCCAGCGTAAAAGCAAATAAACGTTTGAGTCTTTGTTTGCTAACATTTGCATGCCCATGTTAAGAATCATTTATTAAATTAAAAGGTACATTTTAAAAAAAAATAAAAAAATAATAGAATTATATTTTATATAAGTTTGACTTGATTAAAAATTCTCTTTAAATAGAATTAAAGGGAAGTATTAGGTCAAAAAAAATGATTTAATATATATATGTACCATATATAGGAGCACTATTACTGTCTTAATGAAACCAGGTTCCATGTGTAGCAAAACAGTCTACTCTATAAAGAAGTTATTGCCTGATATACGTAAAAAAGTAGGCATATATATATGCCTAGAAATTACTAGTGTATATATGGTAACATTCATGCTTATGCTTAATACTTAAATGAGATGTACAAGTTAGAACAATTTTGAGGTGATAAATGTAGTTGCATAAATAAATAAGTTAAAAGTACAACCACTATAATTTGTATGGTATTACATGGATGTAGCAATAGATGTATAGCTTGTGCTTCAATTCATTTCACTACTCTAGTAGGGCAATTTTGTTATTCTTTTGGTCATGAATATTCTAGTTACAAGATTATTCTAGTTCTTTTTTAAAATATTACTATATTTCTGACTTTGAGTTCCTGTTGACTGGTTTGTATTTCACATGATAATAGTATTGGATGATTTTATTTTATTTTATTTTATTAATAATGTAAATGACAAATAAGAGAAAATGTAAGGTCTGAATTTGAAATATATCCCCCCAATGCAATTTACGATATCACGTCTTATATTTTGCTTCAATTATTTTTCCTTTTCTCCTGACATAACCTTTCAAGACGACAACCTTTATTCAAATTTGTCTTCACTTTAAGAATCAACAAGCACACTGGGACAATTGTATCTCTATATATTTCATTTCATTTCATAGTATATTAATTAATTTATCACTTCAATTCTTAATCAAAATAACATACTAATTATGCTAATTAAGAACTTCAGATCATTAATAAGTGGACCTTAACTTTGTTACAAATATGATGTTTATTTGATAGAAAACATCAATAAAATACAATAAACAGTTACTGTCTACATACCCTAGAGTCCATTTCTTTAGAGAGGAATGAACTTTGATATGTAATCAAGAATCTTAACATTTGTTAAGATTCCAACCAGAAACATTTGTCACTTGTATTACAAAAGAAAACTTGACATGTTGTACTAAGTTGTAAACAAATTAGACAGAATTTAATTCCAATCTCTAAGTAATAACAAGAATAGTAGGAATAGATAAGAGAGGAAAGAGTGAGAAGAGAAGAAGAGATGAGCATCTGGTGTAAGAAGCAAATATAAGTAATGATGTTGACACTCAACTGTTGGTTTTAGTATTTTGTTTTTAGTTTGAAGTTAGTGTTTCAAGAAAGGGAAGCTTCTGAAGGAACTCCTTCAGGGTGACAGTCATTGTCTAGGATTTATTTATGCATGACACATCATTTTACATCATTATGGTGCCTTTTCTCTCTATCCATCCTCTCCGTACACCCATCCTTTTTCATTTTATTTCACTTCAATTCCATCCTAATTAACATTTCTCAATCTATCTTATGCTTTAACCACTAGGTTTTACCATGTTTTCATGTTCAATAGTAATATGTATTAAACGTTAGTTTTTAAAAAGTTATACATGTGGGTATTTTATAATAGATATGGTTGTTTCGTTAATTAAAAGGTTTAATTTAAGGTTTTTACTATAGATATATGCTTAATGGCAAGTTAGTTAAGTTGGCTTTCTGAAAACTTTAGACCTAGCTTGTTGTATTGTTTTAGAAATGCATATGTTGTGAATCGACGTCAGAGTTTAAATCTTTACACATTTTGAATGTTATACATGTGTAAGATTACGAGGTCTTTACACATTTTGGATGTTATACATGTGTACGATTACGAGGTCAAGTTCAACGACGGACCTACTATGGTGATACGAGTGGCACAATGTACTAATCAACTTGTACAATATAGTGTAATCTTTAATATAGTGTAATCTTTTTTTCTTTTTAAAAAGTTGAATCTAGTGTCAATAATGCAAAAAAGTTTAGATGGTTATCTTTTTATGCTACTAATGACATTTCGTCCTACAGCTTCCGTCCCTCGCTAACTAGATGGTTTCAGGATCAAGAGTTTGCATATTAATTATATATATGTGTGTGTGTGTGTGTTATGTAGAATGTGAAATTCTTAAGAGTATCAAAATTTCAAATTGATATAACATTGGGTTCTTGTTATTGATTCAAGGTGAGTTGAAGTTGGGTTATGTTCACATACTGACTGACATCTGATATGTATTGGGTGAGAGTGATAGTGGTACTAAAGTTTATTATTAAATGCTTATTACAGTATACGACTTACTAGAAATTAAAGAATGGAATTGGTGGGAATCTTGAGAATGGATGATGCAGCTTTAAAGTATGGATGGTATTGCAAATTGATTTGACAAGTAAATGGTAGAAAACGAAAACTGTGTCATGATATTGCCACTCACTCACTCTTCTCAGAATCCCAAAACTGGAAACTCTTTATTTGTCTCTTTGTTAAAACCACTTTTCTCTCTAAATGGCAACTATCAGTATATTTCTTCTTCCTCACTTTGCTTTTCTATCTTTAATATATATATAACCCTATCTATCTATCTATCTATACTTTCAACACTAGCCTAGACTAGATGCTACTACCACTTACCTCCCAACCTAACATCATTAACCTTTTTCATTTTGCTTTTACTTTCTTTATTCATTTTAGATAAAATGTCTCTTGAATTTAATTCTTACATTATATGTTTATTACTTTTTGTAGGTTTGTTGGGTGGATTATACTTTGTTCACTTTAAGGTTATGAAGAATTTACACATTAATTTCATGATGATATTAGTCCTTTTGGGTTAGAGGACAACATGAAAATTCCATAACAAAATTTTTCATAGATCTATGACTATTCCCCTATGTTTATGAAGAGAGAAAAGATACTTGAAGCTTACAATAAAAGTAGAAAGATACTTGACTAAAATCTCATGTTTCAAGTTGATGATTTTACTGTCATTGATTGTGTTAGATAATAGAAATGTACAGAATATTAAATCAAATGGTTCGTGTCAAGTTCTATTACGAGTTAAGAGATATAGAGCGTATATCCATGTTGAACTCATATGAACCAGACATGACAAATTAGTGGGTGTGACACATTTTCCCTCCAACGGATTATAACTAACTTTATTCATATTCTAAACATAAACTATTTCGTCTTCATTTACTTTTTTTTCTTCCTACAAACGACGTGTAAATCTAAAAGCTACGACAAATAGTTGGTAGTTAATAGTTGTAAGCTGAAAGCTTTTACTTAGAACTATAATATGTCAATGAGAGTTGAAGCTTGCAAAAAGAAAAAAAGATATTTCCTAACATTGTTTTTAATACTAATGGACATCACTAGATAAATAATTTTCAATGATGAAAATACTTATGGTCCAGATTGAAGGCAACACTGTAAAAACAGCCCAAGCATAATTATATTTCTGGTTGCTCCCTGAGGCCCAAACAGCTGCGACTCAAACAGCTCCGGCCCAGAAAATTGCAGCCCAATTATCTGCGGCTCTTCAGCCAAGCCAAACTGAGACCCAATTTATGACAGCCCAATAAACTGGGATGTCAATTGAGCCGATCTTGATCTAGATCTTATATTCTTAACCATTCCGTTTTATTTATGTGACCCAATAGGTCAGAAAAGTAAATCCAAGATCCAATGTGTCAACGCATCTAGATGGATCTCTACTTGGAGCGACCCATTATTTCTACAAATTTTAAAATTAAAAATAAAGTTATACATAATTATTTCTACAAATAGTATACTTTTTTATTAGGTTACAATTATTATATATGAAAATAAAGTTTATGTTAAATTTCATGTTATCTATATACGAACAGTGGATGTAGTAAAACCAATAAATGGTATATAATCATTATGATAGTGTTTTCTATTAACTTGAGACTATAACATTGATAATACTAAGATGATTTTTTTTTTAACATCCCAACTGATTGAAATGATCCAAATACCTTGTACATACTTCTGTTACAATGTTTGATATTATCGATTGAATGTAAGTGAATAAATTAATTTTTTCTAAAGATACAATAAGTTGTTTGTGTTAACAAGCTCGAATAAAACAAGACCCATTTTTCTTTCATGCATTTTGTCAAATAGTTTATATGCAATATCAATATTTACAATGCTTTTTTACATAATACATAACTAAATATAGAAAAACTAGTATTTTTTGAAACTCAAGTAAATGAAATTCATAACTTTATAATAGAATAACAACATTGCTTACTGAAACTAATATAATATGGAAAAAAAAATATAAAGGTGAAGTGATGAAAAGTCATATCACTTACACCAATAGTAAAATAACATATACTTTTACAATATTGTACAATATTGCTCAAATAAATTTAGTACTTTAAGTATCTTATAAAGTATTAAAGCAATAAAAATAAATTTTCAGTTTAGTTTTATTCATTTTAACTTTTACTTACACCAATAGTAAAATAACATATATTTTTACATTAAATGAGTAGTTCCAGATCCATTTATATTGATTAATTGGATATTAAATCGAATCACGAGCCATTAACTAGTGGGCCAAATTCAAACCCATTAAATTGAATCTCGTGACCCATTAAATTATAACAAGATACAATCTAACCCGGGCCATTGACAGACCTATCCACAGCTGAGCCTAGACTGCTGCCCAGAACATGAACTCATGTAACCAGTCAAGTTAATTTTGAATATAAACCGGGTCAACATGGTCAATTTGACATTTTTGACTTGGCAAACCGTATCGATTACCTTGCATTGAATTTTGCGTCTTTTAGTATTTGAGGGTTGTGTGGTGAAAACAAAGTTGGTTACACAAAACAGAAATCGAACCCAATATGGGTTACGTTTATGTGTAATTACACCTTTTCGAAAACATGCTAAATCGCATTAGAAGATCATATAACGCCACTGTAACCAGGTTCCCTCGTTAATCTTTGGTTTTGCATTTCTCGTCTAACAGAAACCGCATCATCCAATCTTCCTGCATCTGTATAAAGATTAAAAAGCATAATTCTTCCAGGACCATGTGATGGTTCTGCATTGGCCAAACTTTTAGCTGCCTTTTCTCCCATTTCGACATTCCCATAGTTTCTAGAAGCTGCTAGCAACGTACCCCATATCACAACATCTGCCTTCATAGGCATACTCTTTATCAATTCTTCTGCTTCCTCTAACCTCCCTGCTCTACCCAAAAGATCCACCATACAACCATAATGCTTGATATTTGGTTCTATACCGTACATATTTTTCATGCTTTTGAAATGTTTTTCGCCGACTTCTACCAAACCAGCATGACAACAAGCAGTTAGTACTCCAATAAATGTGATCGAGTTAAGCTCGATCCCATGTTTCTGCAAGTCCGAAAATATTTCAAGAGACAATCTTGCGTTACCATGCATAGCTAAACCACATATAATAGCGTTCCATGGTGAGATGGTTGACACGTTGTTTTTGACTTGATTAAAGACTTGTAATGCATTATTAATGCTTCCACATTTGGCATACATATCGATAATCCCTGCACTTAGATTATCGTTTATAGGGATTGAATTTCTGACGATGAATTCATGAGCCCGTATTCCTTCTTGTAATGTACCCAAATTAGCAACGGATGAAAGCATGCTTACCATTGTTACTTCATTCGGTTTAATACCACTATTTACCATCTCATAGAAGAGGTCTAAAGCCATATGCGGCTGATCGGTTTGTGAATATCCAGATATCATCGAGCTCCATGAAAAAACATCTCTAGCTGGCATATTGTTGAAAAGATCTCTTGCTGACTCGACCATTCCATTTCTTACGAGTCCCGATATTAAAGCATTCCATGAAGGAAGATGGTTCTTGCTCCCCATTTCGAATTGAATCTGGGCAAGTTTGATATTATGGCAAGCGGCATAAAAGTGAATGATTGTTGACTGAATAAAGTCGTGAGCATCAAATCCTAATTTTACAGTTATACCATGAAACTGTTGGCCTTCTATAAAAGCCATTACTTGACCACATGCTGATATAATATCCACCGTCATTACGTCATTCGGTTGTATCCCATTACTTTGCATTTCCTGGTATAACTTCAAAGCTTCCCTCAAATTTTCGACTTGTAAAACACATTCGATAATAGTGCCCCAAGAAACCACATCTCTTTCAGGCATCTTATCAAACAAGTCTTTAGCGAAACCAACTAATTTAGCCTTTGAGTAACCATTTAACATTACATTCCACGAAACTATATTCCTCTCCGACATCCCATCAAATAAAATTCTCGCACTATCTAAACACGAACATGCACAATACACATGAACCAAATTAGTCACAACTAGATTAAACTCATCAAAACCAGATTTCGCAACCAATGCATGAAGCATTTCACCGTTTTTGCTCCCAGAAACATGTGAATACGACGACAACACACTCGCTAAAGTCACTTCGTTCGGAACCAAACCCAACAATCTCATCTCCTTAAAAATATATATCACATCAAACCACTGCCCATCTCGACCCAACCCCATAATCATAGTAGTAAAAGAATAACTATTCTTCTCGGACATTTTATCAAACAGTTGGCGTGCATCATTCAAACGACCGAAATTAACATACCCAGATAGCATAATGTTACAAGAAACACGATCAGATTGATACCCAGAATGAAAGATTGACTCTGCATCAGGGAAAGTACCGAACTTTATGTATAAATTGATCAAACTGTTACGGATAAAAACATTGGTATCATGACCGTATTTGATGATATGAGCATGGAGATGCTGGCCGTTGATTAACGGAGTAGAATGAGAAGATGATGATTTCAATGCTTCGACGAGAGTACGTTCGTAATTGGTGTTTTCGGGCAGACGGTGAGTTGAAGTTGAGTAGCATTTTGTGAGGATGAATTTGGTTTTGTGGGCGATTTTCATTACACTTGATTATCAGATTCCAAACCACAGCAGGAAACATATAACATGTAAACAAGATTTCAAAGGTCAATCTTTAATTATTGCGATCAAATTCTTGAAATAAAATGCCACAATATTAACTAACGTCATAAAAGATACATTTTTTTTTAGAGAAATTAAAAAAAATACCTTTTTTCTTTTAGGGTTAATTAAAAATTTGTCCTTTTTAATTTTTTTTTGCAAAAATACCCCATCTATTCGCAAAGGCAAACCGAAAACGCAAAATGAAATTTGCGGCCGCAAATCTCGACCAAGATTTGCGTCTAGCTTTTGCGGCTCGGCCGTGGCTCGGCCATGACCGAGCAATTCCAAGTCGCGGATCCGGCCGTGACCGAGAACGGCTCGGTCATGACTTGTAGTTCCCGGCCATAACCGAGAAATTGCTAGTCGCGACCTGGCCGTGATCGAGAACGACCCGGTCATGACCTGAAATTCCTGGCCATAACCGAAAATTGCAAGTCGTAATCGAGAACGAACTCGGTTACGACCCATTCGACATACTTTGACTTGATATTCTTCGTTCTTTTTACGTTTTTCTCATTTTTTTTGCGTTTTTCTCGTTTTTTACGTCTTTTTCGATTTTTCTAATGTTTTTTTGTTGTTTTTGTATGTTTTTTTTCTCTTTTTTCTTTTTTTAAAAAACGTAAAAAAAACAAGTCAAAATATATCAAATAACCTGCAATTGCCAGCCAAGACCGACAAATTGCAAGTCGTGATCGAGAATTTTTTTTGCCTTGTTTTTTTTTACGTTTTTTCTAGAATTTTTTCCTTTTGTCTCGTTTTCTTTTCGTTTTTTCTCTTTTTTTAATTTTTGTTACTTTTTAAGTTTTTTCTCGTTCTTTTTACGTTTTTTTCCCTTTTTTATTGTTTTTTTCTCTTTTTTCGTTTTATTATTCTTTTCTCATTCTTTGCGTTTTTTTGAAAACGAAAAAACAGAAAAAAAAACGTACAAAAATAAATAAAAAGTAAGAAAAATCGAAAAAGACGTAAAAAATGAAAAAATTGAAAAAAGAAAAACAAAAACAAAAAAACATTAAAAAATGTTAAAAATGTTAAATAATTCCAAAAAAAGAGAAAAAACGTAAAAGAAACGAGAAAAAATGTAAAAAAAAAACGTAAAAGAAACTAGAAAAAATGTAAAAAACGTAGAAAAAAAAAAGAAGATGAGAAAAACGTAAAAAGAACGATAAAAACGTAAAAAGAACGATAAAAACGTAAATAGAACGAGAAAAAACGTTGAAATAAACGATAAAAAAAACAAAATAAACGAGTCAAAGTAGGTCGAATAGGTCGTAACCGAGTTCAGTTTGGATTACGACTAGTAATTTATAGGTCATGGCTGGGAATTGCAAGTCATGACCGGGTAGTTCTCGGTCACGGGCGGGTCGCGACTTGCAATTTCTCGGTCATGGCCGGGAATTGCGGGTCATGACCGGGCCGTTCTCGGTCACGGCCAGATCGAGACTTGAAATTTCTCAGTCATGGCCGAGCCACGGCCAAGTCATGACCGAGCCGCAAAAGCTGGCCGCAAATTTTGTTTTGCTTTTTCGTTTTGCGTTTCGGTTTGCGGATGGATGGGGTATTTTTGCAAAAAAAAATTAAAAAGGGCAAATTTTTAAATAACCCTAAAAAAAGGGTATTTTTTTAATTTCCCTTTTTTTTACTGTGGATATGAATTTTGATTTTCTGTCAGGTTATTACTCTATTATATGATTTAAAAAATTCAATTACTCTGTGCTATATTTTACGAGTAACAATTTTTTAAGTGTACATATTTGATCCCTTGTTTTAATCTGAACTCCTTGCAAATTGTACCGGAATTTATTTACCTTTTCATATTCTAAGTGAAAGTGATAATAATAATAATAATAATAATAATAATAATAATAATAATGCTGTCAAAAGAAAATATATTGCAAAAATAAATAGAACATATACATCACGACAATTGTTGTCTAAAGTTTTACCCTTATATAATACATCCACAAGATACGGATCCACAAGCTCTACTTCTTTCGAGCAAACCTCAAGGCCTTCAACCATTTTCCTCGAAAGCGACTTCTAGCCACCAGTCCATCGTTACCACTTCCTGACGTGTCTAAACCATGACTAGCATCAGTACCTACATGAAGCGTGTCATGGCTTAGTCGTTGAACTTGAACTCCAGCAGCAGTACCTATGTTATCAGCAACTTGCAAATCTTGAATTTTATCTACCTCACTATCGATATTTTCTGATCGAGTTATAGCACCAACTGAGCGAAAAGATCCTCCGCTATCTGAACCATAGGCAACGTCAAATGGATGCTGTAAAACAAGATACTACAATAATATATGTTCACCCGCAGCCTCAATCACATTCCCCTTATATAAATTATTGTGCACCCATTCCATTTTGTGATGAAGATAACAAAGATTTTGGACGAGATACAAATAAGAATGGTTACTTCAGAGTCAAATTTTTGGATCTGTTCAATGATGATTTAGAAGGCATACGATCTCCAGACTACGGTGGTAGTAGTGGCAGATCTCAACGACTACATATTATTCCAGCGCCTGCTGTAGTTAGTAATAGCAATGGTACTGGTGCAATCACTTCTTTAAACAATCGTGATAATCATGGTGGTGTTAAAAATGATATAGGTGGTAGGACTCATATCGGAGCTGGTGTTTCTAAATTATCGAGTGGTGTTGAGCGATGTGGGAAGAGTTCGTCAAATACGAAGATGGTGGAAGCAGCGGTCGTTAAACTTCACCAACAGACTATGTTTATCCATCAATTAACTTTGTAAGAAAGAGTTGAAGTAAATGATTGGACATTCTTAAGTTTGTGTTCGAACAAAGTTTTTGCATAATTTTATTCCTACGGGTAAATGTTGGAATTAGTATGATTTTTGAAGTATAAATTTATATGGACGTAACTCTACTAATGATCAGAATAATCTCTATCAAAATCCACCACTTTTGTGAAAGAAGCCAATATCATCATAAAATTCAATAACCATCAATTAAGAAGAGAATTAGATCGCTATTTTATCAAAAAGAAAATACAATGCATTTATTTTACACGAGATATACATACATAAAAACAAGTCAAAAATATATACTATTGTTTCGACAAAGATTTTCTCATAACTTTTTTCAGCCCAACTTGTATATAAGTCCATATAGGATATGGGTTTGCACCCAAGAGATTAAATTAGCCATTGAAGGCTAGTTAACGTCCAAAAGAAGTAACAAGTTCTTGCACCAATTCCTCAAAGATTGCAACCTCTATATGCATCCCAATCTCCCTTACATTTTCCCCATCACACCTATTCCACTCTTCACTTTTCTCACTTCGAAACTCAAATTCCACCATCATAACAATGGCTTTTGACTCCACCAGTCTCCATGAATCCAACCTCCCACACACGCCCTTCACTACCACTTGATGTCCTACTTGTTCTTCGTTCTTGTTTTCCTCTACAACGAGGTCCAACGCAAGTCTTTTGACATGTGATGGGAACTTCTCAATGCTTAATTGCTTCATTATGTCCTTCACACGATCACTATTGTAAGGTAATAGTGAATCTTGTTCTTTTTGTACAACATGCTCATAAATATCAACGTGTTCGTCCTTGTAGCATTGTTCTAACATGTGCCTTTCAAGTGCAATTGGATCTAACTCCACAAGCCTCTCGAATCTACGAAGCTTTTCTAGAAGTTGATCTTTTGTTCCTGTAAATTAGATATATGCAACATTGCAACATGAAACATAAATTATCACACTCCATAAACCTTTGAGATACTAGCTAGATGAAATGCGCCATACAACGGGAAGTTAGAACTTTGACTTGCTGATGTAACGGTGATATTCGTACGCTACTTACATGCTTTATGATATTGTATAGTATACAACAACATAAAAATGTTTCGTAGTGTACTGAGAAAAAACTAGTTATATATGAATCACTGCCCCTAATCTAACCTTATTGTATACTAATGTACAAGTCATAAAGAAATATTTGAACAAAGTCGACAGGTACACCAGGTATCATAACTAAATTGATGTACAAGTGAGACCACCATGAGAATAAGGACATGTACAAATGGACAGATACATGGATCCCACAAATAATTTGCGTATCCACCATTTAATTAAATTAATAAGAACACTATCATCAATATTTTAATTTAACCTTGATTATGACCATCCAACTTCTATAAACTGGCCTACACAAGTCCTATTATTAACTTTCTATAGTTAGATGTTATCATCACTAGCTAACTTCTTTAAAATTATACATATCGTACGTCTTCAGATACCACCAATTAACACAATCATTGAGATGAAAGTGGATTACTTATTTAATTAATTAAAAGTTTAAAATGCAATAATAAAAGTTTGTCACCTACTTTGTATACTCGAGTAACTTCTTTCAAAATCATCGCATGAAGTATCAAGCACAGATACTGGACTACATTGTTCATCATCATCTACATTGATTTCTTGAGGTTGCTTATCTTTATCCTGTCAAAAAGTTTATAATCTTTTGTTATAATACAATTAAAAAGTATTGAACCTTTATATTTCTTCAACAAACATATGAACATATATCTATTAAGTTTTGGAATTTATGTTGACTTTAGTTATTGGGCATAGGTACCAAATGGAAAAGGTAGACTAAATTTTAAAGGTTTGACCTTTGACTTATTTTTCTTCCTGCATGCAAAGTGGTTTGTCCTCACTCTAGGAATTCAATTTTTTCATGTTAGACAAGATATTGTGGCTGCAGGGGTGTCATCAATAATAGGCCCTTCACCATCACTACCATTTTTAAAAATATGACACAAGTAACCCCATTCCCATTTATGGATGTTTAGACAAGGTCATTCAAAATAATATATATATATATATATCAATTGTCTTGTATGACACAACACCAGTAAGTTTGATTTGCATTACTTCATTTCAAACTTAGACTATAAAACATACTAGTTTTAATATAACAGTTGTCAATTTTGTTTAATGAAAAAATGCAAACGATAAATGTAAAAAGAAGAAAGGATAACATATTATAGGCTAAATGTTGACTACAAATACTCTGCTTTTACTCAATAAGAAAGTAACAAGATAGACAGAATATGTAATTTTTAATATAAAATTAATTTTGAACTCCAGTAGATAAAAAACATAACTTTAAATAACTTTATGTGAATCAAAATATAATTACGTACGCAAAATTAAACATTGAAACCAAACACATTCTTATAAAAAAGTTTGTTTGAAATAACATACCAAATAAAGTACATGCAGTTGGCGCATTGTAACTTGGACATTTAGCAACTCTTGTAATTAGTTTCTTATTAATTCTATTGAATTATTATACCAACTTTAAGTTATAAAAAGATAGATACACAGACCTGTCCCAAAAAGCAGCTTGGAGATGTCGTCTGCGACGAAAAATCCGGTGTCCGGGGGCTACGGGATGGACTTTTATGCAAACAAAAACGAAAAGGGCTCGACAGACTACACGTAGTCTCCGATTCTGCAAATTTCTCCGACCATTCTTCACTGCTAACCCTACTATTATTACATGAATGAGGAAAAGACAATTCATAACCACTTACGTTGTGATTTACCATCTTTTTCCTATGAAACTTCTCGTTATGGGAATAGTTTGTCACACGATGATTATTTTGTGTGCTTTTAGGCTTTAATCGTTTGAAAATTGATCCAAGTAACCCGATATTCTTTGTAGAAGGTTGTCGTTGCACCCTCATGGCGGCATCAAGTAGCATGGTGGGGACGTGGAGGAAAACAGTGGTATCAGTGTCGGTAGTGGTGGTGGTTGTTGAGGATTTGAGTTGAAAACGGTGGTTTGCGATGTAATCATTGAGGTGAAATGGTTCTTGATCTTCTTGAAGCAACTCATGTAAATGCTTAAAACTCATGATAACAATTTACATTCACATACAAATAGATTGTTCAATTATTAATGCTTTTATTGAAGGAAAAAGAGTATATATCTTTGAGAAATGAATTTTTTAGATGGATATTATTGTTATGTTGAAGAGATTTCAACAAGAATATATGGAAGTTGGTAGAAATTGAGTTAGGTTTTGGGTTGGGGTGATAATATGAATAGGTGGTTTCTAATGGACATAAACAACTCAAAAGAAACAAAAAGCATTATAAATTATATATGCTTGATGCCTTGATGTAAAAGAATTGGAATAAGAGGCATAAAATAAAGAATGCAACATGGACATAAGCAATAATGCAAAAGCAGATGTTTTTCATTTGTTTATGAAAGGAAGTTTGTACTAGTGAAATTAATTATATTAAAACAGAAGTATTGTAGTAATAAAAAAGACGGGGGGCAATTTTAGATGTTTAAGAAGTAGAGGTGACAATTGTAGAAATTTAGATACTAGTTGGATCTCGGAGAGATTGTATAGAAAATGGTTAGATGAGATGAGATTATTCGCATATGTGTGTCATTATTCTAATCATAAATAAAAATATAATATTTGTAACTTATTTACTTTTCTCATTATACTTAGAACTTAGAAGGATAAAATATGAAGATTTGATATGAGTTTCTTTCTCCTTATTTTATTGAGATCTTAAACTCATTGGAGATAATTAAGAGGTCACTTTGTGATATAACAGCTTAGGCCAATGCTTGAACATTGTGTGTGTTGGTCTCAACCAGTTGATGATGTACATCATTAGTTAGTTATTAAAAACCTATTTGCTGACACAAAATGTGATCGGAATACTAAACAACGAAATTATGTCAACGGGCTCAATCAATGTGTTGTCGTGATGGGTTCAAGCATCGTTTGAGATGAATGTGTAGATGATGACGTGAGTGTTGTGTAGATTTAAGGAATGTATGAGTTTACTATTACTACTTAAAATAAAGGAAAAACAAGTATTGAATAAGAATAGAGTGGGTGATGAGATAACATATGACTATCCAAATTTGTTAAAGTGTGTCGCATGTTCATACATCGTATCATATCATATATCATATTATCATATACAAATAAAAATAAAACAAAAAAGGTACCAGAAGAATAAATTTTGGGCTTCTTGAAAATTGTTTCGATAGACACATTAATGGGCTAATAAGGTCTGTTGTATTGTATTGATACAGTTGAATGGGCCGAGAAAAGGTTCTTACTTTTAAATACAGGATGACTCTATTCAACATTTCAACCAGCCATTTCTTGATCACGGTGTCGGTCTCACGGAGGCGTTTGGTATTTATTATTTAAAATGTTTTTTTCATTATTTGTTTATTTATTTATTTTTTTGAAAAGCCAATATCATTAAAGCTCAACCCATCAAAAAGAGGGGAGAAAAGAATTACATTAAACCTCTATGACAGAGTCAAAATAGGAAAATAAAAAACACCCAATTGGAGTAGCACCTGAAAGATTCTATCACCAGCAACATCATCTAAAACTTTGTCAAGCATCGTGTTATGCACATACATAACTTATAGAGTATTAGTATATTACTTTAAAGAAAGACATCTTACTAGTTCATTATTAGTGACTTACATGCACATATGTGTTACTGTAAATAACAGGTGAGCTACGGTGTAAGTATTTACGTTCTGAAAACATAAAATTGGTTCGTTACTAGAACAGTTTGGGTATTTTATTCATCTATTCTTTGGGTATGCGAATCGAAGTGATATCGAATAATAGTCTGTCGACTTATTAAGACCGATCAATTCGTTCGTGACCCACCACATTAGATCCTTACGTTTATGAGTTTGTTTTTCTATACCGTCATTTAGTTAGATATATATAGTTAGGTAACTGTTATATTTGCAAACTTTTAGACGTTATTTTATTGTATAAGTGAAGTGAATAAATAGTGTTTTGTATTTGATTAACACGAAACATCTTTAACTTTCATCGTAGTGCGTAATAAATTAAAGAAAAAAAGAAAAGAAAAAAAGGTTATACGTCTTTTAATTAAAATTCCCTCTCTAATAATAAGCTTTTCAGATCCATCCCTAGATGTAAATGTTATTTATTTGATGTATTTACCACTTTATGATCCAAATAGGATACATATAAATAACATGATATATTTCAGGTGAAAACTCTTTATTTTTACGATGAAGAAAAAGTATAGTTTATTGGTTAAAAAATAATAATAATATAATAATAAAATATTAGGGCAGTTGGTTTTATACGCAAGGACTTAAATACAATAATTGGGTTGTGGGCTTTGCCTACGGCTGTCGAGAACCTTCTGTTTAAGGTCAACTACTAGCCGTTGATCATTTTGACCTAACAGCTAACTTATTGACCGTTCAAGACCTTTTCCTTTTTTGTTTGTTCACGTTTTGGCAAAACTCGGTTTGTAAAGAGAATATTGTTCTATAACTCTGCATACCTTTCAAACAAGCCCTTCATCTCCCATTTATTAATTGTCTAACGCTGATCAACTATGAAATATTTTAATCATATTTAAGTATTATTAAGTCTGTAAAGTTTGTTCAAAGAAAAAAAAGTATGACAAGTTCATTAGCATTTTTCTTTATATCATTTGTAACGAATACGGGTATGTTGTTAATTCCACACAAATAATTGTTTTAGAATATTATACATTTTAATCGGGAGCGGAATTAGAAAATTCAAATGAAACGGTAAAAGAAGAAATTTAAGATGTATTAATAAGTTTTTTTTTTTTTTTTTTTTTTCATAAAATTTAAAATTTCTTAAATACATCTTCTCTCTTATGGATTCACATATGCTTTTAACCTCAAGGTACTTTGTATAATCATAATTGACATGTTCCACTGTTCTAGCCTATGTGATGTATGTAAATTTGTCTGCAATTTACTATACTGAAGATATCCCTTTTAGGGATTTGGTAAATTGTAAACATACAAAGCATACGTTTTGGTTTAATAGAGTAAATTGCAGTATTAAAGTTTTTATGCAGCGGGTTAAAGCCGCGTCATCTTCTTTAATAGGCTAAATCACCCGGTTTTGATCGGGTTTGACGTGTTCATTGGCACGTTATTTAACCATAAAATTATATGTTACTTTTAGTTATCTGTTTTATACCAATTGTGTAAAATTATATATTTATAAAGAAAAGGAAGAACACAAATACTAGTTACTTATTTTTATAAAAAGAAAAAAAAATGTAATGCACAATTTATGTTAGATGACAATTTATTTAGTATTATAAATTAATCGTTTAAGAAACATCATGCTTTTAGGAGTTTTTAGTCAAAATGGTAAAGAGATAAAATATATCTATTCGGTTATTTATAACCATTTATTAAAGACTGATGATATTTCTAATATTAATTTTGATAAATTCATTAAAATTGTACATTAAAAGCTTGTACCATACACATAAGTGATGTACAATTTTGGTGGATTTATCAAAAACAGTGATAGATTTATCATCACCCTTTACTAAATAAAGTGTTTTTTTTTTTATTATTTAGAAGGCTATTTTTATTTTCTTTTTAATTTTAATGAATTTTTGCTGGACGGTTTACTCATCATCTCAAAGCAAAAATGTCCTACTCACGGTTTGCTCACAATTGTGTAAAAGACAAATTAAAAAAAGAAAAAAAAAAACTTCTAAAGCCTGAATCCATTCAGTCTCGCATCCTCTTAAAGGTACAATTTTGTTTGTAGACTTTTAAATCAAACTTTAATCCTTAAATTATTATATTAATGAGCATATTGTAATATTATTTGTAAAATTCATGATCGTTCTTTCTGCTCAATATGGTTTGATTTTGTATGTCATTAACTAAATGTATCGGTTTCAAAAAATAGTACTCTTAAGATAGAAAAGAAGATAATTTTATCTAAAACAAAATTTAAAGTTTAACACCGTCCTCGTTAGCACGGATAATGAATATAGCTTTTGTTCATACTCAACTCGAACTCGAATATTATCAAATTTAAATTCGAGCTAAATAAGCTTGAACTCGAGTAACTCCGTAACTGCTTGACGCCAGAAAGACGGATATTCCTTGCTCATGCCTTGACTCGTTAACGACCCTAGCTTTATACACGTGTGTACTATGTGCATTAATATTTATTCGAATGAAAGACGAAAATATCTTAGAAAAAATCAAAATAACGTACAAAATACGTAAAGCCACATTTGTATGTGTGAACAATTTTGGACCGTTTAGACAAAAAATATTTATGCCTCCTGCTTATTAAAAAAAGACTTATATAATATAGTAAGATTTTATCTGTACTGTGTTCCTAATATTGTTTAAAATAATTTCAATTAAATAAAAGAAATTAGAGGTTATAAATTCCATTAAAATTATTGCAGCAGAAATTCATTCATTAATAAGGTTATAAAGTAAAGGTTTTTACCCATATCCCATTCCCATGTCAGGTTATCTCCTGGGTATATACAGGTGACAGGTTTGGCATGATGCAGAAAATAAGGTTGATGACAGTTGAAACGTGTCATGCACACTTCATCATATTCACCTCATAAAAACATTAGACAAAACAAGTCCCACCATATTCTATTTTCACAACTAATATCACAACCACACAATCACCCACCTAAATGTGTTTTTTAGTAGGTTAACAAATCTGTTTTCACATTTTTATGCAACACATTTAAGATCCCTCAGCTCGCGTATTATTGTTTCACATCATGTCGCGTTACTTTTATCAAAATGAATCGGAAAACAAAATTGGTCTATCAAGATATAATAATATGACGTCAAACAAACCTAAATGCAGAGTCCTAGTGAGATCTAGTGTGCTTCTGATATTAAAATGTGTTAGTATCTAGTAACTAAGAACGCAATTTACATAGGGCATCTTTAACGAAAAAAAACTTTAAAGGTTTTTCTTTGTAAATATTGCTATTGAAAGGGTTTTTTTCATCGAAAAGGAAAGGAAAACCTTTCGATGTAAGAGATTTGTCAAAATTGAGTTTTTGACAAAAAGATATTTTTGTAATTTATGAGTTTATAATTCGAATAAAAAACACTAAAGGCCTTTTATATAGCGGTATAAGAAAAACTCATAAATTAATAGGTCGTCAATTCAACCCTTATTTGTGACAGTGAATGTGTATACATGTTGTGATTATATATGAGAGTTAGGTTGTAAATTTATTGTTCCAGATAATAAAAAAGAAAACAATTAATTAAAAAACCTTTCAAAAAACTTTCCCACTGAAGATGATAGATTTTTAAGATTTTATAAAACAAAGCTTTTATAAGGGGGTCGTTACACTGTTCACCATCAACGTGAAATTTACCTAAAATGTCACAAAATATTGTGACCCACATTATAATGGGTTAAGATTAAACAATTTATTGTATTTGTTTTTGAAATTCTCAATGAAAGCATTGTTATGAAACATGACAGTGAAGTCACATATAATAAAATTAAATATTAATAATAATTAGATAGAGACAAACAACATTATTAAGTTCAGTTAACTTAAGAATCTATGACACCCTGCAAAAATCATGCTATTTGTAAATCCAATGCATAAGAAACAACTAATTAACTTTAATACAATAAGAGAGAATAATAAGAATTAGAAAGAAAAAAAAAACAAACCTGTTTTTACAAAGGTTACTTTTTTCCCATGAATCCTACCATCACCAGAATACAACTATTCAAACCCAAAACAAAAATAAAACACCACATACAAATTCCAAACAAACCAAATGTATATTTTGTAGTATATAACAACCACCACATCACACAAATCTAATTACCAAAGATTAAACCCCCCCATTTGATTCATATTAACTTATTATTGTGTGGTTTCAAGGCTCTTGCTCAGCTCATCCAGTTTCTTCATCCTCGTCTTTTCACTTTCGCTTACCAGCTGCTTAACCAACAAAAACAAAGCAAAGTTAGCCTTTTTTATGTTATCATTGTAAAAAGTATTCATCTTTTGATGTCGGATTATAATACCAACCTCCATCAATCTTGTTATTAGTTGTACTTTCTCCTTGTTCTTTTCATTGAATGCGTCTAACGCTTCCTTATACTCTCTTTCCTGCAAAGATTCATTCATTGGAGAAACTCAGGAGATGCAAGTTTTTGGTTAAACTGTCTCCATGGAGATAATGAAGACTAGATGTGAATTATGATCAACTCAATGTGGCTAGGTCCTCGGGAGGAAAAAACAAGCACAAGGGTACAACTGTCTAGGCACAAATTGGCTATTGTCAAGAGTAGAATGGTCTCACACATGGTGAACAACAGTTTTAGAATGAAGATAATCTTAAAAACACAGAATGAAGATAATCTTGAAAACACAAATTTCATAAAGTAAATTGGGTAACTAGTTTACTATTTTGCTAATCTAAAATAGAGGTATAAAGGATGAAGAGGGAAATTGGAGAAAAAGAATTGCTAAAATAGTGTAAACGCAGTTTTACCCTTTAAAAAAATTAATCATGGTATGCTACTTTTTGTTAAAATGACCTCGTTAGTGGGTGTAAAAACAAAACAAGAGAGCTAAAAAGGTTGTTTTACCCAACAGAAATTAATCGTGGTATTCTAGTTTGAGTTAAAATCATTAATCTAGTTTGAGTTAAAATCATTAATCGTATACCTTCTTCTGGCAGGTTTGTCCGAGCGGCTTTAACTCTTTGTTAACAGAATCAATCTTCTTACGAACTGTTGTAACTTCCTTCTTCATTGGATCTGTTAGTGCTTCGAGTTCCTGATATTGATGGATTGCCATAAGTTGGTTACAGAAACCGTTATTATGATGGCTTGCAATATATGGTACTAACGAAAAATTGCCATTTTTGTACACTTAACACCACCAACTTCACATCAGTTCCACATTACCTAACACACTAGCTCTTTTTCATGTTCAAGGCAAATTGTCATAATGAAAATGGACCTATACTCAATCCTTTATGGTGGTGGTGCAGATGGGGGTAGATAAGTCTTTTTTGTATACGTGTATGTGGCATCTTTAACCCATGTTTATTTCATAAATTAGACAATTAATCAAACATTAGATGAACACAGAGTTTATCGATTAAGTATACAGTTTTATCGATTAAAGTTAGGGGTTGGAAGCTAATCTTAATATCTTATATTCATACCGATAATCAGTTTTTTTACAGCTTCTCAACTGTTTCTCCATATCTGTCATTCTTTTGACCATAAATAATAAAAAACGGTTATAAATTGAAATCATGTAATCTAATCACTCAAAACTCATAAGTCACAGCAAAAAATGTCCAAACACCCAGTTAAAATGCAGACAGTACAAAAGATTGTAAATATTTCATTCAGCTCATCTGTTTCTTTTGTTTTTCAAACAAAACTTGTAAAAGACTTTATCATAATCTCTATTTTCTGGTCTAAAGTTTAAAAACTAATCCCTCCATTATAAAAGAAGACACCAAATTTGACTTTTTAGTATCGATTGTCAAAAGGAGTTAATTTTAAATTCTAAAGTTTAATTAGAAAGCATTGGAACACAAACGTTTTCAAATTAAAAACTAAAACATCTATGTCAAGGATCAAAAGTGGATTCTTTTGGGGGCCAAAGCCCAAAGGTGGTACTATTCAAGGGCAAAAGGGGGATAAAGTTGAAGATATGATTTTGGAATCAATTTTTTAAAATAATACAGAGGAGCAACTTTCAAACGTCATTTAATATTTATCATCAATAACACTCTTTGTAGTTCATCAACACAGCTAGCACGCCGATTAGCGAATCATTTCATGTAGCTACAAGCAAAATTCACATAGATCTACGATAAATTTGAACATTCACCATGAATAGCTCTATATAATGAATTTTCCCCTTAACAACCGTTAAGATATCCACAAAGAAACGCTTACAAACATTTTAAAATAATTTATTTTAGGACTCAGCATGCATAGCTCTAATTGATGAATTTTCACCTAAAAAACCATTAAATATTCACGGAAAGAAACTCCTACAAATATTTCTAATAAATTTCTGGACTAACAACGCCACAGGAAACAGATCTTATTATGAAAGAAGCATAAGAAACCGTAAACTTTTTTTCTCAAAACTAAACCCTAATTAGATTCACAGTAAGTGGCTGATCTAATTACCAGAGTTGTTTAAGATGTTGAACAAAAAATA
Organism: Logfia minima; assembly: GCA_963921325.1. Lineage (NCBI taxonomy): Eukaryota > Viridiplantae > Streptophyta > Magnoliopsida > Asterales > Asteraceae > Logfia > Logfia minima. The sequence goes on along the minus strand of OY992763.1, from coordinate 50,659,212 downwards.
AACAATAAAACTTAATGATTTTTGTAAAAGAATACATAAGAAAACCCTTATTGTTCACTATAAAATAATAATCTTTGCTAATACCGCATACACAGCGAAAACGAAAGATATAACCTAAAAAGAAGGAGAAACCCTAATTTACATTTAGCATAAATTGGTTCTCAAAACATGCAAAATTAAGCAAACGATTAGCCCACAAACCTATAAAAAAAAACCCAGAAAAACCCATATCACAAATTTTTCAAACAATAGAGTCAAAGAAAAAAGTCAAACCTCTTGAATACTAGCCAAACGTTTAGTTTCTTCTTCAATACGACCTAACTGCGCTTGAACTCTTTCTTTAACTTCCAATTTCTTCTTCTCGATCTCTTCTTCTTTTGCTTTAAAAGTTGAAAGAGCAGATTTAGACATTTCTTCATCTTCTTTAGACATTAAACCACTAAAACTTTGACTTTGTGACATTTGACCAGCTTGCATAAGTGTTTGAAGCTGCTCATGAGATTGATTTTGAGTGGCCATTTCTTTTTCTGGTTCTTTTACTATCTTCTTTCTTAACCAGAAAAAGCAAAAAACCCTCCTTCTTCCTCTAATTCCTCTAATTTTTTCTCGCTTTTTTTCTTTTCCCCCCTCAATTTTTTCAATTTTTTTCTAAGTTCTCTTGGTTTCTAAGATGATGGTTGTTTATGAAAGCAGGCGGTGATGCTTAAAGTAATGAGCTTTTTGTTACCCCACAAGCGAAAGAGAAAGAAAAAGAAGAAATCTTGCTAGCCTGTATGTAGTGTTTGTATGTATATATATGAGATGTGTATCTATAGGCTTTACGTGTGGAATGACTAAAATGCCCATGGATCTCCAACGGAAAGATTTCGAGATGAATATTCATGGAAAATTTATGTGGGTTTTTATGATTTGCGGAAAATGTGGACCCCACAGATATTCCATTAGTTTTATTATTATCTTGAAAACATTTTTGTGATCAAATATCTGGAGGTTTATATGGTTGCATTATATGACAAAAATCATTCAATCCTTCTGTTTTGGTGGCTGAAATTAAATTTGTGTTTGTGTTGTAAGATATGCTTCGGGTGTTTGTATATACTAACATTCAGAAAAACATGTCTTACTTGTATTATGTTTGTTTGACCATATTTAACCTCCCATGTTATCTTTGACCTAACATTTTATGTTTACTAATTTAATAGACGAGCATCATATTCGTATGAAAAATCGAGGGGTGCTAGCAGTGAGAGGGGATCGCAGTAGATATGATGTCAAAAAAATGATAAAAGGATGAGAGAGTTTATGTATTTTTAAAGTGAAAATGGTGATTTGTTTCGTTAATAATACTTGATAAAGTTTGAGGTAAGAAGCATAAAACAAAATTGTTCTCATTAGTTAGTAGCACGTATGATTGAAATTGTATATCACATGTTCTGTATTACTATTTATTTTTTTACACGGTACGAAAAGATAAATGGTGTGCTTGATTATATGGGGTAATAGCTTAAGACGTTTGACCGATTGTTAAAAAGTTGATCAAAATGTTTATATATATATATATATATAATATATTAGAGAGAGGGGTAATTCTGATAAAAGGGAAAAATTAATCTAGATCGTTCTTTAACATGTTTCGTGATGAGTGATAACTAACATTCATCACGAAAAATGTTAAATTATAGCTTATGCTCACTATTTTTAACATTTTTTGTGATGAATGATAACTAACATTACGGAATATTAACAGACGACTAAGATTAGTTTTCCTTTTCCCCAGGATTACCCATTCCTGTAGATCAGCCCCATAAATATATATATCAAATATCAAATTCAACATACATATAAGATTTACGAGTTCACAGTAGTCACTCGCACATATTTGTTTTAACGTAATAATATAGATAAACTTTAGATTTATAATGTACATGAGATTTACAAGTCCACGACTACTAACATACATTTTTTTGTTATGATTATACATAAATTTAAGGTGAACATTTAATAAAAAATATTCTGTATGACTTTTGCAACCTCACAAAGAAAAGACAATTTCATAATATACACAAAAATGTTATGCACTATTCATACTAGGGCAAAACATATGTGATGTCGACCGCATTAAAGATAAGTGTGACTTACCAATTCACAATAATAAACTCTAATATCTTACACATGCAACCTCTAAATTTTATTTAAAATCAGCCTTTCATTTAAAACTAACACCACACATTTTAGGTGTTGTTAGTTGCATGTTATATTTTCTTTTTATATTATTTACAAAACTGAAATATCATCTTTTTCTAATTTTAGTTTCTTTTATTTTATTTTATTTCTTTAAAAATCAAATATTTAAAAAAAAAAAGTTTCAACTAGGTGCAAGATCACAACAGAAATAAACCAGAGCACTACCATCACACAACACAATACATATGCAATTGAGTGAATCTATGAGGCAACCCACCCAATCCTTTTGGGTTGGTCACCCAAAAATCTCAGGATAGACTCAAGTTTTGTGTATGTTTGAAATCCATAGTAATGAAAAACTTTGTATATCAAGAAAGACGTTTTAGGCTACCACTGAATTCTTTTCATCTTCGGATCGGTTGCATGCACTACTTTACTTCTTTATCCCCAAATGAACCATATAACAATTAAACTCATTCTTAGAAATGCTTTTGATTCCCCTTTGAGTAACCACCTGTAAATCTTTACCTCAAGTTCGAATTCTTCATCACCCAAATCCTTTTTATTTATTTATATATCACTAGCTCACTACCTGTTCTATAGTCTATAACACATAACTTTCAATTTATTACTTTAATATCATTAATCCCACACTTGAAATCGAGGGGCTTCATGATATTCAAGAGTTATCAATCCATTTGAAAGAGGATTATGTGGAGGATCAACAACTCGATAGGAATTCTACAGAAAGTGATGTCTAAATGGGTAGTTAAAAAAGAAAAAGATAAAGATGCGCACAATTTCATTAGATGAATAGTTCCCTTGAGTATTTAACCACCAATTTAGTACAAGTATTTTTAACAGAAACTCATACTTAAAGTTCATTATTTATTACCCACAAATATAATCCAGTCGACGAAACTTAAAAGTAAAACTTAGAATTGAGAGGTCGTTAAGTGGCAAGTATGTCACTTTCTAAACAATACTACTTGATCTTCCAACCATTATTTAGGTTCTAAATCGTTAACCGTATCTGTATAGTCATGAGCAGGCAAGTTGATAGTCATATCAATCATACGTGGAAATCTTGAACGAGTTCACTATTAAAATGATATTGGATCAATGGCTTTTCTCCACCACTTAATAAATTCCTATACATGTCCTATTACATGTTATCTAACCAAAAAATAAATTAATAATAATATGAAATAATAATAATAATAATAATAATAATAATAATAATAATAATAATAATAATAATAATATTAACCTCTTCTATTAATAGAAAACAAGAAAATGGGAAAAACATCCTTTCTACGAAAACTTTAAAATTGTTTATGTTTCTGCCCACTTAGTATTTGCAAGATAGATCGAGATACTTTCACGTCAAATCTAAACATAAAAATTCATATTTCTTACATGCGAAAATCATAAAGAATAAAATAAACTAATTACATCGATCATTCTTATAGTTTGCAAAAGTTACACCGATTATACTTTTATTTTCAAAACTACACCAAATTATCCTCGTAGTTTGCAAATAACTTGTTAGAGACCACATATGGTTGTTTGAGAATCTTGAAACAATATGATGTAAATCGTCAAATCAAATAATTGATTTTTATCCTAAGGTATGGGACATCTTATTTTTATTTGCAAATATGTTGGATTTAAGTGAGAGCATCTCAATCATTTTATCTTAAAACAAAAGATCTACTACGGGAACACGGCTATTCATGTTGAGTTCACATTCACAATCTTTACGATTTGCTTTGCATTTGTTGCACAAATCATTTCCAAAAACAGATTAAAGAAATCCAGAGAAATCTTAAACTAAAACAATTTAAGACCTTTGTGGATCTTATGAGAAAAATGCACTTTTTGTCATTCATTGATGAACATATATACATATAGATACACCCCTAGCTTTATATCATATATTATCTTGCAATGGGCTGTTCACTTTTTTTAAAGGTTATAATAACATATTGCTTCAAGATTCTCAAACAGTTGTTTGTGGTCTGTAACAAGTTGTTGTACCACTTTCTTTCTGTTTCAACTGTGTCACCATACTCATATCATATATGTAGCTTTTGCTTCAAGGCTGTCTTTTGTTTCTCAGTTTTATTCTTTACCGATACAGAGTGCTGCACTTTCTAGGGCATTTATTACTTGAAATTTTTATAGTATATCAATCTTTATTTTGGGCTTTCAATGATAACATACAAACCTATACATGCTCACATCAAATTCGATTCAAGTTATTAGTGTTAGAAAAGTATGATGTAAAAGAAAGTTTAATCAAGAATGGTGGTGGTATTTTTTGAGCAATAAAGCATAATGCAAATAAACAAATAAGTGAGAACTTAACAGCAAAAATATTAGAAAAATGAGTTAAGAAATGCTAAGGTCGAAGCACGCAAAAACATTATCGTTGGAGAGAAAATGTCTCACTTCATATGGTGATTTTATTTAAACACGCTCCTCTTCTGAGATACGTCTACCCGTTAGATCATTCGTGTGCAGCAAGAGATATCCGGATGGATGTTCATCAAATGCTCTTAAAGATCTAAGTATGCGATGAAGGTTTTTTGACTTGGGTAAAAACAGGGGGATAATGTTTTGCTTTTGTATATGATTGATGAAATGCTAATGTATCAGAATCTTGTATTTTCTGTATGTGAGGTTACATGCTTGAGTTTAAAAGTTTTAATCAATGATATGGGAGTTATAGGGAACACTTTAAAATATAAGTTAAGTACTAACGAACTTCATCAAAGTTCATTAGAATGTAATAAATGCAATTGCATTTAAATATTATGAGTTAGAAATGGAGGTTATAATGAATAGTTGAGATGAGTTAAATGTGAAATAGAAGATACCTCCTTGACATTAACATACTATACGTTGAGTATAAATGAACTGATTATTAATTTTAGATTATCAAATATTATTCTTTTAAAACTATTTTCTAACAGTTAGCAACTTAAAACAATTGAGCTTAAGCCGGATTTTAATCGTGATAATAATAGATGATAGTGATAATGGTAATGGTGAAGTTATAAGAAATTGAAAGTGTAGGTATATTTTGAAAGTTTATTGTATATTTTTTATACTTATGTATTTATATATATGATTATAGAGTGAAATTTGATCTATATATCGTAATAATAATAATAAGAGATATTAATATAAAGTATAATTGTTGAGATGACTAAGATGTTAGTAATTATGTTAAGGTAATATTATATTTTTATAATTGTATTAAAAATTAAGTTAATGTTAAAAATATTTGTTATATATTTAAGATAAAATTAAAGTAAGATATATAATACAAGAGATGTATGATTATATGAGGCAGTTTGACGTGTTTAATTAAGTAAAAATGTATAATTTTGTGACATATTGTATTTATTAATATTAACTAATTGATAAAATAATTTAAATAAATGGGATTGAGATAATACAATATCCAAACCTTTTATGTTTTGTTACGTTGAATCATTCAATTAAATGAAGGACCATTTTTATTCCTTTTCTTAACAGCATGACCAACATGAGGGGCTTAAACATAAACATAAACATAATTAATAGTTAACTGCATTTAACCAAATATATTTATATTAAAAGTAAAAACACACAATCAGCATTAAATGGGTCAAATATATGAGAATAACATGTTGTATTCCTAACACATGTGATGTGATTACCATGAATCCACTATATCTTTGAAGAGTTAGTCTAAATAAAACAGATATTAAGAGAAGGTTAAAAGAAAAAGATAAAGGATATAAATTAAATATAATAAATGGTGGCACATGGATGATGGTGCTGTCCATGTGTTAGCTAGCTAGCTGGTGGTAGTAGGCAAAGGTCAAATTTTGACGCTTACTTCTCATGTGCGTACTTTTACTCTGTTATACTACTTTTCAAGCAACTAAATACACCCTTTTCTTTTTTCTTTTTTTATTTAAAAAAGGTATTTATTTTGTATACAAATATGCATTCCGATTTCTACACAGACTAACATAAAAATGGTTATACTACGTATAGAATTTCAGCTCACTTTTATGAAAACTCGTTTGTATTTTACTAAAATGATAATGTGTAAGTTATAAGAGATCACTATAAAATAGAAAAACAAGTTAAACAAATTGCTCGAAGTGAATTTAGAAAACTGCAACCTTTTAATGTATTCATAGAAATATCATGTTGGTTTTTTATTTTAAACGAGCCGGTAAGCAAATGGAAAATTTTCAATTCTGATTATTTGGAAGAAAAAAAAGCAAGTTTGTTTTTAAGTTAGATATATGCGGTTTAATCGGGATATTCTGTGACCGTTTCAGATCTCAAGACGTTTACCTACAGAGTTTCGATACTAATAACTTTTGTGAGAACTTTAAACGCCTTACCACTGAACCACTTTAATAATAATTGTTGTTTTTTAATATTTTATTTTAACTATGTAATTTCTCGTTCATATAAAACAAAACACATTTGACCTGTTTGTGAAAAGGATAAAGAAAAAAAAACATTTTTAGTGAAACTTTCACATAAACACGATGCAAACTCACATACAGCTAGTGTCACAATTGTTATCTTCTAATATTTATTTATTTTAATTTTAATTTTAATTAAATGTTAGCCATCGGCCGCTCGTATAAGACATTTATAATTAATTAATCAACCGTTTTTCTTAACTTATTCATCAAGTATGACCATTTTTTAAGCAGACGTGCATTTAGTACAAGGTTTTGTCATTTGTTGGTTGGTTTAATTTGGTAATTCTTTACCCTAAAACTTGACGTTAAATTTGAACACACGTATGCGCTAATCTTGAGAAAATACCAACTAACCTGACACGTGTAACGTTCCATTTTTTTCAACAATAAGTAATATATTAGGCATATAATGTACTTCAAAGTCAACATTTCAATCCAACGTCATGACTTTTCAGCACAAGTCAATTTTGCAAAATACCTACTAATCATCTAAAAACTGTTTGCTTGTAGTGCTATTCGACAACTAGATCTTACCGTTTGTCATTTGGGTGGTAATATTTTTACTATCACTTTTGATAAATTCACTCAAATTGTGTATAAACATAGATGTAAATGTGTGATCATTATTAACTCACATGTACGGATACCTTCATTCACATTGATTACATTCATTCATATTGACTGCCTTCTTTCACATTTATTGCAGTTTATATGAATGCATCGTGTCGAATTTCTAACATGAAATTTAAGGGGCTAGTCTTGTACCTTCAGTCTGCTGTATGGCCCATTACTGAAGCCCATCATATATTATGTATTGTAATCTTCGGCCCAATACCTATAGTTTTCTTTCATTAACAGCAACCCAAAGAAAACTAGTCCGTTATGGGTTTTATGTGTGTCCTCAGTCCAGACCATAAATCGTCTTTTAAATGGATCCAATTTGAGAATTACCAAATGGAAAATAAAAAAACTTTTGTTACGGAAAACGAAAAATTTAATGTATAGACGAGCATTTACTTAAAATGAGTGTTTTATACTTGGTAGGAAAAATCAGTAAAAATAAATAAATCAAATAACAAAAATCGTTGTTAAAACAAGTTTAAGTTGACATAAGGTTAGTTTTCTTCTTAAAATATTATTTTATCTTTCAAACAAACTTTTTAAAGTCATTTATGTAAAAGAGTTAGTTTAATCAACAACGGCAAAAATAAGAATGAGAAAATCCATAAAATTGTATTAATTTTTCAAAAGTCAAACTTTACTTAAACTTTTAAAATCAAATATCTCATAAACGATATGACTAAAAGTTATAAAAATTACATATGCGGGATCAACATATGTTTATCTTCGATTAGAGATCTCGGAAGCTAAGACAAAATACTTTGTCGGATCTTAAAACCACACTGCATATAATCACATGTATTTTTGTATATAGGTTACTGTTGGTTAACCATACAATTTTAGAATCCAGTATACGATTATATATTAACCTTATATACTAATCAACACATGATAACAATTTTAATTGGTCAAATTAAATATTTTCATGTAATTTTTAAACTTATAGTAATTGGTAATGCGGTTATTTACATGTAATTAAAGTTAGTTATTTTAATTTAAAATTTAATTTTTAATCAATTTTAAATTACATGTGATTTAACATTACGAATTTCAAATACTCCTTAAGAATAAGAAAGAAAGAGTTTCTTTAAAAATATATCATGTGAGATCTCTAATTAAAGACAAAAAGACGTTGACTTCAAAGGTGTAACTTTTATAATTTATAGCCATATAATTTGTAATATTTATTTTTAAAAAGATGATAGAAATGAGTATTTGAAATGAAACAATTATATTGATTCATCTATTCTTCAAATATTTACTATTTTATACTGAATTTTTCTCTTATATAAAATTTCTATTTTCGCCAACTGCTTTAGATCAATTTAAAATATAATCGATTATTATCCTCAAAGTCTAAACTTTATATATAAAAAATAAAAGCAAAAACTCAACCCTTCACATTTTACAGAACACCAAAAGCAGAGATAACCATTTGCTTAAAACAGATTTATACTATCCTGGATAACAAAGAAAAACAATAAAAGGAAAAAACAAAACAAAACAAAACAAGGCCAAAACAAATGTAACATTTATAGTATAAGAAAACAAAAGGATGAAAATAAAAACACACAACAACAACAACAAGAAGTTATCATGACCGTACCATTTATAAATAGCAATCCCAAGTTAAAAACATGGAGGAGATTTCAAGTACCAATAAGTGTTGTATTTAAGTTTTGTAGTTTTTTGACGACAGATGTATTGTCTAAATCTAAAGTGGTGCCATAAAATATAAATAATAATATAATATAATATAATATTTAATTTTAAGGTCGTGCAAAATAATGTTGCCTCTGTCAAAATAATACCTAGAGAAAACACTTTAAGGGAATATTTCGTTTGTAGTAAAGTTTTAAGGTCATTGGGGACCAACCCTATTGCAAATTATTCAATTAATTCATCAAAATAAATATTATCTTTTTCTGAAACCGATAAAATACACAACAATTAATTTTGTATACCATTATTGCCGTTAATGGTTTTTGGCAATTAGATAATGTTTTGTATCACATTTGCAATTCTCTTGTATGTCAAAAATCACAAATAAGTGATATTATGCATCTTGCTGTCAACTTTATGTATATATATATACCTAAAATCTATTTTAGGGATTGTCATATTATTTTTTCTATATTTTTTCTATATGTGTACAGGAAAGCGGCATGAGAGATGGAATAAGTGTTTGCCCTAACATTTCTGTTTTATGACACTTTTATACATATAATGTTTTAAGAAATGATATATTAGTAGTTTATTAACTTATTCAGTAAAGATGAAAAGGTTGTACTTTTTTTTTTACCTTTTTTTTTTTGTTTATTCATAAGTATAATGATAAACTAATTTAATAGATATAGTTCAAGACTTCAAGTGTTTAAGATCTTTAATAAAGTATCTTTTTTCTTATTTTTAATTAATCTTAAGATATTATTAATAGATATATTTGATTCTTGAGACTATTCTTTGAAAGTAAGTGAGATATCATGTGATTTCCTATTATAATCTTATAGCTAAAATGGAAACTTAACTTTTGATGTCTTAAAAAAATAAAATAAGTTTTATTGTATTATATTTAATAGGTGATAGTTTGTATATTATCATTTGTTATCTATCAACTACTATTTGTGTTTTATCAACAATCACACATATTTAGTATGAATAGATGAAAAATAATAGTGTACAAAATCACACTTACATTCAATTGCTTCGAAAATATATCAATTTGTGACATAGATAATGTATTCATGGAGTGGCAATTTCAGTGACTATAATTTATTTAAGTTGTATTCGTTTAAATATTTGAATTATATTTTAATTTATTTAAAAATAATTATTCACTTGAAAAATTAATGTATCAACTCTTCTATAATTTAACTATTTACACATTTTTGACAAATCGTGCACCTAAAATAAAGGTGACATAGACATTTGATCATCAAATACTGAAAAGGTGAAAAAATTGTGTGTGAATTATGTATTATAGTTGACAGTTAAATTGAAACGTAAAAAGTAAAAAACAAAAAGATTATTAAAGCAACTTTTTAATCTTTTCTCATGATAATGAGTGTTATAACTCCGCTAAACTTAAACTATTTTATTTATTTGAAATCATGTATGTTGAGTAAATGTGGCCTAGAAATCTATAAAATGTGGATACATAACAGATTTATTATACATTTTCAAATCTATAACATTTCGATAGTAGAAACCTTTTTTATGGCAAAAGTTAAAATGCTATACGATTTTAAGTGCAGAATATATGCTCATTTACTATAAAAACTTAAAAGTGAAACGGAGTACGTTCTTATACGAACATAATTTAATGTTGTTAGGTTTTTTGATATATGAGCACAAAATTAAGTGAGACGTGTGAAACATTTGGAAACAAGACAAAATAGGGTGAAGAAAAGGACCGAAATAAAGTGGAAAGAATAACTTGTTAAATATGAGGTGACAAACGATCATACGTTTAAAAGCTATAAACCGGAAATAGAGAAAGCATAAAAATGTAGTATTCAATTTGTCCTAGTTTTTTTCTTAGAAAAAGAACAATTTTTTTAGTTACCGTAAACTAATCAAATAAAGAAAATAATAAATTATATTTTTGGTTTCAATGACATGTTATTCGTTTCATTTTCAGTTAGTAACTCGGGTTTTTTACAATTTCAGTCTTTTGATACATATTTTTATTTTGTTAGAGGTTCTTTAAATGAAAAAAGAGTCTTAAAATTTTAAGAATAATTCTAGTCATTTCATAAGGGGTGAAAGACCGGAAACGAAATAAAAATTTACATGTAACATATTAAGCTGCTAAAAAACCTGACACAGAGATAGAGAGTGAACCGAATGGCATACTGCATGAACCGGAAATGTAATTTACTATAACGAAAAGGTAAACAAAACAGGTTCCATTCGCATGAAAATCAGATCTTCATACAGTAACCAACTTGTATATAAAAGAAGATTCTAGTGAAACATTTACTTTAAAATAACATGAAAGACGTCATTAAAGTATGTTAGTGATAAAAGAACCCTCGTATTTTTTCTTTTTTTTGAAAAAGTAGAAAATATTTTCAATTTAAAGTTAACTAAAATTTTTTTTATAACAAAAGACAGAAAACCCTCATATTTTCTGTTTAATATTATTATTTTTTAAAAGTAGAAAATATTTTTAATTTGAGATGATCTAAAAAATTTTATAAGAAAAAAGAAATCTATAAATTATGATTTTTTAAATTTTCTTTTATGCAAATTAAAAACTGTAATCTTTACATTGTATGCGTTTTCTCAAATTGTATAATAATTTTTAAAAGATACAAAATTCTATAAATATGAAAATAACAAAAACAAAGACGTTTTATTTTTTTGTAATTACACGCGTCTTTAAATTATTTTTTCTCAAAAAGATCATGATTTGTAGATGTATCAATGAGACTAAAGTTAATTTGACTAGACATGAATAAAATAAATTAAAAAGCTGCAGAGTGGAGCCGTCTTTGTCTGCATTGTCCGTCAATAACACTGTAGGACGGTGTTTCGTCACTTCAGGTTGGCGACCGGACACGTAGCTTACCGAATTAGTTTCGACACGGATGGGAATGAATGTTACGAAAGATAGGGTCAAGTCCGAACGGCGTCTGACGCGCGACGTTGTTTTGTTGATCTTATTATCATTACTTTTTAATACAACGACTATTTTAACCGCTAAAAAAATAACAATAAAAAATTCAACGACTATTTGACCTTTTTTTAAAAAGACCTTATTTTCAATCTATAGAACCTTAAACACAATTTTAAACACATCAAAATACTCATTATCGTATTCAAATACACTTCAAAAACTCTATAATTCACAATAATGTCTTCTGATTCTTTTTCTTATGACGAAACAACATTGAAGTTTCTCATGCTGAGTTATCGTAATGAAGTTTTAATTACACAAGAAGAACTAAAAGTTTCAATCGGTCGTGACACGTCGTTACATATATCGTAATCGGATTGGTGCACACGAAACGTTAATGAACGATTACTTTGGTGAAAACTCAAAATATCCCAATGCGCATTTCAAACGTCAGTTGGTATGAGAGAACGACTATCCCTCCGAATTTTTTTTAAGGTATAACTACTTACTGTATCGAACCTATACCCAATTATTTTTTATATTTTCACCAACAACCAGATGGACGTCGTGTTATGGGTTTTAGCACTATTCAAAATGTGACATTCGTCCTACGTCAATTGGCATATGCCACAACACCGTGCATTTGAAGAACATTTGCAAATGTCGAAAAAATGTGTCGTCAAACATTACAAAATTTTACAAGGTGCATAATTGACTAGTATGAAAACGTATATATGAGAGAATCAACCGAGGTAGACATTCATTGGTTCTTTGCAAAACATGAAGATATTCATGGTTTTTCGCGAATGCTTGGAAGCATATATTATGTGCATTAGGCTTGGACAAATGCAAAAATGCATTGAAAGGGTAATACACACGAGGCGATCATGGGTATCTGACGATCATGCTTGAAGCCGTTGTGTCGTACGACATGTGAATTTCGCATGCATATTTTAGGGTTGCGACATTGAATAACGACTTAAACGTCGTGAATTCATATTCATCGCTCAACAACTTGCTAAATGACTCCACTCCCCAAATTCCGTATAAAGTGTGATGTGGATTACGAAATATGATAATATCTTGATGATGAGATATACCTTGCATGGGCACTGTTCGTTAATGGGTTTTCAAGTGTTGTTGATAGAAAGAGAGTGAAACTTACTCGAGGACAAGCGTCTGCCTGAAAGGATGTTGAATAGAAATTGGGTGTCTTCCAAGGTCGGTGGTATATACTCTAACAATCGGCAAGAGCTTATCGCGCAATCGTTATAAAACGAATCATGTATAACTGCATCATATTGCATAACATGATTACCGAAGACACCATTTTTGATATTGCTGAGAATGAAGAGTATTATGTCTCTTATGGGAACATATAAGGTATTTGGATCGATAGGTATAACACATATACGAGGAGAATAAGAGAATCACATGATAACATACTTGAGGGACTTGTATCTAATTTTGTAGAGCATATTAAGAGAATTGTGATCAATAAGTAGTATAATGAAAGAATTATATATATTTTTTAATATTTGTAATATTTATTTTTATTTTATGTATTTTATTATCAATTTTAATTTTATTAAACTATTTGAAATTGTAAAAAAGAAAGTATAAATTTTAAACTTAAAAACATTATCGAGAATGCTATTATATAATCCCTCCTTCTCAAATTAAGTGTCCTGTATCAGATTTCACGGAGTTTAAGAAATTGTTTTGTCTGTTAGTGAAGATGACTCTTTTACCCTTACTTTTTGCACAGACTCCTATGTATTAGTTTTGAGAAAGGATAAAATGGTAAAGTTAATTTGCTATTTTTGAAAGTGGACATTTATTTTGGGACAAATAGAAAAGGAAAGTAAAATAATTAATTTAGAACGGAGAGAGTATTTTTTATCTATTTTTTTTATAGTTTTTTGTTTAAGAATAAGAAAAATAGTTTGACTACTACGTCTGCTATAAAACCCAAGAAGTTAGATGTTGTGGTGGGTTTAATGAAGCATAAAGCAGACATGGCCTGAGTTATAGCTGAAATTGCATATGCAATGTGTCAGCCTTTCTCTGTTCCCCCTATATATCTATTCCTCCCTTACACATTACCATAAACTATTCTTTTAATTTAAATAAAATTAAGATTCTCCCTTTGCTTTATGCATGTTGTCTTTTCTTCTCATCTTTCACAAATTAAATTACTTTTTAATCACCTCCTCCGAGTAATTAATCACTTTTTATTTTTGTTAACCGACTTGAATCATTATAATAAGAAACATACTATAAAAAGTTTTATCGACATAGTTGACCCGACTTATGACCTTTCAAAACATAGATTGTCAGTGCTCTTGTTGTTCAAGAATACTTCTGTTTTGTTGCTTTTGTTAACAAAATTTTTCTTTCTTTTCCTTTTTTTATAAAGACAATTATTGTATATAATGAAAAATAAATATTAATAAGATGCTAAAAGTTGTAGCAGTCTTAAACGATAAAATCTGACCAAAACAATCCTAAGACATTTACCGACCCTAAAGCTTAGTTCTAACCAAAATGACCTAATGACCCTAAAATCAACACCTACACTAAAACATAATTCCCACCAAAACCACCTTAGAAACCACAGCCCAGGAAGGTCTCACTTCCAAAGAAGGAAACCTCGCTATTCAAATACAATAAAACTCATAATCAGGACAATCACCCGGTTGAAAGTATGAAAACAACTAAAAAATGACAATGACCCGCATTAGAATGTGTGGTTCTAAATTCATTTAAGTTGAATGCTTGATTCTTTGTAATCAGTTTCAGGAACGAGCTTTCAAGTTGATTTGACATTAAGCCTTAAATGGTGACTTAGAGCATCTAATCTAACTGCACATACAACTCAATTTGTACAACAAATTATGCATCATCCAAGTTTTAACTTATGATAATGAATGATTCCACCAAATAAACATCACTTATAAGTATTCTATACATTGAGAAATGCTACACTGGTTGTCATCATGTACAACAATGTGATCAGCAAGTCTATTCCTAACAAGGTTGAACTACATCAATGTAGTAACTAATATGCATTTTGCTGTTCAACTGTTTTGATGCTACGGGTTATAAATGCAAACAAATAGTGAAATTAGAGGATATTTTTGTCACATAGTTTCGAGAAAAACAATATCTTGATTTTTCATTTATGGTGATATTCGTGTTGTGTTTGTGTTCAAGTGTTCAGGTTGGGGTGTTGGCATGTTTACATGTCTCAAGTTTCAACCCTAACCCAACTCGTTTAGTTAACTATGTCGAAAAGTTCCACCTTAACACGAATGCATTTAGTAAAATGGTAAAGATCTACTCGTGTCAACTTCCATACTTTCATGTTTGATTCATGTTTTATTATATATGAAAAATTCTTTAACTAAATATCAACATACCAATATCAGTCTAAATTTTAGACAGTTGTATTTACACCATATTTTAAATAAATTCTACAAAATAATGCATATGTATCGTATTAATAAACAGTGCATAATTCTATCACGATTTTAAATTGATAAAAATAATATTTATCCCTAATTTAAATATTTCTACCCCTCAAATTTGCCCCTGTTTCATTTATTATTAGTATTATCTTTTTTGTTTTGTCTCGTTTTTTAGTTTTTTTAGGAGTATTTAATCTCTCAACTGTCATGTCTGAATGTGTTTACTCAAGTGCCCTACTTTTCTGAATACTACTGGATGACTTCCAAAACTCACACACCTCCCCACACAAACACTGGTGCAGAGTCGACTAGTCTTTATTTGTTAAAAAAAGGCTTTTTATATATAAAATAAAACCATCTTAAAATAACCACACAACCTGCTCTCTTTCATATTCCAAATCACAACCTCTAGTAGCCAGCTGCATTTGCTGCAGCTACTTCTCCTTTTCCAGTTCAAACTTTGAATAAGAATATTTCATTCCAATGGACTTTCATCTTCATCATCATGAAGATTCTTCTTCTTCTTCTACACTCGCTCTTCCCCTTTTTACTTCTGAACCCACCTCTTCATCTTCCACTAAATCCTCTAGTAAGTCCCTTTTTTTTGTTGTTGTTGTAATGTACTATTGATAGATATTATCTGTACGAGTTAAAAAGTGCATGCTCAACTTATGCTTTCATGTAACAGTTTTTCTTGTTATTAACATATTTTTGTAATGCGCTACTTATAATCTTGAAAAAAGTGGTAACATAGGTGGGACATTTGTTAAAAAAATAAATGTGTATGCATAGATGTAGGTTATATTCTGGTTATGAAACCTGTTAAAAAGTACAAATGTTGAATCTTTTCTTTTTCCATTGATGTGGGAAGTTTGATAGGATAATGTATTTGCAATAAAGCTTGGATTTTTATTGCTGTTACTTATTATTCGGTGTTTGTGTATGTGTGAAAGAAGAGATGATGCAAGGAGCAAGTGGTTACTTCAGCATAGGTCAATGGCAAGAGCTTGAAGTTCAGGCTTTAATATACAGACACATGCTTACTGGTTCACCCATTCCTCAACAACTTTTACACCTTTTACTCAACTCATCATCTAACTCCATCGCAAACACCAACTCTACTTTTTACCCTTTTTCCAACTTCCCACCTTGTAAGTCACACTACTATCTACTACTTCTTTCTTTATATCTCTCCATGTACAAACCAACAAACTAAAATATGCTATGTAATATATGCTGTAATTAACACATAAATTAGGTGAACTGTTAATACGTATTAGATGTAACACATGGTATTTTTTTTAAATGTACATTTGCAACCTTCAACTTTTGTAAATGTACATAATGGGTCTTTCCTTTTAGCCTAACAGAACACAAGGTTGCATACTGTTAGTTGTACGGAATATTTGCTTTATTTTTCTTATATTTTAAAATTAAATAGTATATCTTTTTCAGTGTATCAAAGTACAGGAGGAGGGTATTGGGGAAGAGGTGGAATGGATCCAGAACCAGGAAGGTGTAGAAGAACGGATGGTAAAAAATGGAGGTGTTCAAGAGATGTTGTTGTTGGTCATAAATACTGTGAACGCCATGTCCACCGTGGCAGAAACCGTTCAAGAAAGCCTGTGGAAGTCTCCACACCAACAGCAACCACCAATCGTAGTAGCACAGTTGGCAGTCAACCGTTTACAACGTTGACTAATGGTGGTGGTAGTGGTGGTGGGTCTGGGCATTCTCCATTTTCTGATCAACTTCATCTTAATCAAAGGTACATAATGTTACTACCCTAAAGTTTTGACCTTTTTGGCCTATAATGCATATATGGTTTGTATGGTACAAGTGAAAGAAACAAGATTTTATTGGTAATTTAAATGCGCATGTTAAAAGTGGCCGGTTAAGTTACAGTGAAAGTTCCTGTTGGTTGTTTTGTAATTTACCCTTTGCTCGTCATTCAGTCATTTATATGACAAAAAGTTTCTTGTAAATGGACTATTTTACCCTTAATTGATTTAGCATTTTGATATCATTTGAGAAGTCTATTGGTTGTTGCTTGGTTGCCAATATGGTTACACTGATCTTTTTCACTACATATTTTTGATACTAAATAATTTAATATAGTTAAAAAGATATGTTATTGCAAGCGTGTGAAAATTTAATATATGTGTATTAAAAGAAATGATGTGTCATAACTCAGAACCGGCCAATTTAATTAGATCTTTGCACCATTTATGAATAAATCTTATGTTTTTAATAATGCTTTAAAAGACGGACTTTATTTTCAGTAAATATTTGATCAAAAACTCTTATTACAGGCTCACAAATGTGAACACTTTGACAAAAACTTATGTACATTGTGGCCTTTGTAACCTCTACACGTTAGCTCGTTTCCCTTTTTGTTTTTAACCTTTAATACAATCAACATCGAACAAAGAATAAAAACTAGATCTTCATATAAACAGAATGAAATTGATATGATGGAGTAAAAGATTTACCAAAGATTTGTCTAAATTAGAGTTTGGATTTTTAAGCTCTTGGTGGGACCCTGTTGTAGATGTGGACAAAAACCCATGGGTCCCATGTTTGAAGTCTTGGTGAAAGGTATTTGGAATCTAGGGTCAATCTGGTGCTAAACTCACCCCAGCCACTCGTATTTTAAAGAAATATTTTTTTATTTAAGGATAAAGAAAAGTTCTATATCTAATAAGACATTGGAATACAATAGTAGTATAATCGGAGGACTTAATAGATTGATGTAGTTCTCTATATTTATATTTTATCATTAAACAAATAAATTTTGAGAAAGTTTTGTATCAAAGGTTATAAAAGTTGAAATGGCTTTTTTAATCATTTTTGGTATATAGATAATTATAGTAATATCACCATTAGCATAGCTATGACTAATTTTAACATTATGAACGATTTGCTAATCTGACTTTTAAATGCATTAGCTATGTGACGTTATAGAGTAGAAAAATGAAAAATGATACATGTGCAGAGAGGTGGCAAAACGGGTGGGCCGGGCGAGTTCGGGTAATTGGTCTGAACGGGTTTGTGTTAAAATGAGCTTGGGTCAAAACAGGCCGAGTTATTTCGTATCAATTGCTACTTTTATAACTTCTAAAATTCAATATGATCTAAACTATATGAGCACATAAGCAGATGTTCACATATGACAAAATCAAGTGCAAGAAATGTGGAGAGATAACCTGTCTAAAACATGTGACAAGCATCAAGCGGATTAACTCAATTTTTAGGCTGATTTATATAAGTTTATATATCATTACTCGATTAGATTAATAGCATACATTTTTTGTTTTTCGCAGGACCTCAGAATCTACTATTGACAAAAATGCATATAGATCTTCGCATGGGAAAATATCTGAAAACGACAACAGATCATCAAGTGGTCGAGTTCTTCGACCTTTTTTTGATGATTGGCCAAGAACTGTTCAAGAACAAGAAATGCTAGCTACAAGCCTCTCCATTTCAGTACCCGGAGATGCATCTTCTGATTTCTCTTTGAAACTTTCAACTGGAAACAATGAAACGGGCCCTCGTGGAGAACAAATTAATGGTGAACGAGAACGTGGCTCATCAAACTGGGGCATGTTATGGGGTACACATCATGCAGGTTCAATGGGTGGGCCTCTTGCTGAAGCGTTGAGGTCATCTTCAACGTCTAATTCTTCATCACCAACAAGCGTTTTACATCAGTTGCAGCGTGGTTCTACTACTACTTCAGAGACTAGTTATGTCAGCACTTGATTCTTTCACTGTGTTTATTGCGGATGTTTGGAGTTTTTTTTTATCTTGCATTGTTTTTATTTTATTTTTTACTAGTTCGTGTTTGCTGTATTGTGATTGTTGTATACATTGTCAAGAATTGTCCTGGTTCTAACTAACTTAACAACATTGTTTGTTATGTTTGGTTTGTATGTTTGCTGATATAGCTTTATGAAGTTTTTAACTTTTAATGCATTTTTGAATGCAATTCAAGTGGACAGGCGACAGATACTGGTCAAAGGTCTGGTCAATTATTATGATACTTAAATGCCCCACCCAATTTAGAGTAGTACTGGAAGATATTACCCTATGTCCGATACTTCTTTCCCTTCTTGTATAGAATAAATTTCAAAATGTGTTTGCTACTTCCCCCTTTTACACTTTGGTAGGTATCACACCAACTAACTTCTCTCTTGCTAACGCTGGATCTTAATATTAAATGTACTAATGTAAAATGAAATAAGGTGAAGACTTAAAGGTCACTTTATAAATCATTGTCAAGGTGCTATAGTGTTAAAGACATTTTAACGTCCTCACAAAATGTCTTAGATGCGAACCTCACCAGATAAATATTTTGGAGTGGGCAGAGAAAGAGTCTGAAACAATCACGGGATATTCCAGTTACGTCGCGTATATATGAGTCAAGAAAAGACCCACACTTCCCAGGTAACGTGAAAAAGGAAGACATTCTCCGACTACCCCGTTTGCTTTAAGTATTGAGGTCATGAGTATTAAAGAACATACCTTGCGAAAGTGCAAAATTTGGAGATGGAGGACGGCTGATCCACTGTTGACCGTGGATCAGCGGGGTATGCTCTTCCTGAACCCCTTTGACATTTCAGAAAAGTTGTTTTAACCAAATGCACACACTCCTCTCTTCACTTCACCATAAATTTACTGAAAGATTGGTTTTGACCGTGTTCATTTCAGTAGTTTTTCAAATGAATTTTTAAATTTGGTTGGTCCAGGCAGAAAAGATAACAAAATGCTTAAAATTGGTTAGTTTAGATAAACCATTGTAAATTTTTTATGATATCCATATTATAGTAATCATCAACAACTTCAAACAACACAACACATTTGATCTATGTTTGTCTTTCATGTCAAATATGATCACGTCCATTCTCGAACTAGGCTTGCATCAATAAATCAGAGTAACTCCTAAAATCATCAATTATCTATGTGTGTTGAGTCTTTATGTGCCACGTGCTTATTTCTATCATCATCAATAGAGGTACATTCATTTTAAATTACGTATATGTACTAACAGAAGGGTTGCAGGAGTTTTATATTCACGTTTTAAAGTAAAATTTGACATTTCACAGCATATAGGGTCACAAGTGCCCTACTAGTTATTAGGCTGTTAGTCATTGCTAAACGTAGACCTTCCGAATGGGTCTGAATAATAGAACTTTCCTTATCTTTAGTTTTACAATTGTTGACCATATTTTAACTGTTAATTGAATAGTTTAAATGAGAATAACAAATTGAATACATAGAAATAAAGGAACACCCTAAATATTATCTATGTTGGAAATTGAGGAACTTGATGGCATACACAAAAGCAAAGAAAAATAAAAGGATCCAGCCAATATGTGCTATTGCCACCACCGGAAGGAGGTCATACTCATACCCAAAACTCTCTTTGATGAATCCTTTCACTGTCACGTTACCAGCTCCAGGCACCTCGAATGTGTAATTTTTGTCACCAATTTCGCTAGTTATGAGACCGTAAACTGTCCAGCTGAAAGGATTAGCCCAGTAATACCACCTGCACCATATAGGTATTTGCTGCAATTATCAACACTAGCTATATTAGTATATTGTCATCTGATAAGAATCGAAAGAGACAACTATCTATTAACTATAGAACAAACCAAAACAATGTACACCTTCTTGCTATTCGAGATGCAAGCCTCTCCCAAGTTCAAAGACTCCAGACAATTCAATAATCCTAACAACGATGACCCCTAATTATTTATACTTAATGCCTGACTTTATCACAAGCTAGAATATTAATTAAAGAAACACAATCTAAAGATAATAAGGAAGCATAATCAACAAATTATTCTTGAACCCTTAGCTTTACTATACTAAAAGAATGTGCATGCTCTGTGGACATACTTAAAGGCTGATCCTATACTATGAGTTGAAAGGAGTACTATTGAAACTTATTAGCTAAATGTACATGTTCTTTTTTTTTTTCTTTTCTGGTAATTTAATGACTATTGATAAAACACGGGCGTAAAGAATGACATACCGGTCTTGGGATGACGAACCCAGAGAACAAGTTCCAAAGGCAGGTGAAAAAGTATATTAGAACAGCAGAAATTTGAGGGGTTGGTGTCAGTGACATTGTCATCATGCCAAATAAAGTGAAGTAGATGAAACTCATAAACAAGAAGTAGTAGAACCACAAAAACTTGGCAGCAGTCCACTCGAACCCAATCATTGGGTATAAAAAGAAGGCATAAATAGTAGTCTGAATCGCAATATATATAGACTCTATGGCTACCTGCATAATGTCAGCAATCAAGTTAATATTTTTTTTCTTTAAAAGTAGTACTCGAAATTTTTCTGATTCGTTCACTACCTGGGCAAGTGCATAAGGTAACGATGAATACATCCCTGCAGCTCTTTCTCGATAGAAAACTGTTCTCTCTACAGCAACAATAGGTTGCACAGAATTTGTATTGGTGGCTCCAAGGAAGAGAACAACAGAATACAAAGCTCCCGCTATATCTAGAAGATCTTGTAGTTGTTGTCTGTATACATAGACTCACAGTTAATTTGCTGCGTATTGCCATATTAGAATGACTATAATCTCTAATTGAAAAGAAAGAAGATAAAAGTTTTATTCTTTAATTTTAGTAGTCTTTCGATTAGTTAACGGTCGTACATTTTTTCACCCTTTTTGAAGAAAATAGCACCAAATAAAGCAGCAATGACGATGGTGGTGATGAAGCGAATGACATTATATTGGGGATTCCTCCAGTACGACCAATGTTGTTTCCAAAAACAAGCTTTGCACTGTATAATAAACGGTTGGGTGTACTTGGTTAGGAAAGATAGATCCTTGGAACCATTTGCAGGGACACTAAGCTCCTTGATCAGTTCTTGATTGTCCCTGAAAACATCACAGAATGTACATGAACACGCGTACACTATATACAATCGCACAAGAAATTGAGATTTTGAATTTACTGATAAAGAGTGGAGTTAGCATAAATCTGAGCATAGTCAACATTAAGTTGAATTTCAGCTGAAGTAGAAGTCACTTCCAGGACCCAAGTAGCAGGATTATAACCATTCTTGATCTTCGGCACTCCTGAAATAGCCTGTAAGAAATGAAGTTTAGAATAATATTCAAGTATAGTCCCCAAGATTACGGCTCATATCTGCTGCTAAATTTGATTCTAGATAGCAGACTCACTTGAAAATACTCTACAAGCTTGTGAGAGTGGTCGCCTAATGGTCCTGCATAAATAATTTGTCCTCCAATCTTCATCAAAAGTAACTGCATAGTTAACAATCATAGTCAGATTAACATTGACAAAATAGTACTTTTTATAGGAGGCAATTTCGACCCAGTTACTTATGAATGGAACTACATAGGGCCAAACTTCTTAAATAAAATGAATAGCTGAAAAGAAAACGTGCATTATAGTTCGAAGGGGTCCAAAGTCGCCCAAAGTATACTTCTAAAAGCATATATTGTACTAAATCATTTATTTAAAAAAGTGAGATTACTACTGAATTGCGATATTTAATTTGTAACAATATCTGAGATGCTAATTGTTTATAGAAGTGTTTCAAGTCCACCCACCCTATGCAGTTACTATCATATTACCTCTTTTGACCTATTACCCAACCCGCCTGACCCACTTATATATTCCCACCTCCACATGTTTACAATACGAACCTCGTCAAAAGATTCAAATATGTCTATGCTTGGTTGGTGAATTGTGC
Organism: Logfia minima; assembly: GCA_963921325.1. Lineage (NCBI taxonomy): Eukaryota > Viridiplantae > Streptophyta > Magnoliopsida > Asterales > Asteraceae > Logfia > Logfia minima. The sequence continues at coordinate 50,636,062 of OY992763.1, read as the reverse complement.
ACACAACAGTTCTCCCAGTATCAACTGTGTTTCTTACAGTACGCATAACAATGGCTGCAGCTCTAGCATCAAGACCAGATGTCGGTTCATCCATGAATATAATGGATGGGTTTGCCACTAACTCTACGGCTATTGTCAGCCTCTTTCGTTGTTCTATTGTAAGACCATCTACTCCGGGAAGCCCAACCATTGCGTCTCTTAAAGGATTAAGCTCCACTAATTCCATTAATTCATCAACAAATGTCTACAGTTCATATTAATCATCAATATAAAAGAAAAACATAAAATTCTGTCTCTAAAGAGAGTTCAATGCCAAAAAAGGTTTTAGATAATAATACCTTGCGTGTTCTTGTATTAACCTCTGAGGATAGACGTAGCCATGCAGAGTATAAAAGAGATTCATAAACAGTTAGCTTTGGCGAATGAATATCATTTTGTTCACAATAACCACTAACACGAGCAAATGTTGATTGATTCTTCGGGTACCCTGAAATGAAGATATTTCCTTCAGTGTATCCACCTGTCTTCCGACCTGCTAACACATCCATTAAGGTTGTCTTTCCAGCACCACTAACGCCTACAAGTGCAGTCAATATCCCTGGCCTAAAAGCACCACTAACATCCTTCAACAATTGAAGCCGACTATCTTTAAAACCTCTAGCCTTCATTTCCTAGTCAAAGAACAATGATAATATTTGTGATCAGTGTCTACCAAATACAGTGTATTTTTCAACAAATGAATATGTGGCCCAATTTATGTATATGAAAGTGTGTCAATTTGATATATATTATAATATTGTTCAAAAAGTCATTGTTGGAGCAGCTGACCACACTGCCCTCACTGTGGTACCGCCGGTGCATAAAAACGGAGAATAATTAGAATGAAGGTTGAAAGAAGGTGACTTACAAAAGGTGTATCAATGTAGTAGTTGACATGGTTGAAAGCAAGTGAAAGAGGCTGAAATGGCAAAACCATTCCCCTTTTGTCCATACGGTGAGGAGCAATAGTGGAAATGTTTCTTCCTGAAGTGCTTCTCACTTCCATATCAGTACCTTCAAAATCATTTACCACATGTCAAAATAATTCATTATTTTTATTAGGGTATCACAGAATGCACTATTCACTGCAACAATATGTGATTTTGCCACACGTTTTTCGTAGTTCCTCTCGGAGACTTTAAATAAAGCCTTAGGTTTTTAATGTGTGTAATTGGTCTTTTGTTAAAAGAGGAGGGAATAATGTAGCTCATAGCATAGCTTCTTCAGCCTTGGCTTGTACACACGAGACAATCCTAGAAGGTAGAGTTCCAAGTTGTGCGTCCATATGCTTATCCAAAGATGTACTCTCATCTCATATTTTTTTTTTTGAACGGCTAAAATTTTTTATAAAAAAACTAGCAAGGAGTTAGAAAGATTACAAAAAAGAAATAAGAAGAGGATTAATCATCCAATTGTTCCAAATTTTTGAAGCTTTCCTATTTCTATTCGAGTACCACATAAAAGAATAGTGAACTACTTTGTCGAATAAAATTCGTATTTCATAAAAAAAAAATATAGAAGTTCAGTTTTTTCAATTTTTTCTTACGTAAATGATATTTACTTACATAAGCATGTATAAATATAACATTTCATATAAAATGCCCCACTTGTAAGTTATAAATGCAGAAAAAGTTGCTTATGGTGCTACTTCATGGATGATGTGGACATTTATAAGTGTACGGATTTAAAATCAACTCGTGACGGAATATTTCTTCATGTTTGTACGTAATTTTTACACTTCTAAGTGTGTAAATATGCCTAAAATGTGTAGACTCGACTCATCTTGTAGTGGAAAGAGGCTCACCTTCATAGACCTCTTTACTGTTATCATTTTTTGACTTCTTGGTATCACTTTCCTCTCTGATCACTGGTTTAGTATCACCAAGAGCTACAAGAAAAGGACCCAATGAGACGAAATCTAAAGTGTGAAATGGAAAAAGAAGCTTCAGTTCAAGGTAACGCACGATTCAGGTAAGTCAGCGCAAGGATAAACAATATGTTGAAGATAACTGAAAACCCTAGGAGGGCCCCAACACATATCCAGAACCAATAGTCCTCTGTGAAAAAGCTTCGTGATTTGAGAAGAGCTTCTCCTACAGTTGATGCATCAATTCGGGGATCTATATTTGGCTGCATTGATGAGACTTTTAATTAGGTAGCAATAAGAAGCCGATTTAAACAAATAAGGTTATCAACAGAACTTACAGTACTCCATCTTTTGTCAAGAAACTCATTTAAAACCAAGGCATTCTGTGCATACATCATAGGAGAAGCATAGAATCCCCATGACATCCATGGCTCACTATCATCTGAAATTACATCATTAGATTTTTCAGTGATTTTTCTATCTTAGATATATATGTAGCAGACAGTTAAATCTCTATATAATTAGACATTTAATTTAACTAATTTATGTAAAAATTATCTGAAAAGTTGTCAAAAAAGTACTCAAGTCTTTGAAACTTTAAAATTTCTTGATAAAACTAGTGTTGGCGGGTTAACCCAACCTGACCCATACCATTATGACCCTTCTACAATAGTAGTAGTAATTTTGACCTTAGCTTACCCCATTCGACCAGTTTTCCGGATATATTAAGTAAAAGAAAGTTATACCCTTGGCCACTATGAATCCTCCAAGGGTGACTATAAGCAACAGAGTGAAGGCACCCAATGTGTTCGAAAGTACTTCTGTTCTTGCAACGGCAGCAATCAAACGAAAAAGGGCAAGAGCCATTTGATGTATGGCAAAGAAGGTCAAGAACTGTTGACCAAATCTGATTGAACCACAAAAACTGTTAGATGTCTCAAAGAAATGTAATGATAAAAAATTCAGAAGGTCTTGAAGTTCTTGCTATTTTACCTGGTGTAATCTGGAGCATACCCTATAGTGTAATAAGTAAGAACCACCCAAATTCCTGATTCCATAAAAGATAACGGGATCCGAAGTACCCAAATAGGAAGAGCAAAAGCCCAAGCAGGATACAGCAATGAATCTCTTTGTTTATAGAAAACAGGAAGCCTCATAACTGTAAGTGCAAGCTCTGCCATCCCATTAAACATTACGATAAGAAGACCGAAAAAAAGTGCTCCAAAAAACTTCCCTCCATCTTCCAAACTTCCAACATGCATTTCAGTTCTGAAAAACATAGCCATGCCTACTAATGACATAAATGTCAACTGGAATGTCTTAAATATGTAAAGAAAAGAGTTCCGCTTTGATAACAACCACTCCCTATCGAAGCACGCTTTCAGCAGTTCGAGATTCGATATTCCATACTTTTCTTTTACTAAAGCATCTGGATGTGTCTTGGATTTTTCATAAGGAATCTGAATGTCTGCTTCGAGTTTCTGTCCGATGTGAAAAGACTTAAACGAGTGTGAAAATTCAGGTATTGTAATGTATCTGTAAGGTTGATCTGTCATGAACCAGTATTGTTCTTGGTCTTTCTTTGAAGTTACTTCTTGAAGAAAGTCAGCTACCCCCTTTCTTTCTGGGCACTTAAATCCCATCTGCTCAAAAAATTCAAGAACGTTTTCGCAAGGACCTTGGTAGACAATCTGACTGTCTGACATTAATATGACATCATCGAAAAGTTTGTATGTTGGGGGATCAGGTTGCAAAAGAGAGATGACCATTGTTAAATCCATCACATGAACCATTTGTCTTAAGAACTTGGTAATACGATAAGTGGTGGAGCTGTCCAGTCCAGTTGATATTTCATCCATGAAAAACACATATGCAGGCCCAACTAACATCTCTCCTGCATCAAGTTATTTTCAAAAATAGCAACCAAATATGTTAGGTTCATTTTTTTGTTTGTAGATTTTTTACCTTTTATGTAAAATAGGTAGATTGGTGATCCTTTTCAAATATGTAAATGTAGAGGTGGCTAAATGGCTGTGTATGCCTGTATGGTAACGGGTCAAAGACAAGTTGGGGTCAAAATGGGTGGTCTTTTAGTGTGGGTCAGGATGGGTCGGCAACCCACAACCACTGTTTGATCCGGTTTATTTTTAATTTAACTTTCTGAAGTTATAATGTGGAATACATGATTATAAAAACTACTTTATTTTAGCAGTAAAATAACGTTTATAATAATCGATTTCAGTACCATTTCCTTTCAGCTAATTGTCTTACTCGTTAAAGATAAAACAGAACCCAAATCGTCTGAACTATTTGTGAATTGATTGACATTTCCACCTATGTAAAAGGGTCTCGGTCTACCAATTATATGTAAAGAAGTACGAAAAGGTGAAAAGGAAAAATACAGTAAACTAACAGACTAGTAGGAATCAACACCAAATGTAGAACATACCCGTAGTCACACGTTTCTTTTCTCCCCCAGAGATACCTCTTCTCATTTGATCACCAACCATAGTATCAGCACAAGTTTCCAGCCCAAGTATCTAATCAATGAAAATATTAAAACCATTAGATAACTAAATCATCCCGCTTTCAATAATTGTCAGCACGCTACTGGTTTTTTGGCCGCAATGACCTAAAATGGTCACTTCTAAAAAACTATAACAGTAAATGTCAGGTTACCGAATGGGAAATGAAGTGAAAATATGTTGTTATGTATTGTAATTTGCTGAAACAGAAACACTTAAAATTATAAACTAAACAAAAAAAACTTAGTAAAAAGCAACTGCCTAAGTTGATATAACAAATTAACCTTGAGAACATAATCAGTGATCAAATTAGTTTCTTTGCCTGACAATGTTGTTGCATTCATGAATGCATCCATATCAGGATCAAGCTTGGATACTGTCTCTTTCTCCATCTTCAATATTTCTGTAAGTAACTTGTATCTTGGCCCAACACCCAAGCACCGTCCTGAAAAATCCAGTGTCTCTCTTACAGTCATTTCTCCAGTATGAAGACTATTTGGACTAATATATGCACAAGTTCTTTGAGGAATGAATTCAGACAGTTGGTGGCCACAATAGGTGACGTTTCCAGACACCTGCTTCGAGAAACTTAAATTTAGGAGAGAACAAACACAACATGGTTTTGAAAAATCAGTAAATGAAATGGAAAGAAATATGTTACTGTGAGATCATGGTCAAGTTTCCCAGCAAGTGCTAGCAGCAATGTGGTTTTGCCTGCACCTGGTGGACCTAAAAGAAGTGTCATCCTGTATTTAATAACAGTGTTTTATTACAAAAATGAGAATCAGAACAGAGAACTACAAAAAACATGCAAGATAACATGATCATTACTGATCTTTAGAAAAAAACCTTGATGGTTTGATGATCCCACTAATGGATTGAAGGATCTTCACATTTCTCTTTTTGGAAGGGATGAGCCCAATCCTTTGCAGTGTGCTCTAAAAAAAAAAAGAAAACAGATTCAAATGTTAAAAAGCTAACAAATTAATATACATAAAATATGAAAAAAATAAAATGTACCTCAATTGAGTTGAAGGTGGCATTATAAAGAGAAGGAAGAGCTCTGTGACCAACATAAGCATCTCCTTCAACTGATAAACTCTCATATCTTACTTCAATCTTTGGTGTCTCAATCCCACCACTACATAAATCATTAGGCAAGTATATATCCAATTACTGACAGCTTATAGTAACAAATTTAACAAATTTATTTCTTGACAGTTTAAGAATAATGGTCAGGGATGGTCTGTAGGAAAAACATGGTGAGTATAGATTTCTAGCAAATGTGTTAAGTTCATTTGGTTTAGTCATTTATATAAATTTGTAAGACATGATTAATCAGTAATGATGATACTTGACTATAAAATGAAGTCTGTTTTGTACAGGGGAGTTCATTTGGGAACACCAAAGATTTAATGAAACCAAACAGTAAATGACAAATGGTTTCATTTCCCTTGTTTGGTTGGCAAAGAAATAAGAGGGCGGAGAAATTGTTCCCTTTATATTTTGATTTCCATTTGTTTTGAGAAGAAATGACATGAGACTTCTAAAGACAATTTATCCGTGTTTCTATTACCGAGGAATTGGCTGAACTAAAAAAGTAAGGGGGTATAAAAAAGGTCATGTGAGTCTCACATGATACGTACAAAACTTCTAGCCCTAGCCCTCTCTCATCTATGGCGATCCAGGAGATACTGAAAACTTATCAATCCCAACGCCATTTTCGTTAGTAGTATCAACTTCTCTTTTTAATTAGATTCGATTGTCCACTAGAAATATGATTGATAATTGGATATATTATATTTACAAGTAAAAAGTCTCACAATTAGAGTTGTGAGAGGAAAAGTTGTATTGTTTCACGAATGAATCATTATGATCGGTTACAGAGTTTTATACAAAATTGACAACAAAAAACTAAATATAACAACTAACTACTTTTCTATTAGTCTATCAACAAACTAGCTCACGTGATTCTTTTAAACCAGGTAACAGTTGGCTGCGGTTGGAAACTTGGAATATGTGTAATGTGTCCTTATGAGCAAAATTTTGGATCAATTTTTTAAAGTTGCAACATTGAACTGAGCATGGTGACATAGGAAGGAAGATCAATTTTTGAAAGCATCCATGAAGCAATTGGCAAGGTTAGTGCAATTTGGACATTACATGGAAGGATCGAGTTAATGTGCTCTGGTGTAGATTGCTTTGTTTTATCTTTCTTAATTTTATAGGCAGTAGACGGACATGGTGAATGGGTTGGGTTGAATAGTTATGCGGCTACACTCTGGTAAGCCTAATTCGTTACAAGTTCTTGTGATTCAAATGGATTATATGCTTAGGGGTCAACCAGGACCTTTTGGATTTGATAAAAAGATTCAAGTTCATAGTTTTGCACCAACTGGGGTCTGGGACTGTTAAATTTTTTCCTAAACTACAGCAAAAGGTTACTTTTATTTGATTAGAACTGTGCTAGTTTCCAGTTTATACACATTTGTGTTTATTTTCATATTACATATACGTCAAACTTGTATTCATATATAAGCTTTATACATAACTTTTATCTCACTTTTGCGTACATGTTTGGATCTGTTTGTTCTTTTTTTTGCATGTGCTCATTATTGTAAAATATGTCTGGAGTTGGGAACTAGGCTGGATGATTTTATGTGACAATAAGACCATAAACAACGCATGAGTCGGTTGGGGAACCGACGTGCGTCGGCCGACCGACGTCTTTGGCACCGGCTCGTCGGTTTTCTGAGCCGGTTTGGCGACGGGGAAGAGAAAGAGCGTCGGTTTCTTTGGTGGGGCCGTAACCATTTCTCTGTTTTTTTTTTCTTCTTCTTCATTTAAGATACAAAAGAATGGTGGTTGCTAAGCCGGGGAAAAAGAAGTAGGGCTACATTTAAATATGTAATGTTTAATTTTAAGTAATTGGGAATGAATTTGGGCCTGCGTTTGGATTGAAACTTTTTGTATGTATTTGGACCTGCATTTTTAATATTTAATTTTAATTAATTAATGTAGAATTTTTAATTGAATTAAATTATTTTATTTAAATGTGTGTGGGGTCCATAAATCAAAGTGACACACCAGGGTTGGCAGGGGTGTGTCAGTTTAGGATGTGCTGATGTGGCGTTAATGTGTCTCAACTGACACGCTACTAACACGTCCCTTGTTGGGAATGGTCTAAGCAACGTACTCCTAAGTTAATAGACTTTGTTTCATTGTGAGTAAATAAGCAATAGTTTCTTTTTCACCTTGTACACTCTCGTGTATCTGGAGAAGAGTAGTTTGGTGCTAATGTTGTACAACTTAGACATATTGTAACGGTCAAAGGTTATGCTCGGTTTGCATGCAGAAGAACTATCGTCATGAGCATCGGAGCCTGGCTCCATAAACACTCACAAAGAAACTGATGGATTTTGTTCTAGATTGGGAGCTTGAGTAGACCAAGCAACTTCATTAGTATTCTGTTTTGTCTAATGTTTACACAAGTTTGTTGTATGTATCAAAAAATTGTTGAGAAGTAAATCAGAAGTTCTAGGAGTTGTAGCATAGTTTATCTAAACCTGTATATACTAGATTAGACTTGATTAATATAGTATACTTTTTCTCAATTGTCTGAAGAGAGTTTTTTTCATTCTAAGTTTGTTAATTTGAATAAATAAATAAATAAATAAAGTGGTAGCATTAGTATTGAATAAAGTTTTCATTTCTCTATAGTTCTCTACCAAACAAAGGGAATGATTTCTGTATAGTTCTCTACCAACAGTAGATGCTATAAGTGATTTAAAAGTTTAAATGAAGATCCTAAATATATTTGACTTGTGTATAGTACACTTCATTATGTACATGCAGTATTAAAACTTTATCTAATAAGTCAACATGCACCAATATAATATAAAAAACTGTAGATGTTTTCACCAAAGAATAGTAATACTATGATTGTTCTAGTGTATATATATATATATATTGACTTAATTGCCAACCATATCCATAATAAATGTGAGGATGTGCTGTGATAATGCAGTTGAGGAGGTGAAGTTTAATGTCTTTTATTTAATGAAGAAACCGTCACCTACTTGTACTTTTATCCACTACAAATCTAACCCCGTTTTCTTTTTTAGAGGTAATAACATTATATAATATGTACTAATAAATAATTAAAAGCTAACAATGAAGTTAGAGATTATGACGACGCTACCTAACTCTAAAACTTAAGTCTCTATAACTTAATTTAAACAAATACAACCCTAAGAAACTATGACGATTATAGCAACAATTTAATAGTCGAAAACCTCCTTCATCCAAACCCTTTAGGTATTAATATTCTAATTGACCGTATAAATCAACCACAACTAAGTTGCTAATTAACTTTGTGTACTTGCAACAGGGAACATAACGTACTATACGCTCTTCTAACATCATTATCATTATAGTTATTGATTGAGACCGAATTCATTCTTAGTCTTTGTGAGGGTCTCTCTCGTTCTTTTCAAATTTAAGACTCATAATATCGTACTAACGAACCACCACTAAATATAGTATACGTGTTCGATTATGATCATTTAGAAAACCATGAACATACTATTCTTATACCTACACTGATCATCATATTTATCTATAAGGACAAAAAAAAGATTCTAACATTTCACGTATTATCTTACAATGTAAAGTTTGAACTCGTTTTCTTTCTTGTAACCTTTTAAGCGTTCCACAATATATAGGAGCCGAGTGAAGCTTTTAATTACGACATCGTTTTAAAAATTTTGTGCTTATAGCATTACGAAAATATTTTTTACATGTTTAGTTGTACATGTGAAAGCCTTATAGTAATTCATGAACATCATGGCAAGATCAGATGATACACACATGACACATACATACTCGCATATATACGTGTGTGTGTATATATATATATATATATATGAGATTTACACTTAAAATAAAGTTATAATGATCGAATTCCAACTAATTTGAAAACTTTTAAAAAAGGAGAATAAGTTGTTGATTTTCTTCTACTATATCATACTGTACTAAAGTGTCTAACTATATGTTTAGCTTCTTAATGATTATGATCTTGGTTCTCAAGATCATTTGACACGTTCATCATCAACACAATCATGTTACATATTTAACAAATTATCATTTCATAAATACGAGAATGCAAATAAAAACGTACTTAGTCAATAATAAAAGAATAGGCTGTATAAGATGTTAACTACCTGTCAATTCTTTCCCTTAATCTTGTTAAAAACTTGTTACCATCTTCGTCGGGAGCCTCAAGAAGACTATGGATTAACTTCTTATCATGATAACCCAAAAGCTCACCTAATTTGAAGGAACCACCACCTTGATCGCCATTCATAGTCTTCGTATAGCTTCAAAACTTATATATGGTAGTCGAGGATTGAACGATGAGGATATATATATATCGATGCTTCAAATTAAAACGTTCATATAAGGTATAGTATTAGCGCATGCACAACGAAAACAATGTCGTTTTATATAGGAGCAAGTCACTATGACTTGTGTGATATTAAAATTGGAGTTGAAAAGAGAAGGTTTTAATGGAATTGAAGTTCATTTTATTTGATTGATCGAAAGAAATAAATTCATTATTATTATTATTTAATTACTATTTAATATTAAGCACGGAAGCGGTGCATTTAATATTTATTTCATATATAGTTTAAACCTCTTTTTTTTTTTTTCTTTTTGATATTTCATTTCTATACGTACATGTGTGTGTAATAAATTGTAAGAAACACGTTAAAGTTCTTTTATGTTATCTTCTTTTTATTTCTGTAACTTGATTAATACATGACGTAGCTATGTGAACGGATTTATTATGTTTCGTCCCATTTGCTCAACTCAATTCATAAAAAAATATTTCGATAAACATTTCCGTAGTTACATTTACTAGGTCATAAATATGCAATAACGTAGGAGAAATATTTTGTCAAAAAGTTTTTTAATGAGTTTGTAATTTATTGTGTTGGAAAAGAAACTTTTGAATTTTGAAATGTTTTCTCCTTCGCAACAGAAATGATTTTTTTTTTATTATATGGTTTTTGAATATGTTAATTTTCTATAGAGTATTATATAAGCATAGATATTTATTTGATAAAACAAATGACTTTAATAAAAAAGTGATTCGATAAATAATAGTTATAATATCTAATTTAACTAACGATTTAACAATCTTGTCGCAACGCGCAATTTATTTTACCCCTAGTTTACATATATATGTCATGTACTAATAACTGCGAAAAATATTAGAAAGATATGTCAGCACTTTTATTTATATAACATCAATTTGTATATTATGCACTTATAAAATGAAAATCACCTCTCAGACCAATGTACAATACCATTTTGACCACCTTTTACAAGTTGGTTAGTATATATTAATTCAACTTCAACTACCAATTAAACAGAAGGAAAGAAATATACGTTGAGTATTGTCTACTACGTATAATTAAGATTCACCGGTTTGGCTTAATCTATTTCAGGCAAGGCATCTTCAAGCTGTCAAATCCTCAATTGACTTAATTTACAGTACGAAACAAGAGAATAAACATAGTGCCCGTAGTTAAAGCGTAATTCTTTTAGTTGGGGAGCTGAAACCTAACCGCAAAACAAATTAATCCAATAATCGAACTAAACTGAAAGCAGTCGTCCCGTTTTTTATTCTTGGTATGTACTTAACTCATATATGTATATCACTTGATTTCTAACTTGTTTTTTTTTATAACTTTAGCATCAATCAACTACGTAGTTTATTTTTTGAGGAATTAAATGCTATGGTTATAAAAAGTCAATAAAAAGTAGACACAAAATAATATTTACCAATTGATATATCAAATATGCAGTTAACATCACATTTGATCGGTGTTGTTGACCGATTAAAATTTGGATAAATCATTTTATTTTCTATTTTACACCTCTTAAATTTTTTAATAAAACACACTAGATCTCTGTTTTTTCTCAACTGTATGTACAGCCAGCACAATGTATCTTCCCTTACCAATTGTGGGGAGAAAGATGTCGGGTGCAGACTCAATCCCACATTGACATATAAGCTTGATTGTCTACTCCCTTTATTACCAATCGATTTTATAACGAAATCTCATATGAGCTTATATGTTGTGTGCTTAATCAAATATTGAACTATAAAATTTCTAATAAAAGAAACAATCAAAATGAAGGTTGCTAAATCCTAAACAACCGAAGTTTGCATGTGATTTTCAGATTTTGGTTAAGTACATATTAAACCGAATCGAACAGAATAATGAATACACCTCGTTTGTTTGTTTGTTTGTTTGTGTTAATCCTATTGTTGTAATCAAAGTTGCAGTTCTAGAGAATTGGTCAGATGGTTATTTCCTTGGAAACCCAGAATTTTTACAATTGGAACTTAACAATTTACGCTACCTCGTTTCCGTTCAATTTATAAGTGATTATGTCGTCGATAATATCTTCTAGCTATTAGTGAAATTTGTCACCAAGTGTTACTATGGAACTAAAACATCCAAATAATGGCGAATAATTGGGTCAGCCGTTACGTGTCCGAATGATTCCTATATACAACAGCAATTTTAATTATATACTCTTAATTTCGTGCAGTTAGTTGTTCGTTTGAAATGATCATTTATTGGTGCACTGTTGTTGGCGAATTGTCATTGGAAACTCTAATATCGTTAGGTATAATATAATATAATATAATATATCTATTATTGTTGGTCACATAATTTTATTTATATGCCACAAAAGTAATTTTATTTATATATCTCAAGATCAAAAAACAAGCTAGTGCTTTGGAAAACCACATTTTCCTGATTTTCTTTCATTGTATGTATTTTATTTTAAGGCCGACAGTGGTTGCTAATTATGGTAAAGATATAACATTCTATCGTTCAAACTTTTTACTGTTCGGACCAAATGTGGTTGAAAATTTGGTCACAAAAATTAATAGGGAACACTGACAAGTCAATGGTTGTTATGGAACTGCTTAAGTTGTGGCAAATTTACGTGACCGACTTATGCCGACTTGATTTCAATAGCTAAAGCGATTATGACTATCCCATCAAAAGTCGATGACATTTACGCATTCGCTTTTGATTTGACCTGTCATTGCTCTCAATCTAACCTAAGACTATTACATCAACCGTCGAGCAAATCTCACATGCTTGATTACTATACAAAGAAAATGTTTAAAACGAAGATAAATAACATCATGTCACAAAATTTCCACGAATATATATCAAACTAGCACTTAACTTTTCATGAATTTTGAAGGTTCCATTGTATATATCGAAGTTTGAGTTATTAATATTGAATGTGTTATACATCTTTTATCCGGCGATGTGATATCAATTTTAATGACATACCATGTACAAAATGAAAGATTGATTATAAAATTGAATTAAACTAACTAAAAGCTCGAAATATATAATAACAACTTTTAAAAGTTTATACAATACATTAGAGTTTCAATAAAAGTTTTACAGCTCAAAAACAGACTCCATTGATTACTCATTGAAAGTAGTTGAGATTTAGTACAAAATTATAAACATACACATGCCTATTATGTGGTACAATCACAAGTTTGAGAAATTATTAGGGAACACTTCATTAAAATTACTTTTTGTAGTAGCTTGTGATTTGTGGATCAAGATCGATCGTATTGAATTACTGATCAATCATTTAAATATAAAAACTATTATTTATCATTTAAATAATATAAATGAAATGATGATAAGTGATGGTTGACTTTATAACCTCTACGTAATGTTCAATTTTCTCAAACTATGAGAAGATAAAGATTCGCAAATAGCACCAAACAATAATTGGGCATTTACGCCGGATGTACTTAAGTTGCATCTCAAGTCAATTTCATCAACGCCATAGTGTTATTATAGACATGATTGTGAAGTGTGCGCATCGTATATAGGTGTTGGTCCCGATACTTTTGATATACTTTGGAATTCAGAAAGAGAGTAGTGAATAGAAAAGTTAGCAAGCTATATATGGTACATAGACATGAATAAGTTAATTTTGAAACCCTTTAACGGATTTTGCTTATTTATTATGGCAAATAAAAATTTTATGCTTAACAACAATGAATTTTAATCCGTGTATCCATGGACTAACCTATATGTACTCGGATAATACGATAGAGCTGGTGATAACGATAGTGATTGTTGTGGTGCAAGAGAAAATAAAGAGCTTTTGCGTGCATTTTAAAATCATGTAGCATGTGTTTATCTATATAGCATAGTTATAAGAGGTAAAGTACAAAATGAAACTAAGTGATATATATTTAAAAGGTGAATTCAAAAAATAGAGATTTATATTAATATAATTTTTTACATGATTAACTGTTTTACGATGTTATACTACAATACTATGATTAATTGCGTCCGGAGAAAATAAGTGTGTATAAATCTTATTTTAACAATATGGTTAATGCAATATTGCCTATCAAATTTAAAGGTTAATTAGTATCAAATTCAAAGGTAAGTAAAAAATAAATAGATTTATGGTTTGTGTTTAACAGTAAGTGGATTATAATATTTTTTTAATCACTTTTGTTAGTTGTTACATCTTGGTCAACAAAATTTATATAAATCCCAAAATTTTAAATATTATCTTTGACTGAACTGAACTGAACTGGACGGAACAAACACCCACCCTTCCAATCAACTGTCTTTTTACTACTGGTAATCAATAGCAGGCCATGGCTGTAGACCACGGCGACGACGATGTGTTTATAGTTCTCAATTGCATAAACCATCACGACCCTGACCCTAATCAATCAGATGACGCTATCATCATATCAACATCGTATGTTCACAATTGGAACTTTTCTTCAATCCTCCAACACCGAATCATCAAAATTAAAACTCACAAAAACAGGCAAGTTCGTTTATATTTATTTTTATTTAATTAGTATCTGTATTCGATATGATCAACTTGTGTTTTCATGTTTGTTTGTTTGCGTTTTCACAGGCTAATTGAACATTCATCCTATTTCCATGGACTCCTTGCAGGCAATTTCAGGTCATTCACAATCCTATTCAACCTAGGGTTTATATATATACAGACATATATTTGTATTTTTACCAGTAGAGTGTTTGTGATTAGAAATTAAGTGCTTATAACATTGTTCCGATTTCGCATCCGTAGCGTGTAAACACAAATAATAGATTCGGATAATTAGTTTTCTTGTAATTTGCGATAGATTGGTGATTTTGTATTTATCTGCATCTATATAATACAATAGTCCTTTCTTATATAGAAATTCTAACATGATTATTTAGATTAATTTATATTTTACTACAGATAAACAGAAAGTCAACATTAATTTGCTAGTACATCCGAAACTGATTATTGCAACTTCATTACAATTAATAATTCAAATACTCATCAAAACATTTACCAAGTATTTGATAGGAGCTACAGAGTATGTTGTAGTCTAGCCATATTCAAGCTGTTAATTGTGTACTCACTCCATACGGGCTAATATATGTTCTCACTTATGATGCATGTCAGTTGTGTACTCACTCCATTTGTGTCAATCTTGATCTTCAAAGTGTTTTTTTCCCTATAATAATGTCAAAAGGTAGTTCTTTCTATTAAAATGGAGGCAGCATTATTGCAACCTCACTCATGGTTGTCATGAAACATGTTTACTTAGGCTTGTATATAGTTCGACTGCATATGTAGTTTTTACAAGTACATTTTTTTTAAGATGCGAATTTGACGCATTACTTCTGGGTGGTTTATCTAGATCTGTCTTTTATCTATAAGAAACTAGAGATAGCCTATAGGAATATGCCAAGGTCTATGCGTCAGATTCCTGCTATGTTATTTATATATTTTCCATATTGTTTATATGTCATCAGTGATCCAGACGTTGAAGTCTTAGTTCAGTGGAATCAACCGACATTTTTGAGTCTCTTGGCTTTGTTGTTTGGTTCTCCAGTGGATGTCACCTCAGCAAATTTTCTTTCTATATTTGAGGTATAAATGTGATTATTTTCCAGGCAACTATAACGTTCGCTGCCTTATTAGTTGCTTTTCTTTTTACCTCATCATATCCTTATTCTTCCATCATCCGCCTTTTGTCTTCCCCTTAGTTGGAGTGTTGGACACTGGTATTAAAACTATTTGCTCTACCAGAATGAAGTAAAATATCACTAGTTCTAGCGATGTTGGCTTACTTGCTATTTCTCTCAGTGTCATGTGACATCATTCAGATAATATGTTTTTTGTTACTTATTATTAATACCATTATAATCTACTAACTTCTAATGGATATTTTTTGCTTAATTTCAAATTTTGATATTTTACTATGCATTGGTCATAGTTTGTAATTGTCTGTTTAAGTAATTTGTGGATACTTTCCTTTGCTTACTCATTTTTTGTTGTGGAAACTGGTTTATGATGTTTTATACAATGTTCTATTCTATATATATGGGTATCGCATATAGTCAAACTAGTATACTCTCACTCTTAGTGTTTTTCAGGGTATCAAGCTTTATATTATCATTGTGTTATGTATTATAATCCTCCAGTTTCCAGTGATTCCCTTACAGTTCTTGTTTATTCATCCTACTAATAATTCTTCGGCTATTAGTAGTTTCAGTGCGTTTATTCTTCTTACAAATAATTGGTATTCTGTTTGACCATTCGCATGTCCATGGATTCTCAAAAGTTCTTGAAACAGGTTACACAGTTTGTATAGGATATGATACTGTTTGTTGTTTTACAGGGTGCACTTTATTTTGGTATGGATACGATTCTCTCAGATTGTAAGATGTGGCTGCTTAAGGCAATATCAGTTAACGGAGTTCCCTTAATACAACTTAATGATCTTGTCAGTATCTGGGAATTTGGGTCTGAAATTGGTGAGTCTACTACTAGGAAGCAGGTTTCTTCTATCCCTTGCCAAATTCCATGGTGACTTCTTTAGGGGTGCAACTCTTACGGAGTGTGATTGACCACTAATAAGGATATTAAAATGGTGAAACCCGTGACCAGTTTTTTGTCTTTCTTTGTATGGGAAGAATATACGGAAACTTACATATACGATTTCAGAAGAGGAAACACAAGAAGTTACTTTCCTGGCAGTCTAGACTAATATGGATTCACTAAATTAGACTTATTTTTAGGAGTATGTAAATACTTTAAATATTTGATATTTTTATGCATGAAACGTTAATAGTTCTATTGGTTTATTAGACTTGTTTACATATATACACATGCAAGTGTAGAAAGATAACTCTGTATCATTAAGATCTTAGACTACCTGGATCTCAGTGTCCAATTGATTTTAGTACTTTGATAGAAGTGATCTGTTTTGCAAGATCTTGTTGCTGTTGTGCCTGATAAGATGAAGTGTTATGCATTGCAGTGAACTATCTTCATGAACTATGTGCAAGTTATCTTGCAAAGAACTTTGTACGTATTTTACTTGACTTACCTCAATATCTAATTCCACAATTTTCTTGCTAGATGGTATTCTTTGAGATTAGTTTAATTTAGTGACATTGACAACTCAGACAATAGGACCATTTTTTTGGTTGAAGTAAAAAAGTAAAGCCTGTTTTTTTTTTTTTTTTGGTGGGGTTGGGGTGTGAAGGGGAAGGAGTTATAAATGGGATATCTGGAACCACTATCTAGCAAATGCCTATTTTCTTTGGTCAGGGATATTTACTGATTCTTGACGTCATTTCAAGTTTTTAGTATTGAAGCTAGTTGAAAGAAGTGAATCAGCTATCTGTACTCTAGAAAGTTTTTGTACATGAGCATTTCTAAACTTGTGGGATAAGCCACAATGGTATTCAGGAAATTATTTTGTAACTTTGGCTTTGAATGAGTTATCTAAACTTACAAGTGAGCAACTGCTGTCTTTGCTCAATCATTTTGAACTACTTATATTTATTGATTAAGAAGGCTTGTTTGTGCAGATTTGGGCCATGTCTCATAGCTCTTTTGGTGATGTTCCACTTGATTTGTTGCTTTCTACTGTAAAGCATCCCCATTTGACTGTTGATAGGTTGGTTTAGATTTGCTATAACCTTACTGTTTCAAAGTATAAACACTTATTAATGTTACTGATATTCTCAGCGAAAAACAGCTTTGTGATTCGCTTCTTACTTGGATTGCTGCTAACAAACAACGATGTGATGAAGCTATATGTATCAACCTTCTGAAGCAGGTACGTAATAACAGCTTAACATTCATCTAAATTTTAGAAACACTTGATATATGTTTCAACTATCATCAACATTTATGTTGTGGATGATGTTTCGTTCTTGATGTCGTAGAATTGTTGTAAACTTTCAGCAACAAGTATAAGCTCAAATGTTCAGAAAGTTCATGGATCAACCCTGATATCCTATCATCTTATAGTGTGTGTCTTGCATTTGTTATCCTAATATTCTTGTTCTATATCTATATGGCCTTTAATATTGTTGCACTCTTATTTATGGGTTCTATTTTGTAATTTGATAATCTAACAAGTTTTGTGAACAGCATTTCATGCCAAGCTGTCTATCAATTTGCTTTCACATGCTCAAAAAAGTTTCTCTGCTCTCTACTTTCTAATATGCTTGTTGACGATGTGCATCTTATATGAATTATAACCATTGTCTTTTAGAGTTCCACAATTATTTTTTTCTTCAAATTTCAGGTTTCCTTTTTCGTGATTACCTTTTAAATTGATCTTTCAATCTCTAATTAGCACTTTTTTTCTTTTAAAGCAAATATATAATATATAACTAGTCCTATTGTCTAAAATTTATTGCATGCTTTGGTGGGAGCAACCATAATCAGAAGTCTCTAACACATATCTTTTAATGGTAAGCTGAAAATTCTAAAGTGCCTGCCTATTCTATTTTATCCACACGGCAAAATCATGTTGCCTACTAAAGGAACTAATGGTTGGTAGACACTCAATGTAATCTTATGTAGAGTAATGGTATTGATCACATCTATATGTTTTATTTTACATGGATGATAGCATATCGTTTTGAAAGTGATCTTGCATATGTTGAATAGTGGAGCATAAATAGACTATTCTAGAGTTTTAATATATATAAAATTTTTACATCAACTGGTGATATAATTCATGACATTTTGGGAACTATTATATGTGTGTTTGCATCCAGTTTCTGAACATTGGGGTATTATTATATGTATGTTTCTTGATGCACCCACCTTTTCTGTGGTTACAGATCCGTATTAGTCTTCTGCCACTGTGGTTTACTGTTGGTATGTTCAAAACTTCCCATGTTTACATATTATCTTTTTTGGTCAATATTTATAGCAATAGTGATTCATAGATCTGTTTGCATGATTGATCGAATTCAATACATTTTGTAGGGAAAAACATCTATCAGTCCTTATCCATGTGTTCCAATGAAAGCTTATGTGGGGCTGTTGCCCTGCTGAAACAACCTTTTACATCTCGTAAGGATGATGCACTTGGAGAGTGCGACTTGCTTAATCTAAAAATTCGTTTGACAGAGTTCACTCAGGTGTGATTCCAACTTCCCTCTCTCAAAGGTTTCTACTCTGTTTTTTTTGTAGTCTTCTTCCTGATAAGTAAGAGTAAGGCTGCTTAGAACAACTTCATCCCTAGTCCTTCTAAAGCCGATAACTGTTGGTATACTTGGTCACCCTTCGTGGTGGAGATCTTTTAAAACTGAAGGTCTACAGAGATTCGAGCTAGATGTGAGTGTAGTTAATACAATGTTAATAGTGTATAGTGAGCCCTGAGGTATTGTAAATGTGTATGAGCCAACTTTAAAAGAAGAGGTTGGATTCTGTGGATATTATGAGATAAGTGTTTGTGCTAGCTAACTAGTTCTTTAATGCGGTTTCATCTCTCAAGCATCATCCTATGATCTCTAGCAAGAAAATCTTTAGATAGTTTTGGAATTCATGAACACAATGCACCTTTCAATGTTTTCTGTCCCATTGAGTGCAAAAAATGGAGCCCAGTGAGGTCTTTTGCTAGCCTAATTTTGCTCTTATCACGATGATTGGCTGGGCCTTTGTTCTGTCTTTTAAGTAAAGAGATGTTCATGTGGTGGAAAATTGAATATCATCAACAAATTGTTAATTTGTTGAAATGACATGATATATGCTAATATATTTCCATCTTCAACGTTCACAGCATGTCTTATTAAAACCTCAGGAAAATGTAAAGATTCAGTAAAACCAATGTCTATTAATTTGCAAAGACATGGAGAAGTCTCAACCAAACACCGCACACCCAACCTGATGATCATCCAAAATGAGTAAACGAGAAGAAGCTAGAAAGCTTGAGTTATATTTGTGTACGTATATTATTAGGCTGAAAAGCTGATACTGGATGTATAACTGTTTATTTGCTTTGAAAATTGGGTTGTCAGCTATTTCATCTTGGGTTATACATTTTGTTTAATGGATTTGAGATACACTCTATTGATCTAAAGCTCTATCCTTTTTAAATTTAACATAGTATTTCGACTAATTGTAAACTGTATTTTCCTGGGTTTTCTTCATCTTGATATAATACGAGGATATTCCATCAAACATAGAAGTTCATGGGTCTCACATTTGGAAATCTTTAGCTACTAAATTTACCATCAAAGTCGCCACAGTTTGTAGGAAAAACAAATGCCAGGTGTTGCACATTCTCTTCCCTCATAACCACACCTCCTTTCTAGAAAAGGGGTTAAATGCTGACTTTAGTGGTAATGGTGTTGGTTACAATCTATCTACTCATTCATGATGTCTTAGCTTCCTCAGCATTGCCTAATTTAGACATTCTCTTATTTTCAGCGATTGGATCTCTCAGGTTGTCCACAGATAAAACCGGTGACTCTTCTCTTGTCCATGCATGCATATTCTCCTGGCTTCGAAGCACTGTCGACAAAAAGAGTTGAGCAACTACTTATGAATCATGAACATCTTAGTGGAAATGCATTTAGAAGTTCATGGGAGATGTGCCAAAAGTTGACATTTGAAGCAGTGCATGAGATAGATATTTCTAATTGTCCCATGCTACATCTCGAAGTTGCTATTGAGTGCTTCAGCAAGTCGTTTCCATCTTTGAGATCGTTGAAGGCAACTAATCATTTGAACTTCAGGACAACAAAATTATTGCAGCTGGTGAAGAGCTGTCCTTTACTTTGTGATATTAACTTGGCTGTGGATGTCAGTCCAGTAATACCAACACGAGTCTCAGTTTTATCCTCATTTGGGTCTTTTGACTCCACTGGTTCACCATTACATATTTCGTGGTCTTATTTGTCTAGTTCACTTCCATCCAACATTACCAAGCTCACACTTGATGGGCGGAATGATATCACTGGTATAACCCTATCTCTATCATTACTTTAAAAATATCGGTCAATCTGTGGAATTGGCTCACTAGGGAACAAAATGAGAATTCACTTTATAGAAAGTATCATGGTTATATATATTACAGAAGGTGCATGTATTGTATTCTTATGCTGAACAAAGCTTATATAACTACAGTGATGTTTAGAGATGGGCAATATAAGTGTCAAGCAGGTTGGAAAGGGGTCAAAATGGGCATTCTTAGTAAGGGTCGAAAAAATCGGGTTAGGCCGGTATCACCCGAGAACTCCTTTTTTGTCTCCTTTTAAAATTTTTAATATAGAAAAAAGATTAAATATGGTTACAAGTTTTATTTATTACAAGGTTAATCTAAATTACTGAATCAAGTAATTTGGGAGGTTTTCATATTAAAAATACACTCTGGATGCCCATACTAACTGTTTGGTCCCTTTGACTCATTCAGTTTCTACCACAAAATTGTTATTGAACCCGTTGACCTGTTTGTGATTGAAAGTTACCCAAATAGACCCATTCAGAAGTAACTAGGTTGAAATTGCCACCTCTAGTAATATTCTTCCTTTGTCTATTCATTTACGGGTCTACATGACATTTAACCCACATTTGTTAAATCTGCTTTCGCATTTGTCGTATTTGTCACTATTTGCTCTTATACTATTTTACCAAAGCGTGTCATTTTGTGGCAGATTTTGACCTCCGAAGTATATCTGACATATGTGTTTCCTTAACTTACCTAAGCCTTAGAGGCTGTAATTCCATGAGTGATACTGGAATATCTTCTCTTATATGCAAATGTTTGAAGCTGAACTCGATTGTGGCATGTGACACTTTTTTTGGACAACAATCAATTCTGGCTCTTTGCTCTTCAAATGCTGGTTATGATCATGTTTCTGCAGAACTGAGTGGAAAGAACATTCCCCAGGGTTCTAATCTTCAAATGCTGCATATCGGCGGCTGCAAAGGTCCGTTAGTTATCTCTTATCTCGTTTTAAAAAATTGCTATTTCATGGCTAATGTAAATTAATTTAAGTCAATACAAATTCATATAGTCGACATGTATATCTTGGCTGTCATCTATTGACCTGTTAGCGTGTGCTCAGTATCTATCTCTTAGATAACTTTTACTAATTCTATTTAGAAGCGTTCTTCTGTATAGAAGGATTATTATCGTGTACATTACCATTGAATGATAGGCAAAAGGGAGCTAATAGGACCAGTTCTGTAAGCCATGGCAACACAAATACTACGGAAACTTTCAGAGGGTATATAAGAAAAAAGAGAATATAGTGTGTTTAAGAAGACAATTAGTGGTTGTTATGTGGGTTTGATTGTGTTGCTTATTATCTTACTAGCTTTTAAACTCGTGTATACACACGGGTTATTTAAGCCTTTATGATAAGCATGACATTAATAAACTAAATTTTTTGACATAAAACTTGTAAATATATTATGCGTGAACTTATTTTCCTAATCGATGATTACGCTCGATATTCTTTTTTTATGATATAAGATTCACAAATCACACCATTGGATTGTAACATTCTATTTTATTCATGCGATTGTCTCAGATCTCAAATCAACTATTATTAAGTAGTATAGTCGTCTTAGCACCATTAGTTGTAGGGTTATCGGGTTAGCCACATTATTACCCACAAAAGTTGCAATTGAGTTTGGGTTAAACGTCTCATGTATTACCACCGACTATTGTGGTTTTCATATAGACATATCACATATGGCTATCAAATATTCTCATATATTCATTAAAGTCTGTTAGCCTATTTTTAAAAAGTATAACAATAAAAAAATATAAGGGACTATTTTAATCATTATCTTGTAAATAGGTCATTTAAAAAAAAGATAAGTTAAAAAAAACAAATAATTGATATGCTTAAATTAATAGACATAAAAATCAACCTAATGACATAAAACTTATTCATGGCAGCACGACAATTTAATTGTACAATCATTATTATACAATTTGAAATAACCACAAAACATATAAGTATACCCAACATTGAGCAAGAGAGGTTGATTTGTTAATAGGCTTTTTAATGATGACAAATTAATTACAAGTTAGTATGATCATACCAATAAGATAATACAAAATAACAATCTAAAATCTTCTTACGTTTTACTGTAGGATATAAACAGAGCATTTAAATGACCAAATACACGTGTACTCAACAAAACATCAACACAGTATAAAAGACACTAAGCCTGTTAAGATAACCATCAACAACATGAAACAAACTTCCATGAATTGTTTTCTCTAGCATTATTTATTAATAAAAAAAAAGGGCTAATTTCAATAAAACTATAAAAACAACTCAATTATCATGTGAACTTGCATACGTGCGCTGACCTTCTAATTAACTTTTGATCTTTGCTGTCTTTGAAGTTAGAAAAGCTACGTTCGAATGACTATATATAAGTCAATCTAAAACTTAATATTAACATACAATACATATACATACAACTATGCAAGTTCCTTCTAAAAATGTTTCCTTTGTTAATGTTGCTAAATCTAACTATTCATGACTCCATACAATAGCGATTGAAGAGAATTTAGCAAAAGGAGAACTTTAGCTATAGTAATAACTCAAAACGTGTCATTCATCTTTGTATATATTTATTATATTATAAATAAATAAATAATAATATCCAATGATTACCCACATTACAAACTTGCAAGAAACAAACAAAACAAAAAGAAAAGAAGAAAAAAAACTATGACCATATAATTAGATAGTATATCAATAATACTTTCAACTTAAATAATATATTAAAAAAAGAATAGAAAAAGAAAGAAGAAGAAATACTATGTAAATAAGAAGTAACAAATTAACTCACTAATTAACACATGATAAGCTAACTAACAATTGAATGACTAATTGAAATAAACAATAACATTTTTGTTATTCATTCGTAAAAGCACCCATGCTAATTTAACAAAAGTTAGTGCCATGATTATAACATATACAAATTAGTAAGTGTATGTTACGTACCAGGATCTCAAATAATCAACATTTGTTACGTACGGATCTAATAAATTATTTTTAAATTAAATAAATAATAAATCTTAAATAGAATATGAATTTAAAAGTATACGTGTGATGGAAAGCAATTATAAATTAAGACACTTTAATACTAGAAGATATAGATATGGGTTTTAAATTAAATATTATTATATTTGCTAAAAGATAATTGCATTATTTTAGTGAATTCTAAAATCATGATTTATGATGTCATCTTTTCCTTAATATTAGCCAATTTGAGAAATCAAATAGTCCTATTGGTCAATTGGATATTTGATGACACCATCAACCTATTCTTATATAATATTTAAGATTTACCTGAGATGTGTCCTTAAACTATCATGTTGTTGGAGTGTTCAAATACCCATGAAGAATTCCAGCATATAAAAATTTATGTCTTATTTATTTATTGTGCACTCCATGTTATGTATGTAAAAGACGGTTGCCAGGTCTCTCTAAACCAAAAACAATGACATCAGAGCAGACTTTGATAACCAAAGCTTGCAATGATAAATTGTGGTTTGCCGCTTCTGTGAACCTTGACTGTGACTGTATCATAATTACGTACGCATATGTGTAGGAGGCCTTGACATAACGCATCTAAAAATCTACTATCTCTCTTGCTATTTTAATTATATTATAAGTTGTCTCACATGCTTCCCATGTGGTATGGAGATGGGCAATCCATAAATGAGGTCTCAAGTATTAATCTGGGCATCACCTTCCTTCTTAGGGACACGCACATAGGCTTGGCCCGTGTTTCAAATGTTTTTTTTTCAAGATATCTTTCATACTTTCTGAGCTCAGATAAAAGTTGTTTTACTGTCTAAGCAGGCATCAACATGACTTCTTTTTCCAAGCTTATGTCTCAAGCCTACAAATTGAAGAATCTTTGTTTGAGGGAAACTGAAGTGGCTGATAATTGCCTTTTAAATTTCTTTGGTTCTTCATTAGAGGTGCTTGATGTTTGTAATACCAAGGTATGTATAACTTGTTAAGGAAAACTGTATTTTTTTAGGTATCGGATTTATTTTGTGTGCTTAATTTATTTGTGCTTTGAATTGTAGAAGTGAACGTAATCTAACCTCACTCCTTTCCAAAGTTACTTTAGGTTGGAAGCACAAATTGTTTCCCTATGTTTAGTTTTATCTCGTTGAAGATGTGTGAACAAATGAAAAATGTGAATAAATAACACTGCTCCAAGATTTTGTAGACTTGCTGGACTGATTTGTTAAATTAAAACAGGAATACACAAAAAAGAAAAAAAACAGAGAGTAGAACTTGCTGAATTTTAGGAAGAAAAACAGAAAACACATATAGGAATCCACCACTTTAATCTCTAAAGGAGGTTAATCTACCAAGATTAAAGGTAAAGGAAACACTTCACACCTCCAAGATCAAAAGACCTATAGAGGAAAATGAAGATTTAGGGTAAATAGAGGTTGAACTCCATTAAAATTCATATTCATGCAATTAAAATTCATATTCATGCAAAAACTGACTTGTTACACTACATCAGCCTCTTTTAGTAGAGGAATTCAAGTTCCAAACCCAAGAAAAAAATAAAACAAAAGCTGGAAATGTAAAAAGGTTGCTCCCTAGTACAACAATCTTCAACCAGCAGTATAACAAATAGAAACTTCATCAGTTGGGACCACTTTCTGCTCCATTTTGTCTCTTCCTGATTTGCTGATTTTGTCTCTATCTTCTTTCATACTTGATTGGCTGGATTCTAAGCTTCATTTCCAACTAAATTAACTTAATTAAAACTACTACAATCACACACAATAATGTTGCATATCCATACAAACATAATGTATGAGACCTGGTTATTGAAAGCAAGTAAGATAGGAACGGTAATGGCCCTAGGCCATCCATTTAAGTAAGGTACACCCCTGGCTGAACTTAGGGTCACCAAACAACCTCTCAAAATGAGACATAACAGGTATCACAACCATAGCTTGACTTGTATCCATCACCAAATTAGGTTGTGTGATTATAGGCTTCTCCTTTGATATGACAACTGTAAATGACTATCATTTTGTGATTTTGTTGCCAATATACATGGTCCTACTGTTTCATCATTTGTTGAAGTGATCAATACCTTATGCGTTTTTTACTTTAAGCCTTTGGAAAATTGATGGTGACAATGCAACTCTTTTCAACTGGTTTCCATGGGGTATGCTCTATCAGATGGAGAATTTCTCACGGATTATTAATTATTAGCTACTAGTTTTGTATTTTGAAATATTCTTGCTTTACTCAAGTAAATGGCAACTCTTTGGTGCTGTATTCTAGCAATTGCGAGTGAAAGATTTTGCTTCTTAGGGAGTAAAGCAGCGGTTTGGGTTTTGATCACTGAAATAAAAGGAAATTCTGTATACATCCAGGTCTTCTGATTCATCTTTGAAGTCCCAAACACCTAGGATTTCCCTTTAATCTTTATAAGGTTAATGGTTTATAGAATCGACTGTCAAAGGATGGCATTATTATTCTTAGAAGTAGACTTGTAATTACCCTAGTTGTGTTTCTAGATGATTCTCACCCAAAGTTTTACACTTCTACAAAATTCAGGTTTCTGCTGCTGCCCTGGCTCATATTATCGCTAGGAATTCTGGTTTGAAGTGTTTAAAAGCACGAGGATGTAACAATTTGCATCTGCAAGAAAGTAAAACTGAAGGTGAAATTTTTTTGGGCAAAAACCTTTTCTTTGACCTTGGGAAGTCCTGCAGATTGGATGAAATTAGTGTTGGGTGGGGATTTTCCTACTCATCACTAGAGGATTTGAAGCCTTCCATTTCATTGGTTAAAGCAATAGAAGTGGGCTTAGGTGGATTCTTAGGCCATGATGGGCTGAAATGGCTACCTACAGTTTGTCCTATATTGGAGTCGGTAGTTCTGTATTTTCAGGTATGCCACATGTAGTATTTTTTACTGGACGGAAAAAGTGGTTATTGTAATATTGTGTGCACATGTTCACACATTTTTCACACGTGTTTATTTTTTGAACTTTTTCATTTATATATTTAGTTATAGTTATTAGATAATATATACTCCGTATAAGCCTTTTATTCAGATAGAGTATCATTTTCGTTTTGCTTTTGTTTTCAATTTGGCAGGTGATATCTGATCATCTCATAGTAAATTTGCTAGAATCCCTAAGACACCTCAAATCATTTGTGCTGTGTCATTGTCTTGGTGAGACATCTTCATTAATATTCAAAGTCAGTATGCCAAATTTGAGAAAATTGAGACTTGAAAGAGTAGCACCATGGATGAACAATGCTGATTTAGTTACCCTTGGTCAGAATTGTGAGATCTTGAGTGAGCTGTCATTGGTGGGATGCAGACTTCTGAATTCAGGTTTGTACTCATCATTTTCTTGTTATAAGACTTGGAATTGGAATATCTTGCTCTTCAGCGACATCTAACTATGTAGACTAGAAGGTACATATCAACATGCAAAGAAATTTGTGGGAAAATTTTAAAGTTGGTCTGGGAACAATAATCTCAACGTCTGTTAGACCATAACTAAATATTGACAGACGTTGTCAAAGGCGAAAGTCTGCATACCTCACACATTTGTCTAACCAAAGTGATTCTCCATCCTTGCCATTTTATCTCACCTTTAGTTTATGTTTATTTTTCAATGCGTAAGGACTAGGTTTAGTTAAGCTAGGGACTAGTCGTCCATGTATGGAGACACCCATTTCATTCTGAGTCGGAGAACTTCTCTATTTTGCTTTTGTCCCGTTCGGTTCATATGTGATGTCCGTCAGCTACCTTATATAACAACATGTACAACATATATTAAAATCGTTGTATATTCCTTTCTGTTCATGTAGAATCACTAAAGGTCATTTCAAGTGGTTGGCCGGGCTTGATCTCTATCCATCTAGAGGTTTGCAACTAGCACTCTCTGTATTTCAACTAGAAAATTGTGGTGTATAATTTTAAATGCCTTGAAGTATATGTTATGGGCCTGGTTTTCTTTTTGTCTTTCTATCTATTATGTTTTATTCATGTTTCATGTTGTGAAATATATACCTAGTTCAATCATGTTGGTACTCATTTCTAGCCACATTTACTATAAACGTTAGCCCGTGAATGCTCACATGTCCAGTACAGAAATCTTTAAACATTCCATACAAAAAAATAAAATAAAAAATCATATAAATAAATATAATAGTTGCAGACAAATTGTTGATAGATTTCTGCAAATAGTAGAAGTATAAAAATCTAATAATGCAATATAGAGGAATCTGGATTTATCCTTCCTGTCAATCATTTGGGAACTTTCATAACCTGTTTCTGTTGAAAATATCCAAGATATCTTCCTTCTACAGTAGTACATTACATAGGAGTATTTTGTGTCCATCTTTTTAATTCCTTAGTATAGTTAATGAGTTCTCACTCAGATAATTACAGTGCGCATTTGCAGTTGTGTTCAAGACTTAACTGCTAATCTGCTATATAACATACCCGTAATCCTTCATTGATATCTTTTTACATGTATATTGTCCAATGTTCTTCTCATGCTTTCATTAGATCAGTGTATGGTTGAATTTGATTTATCATCAGCATCATTATGTCAACTTCAGATTACTTTTAGCTTATAAAACCTGACTCTTTATTAATTCTTCTCAATACTTTTCTAGGAATGTGGAGAAGTTACCAGCAACGGTGTTGTGCCTCTTTTTGATTGCCATGCCCTTGAAGATGTCTTGTTGCACCACAATGTGAGCCCTCTGCCCTATATAGAGTAACAATAGTAACAGTATATTATCTGTAACTAATATGGAAATCATCATGAGCGATAGACTTACCAAAACTATCCTATGAAACCTTGGATAATCTACTAGATCTTTTACAGAAATGCAACTGTGTCAATGTAGAGCACATGAATCCGTATACTAGGGATAAAGGGCGAGCTGAATTCTTAATGTTCTACAATATGCGTCAAGCACATATGAACAATTTAGTTTATCCTATTTTTGTGACAGGTAGGTTTTTCTGTTTGTTTACCACCAGTGAGCCATCAGTAAACAAAGGTTGTTGTAGTTTTTAAGATCACTGGAGTACTGGAGAGTGGAGAGTACTTAATGATTGGGCCATTATCACTTAAATTTGTGTCAGGACAAGGCTTTATGGTTGGTTTCACATGGAAAGTGAGTTAAGATTACAACGGGGGCTTCCAATATAGGACAGTTTCTAATGGTGGAGTCACTCAGTCACCTATGCTGACAAACCACCCATTATAATGTCAACTTTAGAATATCACAAGTATCATTAATATATTTATCATATCTACCCAAAGAATCTTCTTATTTTCCTTTTGCAAGACTTGTCTAATAGGAACATAAATATCATCTCCTCAAAACTTCAGTGTAACTCGCAATCTTTATTTGTAGGACTTTCGGTTAACTATAACTTCAACCTTTAATTGCAGGGTTCTGGGATTCAAAGATGCTTTATTGGTGATGCTGTCGCAAAGGTATATGTGTGATTCTATATATCACCATCTTTTCCTATACTATAGTATGGATATCTTATGTCTGGTTATGTTAAAAACAGCTGCCGATGCTTCGAAAAATCTCCCTTGACATATGTGATTCGGAGGACAGAGACTTTGACATTCCAGAGGTAAGTCACCGTACACCTCCTTCTTATCTCAAATTAGAAGTGGCACATGGGTCGGTTTGGATTTTCTTTTATGTTGAACTGGTTAAACGGGTTAAAAGTCACCCAATGTCTATCCTTAGTGCATACGCCTCATAAATCAGTATTGTCAAAATATTTAGTTTACTATTGTAGTAATTTTTTTATTTTTTCACGTCATAATACACTAAATATTTCTTACTTTTTCAAAGAAATTTGAGTATCAACCTAACCTGACCCACCTGGTACCTTCCGGCTCGTATTATAAATTTATCCAAAAAAGTATGTCATATGTGAAGCCTAACAACCACTGAAGTACTGAACGATGTGCTTGTGAATAAGATAGATTGATATGGCTAACAATTATTGCCTTTTAGGGTAGACTAGTCGATCTCATTCCAGCAATTATTTGAAAATTTAGTGAGCTGGGTAAATGGTTAAAAACAATAATTTCATGCGACATTCCAAATATTAGTAGAAATCTTACTTGACCTATTGTTTCCTTTTTGGTTTTCATTAATATGCCACAGTTTGAAGATAGGCACTTCTTAAGCCATGTGAAAATCGCAAGATGTAAATCTCAGAGATGTACTTTCAACCTGCAACACGTTGGGGGTTCCAGGTCGGTATACAGGGAAACCTTGGTTCTTGTTTGGGATAGCAAACAGCTGACCAGAACGGTGGTGAAGGAAAGAGTCTAGCAATTCCAGAGAAAAAAGGAAGTTTATCCAAACCTGCCACACCAAAAAGTTCATAACGCAATGCTTGTTCACTATCTGTATTATGTTCCGAAAACCTGATAGGTTCGCGTTTACAATCTCGAGTGTCTTTTTTGTGTGTGTGTGTGGTTACTATTTAGATTATCTGTAAATTTTTGTGCAATAAAGTGTTGTAACAAAATGTTAAAAGTAAAGCTTTTACGCCGTGTGCATCCTTGTCTATTACTTCTATGAATTTTACCCAATCATCTTATCATATCATATTATATTATACGGGTAAGTATTTATAGGGAAGCTTCAAATCTTGAAGAAGGAATGAAATAAATTTTAGCCCTTGCTTTTTTTATAAAAAAAATCTTTCTTAGCATTTATTGGTGATGGATTTTAAATTTTGAGTAACATTTATCACATATGAATGTTAATGACATTCATTTATGATGAAATCAAGAGTTCAGATTTGCTTCCCTCCTTCCTTAATTTTTTTGTTTCCCTCCTGATTCTCACTTTCTATATTATATTATATTATATTATATTAGTTATATACATCATACATGTATATTTGTGAACTTGATGGAGAATAACAATTTTGTTACTTTGTAACGTTTTTTTTCTCTCCTTCGCAAAATAACCCTCCTTATGCCTGCCTGTATAATTCAAAATAAATAAATTATAACTATAAAATAATTACTTTTATTGTAGTTTTTCTTACGACCTAACTCACATTACTAAATAAATTAATAACTGGTAAATTTAAATTTTAGTTGACAAATGACGAAAATTATCTCATTGGAAGGACTCAAAATTTACCTATTGTGTTAACGTAAGTTAAATCATGTTAACATAAAGATAATGTGAAATTGATATATCGACAAAATAGATTGAACACAATAAAGATAAAAAAATAATATATAAATGATAATGTATATATTAAAATACTTTAATATGTAGTATTTGGTGGTACGTGAAGAATGGTAACATTTTCTAATTTATTGACTTTTTTTATTCTTATATTTTATTTAGTCAATCTTACAACCTATCACTCATATATGTACAATCTAAGTTAGATAAATAATATATATAATAAGTTATTAGTTTTATTTGTATTTATCATTATAGTTTGATTACTATTCTTATCATCTAGTATTTAAAAAGAATAATGTATGAATATATAAATAAATTTATGCCAAATTTGAGATTTAATTAATAAAAGTATCTAATTAGTAACCAAAATATTATTTAAAAAAATAGGAGTATAAAATAATCTAAACTATATTACGAGCCATAAGGTATTTGGTCAAAATTATTTTTAACTATGTCACTAGAATTGGATAAATATTTAAAATAACAGTATTTATCACTTATTTTTTGTCACATGTGATATAACAATATTAGAATATAAGTTAACTCAAAATTTATATTAAGTTAAAAAATGTATGGTTGTAAAGCGATATTATGATTGTAATATTTTTGTTCTTATTATTTAGTTGTTCTATATGTTAACTTCTATGGAGTATTATATACGCATAAACATTTATATTGCAAAATGCATTATCTGGTTAAAAAAAGTTGTTGGATAAATAATAATTATAATATTCAATTCAACTAACGGTATGAGTTTAACTATCCCGCTGCAATACACGGGTTTTACATCCCCAGTTATCATAGCAATTATCATCATAGAATGACTCTTATTACTATATTACAGGGAATTACAAATAAATCAAATTCGACTTAATTATACATTCGAATTTGTTGTATAGTACATGTCCGTGCAGAAATTTGATCACCTATTAATAAAGAAAGACCGAAATATCATTGATGCTGGAAATTGAGGAACTTGATAGCATACACAAAAGCAAAAAGAAATAGAAGGATCCAACCAACATGTGCTATTGCCACCACCGGAAGGAAGTCATACTCATACCCAAAACTCTCTTC
This sequence comes from Logfia minima, assembly GCA_963921325.1. Classification (NCBI taxonomy): domain Eukaryota; kingdom Viridiplantae; phylum Streptophyta; class Magnoliopsida; order Asterales; family Asteraceae; genus Logfia; species Logfia minima. Next base: position 50,603,904 of record OY992763.1, on the reverse strand, counting down.
GATGAATCCTTTCACTGTCACGTTACCAGCTCCAAGAATCTCAAACGTCTCATTGTCCTGACCAATTTGGCTAGTTATGAGACCATAGAGTGTCCAGCTGAGAGGGTTTGCCCAATAAAACCACCTGCACCATATTCGTATTTGCTGCAAAATATATACTACTATATTAGTTTCAAGCATACATTATTATATTCATCAACCATTTTACACTACTAAAAGAATGTGCATGCTCCGTGACCCTACATAAAGGTTGTTCCCCCATGACTAGTTTGTTGTCATTGTCAAGAGAAAAATACATACATGTGCTAGCTCATTTATAAGGGTGGCTGGTTGGTACGGGGGAGGTAAAATTAACATTGGTTTTTTAATATCCTAGTAAGTCATGAAGATAGCCGGGCATAAAGAATGACATACCGGTCTTGGCACGATGAAACCAGAGAACAAGTTCCAAAAGCAGGTGCAAAAGTATACCAAACAGAAGATATTTGAGGGGTTGGTGTCAATGACATGGTCATCATGCCAAAGAAATTAACATGGTGTTCAAGTACATGACTAAAGTGTGTTCATATAGAAATTACACTTGGACTTGTCAGAAAATTGAAGCCCAAGTTGTGTTAATGAACAGATTTGGGCCGGATATGAAACCAATCATGTCAACAATCACCGGAATCATCGTTCCACAAATCAAAAGGATTAGGCTTTAAACCTTTGACGCACAAAGTCTTCTAAAGTAAACGGTCTAAGTAACATAAATAAGTTTAAATATCATTGATTATCAAAGTTGACAATTAGTATTAGTATTAGTATTCCTTACAATTAGAAAAGTTTGATTTAATGTTATCTTTATTTCATTTACCCTTTATAATGTTAAATTTTAAAAATTAACTTTTAATTCGTTAGGAAAAATATACGTATTTTTATTTTTCTTTTTTAAAAAGTAAGGAATGTGATTGAAGTTATGGTATACCAATTATGCATCAATCTAGTCTACTATATGTTTGAGTTTTGTTAATGATGGTGCTTATTAATTATGATTATAGTTAGTAATAGTAATTAAAACAAAATATTAGTGAAGTGTTTTCTCTTTCACATTTAATTACTTCTGTTTTCGAAATAAAAAAACCTTTACTCGAGAAAACGCCAATAAAGAGGAATTGCACCAAAAAAAAACGAAACCATATTACATCAACAACGTAGACTCAAAATTACAAGTTTATTAACCCAATATAAATCTAACTGATGATACTTTTTAGACGATCAAATGAGAGATAACTATGGAAGTCTCCGAAAAAATATGCTATGCCTATGCTAATCACCAATCAAATATAAATCATACGATCTTTTGCATTATTTCTATATTTTTTAAAAAGTTTTGTTAATGACACTTTCGTATTAAAGATTTGTTCTATATATAAATTATACCACCTTAACAATTCACCATCAATCACATTTTGATGGGTTAAATATGATCGGTTAAAAAAGTAAATTTTAGAAGAATGTAACATTTATTAAACATAACTTGTGTATTTTTTTGTGTTCATTTAAATATTTTTGAGAGGCATATTGTCTGTTTAACTTTGACTCGTCAACACTCTCGTCTACTGCTCTGTGCTCCCTCCAGATCGAATAGGCTGCCTCACGTCGTCCTCAAAGCAGGTAAATTGTATTATTTTTCTTTCTTTATTTTTATTTTTCTGCACTAGTATGATTTCGCCCCTTACAACAGCCGTTTGATCAAGTTTCATATAGAGATTTCATGTGATTTCTTATGCGAAACTTAAACCCTAGGTAAACGTCAACAATGGACACCGGTGTTATTGTTGATTCAATTCAGAATTTGGGGATTCAAGATTCTAAAGAAGAAGAAGCAGCTAAAATTACGTGTTTCTCTGATTCTTTCAACGACATCTCCATCCATTTTCAAATCATTCGTTTCCACAAACAGGTTATCATTTATTTGTTTATTACCACTCGCTTTTCATTTGTTCTCATAAAAATTTATTATCTGTTATTGTGTGATTTAATAATTCCATTTGTATATTGTTGAAATTTATGAATATCATTTGATTATCTCTTTTTAATAGTTTATATATGTTGATATGTTAATTTTAATTGTGTATTTTGCATATGGAAGGTAGTACTAGTTTATGTTATGTGCTTAAGTACAATTATAAGCTTACAAGACTAAACGAATGGCTTTTCCTTTTTACAATTTATATAGGGAAAATTATCCATGGCCTTTGAATTTTTCAAGTTTTATATCAGTCAGGTTAACATGACCGCATTAGCACAATAGCAAATGATTGGAATGTAAAGTATGATTTCGATATTTTGGTTGCTTCTTGATGTTGAGTTAAGAATACAAATACAGAGGCAACAATTTTATTTATAATTATTAAAAATTATATTTATATTTGTCGTTCTTGATTGTTGTCCAGTGGAGGGAGGTTTGTTTGCCTATCTAAACGTACTACGATTGTGAGGTGACATGTTACTTTTATAATAGATTGTTTTTTTATTATTTCAGTTAATGCTAAATTGCTAATGTTATATTGGTTGTAGATATATGCATGGGTTGGTTGTAACACTGCCAGATTTGGAAGTTTATACGCTGCTGCACCTACAAGACCCGTAAGTTTTCCTTAAGATATTTTTTCTTATATAGTTCATGTTGGGCTTTAATAAACATGTACACCATCATCTATGTGAAAGACATACATTTGTAACCATAACTAAATATAATATAGTAGAAATCTGTATAATTGTTCAAATGTTGTCATCGAGTTGTTGCATACACTATAAAATGTGTTCCTAGTTTTTAGCAATCATAAAAGTTGATATTACTCTTACTTGGATGGTTGCTACAGAATAATATAGTCAGTGTAACTTCCCTACTTGGTGGAACTTCTGATAATACAGGATCTGGCATTGCTCGCAGAATAGGTAACCCATGGTCCCCATTTACTCCTAAACACTTTTGAATACATTTCTCCTTGTACGTGGGCTGACTTGTAGTCTTTCTCACAGTTCTGAAGACTGGTCTCCCTGTAATGTTAGCATGTAATATTCCAAAAGATAGCCCCATGCTCGAGGTTCTCTCTCTCTCTCTCTCACACACACACACACACACACTCAATGGCAGACAATCACAAACATAAATTGCCATGACACTACAAAACTCAAATCTGGATCTTTTTATGAGCTAAGAACCTTTTCTCTGTTCGATAACAAACTCAATACATCTTAATTGGTATGTTAGGCATATGCTGAAAAGAAGCTGGTCGAAAAGCTGATCTCCCTTGGGTACACAAAGCTAAAACAAGGATCGACTAATGGTGAGATATATTGGTACTTATAGATCACCTTGTTAACATTCAGATCATTTGCATTTATTTGGTGATTCTCTAATCGCTCATACACTTCATAAAGAAAAAATCTAGGAGCACTGTTGACTGTAAGTACCACATTGTTTTCAGTCTTGCAGATTTTAGCTTTAGCTATTTCTCCTCATCCTACATCTAAGAACAGTATTTAGACTACTGAATTAGTATGATTATAGTACGATTAGTACTAATCATAATCAATATGAATGTATTTTCTTTTATGAACAGATAAGATATGTATTTTTTGTTTTAGCCACTTTTTGAAGTTACAAGGTTGCTCCACTGAGAATAGTAACCTTTGAGTTTAGTGTGACTTCAAGTGGATGAGTTATTACAGTTACCAAAATGCTTTTCAAATGCAAAAATGTAGCAGCTCATATATATCTGTAAAAGATAACTTTTTGAAAATTGATAACTAAAAAACTACTATGCATGAAGTTGATCTGCAAACACACATCGTTTCGACTTTCTTACCACATTGAAAAATTATGGCTCAGTGCTCAACCAAACTCTACCAAGAATATGAAATAACATGATCTGGGTAATGACCATGTAGCAGTTTTTTTGGTGCTAGTATGCTAGTTTACTTTTCTGTTGATTTGTTGAATTTAAATCAGTGTCATATTGTTTGCTTGATTTTGGAGAATTAGAGTCTTGTTTAACTTTCAGGTCTTTTATATTTCTAATCGATCGAATTATCCTGAAATAGCGTAATTTGGTGGTTTGTTACTCAACATGGTTCTTTGACACAAATAAATACTTTGTAAAATCAGTGCAAATAATGTTGTTAAGTCTCGTATTCACTTAGACCTTGAGTGCACTAAAATTGCTTCATGTTTGTGCTCTTATTTATTTAAGTAGAGGAATATACATTTTGTTTTGCTCTTGTGGAACCTGCACATGTGGATGGAGTTAGTATTTGCTTCTTGAGAACTAGGATTGGGTTTATTTTAACTTTATCCTAACCTTATCTTATTATTTCATTGGCGCTTTTGTTGGATCATGTGATTTAATATGTTGTTTTTGACATGCATATTCTCTATGATTTATGTTATAACATATCTTTGTATGCAAAATTTATTTAGTTCCATTAACTAAGGGCAAAGCATTCTAAGGCTGCTAGTACCTTGTTGCATTTCTGTAACATGTGGAGCATATAATGTCTCATAAAATTGGTTGCCTGCATCCACCATTGTCAATGGCAAGTGCCAAATTTATTATAAACATTTAGTACAATCAATTACTTGAATTACAGGATTGAAAAGGTTTTGATCTGGAAATAACATGTAAAAAACAACAGATTAGGGTGTGAGATCCGTGTTCACATTTGGTACCCCAATATTTAATGTGGTCAACTGAAATAACAGAAAGTTGCATTTAATTTCAGTTTTGGGAATTGTAGTAATTGTCAAACAAAAAGATGAAGTTCTTTACCATTGGCCCTTCCTTTCTCATGTAGGTTCCAGATGAAGCATACATCAAGTCCACGCTTTGTAGCACATATTTCAGAGTTTTTGTATGAAAGAGTTACCCTCTTCATTTCAATTTCTATTAAGGATTATGACTTGGTTTTATGATGTGAACTCTTTGTTATTTGATCTTTTGCTTTCTTATTTCTGTAGAAATTGTGGTGATATTTGCTGTAATTTGTACACTCAGGGTAGAATTGCTCTCACAGCTGAAGAGCATGCTCAGCAAAGTCTGAGTTTGTGACATACTTCTTGTCCATAGCATAGATCCATCACAAGTATGGAGTTGAATGTTTTATTTTTTATTTAAATATGATCCTTTGACGAGTGATGGTCGTTACTTATTTACTATTATATTATGGCCTTCTAGTCAAGTTTAATATGCTCAACGTGTTATTGTAATGATCGGACAAGGGGCATGATGAGTGATACTTCAAACTTGACTTGTATTTAGACATCACTTAAACATGAAATGAAAATGATCATGCCACTTTGAAAGCTAATACTAACTAATTGTGTTGCATTCTTTACTTGCTACAAAATTGACATCATAAGCTTGTTAAGATGAATGCCACACTGAAGCAAAACTTCTTGTCACAGCTTCAATGACTTCAAATATATTCTGATCGACACAGATAGAGATTAAGGTGAAACAGTCTTTTTTTCCTTTATGAGCATCCAATTTTTAATTTAGGATGGTTCTTGCATGGTCTGTTTGTGCTACTGTCTGCATTTTTATTTATTTATATATTTTGTATTTGACCATCCAATTTATATGTGCTACTTAATTTAGGATGGTTCTTGCATGGGATTATTGAAATTTATGTTTAGTGAATTTTATAATAAAAAATTCATTGTTAAAAAGTTGCAACTTTTAAATCAAAAATAAGAAATAAGAAAGCAATGTCTTCAAGCAAAGAAGAAAAGAGAATAAGGTAAGTAGATAGGTACAAAATTGTACAAACTAAAAACCCCTAATAAAAGAGTGTCCAACCACAGGCAAATTGTTTTTACTTCTTTTGCTGCAGAAAGGGTTGTATACACATTGGAGGTACAAAATTTAGATGTCCATACAATGCAATTGCAGTGGAACCTAAGTGAAAAAGCAATTATTTTAGTGTATACCGTTGCTTCTGGAAAACATTTCGCTACTTTGAAACTGTCCCTCCTCAACCACATTTACATTATGTAGTGGAACCTACAACAAAGACATATAGTCGACAACACCTACAACGGTAATTACTTCGACCTAAAAAAGCTCGAATTCCAAGTGCCCTCCAGCAGGCCCGTTGTAATCCAAATACTTCTTTGCTTTCTCCATTGATGCAGATTTATCTACTCCAATATCATAATCCTCAGGCACTTCCGGTGGTGTAGCACAGCGTATCAGAGCCCAATTCAATCCATCAAAGAAAGGGTGTTGTTTAATCTCAGCAGCCCCTCTTTGTGACCCCAACCGGTTTTCAGGCTCCTTAACTAACAACCCTTTGATAAGATCTCGTGCTTGGAAACTAACAAGTGGTGTGTCGGGAAATTTAAGGCTTTGTAGAACCACATTGGCTAACGTCTCATCGTTCCCTGAACCTTTAAAGGGTGTCTTTCCATACAAAAGCTCGTAAAGAAAGATCCCAAATGTCCACCAATCAACAGCACTGCCATGGCCATCTCCTTTGATGATTTCAGGAGCAAGGTACTCGTGGGTCCCCACAAATGAGTTAGACCGGGCTTCTGTTGGCTCAGCTACAAGCTGTGGTAATGATCTGTGAAGTGTTGCACGGTCAAGTTTTGTTTTTCTAGTTCTGTGTATTCGAGGGGTGAAGCATGAGACTTGACATGTGGGTTTTATGCAGAATGGATCTATGCAGTTGGAACCAGCACATGGGCCTGATATTCTTGGAGGCTCCATTGTGCCTGATGAAGGTGATTGCAGGAGAGTGGGATTCACAGAACAACGAAGAGAAAGATCAAAGTCTGTGAGCATTATGTGACCATCCTGCCGTACTAAAATGTTCTCTGGTTTTAGGTCTCGGTATATAATTCCAAGCATATGCAAGTATTCCAAGGCAAGAAGGACTTCGGCAACATAGAATCTGTAAATTACATCGAGTATAAGTTAGTATATAAGTGGTGTAACTTTTCCAAATGTACAAAATAAGTCTTCTTTAGAAGCAACTGTTCATAAATGCACTTTCTGATCAAGTTACTTCTAAATTTCCCAAATCTCCAGTTTCTATTAAATTTGATACCCATGAATTGCCCCAACTCGTTTCCAAAGATGCACTGTCCAATGAGTACTTCATTTATACATATCTCAGAGCAATTCTCATCATGTATTTTATTAGAGGATTGAAAACAGGCATGTCGGGTAATGGATAAAACAGATAGTTTTTGTTTCAGGACGGCCAAAGCAAATTTTGTTTTGAACTTTATATAAATAATTGCCGAGTTAAAAACGATTACCAGAATTAATATAATTTGAATGATAATGTCTTCTTTTTCCTGAACAAACAATTTAGGAGATTTATTAAGGAACATACTAAATTCACTTTGGTTCACTTTCAACCCATTTGAACCAGTTACAGCTAAAACTTATTATTACCCATTTATAAGCAAATGGGCGAAAAAAAACCACCTCTACAGCCCACATAATAGTTACACATCAACAGTAGAAAATATCCTATAAAGAAAACTTAATATGGATAAAGAAATGATGAAAATGGAATTAATGAATGCATGAGCTTGGCCTTACCTTGCCGCTTGTTCGTGATAATATCTGCCAGGTTGCTTCTGTCGAAGTACATGCAGATCACCACCTGGACAATACTCCATAACTAGACAAGATAAGTTCTCCGATACAAAATGAGCATAAAGAGTCGGGAGAAAAGGATGATCAAGACTTCTCAAAATCTCTCTTTCAGTATGCGCTCTTGGCATCTTTTTCCTTCTCTCCAAGAACTCATTATCCATCACTTTTATTGCATACAGACAATTTGTACCAACTAATTCAGCAAGATACACTGTACCAATGTCACCACATCCCAGCTTCTTCAAGAGACTGAAATGTCTCAATCCCAAAAACCCGTTCCGTTTCATCACATTTTGAATTGCTTGCCACCTCATGTCCATTGACATATGAGGTCTATTACCAATGCTACACCTGCTCATATTGCTATCTTCACTTATGCTAGTGCTGCTACTATATTCACCAATGCTGCTATTCGAACTTTGGGTAAACTCTGATTTGTCTCCACCTTTTGAGATCGTGTTACAGTATACAATGGGCCCATTTGTACCACAACCATTGTTCCTCTTGAGAAAATCGACCTCGATACCAGTACTTGTACAAGGAGGTGGGTTCGGTTCCTTTTGTGCATCATTTAAAGCACAATGACATCTTTGGCATACCAAAGTATCATTCTCCACGGTAGCAGAAGGTGAATCTAGCCTAGATTTCTTCTTCACCGTATTTTTGTTCCTAATTACTGTCTTGACCACCGCCCTTTGAGAACCTCGCATTGACTTTCCTAACTTACTGCTGCTAACAGAACTAGATGAAGTCACGTTTTGCAGCTTCCCTTTTCGCCTTAACTTCATCGTTGGTTTATTTACTACCTTAATTGGCTTATCTTCAGAACCAATTATAACTGAATTCGACGACTCATCAGCTGCATTACTACAAGAACCCAAACTAACAGAAATAACGCTTTTTTCTTGTACAGGCTCATGCTCACTCACTGACGAATCATTCCCACTTTCCGGTTCTTGTAAAATCTGATTCAACCGAACTGCAGGGCCCACTTTTTTCGTTGACTTTGAACTATTATTATATGACTTCGTCTTAGGCTCTTGCAGGTACTGAGGTGGCATTCTTGACGAACTCGATGTGCTTGCTTCAGAAACGACAACTTTGACCTCTTCGATTTCAGCTACAGAAGTACTAGATTCACTTGCTTTAACAGATCTGTACACAATTGGTGGTTTTCCAGAGTCAGAGACAGCAGGAGACCCTGGAGGCTTTGACAACCGCTTCATGGCAGCCATTTCTGATGCCTGTGAAATGCAAAGCCCCCTTAACGCCTGCTTCAACGAAACGTGCTCCGAGTATCCAATTCCAGATGAAGATGACGTACTCATCCTCATCGGTTTCTTCGATGGATTTCTTCTTGGTGTGATGCCACCCGTTTCATCAGAAAGATTCAAACCATGGAACGAAGTTCTAACATTAATCGCCTCAAACAGCTTATTGATATCGTCTTCTATCGACTTACTCCCTTGAGGCTTTTTCCCTTTATCATTCACCCTATCTTGAAAAATTTTCTTCAAACAATCACTTGAGTTAGGCTCATCCTCTAACTCGACTATTTCACAAGTACCATGTGAACCCATCTAGTAAACACTCAGTAGAACCAAATCACTTCAGAAGCGATTATCAATCCTTTCGTATGGATAACGCTTAAATACATGTATTTATAAGATTACAAAAGAAAATACATTATTCGTCCTTCTCTCATGGAATACCCAGATTTGATGATATCATCAAATTATTTACATCATTTGAGACGTGCACCAAATCCTGTAAATTAACAAATTTAAAACTTAGTCAGCCCTGTCACTGCCTTTTCCATGAGGATTCCTTGCATCATCATATTAAAAAATGCTAGTACAACTAGAACCAAGAAAACAATTAAAAAAAATGCACAAAATATATTAATTGACAAACATAAAAATAAAAAAAGAAGAAAAGAAAAGCCTTTCCATTCTAAAGAGCTCTTTAGTCTTTATTAAATATCATCAAATCAACAAGCAAGATAGTTACATGTTAACATAACAGAATATATGAAGAATTTAAAAATAACAAACACAACTACATATGGAATACTATATGTGTATATATATAGGATCCATTGATCTTTGCCACTGCTCAACTTAACAACAATTAAGAAAAATTATGTCACAATCAATAGAAAAGATGTGAACTTTTTTATACATAGCAGCAAATCAAGAAAAATAATTAAAAAAATACTAATGTCATAATCAATATTTTTCCCTAGAAGATTAAAAGGAAAAAACTAGTGGTGGTTGACAGCAAGAGATCTGCTGAACCTGATTCTAGATATTGCAATATAACATACAGCAGCCACAGATGAAACTTCCAAATTAATTCAAATTTATCAACAAACTAACAAAAAAAATTGAAATTAAGTAGTGAAAACAAACCTTAGCAATCTGGAAGCAGAAAGCTTCAAACCTGTAAAAAGGTGGTGAATAAGAAGTTACATTAATAATTGAATGTAGATTTTATGAGATCTGGAGTTAAAAAGTTGAAATTTTTTGAATAAAATGAGAAATGGGAGTTTGTGAAAGTAGAAACCCTAAGCAGAGTATCTTGGAGATAGAGAGAGATATAGAAAAAGAAAGAGGTGTAATATAATAATAATAATAATATAATATTAATTAATTAAAAAAGAGATATGTTTGAGTGTGATGTATGTAGGCGGAACGTACAAGTATAAACATATTGACCCTACATCACACTACACCATAAAACATATTTATTTCATACATTAAAATTAAATTAAATTATATAATAGGAAGTAATAATTGAATTTGAATGCATTATCTTTCCATTTATATTGTCTTTGATTCATTATGAATAATTCAATGTTTTTCTGTATAAAAGTGGGACAAGGAGGTATTCATAACAGCTTAAATTTATACTTGGTTTGACTCAAGTCAACATGAATTATTTTTTATGGTTTTATACATAATTATTTAATTAATTTAATCTGATTAATTGGTAATCATTTGACACACATACTTGAAAACTTATAATTGGTCCTTGGGATTTTAAATGGAAATTATGATATCTCTGCTTTAATAATAAATAAAAAGAATAATTAATTTATATTTATATTTATATATATATTCAAAAAGTTATTGGTTCTCTTTTGTAGCTACAAATATGAGAATTACCATTTATGAATTTTTCGTTTGCATTTTTTATTGGGAAAGAAAAACAACATATTTTTATTAGTTTTATAAAGACACGATGTCACTTCTATTTTTTAGACTAAATTTTATGTAACTAACACACATCCTTACTATTATTGGGTTTGATCTCCATTCATAACACATTCAAATCGAGTAACATTTAGTTTTGTCGATGCACGAGTCTATTCATAACACCAAATTTATAGTTCAACTACTTTCCAACATTTTGGTGGAAATTGTTTTGAAAAACGTTTTTAAAAAAAACACTTATAACGCATGTATATAGTTCTTGAGTACTCAATAATCCCTCCTTTTGGCCCTATATCGTGAACATTTTCTCTAGCGAACCTCTTTTTTCTCCGTAAGTCCTCGATATCTATATTTCAAAAACACATCACGCTGTAGTCTGTACTATTTCCATCATCTCACTTCAATTTACATTATATTTAATTCCGACTTACAATAAACAATTTTATAACTTTTAGGATTATGGTTAACTCATAGGTGGTCGGATAAAATTTGATCGTTATGAAAGTGACTTATATTGTTAAAGTTCGTTATTTAACTATAAGAATTTGACAATTTTATGTCGGTTAATTGTTATCTATGACTGTTGACAGTTTTCATGTAATGATTGATAAAATTATATATGACTATTGACACTTTCACGTGATGATTGATAAAATTTCAAATATAATTCTAAGAGTTATGTTTAGCTAAATACTTAAATGAAGCATACAGACCTTTTTATGACTGTCTATTTGACCTCAAAACTATTTGTCACAAACTTGTGTACGTCCTCCAAAAACCAAACACAAATATGAGAAAATAATTGATTTGCATCTATTTTTCTTAATTTATACGTCAAAAAAGCAAAAACTTTAAAGAATATATTAAGTGCCATTTTGCTTTGCTCTCTTTACAAGTTTGGTTAATAATGAAAAGTATTTAGCTAACGAATGCTTTTTATTATTTTACTTAGAAGGACAAGACTGTTCTTAGATGATTTACAATCAATTTTCCCCTTTGTATTCGTCTGAGACTGTTTCGAAGGTTCTCAAACTCTTCGTATTATTGTTAGCAGAATATTCGTGTCATGCATCAGAAAATTTTACTCGTAAAAAAACTTTATTCATTTTATATTCATTCGATTTATAATATTATATTTTGTATAAAATTTTAAAGAGAAACTTATATATCAGTACACTAACATATAGTATTTCAAAAGAGAAAACCACTTTTTTCATTTTTCAAACAATGTTAAAACAAAATACCAAATATATATATATATATATATATATATATAGGGTGGGGATCAAGAGGGAAGCAAAAAAATTAGGGAAGGAGGAAAGTAAATCTCAACCATTGATTTCATCGTAAATGAATATTAAAAATTACAAAAAGTTTCAAAATTTAACATTCATCACCAATGAATGTTAAAAACGTTTTTTAATAAAAAAATCAAAGGCTAAGATTTGTTTCCCTCCTTCCCCAAATTTTAGAGCTTCCCTATATATATATATATATATATATCCATAATACCCACCACCACGAGAGTTGCAAGATGCATATTCGTTGGCCCATTCACAAGATTTGACTTTCGTTGACTTTTTATGTACTTTTGACGCTTTAGAAAGGCTTTTTCATTGAAATCTTAACTTTTTCTTAGTGTTTCATAATTATATCATGGTTGTGACTTTGTTAATTTATCTATCCCCTTAATTAATCTGAAATCTGTTAACAATAGTACTAGCAGAATGCTCACGCGATGCGGTGGATAAAAACTTATTAGTTGTGAAAATAAAATTTGAGATTGTAAACATTGTTTAGTGTTTATAAATCGATCTTAATTGTTATGATTTTTACTCAACTCAAAGTAAAACTCGTTCTTCACTTTATTGGCTTTTGTACATTTCAGTGCAAAACCCGTTCTTAAATGTATTGGCTTATTAACATCTCAGTTCAGACCTGTTTTAATTGACATGCGCTCAAATGTGAAATTCAATTTATTTGAGAAAAAGTTTCATGATTTTGGAAAGATCGTAACCGTTTAAGATCGAGCTCTCATTATAATTCCTTTTGGAACAAGTATGATATATTTGAGGGGGACGATCATGAGTATAAATAATAAGATAAGATGTAATTTTAAATTTTAGTAAAATTAATAATAACATGCAAGATAATATGGTTAATCTAAAGATTCGTAAATGAAAAGAGTGAGTTAAATTGTTAATCAACGTAAAAGGGCTTAATGGAAAATTATATGTACTAAATTTAAATGCTTTTTGACCAGTAAGCTTTAGCATGCAATTTTGAAGGACTGTTTTTGCTGCTTCTCGAAAGTCATTGGCGTTCCTATAAAAATGAATTTTGAAACGAGGATTAAATGCTAGCCCTTAAATCAAAATGAAATGAATTAATCTAGGGAACATATTTCTCCATTGTATTATCTCTTATATAATTAAAAGAGATTTATTTAATTTAAATATGCGATGAACATAATTTCGCTACATATTTTGCCCTTTCATTTGCTAAGTTTAAAGTTTTAACATCACATCTTTTTATTTATTTATTTTGTTTAAGATCATGAATTCACATACAACATTACAAATATATTCTTTTTGAACTACCTACAATTTTATAGTTAAAAGGTTACCTCAAAATCGATATGTCAATAACTATTTAGCACACATTTTACTATTTTACAATCACACTTGCATTTGTATATAGATATTTTTTATTAACAAAAAGATAAAATAAGAAGAAGAAGAAGAAAGATATGGTTATTAACTTGCTTGAAACACATGGAGTAATAGTCGGGTTAGGTAGATACGTAAGTCGTAATTATGTGATTGCGACATGTTTAATTAATTTATTTGGTTCACTCTACGGGGACCTTTAATTTGAAGGTTAATCATGTTATAATTGCGAATCAAGAAACGAATTTAATTAATGATGACTAATTTGGTAAAGTAATAGTTTTTGTATTATTACCTTTTACATTAAAAACGGGTTGACTAACTTGACTTCTGTCATTGTATATTTGTATTGATGTTCTCGTTCACGGAGTATATATGGTTTATTTAAAGTATCGAAAATCGTACGAATATGTAACCAGTTTATGTAACGATAGTTTCTATTATATACTTTAAAAAATAAAAAAGTGAAATATTGATGAAAAAAGTTTGCATGGTTTATGTTTGAAATATTTTGGTTATTAACAAGGACGAAACTTATTGCCCCAAAAGACTAAGTTATCATATATATTTTATACTTTAAATAGAATTACAGTATTTGAAGTTTCCTAACTTGGTAGCTAAGTTGGTTCCCGCTTCTTTCTGGAAGTACTATAAGGTAATAGGTCGAGGTTCGAATCCTACATTTATTAGTCTTCTTTATTTTTTTGCCTTTCAAATTTTCAAAGCTATTAAATATGATAAAATAGATTCAAATAAGGCTTTAATCACTGATTTCTTTATTTGTGTTGGTGTCTACCAACCATGTCAATAAGTTTAGTGATAAATACTAGCACTAATTATGTTGGTGAATACGAATAATAATTAGTAAACATGATCGAGGTTTTTATATGGTAAAGTCTCATGGATTTAAGTCCAACATAAACTATGTCTTTGATTTGTTTTACTTGACTAGTTGTGTAACTTACAAAATACCTTTGTTAACTCTTATAAGTTTGCTAATATTAGTTGTTATATGACATAATAGAAAATGGTGACCGATTTCAATACGTTATTAAACTTCTCAATTTGTTTGTATGAGCTAAAAAAGGCGATTGATTTCAATATATTTCATAGTTATTGGATGTTTCCTTGATGACCAAAATGTGATATAAGGGCAATTTAATGCATATATACATAATCAAAATATGATTACTTATAGTATGAGCAGTAGTGATATCAATTTTTCAATATTTTGAGAAAAGATTAAAGTTGAAAATTGAAAAAGTGAAAGACATCGAGTTTTTAGAGTTATCAAAATTCAAAAGAAAAACAAAATGTGTTTTCAGCATCCCTAGCGGGAAGGCGACCAGAAACATCGACAGGAACGACATTGAAGAATGGGAGAACTTAAATTCTCGGCGTACTCGAACGGCAAAAAAAAATTGATCCACTCTGTGTGCTTTTTAGCGCCAAGTAGTCGTAAGCACGAAAAAGTATTTGACAAGTTAATAAGTTGCGATGCATATGTCATAACGAAAAATGAATGCTTATTGAATTTTAAATGGGATATTATATATGAAGTTTCTACACATATAGCAAGTGAATGAGTAATTATAAAAACTTTCTTACAATTTCAGGCATTCAAAATATTAATTTTATAGTTAGTTATTTTGTTATGTATTTAATTTTATCTGTTTTACTATATTATGTAATCACCTTTTAAACATCATATCATATGCGTAGGACTTTTAAGAATGCCTGTTGTATGTACCATGTGACTTGAAAAGCATGTATCTAGTTTTTCCTCTTAAAAAATGTTTATTATATGTATCAAACTTTGTAAATATGTTTATTCTATAAATCAAAATTGGTGTCACATAAGCACTCAACCGATTTCAAATCATTTGTTACATACAAAGTTCGATACATATAATAGAAAATTTAAAAAGTGGTAAAGAGATAAAATTAAATAAATAAGAAAAATAATTAATTTTTAATTTTGTTGATGATTTAAACATTTAATTACTTAGGCAACTCCCTATGGTGGCTGAAGCAAGACTGAAGACTGACATCCACATCAGCGCCACGTCAGCCTTAAGATTGATGACTAATCCAGGACTTAACGCTCCTTATGTTGACTGCAAGACTGAACTTTTCAGTGTCACTTCTTTTGTTAAATATTAATACAAATACATTTATATTAACAATAAAAATTACAATAATTAAAAAAAAAACGTTACATTAATAATAAAAAACATTACAATAATTAAAAAAAAATGTTACATTAATAAGTAAAAATTGAGAGAATTGTATGTAATAATTGTTTGATATAATATATAATTTAAAAGGAATGCTGAAGAGTTGTGTGTGAAAAAATGTAAGATAGTTGTATGTATATATATATAAGTTGGTTGAGATTTTTAAAAAGTTTTTTTTTTTTTTAATGTTTGTAGCCACACGGTCCCACTATTATTTCGTTCTTGCTCCGTTCTCACTAGCACGAATACCATAGAACGATCCTCTAAGACGAGACCGTGCTTATGATGACTAATCAAGATGGTTCTATGTGGCAAATAAGACGGACACAAGACACTCCTATAAGGAGTGGTCTTATAAAGAAATGGGTATGAGAATTGAGAAGGACATATGGGCAGATGATCCACCATCTACATCTACTTTGTACTCTTTACGTTGGTTCACCGTTCACATCACGTCTCAATACCCAGTCCTTTTAGCCATGGCCCGTTTGGCGCAACTTATAGCCTTTTTGCAAAACTATCGCGTTAGATTTGATGTTTTATCGTGAGATGATTCAAAGTAAATTAGATATGTTTTCTTTTTTATTTATTTGTTTTATTTTATTTATCAAAGAAACCTTTTAACCTCTATTCGTCTAATGTACACATTAAATTATAGCACTGAACTTGCTGAGACTAACTATATATGTATAAAATAATTTTACCATTTTAATCATTCAACTAATTTTATTTATTAAAAGAGAAACAATGTACATTCAACGGTTCAACAATGGGATACGATTAGTAATGTTAATATTACCTAAGTTATGTAATGTTGAGGGTAAATACATTTTTGTCTTTTACTAAATTTTACGACCCTTGTCGCATCTGGTACTTACGAACAGATATAGGAAAAGGAACTACTATATAGTTTTGTCTTTTACCTCATCATATTTCTTAAATATAAGTAATGGATAATGAAAAACTTGAAGTATGGAGTTTGATCATGAATTGAAACAATATATTATATAGTTCTTTTAAAATTAGAAGTGTGTTGCATGTTTAGCCCAATAAACTAGAATAGGTATTTATTGGGCTCTCACATTGACGTTTTGGCGGAACCTTAAATTGTATTATAAGCGACCCATAATTTTGGGGGTAAAATAACGATTTCGACCATGAAAATTGAATAAAAAATCATCTTATTGAGTAAACGCTTCTATAGTTGGTTGACCAAAATGAGAATTTTAAATTACATAAGCAACAAATATTACATATAAAGGGTCCTACCCCTACAGGTGACAATCTGAATTGGGTTGAGTTGATCCACTCCGATAATTGGGTTGGCATGTTAGAACTAGTCGACGGAAATCCAACTTGATTTTCTAATCGGTTTCGCCTATTATAATTCTTATTTTAACCTTATTTTTAAATTTTCAACTTTTTTTTTTTGGAAAAGCAAAGAATTTTATTAAGTCCCAATAAGAGGACATCAAAATCTTTACAACATCGAAACCCAAGGAAGGTGATTGTCTCCTTACTACAAATAATTACATAAAAAAACCAATACCACTACCATTTTAAGATGACATATGTTTTAAATTGTCAACTAATTGTATAGGATCGAAAAATTACAATACCCACTCAAATTCTATGAAAGTATGGAATTAAATTTGATGCAATTCTAAAATAATTAAAATGGAAGACAATATACGTACTATATATATTTTATATACTTTCTTGAAACGTATCACAGCACACGTAATTTTTTTTAAAACAAACAGTTATTAAAATGTATGACTTGTTATGTGCTTTTCTTTTCAAATCTTGTAAAAGGATGTTATACCCGGGGGCGGGTGTCGGGTTGCCCCACTCTCTCGTATGTTTTGATATTAAAATGAAAATTTATTGAATTTTTTAGTTAGTACTTCCATAGAATATGCAATCATTATACTCTAATTCATCCTTAACCTGAGCCAACAATATGAATCCATCATGAATTATTTTTTTCAAAATTGGACCGACAAACCTTCTGAACACGTCCTGTAATAAGTGTTTAGGATTAAAAACCGTTGGGCTGTCCTATTCATACGGTACTATTAATATCATAATTTCTTTATTTATCATGATAAATGAACAGATATACAAGCATTACTATTTCTAAAGCACGTCAAACACGCAAGGTGAAATCATCAGAAAGGGGAATTCAAAAGGAACCGGAGCCGCTTGGTAATCCACTTATTGATTTAGTTGTTGATTGCAATTTGAATAAGTTTAGGACGTATGAAAATGGAATATTATAAATTCAAAACAGTTTAACAGACCATAGAAATCTGAATCATCGTACTAACAATCATTTAATTGCATTTAGAATTAGACTTGGTGACAATGAGGGGCTGACAGTATTTATAAATAGGTTTGATGTTTACGTTGTTGGGATTGAAATCGACGGAGTTGTATTAGAGTTGAGTAAGAAAATAACGTGGCAAGAGAATTCTGTTAAGACCGGGATCTACGGAAGTTATAAAGATACGGGATCAACTAACTTAATACGTCCACGTAAGCTTTATCTCGTCTCCTGTGTATAAATATATGTCAAAGCTCAAGACATTTAATCTGTAACTCGCCAAAAAAGAAAAGAAAAATAGCGATAACATGTCAAGGTCCTTGGTTATCATCGCGTTTCTCATGTTTTTCATGATGACAGGTAGTTTTCGATAACAATATCATAATAAGAGTTTTACAAGATGAGTTCATTGACGATAATTGATTTCCTTTATTTCTCTTAAGACATTTTTTGTTAAACCTATGTAATATCAACTATTATTGTGTTAATTATATTATAGAGAAAAGATTGAATAAAAATTATACTATCGGTTGATAATACTCAAAATGAAACCTTTATGAATTTTTTTCTGAAGTACTACTACTATATGTAATGTAATGATAATAAATCATGAGAAGGTTGTTGGATATATTATTTAATTAATCAAATTTTACGTGAGGTAGGGGCGATTTAAGGCTCATGTCATCGACACCTATGTAATTCTTGTCAATTTTATAAATACGTTTAAGATAATAAATCATGAGAAGGTTGTAGGAGTGTTTTAAGGCTCATGCCATCGGCACCTTAATCATTCTTTACGTCTTTCATTTCTAGTCAAAGACGGAGTGCTTCAGCGTCTTGGCCAAGAAGTTCCAAGATGCTCTACATGCAGGGTGTAACTTTTTTTTCTTTCTTTTTTCCCAGTAACAAATAGTTGATCAAAGGTGAAAGGTGTCGATGCTATCGAAAAATAAATGTTTATGTAAAAGGATGTTTTACTCGGGGTCGAGTGCCGGGTTGCCCCCCTCTCTCGTTTGTTTTGGTATCAAAATGAAAATTTATCGAATTTTTGAGTTGGTACTTCCATGGAATATGCAATCATTATAATCTAATTCATCCCTAACCTGAGCCAACAATATGAATCCACCATGAATTATTTTTTTCAAAACTGGACCGACAAACCTTCTGAACACGTCCTGTAATAAGTGTTTAGGATTAAAAACCGTTGGGCTGTCCTATTCATACGATACTATTAATATCATAATTTCTTTATTTATCATGATAGATGAACAGATATACAAGCATTACTATTTCTAAAGCACGTCAAACACGCAAGGTGAAATCGTCAGAAAGGGGAATTCAAAAGGAACCGGAGCCGCTTGGTAATCCACTTATTGATTTAGTTGTTGATTGCAATTTGAATAAGTTTAAGACGTATGAAAATGGAATATTAGAAATTCAAAACAGTTTAACAGACCATAGAAATCTGAATCATCGTACTAACAATCAATTAATTGCATTTAGAATTAGACTTGGTGACAATGAGGGGCTGACGGTATTTATAAATATGTTTGATGTTTACGTTGTTGGGATTGAAATCGACGGAGTTGTATTAGAGTTGAGTAAGAAAATAAAGTGGGAAGAGAATTATGTTAAGACTGGGATCTACGGAAGTTATAAAGATACGGGATCAACTAACTTAATACGTCCACGTAAGCTTTATCTCGTCTCCTGTGTATAAATATATGTCAAAGCTCAAGACATTTAATCTGTAACTCGCCAAAAAAGAAAAGAAAAATAGCGATAACATGTCAAGGTCCTTGGTTATCATCGCGTTTCTCATGTTTTTCATGATGACAGGTAGTTTTCGATAACAATATCATAATAAGAGTTTTACAAGATGAGTTCATTGACGATAATTGATTTCCTTTATTTCTCTTAAGACATTTTTTGTTAAACCTATGTAATATCAACTATTATTGTGTTAATTATATTATAGAGAAAAGATTGAATAAAAATTATACTATCGGTTGATAATACTCAAAATGAAACCTTTATGAATTTTTTTCTGAAGTACTACTACTATATGTAATGTAATGATAATAAATCATGAGAAGGTTGTTGGATATATTATTTAATTAATCAAATTTTACGTGAGGTAGGGGCGATTTAAGGCTCATGTCATCGACACCTATGTAATTCTTGTCAATTTTATAAATACGTTTAAGATAATAAATCATGAGAAGGTTGTTGGATATATTATTTAACTAATCAAATTTTCCGTGAGGTAGGAGTGTTTTAAGTCTCATGTCATCGGCACCTTCATCATTCTTTACGTCTTTCATTTCTAGTCAAAGACGGAGTGCTTCAGCGTCTTGGCCAAGAAGTTCCAAGATGCTCTACATGCAGGGTGTAACTTTTTTTTCTTTCTTTTTTCCCAGTAACAAATAGTTGATCAAAGATGAAAGGTGTCGATGCTATCGAAAAATAAATATTTATGTAAAAGGATGTTTTACTCGGGGTCGAGTGCCGGGTTGCCCCACTCTCTCATTTGTTTTGGTATCAAAATGAAAATTTATCGAATTTTTGAGTTGGTACTTCCATGGAATATGCAATCATTATAATCTAATTCATCCCTAACCTGAGCCAACTATATGAATCCACCATGAATTATTTTTTTCAAAACTGGACCGACAAACCTTCTGAACACGTCCTGTAATAAGTGTTTAGGGAAATCATCATACCATTTATCATTTGACACACATAGTATATTTTTTTAAAGATGAACATGTCATGTATTTATTAGTGATTTGTTAACTGAATTATTTTAGATAAGTCATAAGTGAGTCATTTCATCAGGGAAATCACTATACCATGTATCATAAGTGAGTCCTTTCATAAGGGAAATCATCATTTACTATTACCTATATATAAGAGCTCGAAATTTTTTATCAGAAACATGTTGATGATACCCAACGGTACTTAGAACATTGTGTGTGTAAGATGTCACTTTTTGATCCTCATGATAAAGCAATGATTCATTGCATCGCACCCACTCAATACTATCAGTTTCCTGGTAGTAATCCAATAATATATTTATCTTACATGAATCAAGATGAACATAAATAAAACTCATTGTGAATTACAAACCTACTATTAGCCAATACATACGGGTATATATAGTTGTCATCCTGCAATAAGTATAAGAGTGACCGATTAATGTTTGGTTTTATGATAACCGTTATTCTTGTACTTTTTTTGGAGTAAAAAACATCATACATACTTCATATTACATAATTTTCCTCTTCTTTTTTTGAAACCAAAATAAAAAGGTTTAGCCCCTATAAAATAAGGTGGTTTGGATTTTTTTGAACGCTGTACATAGTTCAACAACACGCTCACACACACACACACACACACACACACACACACACACACAGAGATAGAGATACTTGACTCCTTTGCAGCTGAAGTTGAGGTAATGATGAAATCTCCAAAGAGGGATTGTCTAGAGCTCTTAATCCCCTCCGGAAGAGGTCAGACATTAAGGTAACTTAAAGTGTCACAGTTAGGATCTAAATGGGGCTTGTAAATTAAGTAACATGAAATGTTATACCAATGACCCATGTTGATTGTTATATTAGGTAGGTGAATATTGTGACGTTGAGTATGTTTTGAATGAGGGTATTTATAGGGTAGTAAATGTGAAAGTGAAACACATAAAGTGAGGAAGAATAACAAGAAAGTAAAGAGGAAACTCTAATGGAGCAAAATGTTTCAAATTACTCTACTCAACCGAAAAACTTTGGTAAGAACACAACCAAATTAGAAAATCAAGTCGGGTTTCAGTCAAAATACTCAACCCGATTAAAAAATCAAGTTGAGTTTTGAGCGACTAGTTTTGACATGTCAACTCAATTACCTAAGTGGATTCAACCCAACTCAAATTATCACCTCTAAGTATAGGATCGTTTACATGTAATATTTGTTGCTCAATTTGTTAAAAAATCAAGTTGCTACATTTAAATATTTTTGAAACATTATAATTCATATTCAATAAATTGTAGTAGCGTAGCAACATTTATTCAGATGACATCCGGCCCAACCCAATGTACTATAGAAGTCCAGTTTTCCTTTTATTTTTATTTTTTAATGAGATAAGATGATCAGTATAATTAAAATCTTTTATCCATTAGAATGTTTGTATCATATGCATTAAAATCTTGAAAGGTTGATGTATACATAAAAAATTTAATGTATTTGTCATTTCCCTTTTTTAAAGTTCAGCTAGACATCATGTCAAAAGTTATATGTATTTAAAAAGTCAAATATTGTATTATCAGCGATCCATCATTTTTAGGATAATAAAGCATTTTCGATGAAAATTGAATACAAAATCATTTTATCAACTAAAAACGTTTACGGTTGGTTGACCAGAATGAGGATCTCAATTACATGAGCAACATATATTATATGTAAAGGGTTGAGAGGTGACAATTTGAGTTGGGTTGAGTCGACCAATTTGAATAATTGGGTTGATAGGTTATAACTAGTCTATCGAAATTCGACCTAATCTTTTTTATCGGGTTGAGTATTTCAACCCAACTCAAAACCTGCTAACCCATACCCAATCCAAATAACCCATTTATTTGATTAAGTCAACATATTTTTAGATCAGTTTCAATTAATATGTAAAGTTTTGGATCATATGAATCACATGAATTAATCTCATAATTTGTAATTCATACCGATAAGCATACAAATTTTTATAAAATCCTAAAAAATTCATATTACCTAGTATTTTATCTAAATTAATTTTAAAACATTATTATATACTTTGATTTATTAACTTAAATTAAAACCTTTAAAATTTTAACTACATTTAAAATTTATTCGTGTTGTCGGATCAACCCAAAAGCTCAATAGATGACCTATACCTGAGCTAAAAAGATAGCAGGTTGGCGGATTTCGGACTGACGGGTTCGCAGGTCAAAAAATCTCGACACAACCTGCTTATTTTCAATTCGATTTTGTATCGTGTATCATGTTGTATTAGAAATTGTCAGTCCTACTTATCTCATGACTCGAATTTTCCTTGTCAAATTACATAAAAATGATTTTCAAAAATTCACAAAAAAATATTGTTAATTGTTTGAAATAAACAAACATCTTCTGATAAGAACGTCTTTAATAATATCATCATGACTTGCAAAATCATGCCAACAATACCGAACCAAAATCACTCAAATTGCCTAATGAAATGCAAATTCTTGTTTGTCGTAAAATAAAATAAAAAACATGGAATAATATTATACATAAAAATTTAACAATTTATCTATCTATAGATATTATCCAAGTGTCTTTATTCGGTAGCAATTCGTATCGCTTTTTGCTTAGACATGTTAAAATCAAATAAATGGAAAGATCCGGTAATGCAATATTGCTTTCACACTTGCAAATAAAGTTTCCACGTCACGTATTGATTGATTTTGCCATTTGTCTCTTTTCAAACCTGCAAAATACCTTATTGGCTTTTTCTACATATTACATTTATATATAACTCTATTTATTTACGACGTACTTCTTAGCTATGTTAATTTAGTTTCTAGTAATTAAAAAAATCAAATATTCATCCATTCCATCAAGTTGAGTACGTCCCAAAATGTTCAGTTTTGAGCTTTTTTAATGTAATGACTTATTGTAAATAAAAATAAAAAAACCCAACCAGCTATATTAACGTTAAATGCGCACCGTAGATGAAGTTTCAAACACAAAATGGGGATAAATAAAGTATATGCGATTATGGATAGAGTTAGTTGTTTCGTTATACGTTTAATTTAAATTTTGTATTATTGTATATTTTCGATTTTAGGATCTTTAATTACGAGGTAAACATTCAAAACCTTTCTATTATATATTAATTTTTTTTAGAACAGTTAAAAAAATATATTTTATATAAAATTTTAAAAATTTATCTTATATAATAAATATAATCATAAAAAATTAAAAATAAACGTATAACAAAATAATTAACCAGGATAAAATTTGTTGAAACTTGAACGGCAATAAACAAATTCATCCATATCCATATGGGATCTTTTGTGACTTCTAGAAACTTCATCTACATTGGCATCTCAACTTTGGTATGTTGTTCACACCACATGAAATATATCCTTTTCAATGGCTTTAGTTTTGCAATATATAAACTGTAATACGAGCATAAACCTTTTAGGTAGAAAGTAATAGTAGAAAAAAGTAAATATTATATATATTTATTTTTATAAAAATTTAGTTTTAATTGTGCTATGTGTTTGGAATTTTATATGATGACCTGTGAGTCTTGCAAATAATATATATTTTTCTGGTTGCATTTGTCAGAATAATTAACAATGATTAAGGGTGTGAACTGTGAACGACAATGTGTTCAAACCCTACATAATTCTTTTTATATTAATCTTAACTTAATTAGTTATAGTTATAGTTATGGCCCCTCCTTAAATTGCTACCAACCAGCTACGACCACTACCAACTCTATCAATTAAACATATATACTTATGATTTCTATATTAGTAATGCATCAACAACCAATAATGGAATAAAAGGTCTATAACGGTAGGAATGCGAAGGTTAAAAAATACAAGTTTGGTTGAATCGTTCTCTTTCAAACTTTACTATCCAATTTAAATCTTCGAAGCTGGGGCAGACCCACTTGATGAGCATCGGGGTCACATGACATCAGTAATTTTGATCGAGTAATGTAATTTTTATAGGGTTTTCTATTAGTGACACCATTGAATTAATTAATTGACACCAGTGATTTGAACGGAATAATGTAATTTTTTGAATTATTATATTTGTGAAACCAGTAATCAAAAACTCTGGATCCGCCACTGCTTCAAAGAACCTCAAAAATATTTGTTTTAGTATAAATTAACATGATTCTCATGCATGGTGATGACATATTTTAATATATTTAAAAAAAGAAAAAATATATGTGAATAAATTGTTTACCTTTTTTTCTCATTAAATCTCATAAATATAAATGACAGTATGAGAATGGAGGGCAATATAACCCTCATTGAGGGTTTTTCCAAAATATGAGAGTGACAATGGCCCTTATCGAAGCAAATCTCAAGCAATTTAAAGATGGTGACGGCGATTCACCTGCTGTAATTCGTGACAAAGTTTTGCCTAAATTCTTAAAGGGAAATACAAAATAATACGATAAAATGACTGTGGTTGAAGGTGGTCGACAGAGCAGCGGTGCCCGGTGATAGAAAGGCGCAGCCACGACTGTGGTAGAAAGGAGCAGCGGCGACCGTGTTTGACAGAATGTGGTCACGGAAGTCGAGGAGAGGCAATCACGGAGGTGGAAGAGTGCCAATGGTTATTGTTAAGGATACAAAAAGAACAAGGGTTTTATTATTTATGCGTTCTATTTTTATGAAAGAAGAAGAAAGGGATCAAGGATAATGTTAGAATAATAATGGATGTATGAGGAGTAGTCGTGATTTTGGAATGACCGAATACGGTTAAATTTCAAGTAAACAACTAATTGTAATGACCGGATAAAGCTTTCGTTCAATAGAGTCCAATAAGCTTTTAAATAAGGGTCAAGTTGAATGTATTAACCGATTAATACTCGCATTTAGTTGAAGTATTTACCGGTCAATATTCGCATGATACAATACTCGCATTTAGTTGAATGTATTTACCGGTCAATACGTGATACAATTTTAAATACAATATCACAGTTTTCAAAGAATTGTTCTTTCTTATCAATCAGATATCTTAAGTAGGTCCCTTGTATAAATATGGCCTTAGTCACGGGACAGGGGGAATACCAGTTAGTAATTAGTATTAGTTGGTACTCCGTAACAAATAATAAAGAAAGAAAAAGAAGAAATGAAACCGTTGTCGTGGATATCCAACGGTCAAGAAAAAATAACACGGTCGATCGACCGCCACGTGTCGACTTTCCATTTGACTTTTCTGTCGCTACTTTTTCTCCTATTTATACAACTGATCCACCCAATCACAATTTCCGTAATCCCTCTCATTAACGAAATACCTGTCTATATAAACATTTACATTCTTTTCATTCATCACTCGATCGTAAAACCTAAAATCAATCAATCAAATCAAATCATCAATGGCTGAAAAATCTTTCAAATACGTCATCATCGGCGGTGGTGTCTCAGCTGTAAGTATAATCGATCGATCAAATTTCACCATTTTATATTGATATAGATATGTATATGTATATGTACATGTATGTATCTGCTCAATTTCATGATTATGTTTCCTGATTATTTTAGTAATCTGATTTTCGATCACTGATGTGGAAGCTGGTTATCGAATCTACCGATATAAGATCTGATAATTGATTACTGTTAGTTTATAATTTACAATTTACAAATTTACTAATTGATTATAAATTTAGTGTTAGGAGATAGACTTTATTAAAATATAACAGTATGAGAATTATGCTAAAACTATTTATATGTAACAAGTAAGAAGGATTACAGATTACTGTCAAATAAATTGATTTGTCTCGCTAAATTATTTAACTCGTTATTATGGAATAAGAGCTCGTTCAGCTATATTTTATAAACACTGGATGGATATGAGTTTTGTTCACTATTTAGATCAAGGATTGTTCGGTATTTGTTTTTTATAAAGATTAGAGTAGTTATACTAATCAGTAATTTTTTGGTAGTTATGGAGTTCGTTTATAATTAAGTTCGATCAGTTTAGTGAGGATACCCATACTTTTATATCCTGGCTTATAGTTTAGGCTAGAGAGCTTGTTTGTCATCTTCGATCAGTTTAGAGCATATCAATTTTTACTCTCTGAAAGTACAAAGTTTGGGAAAGAACTGAAATGAAAACTGGAAAAATGGCTTTTGTATCCTATGTTAATATTTGTTTATAGTTAAGATGGTGGAGCCTTTAAAATTGGAATTTAAACTTTACCTATGACATACCATTTTACATATTTTTTCTGCCTGCTTTTTATATATCCACTGTTTTGTAATACTTACGTACGCTATTGAACATTCAGGGTTATGCTGCCAGGGAGTTTGCAAAGCAAGGAGTCCAGCCAGGCGAGCTTGCAATCATTTCCAAGGAGGCGGTACGGTCATCAATATTTGCCTCTGTATATGTTGTTTATAATTATTACATAGTACACTGGTGGAATATTCTTTAATTATGGATATTTGCTTAATTGTTAAATACTGAATACAATTCTTGTTTAGTCTTTTTCTTTATCTGGCCTTTTTATTTTATTTCGTATTAGGCTTTCCCTCTCACCCGTTAATTAGTTATGGATGCCCATGTACTCTGTATTTCAGATAGTTTGAACTAAAGGGGTGAAAGATAAAAAGAAGTGTTGTTTCCTCTATAACAGCTTAACAAGAGTTAGTGAAAAAACTCTTATCACACGTCTCGGGATTGATAATCACACCCAAATAATTACTATTGCTGGAAATGAAATCTTCAAAAAATTTAGTTTGATTATTTAAGCATCTATCCATAGCCATTCCTGAAACACTACACCGTACAATTAATATGCTTAAAAAACCGACTTGTTGCTTCTCAGTGGGCCTGTTTAACTTGTACTTGCTCCCAAATCCCACTTTATGTACTATGTTTGGTGTTTTGTACAGTGTAGCATATATATAAAGCTTGGTTTTGCAATAGCATGTGAAATATTTTTCACTAACTCCTGCTTCTCAATTGTTTCGATGGTTGCCAATATGATTACAAGATGCCATGACAAAATGAGTAATTCTTTGCTTAGCATATTAGTTGTTAAATCTACTTATCATATTATCAATGTTATGGTCCTCCAGTAATCCCATTGCTCGTATTGACACAAGTCTTGGGAGATCCTGAACTATTTAGGTCTGTTTGCGTGGAGCTTTTAGAAGCTTTAAGCTTTTAATTTTGATCAAAAAGCTCCTTAGAAAAAAAAATTCTTGTTTGGCATGTACAAGATGTAGCTTTAGAATCCAAGGAAAAACTCAAAACTTTAAAGCTCTTGGAATTAGCTTTCGATAAAGTTGAGGAGCTTTAGAATCCTACAACCTACAACCACGAGTTACAACTTAAAGCCTACAACCTACAACTAAAACTACATCCTACAATTACAGCTACAACCTACAACTACTTCACCAAATAGACCCTTTGTTTGCCTACACGCACAAGTGTATAACACCCAATAACTTTGTCTCAACATTTTTTTTAGCTTCTCCTTCGAGTTCCTGATTTTCTTCATGTCAGTACCTATAATTAGCAGATTATACTACAGTTGTTAAGATATAATAACAACATTAGTCCATGTTGCTTTTGTGGGAGTCTCTACAGGGGTCAAATTTTTCTACAAGCTCTTAACTTGTTTGCAGACCAAGTGGCCTACTCCTAAAGTTACATATCAGTCTGGTTGTGCTTTTATATATAGTTTCTCCCATCTCCATAAAGAATGTTGTTTCCACATCTATTTATTCTAGTATAGGTAAGGTAGTAGAATGTCACAAAGTTCCATTTGCCATATATATTTTGTTACAGTGCATCTAACATCAACTAGCCATTTCAAGATACTAGGATATCTCTCAGAAGTCAGAATGACCTTGTACTACTTCTTTGATTTCTAATATATTGCTACTTGTTATCTTTGTACTAATGTAAACTTTCATATTGAGAGTTTTATGTTTAGATACGGTTATGCTAATCTTCTCCCCTTTGGATCTTTTAGGTGGCTCCATATGAACGCCCTGCACTAAGCAAGGCTTATTTGTTTCCTGAAGGTAAGAATCTGTAGTAGTTGCCTAATTTTTTCCTCAACGACTATTTGGAGAAAAATAAATTGGGCCTTTTTTAGCTTTTGGTAACAATCTTCAACTACTGAAAGGGTAAAATTTCCCTTTTAGCCTTGTTGGTGGCAACTACTGGGAAGTTCACCATATTGATGTATTTTGGACGGGAAATTTTCTCTTTACCAAAATTTCCAATGTTATAGTGACTCAACCAAAATTTTCCTTGATCTATGATTATGTTTCAGGAGCTGCGAGGCTCCCAGGATTTCATGTCTGTGTTGGAAGTGGTGGAGAGAGACTACTACCAGAGTGGTACACAGAGAAAGGTATAGTGGCTAGATGTAATTCCGTACCTCTACAAGTCTGATATCAATTTGGATGTGCGATATAAAAATGGATTACATACCAGTTATTTACCATCTGCAAGAAAACTGAAAGTACTTATTTATCCCTCTTCTGCCTTATTTTAGACTTTTCACCAACATTTCTGATTGCTAATATGAGGAAATAATATTTGTTCGAATCACAAGTGATGTATTCTTCTATAAAGTCTAAATTTGAATGGGATAGTTTAATAAACATTTATTATTTCTGATAATAAATAAATTGTTATATTTTTCAAAGCTAGATCTTTAACTATATCTAATAAAAGTTGGTCATCCTATTATTAGTAACTCAAATAATCAGAGTTGTTTACGTAGTTAAACACCAGATTACTTTGATTATGACAACTTCAAACAAATGATGCACATCTAAACATAATCCCCTGCAGCAGGTTCGGTTACAGTTGATTATGTGATTCTGATTATTCAAAAGCCACATCCAATATGACTGCTCATGTTTTAGGCTGATCCCCCTTTATTTCGTATCGAACCACACAATGAATTATTAAAAACTGTCCATCTAAATTCATGTGATGCTTCTACAGGGATAGACTTGATCCTTAACACAGAGATAGTGAAAGCAGACCTTGCTTCAAAAACTCTTACTAGTGCAGTGGGTGACACCTTTAAATATGATATCTTAATCATCGCCACTGGCTCCTCAGTAAGCTTTCAATCTCTGAATTA
Organism: Logfia minima; assembly: GCA_963921325.1. Lineage (NCBI taxonomy): Eukaryota > Viridiplantae > Streptophyta > Magnoliopsida > Asterales > Asteraceae > Logfia > Logfia minima. The sequence goes on along the minus strand of OY992763.1, from coordinate 50,573,930 downwards.
CTATGAAAAGTACACCTCTTCTCTTTATCTCCTTCACATCTATAACTGTTCTTTCAGGTTCTCAAATTGACAGACTTTAAAGTTGAAGGTGCTGATGCCAAGAACATTCTTTACTTGAGAGAGATTGATGATGCTGATCAAATTGTAGAAGCTATTAAAGCAAAGAAAAATGGAACTGCCGTTGTTGTCGGTGGAGGATACATTGGTCTTGAGCTTAGTGCAGTATTAAAAATTAACAACTTTGATGTTAAAATGGTTTACCCAGAACCATGGTGCAGTAAGTGCAGACAGCTCTATATCAATAAATTCTCTTATTTGGCATCTAAGTTTGGGTGGGTCAGGCGGATTGGGTAACGGGTAAAAACATGTGATATTTAATAAGTGAGAAACTCTTGGATTGACCTGCAAACTGTTTTTGCTCACCTTTTGTTTTTATTCTATATAAATAGTCAGTGTGTTAATATGATTACAGATACTGTATTCTTACAATTTTTTCAAATAATGCGATTTAGGAGGTTCTATGCGTACACTTTGGGAAACTTTCAAAGCGTATAGCTAACTTTTTTAATTTTATTATTTTAGCTCGTTACTGCAACAATCATTTGCTTATCCGTGTCATGTTATAACAGTGCCTCGTCTATTCACTGCTGATATCGCTGCTTTCTATGAGAGTTACTATGAGAAAAAGGGAGTTAGTATCATCAAGGGTACAGTTGCTTCTGGGTTTACCAAGAATGACAATGGAGAGGTTTGTACTCATGCAAGTAAAAATGTAAGTAGCTTTTGACTTTATCTACTTTTTTAAAACACTTTGTCTGCTAATTGTCAGGTAAAAGAAGTATTACTAAAGGATGGAAGGGTGCTTGAAGCAGATATCGTTGTAGTTGGTGTTGGCGCAAGGCCCCTTACGAATCTATTTAAGGGACAGGTTGAAGAGGACAAAGGCGGAATCAAGGTTTGTGTTTAATCTTGCCAACAATCCCCCTTTCTTTTCATTTACATCCTTGTTGTTTCTCTAGTTTGGGTTCATGTGTGGTATGCTAGGTGGGGAGGTGATTTAGCAAATATGTTCTACAATGGGCCGGTTCGGTGGGTTGGGTAATGTGTTGAAACGGGTTTGCAGATGAGCTAGTAATTTTTAATACGGGTCGGATCTTGTGGGGTTGATCCACGAACATTGTCTGTCTTTCTTTTTCTTGAGAAATATAGATAACCGAAATTATTAAATAATGACACTTTAGAGATAAAGTATAACCCGAGTCAACCCGTTGCCAGATAAAAGGGTTCATTTTGAATAAATATTGTTAGGACTTTATAAGACCAGGAATATTTGTCAATCTGGTGGTCGTTGTGTATTAAATATGGTATGTCCAGAACTAACAAACGTCACTTGGCCCTTTTTTCTTCTCAATTGCAGACAGATGCATTTTTCAAGACTAGCGTACCTGACGTATATGCCGTTGGTGATGTTGCTACTTTCCCAATGAAAATATACGGTGACATTAGAAGAGTCGAACATGTTGACCATTCTCGCAAATCTGCAGAACAAGCCGTCAAGGTAATGAATGAAAACTAAACAAATTCATCCTTTTTGCTGCAAATCACAAACAAAAAAGAATTCAACTTAAATGTTCCTATTCCTACTTATGCAGGCCATTTTTGCTAGTGAACAAGGAAAGGATATAGAAGCTTATGAATACCTTCCATTCTTCTATTCCCGTTCATTTGATCTATCATGGCAGTTTTATGGTGACAATGTCGGTGATGCTGTTATCTTTGGCGACCATGATCCATCATCAGCAAAACCCAAGTTCGGGTCATACTGGATCAAGGATGGCAAAGTTGTGGGTGCATTTCTAGAAGGTGGTGCACCTGAAGAGAACCAAGCTATAGCCAAAGTTGCCAAAGCCCAACCACCAGCCTCGAGCTTGGAGGTGCTTGCGACAGAGGGTCTTGAATTTGCCAGTAAGATCTGATAAAATTGAGTTTTCATTTATTAGCTTTCATTACGCCAAACAAGATGAGTAATAAACGATGTATTTCAGTATGCACGTACTGTTTTAGAGTGTGTTAATTTTGCATTTGCATCTTTATTCGGTTGTAATTGCTACCCAGATAAAACATAAAAAGGTGTGTTCCTGTAAAGATTGTATGTTTTTTTGAAGCTCGTTACAGTCTTGTAGCTCCCTGGAAATGATACTGTTTCCATATAGATGCGGCTAACTAAAATTGCTTGTTATATTTATTTTCTTCCTGGAAAACTCTAAACTAAAGTTTAGTATGGGAGGTTGAAACTTTAATAATAATGAATTGGAACAAGTTAAGCAATCTAGTTTCTTTTTGGAATTAGTTTCTATTTCTATATGTAAAGAAAATATTACTAACATACTGTAATTTTACTATTTACTAAAAACAGATTACTCTTTACAAAAATCTCGTGTCGCTATGCCACACATCTAGGATATACTGTATGTAATGCAAAACGCACATCAAGACACGAAACATGTATAACTCTTTCCGGGTCAACAAGATGCATATCAACTCTGACCATGAACGAAACAAACATGATCCCTATAAATTACAAAGTTCATAGAAATAATTAAATAGCTTCAATCTTAATGATAAAGGATACAAACTTCCGTTAGAATTAACCTTAGCGGGATGATACTGATTACATTTGTAAAATTAGTTATATAGAGATAGAGAAGGTCGTAGAGGGTATGTTAAGATTTATTTATTTTTTGGGCAGAATAATACTTATGACTAATGTTGCATTTGCAGCGAAGTTTGTGTAATTTTACAAATTTATAAGCTTACAGTCCACATTTGCAAAAAAATTAAGAAATTAGGTACCTCTCGTCGTGGGTTCATATGTTCACTTATCAAAGACGAATAGTCGATTCTTGTTTATATGGGAAATACGTTACACAAAGCAGTATAGTACTAATAATAGAGGTGATAATTATTGCCTATTTACTTATAATTTATAAAAGCATATGATCGCTTTGGCATATGCCACTGTAGGCCTGTCGAGGGCAGTGAAATGAACTCGAGTAGTTCTAAAATATTCGATAAACCTTGTGCAAGTGCATACGAGAAAATTGTTGTCACCAAAAGATTCATTTAAGCACTATAATAGTTTATAAAGTTGTCATTGTGACCAGATGAGGCTATCAAACCAGAAGTAAGAGATATTGCAAAGGCAGAAACAGGTTCTTCAATTGAAGTCATCATTTTGTTTTCTGCCATTTTCCACAGCTCCAAACTCTAAACATGCACAAAGCAATATGATTAGGGCTAAACTGGTAAACTTTTACTACTGTGACATTTCCAGTAGGTACTACTGGTCATACGACGCTTTTCATCCAATAAATATCAGTGTAAAGTCTGAACATTTAGAATCTTAAATGTTTCAATAGTTGCAATTCAGTTCTATATCAAGATTAATACCACTCAATCATTGTAATCTTAAACGGGTCAACGGGTCAAAATGTGCCCAGAGTGTATGCATATAACCTAAATCAGTTCATTAAAAAATCAGATAACTATCATAATATATAGTTTTGTAATCATTTTAAGACAATAATGCTTCATAAAAGAACAATTAAGATGGAAAAACGTCAAAGGTGTTTGCAGATCAACTCAATGAAACCTTATCCATTTCGAAGCGTACCAAAAATCACCTAATTTGACCCGACCTGCTCATTTTTCCATCTACACAACTTTTTAAGAAGGTATGATCTATGTACCTGATGGCAGCCTATTATGAGTAAAGGAGGATAGCATGGATGGCTTACTCATATCAAATGCTCAACTGAAGAATTCCATCATATAGATTGCACATCAGATGCATAACCCTGCATTAACTGAAAAATGTTGCTTAGTGTACAGTAACTAACAAACCGACATATACTCCAAAGGACAGATACTTCAACTATTGTCAATCATGGCCCTTTTGTATCATAAGTACTGTTAAAATCAATTTCTGATTCTACAGCTATGGTAATATTTACCATGATGCTTAATTTTTTGGATACCATATATGCATCCTCGACTTGGGTCATGCACTCATGCTTAATCTCTAATGGGTAAATGGGTGATATAAAAACAGAATTGATTGTGTTTTTCAAACCTTGGCCACTTGAACACAACCAGATTTTTTAATGGTCCAGTAACTAATCTCATTCTCATCACAAGAAGAAACGAGGTCCTCTTTTTCGAGATGAAAGTCAGGTGACATAACAGATGCAGAGTGCCCAATAATTGAACTTGCCCGGCTGCATACCATTCATTAATTCACATCAATGTAATACTCAATTGTTATCCTCCAGGTACCCGTTAATGGAAATTTTTGAGTTTCTTCAGTTTACCTCTTCATTTTGTTTATTTAACATTCAAAATTTAGTACACTAATCTGAGAGAGTTACCTGATATTAGCCACCTCTGCCAAGACCCCTACCATGGGCTTCGGGACAATCTCTTTCAAAACTAAAAATGCTCATTCCGATATCATCTGATTGTGTCACATGAGGACCCATCGGCTCTTAAACAAATTAGAACTTAAACCATGTCAAGTCAAATTTACATGATCTGAGTTATGATTTTGATTGCATATAGAAAATTGAAACACTTTGGATGTTAGGGTTAATAAATCACTACATTCCCTATTAATCAAATATACTAGTGATCTAAAAATCATATCAGACACTACACATCTGGAAAATTACTTCAGTAACATATTGTACACCTATATCAACAGTTTTAACACTTGCAATAAAAAATTAGCATAAAATCTAAAACTTAGAATAAGCGGTATATATCTAGGATAAATTTGCATATTAATAGCAATCCCATGTATGTAACACTAGAATCACAAATAACCACTAATTTCGCAATAGTATTAAAATTTTAGCAACGAATCAAAAAATCTCGCACAAAAGCAAAAAAAAGAAGCATAAACAGTATATACCTTCGTTAAAATGCATAGTAATATCAATCCCATATATATACCACTAAAACAACAGACAAATCCTAATTTTGCAAAAGTTTTAAAAGTTTTTGCAAAAAATCAAAAAATCTCGCACGAAATAGAAAAATATCTGAAGCTCATCTTTTTGTGGCATATACGATATATACCTCGCTTAAACTGCATATGAACAGCAACTCCATACATATATACCACAGATGAATCACAATTAGCTACAACTTATGATTAATATTGAGATTAGTTTTCACAAACCGTTAGTTTAGTTTTGTTGCAACAATTTCACAACTTCTTACGTGCCGTCTTTCAAACCTTATTTTTTTGTCCTAGAACACAATTTTGAATCCAATACGCAATCAACTTATTGTACCTGCATTTATAAAGGTCAAATAGAAGAAGACCAATTAAAACGAGCTTATTAAACAAATAATAGTGCGTCTTTTAGTTTAATCTAACTGATGATTGGGATTTGATGACTATTTAAGTGAATAAATTGTCACGTGTATGATCTGGTCTAATCTAATCTAATTCTAAGTGAATATATAAGGCAAACCATATCATCTTAAATGTGGACATGTGTCCACTTAGAATAGCATAATTATTAAATTTGGGTGACAAGATAACTCTTTGAAAATTCACTTATATTCTATTTCTTTACTATTATTATATTATATATTATTATTATTATTATTATTATTACTATCACCATCATTATTAGTTCCCATCAAATGACTTATCCTCTACATGTTAATTTCTTAAAAATAGCCACCTCCCTGATTTCAATTTCATGGCTAAGAAAGTGTTATTACCATGCTAGTTCTTAATATTGTCACCTCAATGTATATTTGTAGTCACCTTTAAATATTATCATATCAAAGTATCCTTGTAATCACTTAAAAATATTATCACATCAAATTATAGTATTCGTTTAGCTGACGCCATCTTAATGACTCTAAATATGGCTTTACTTAATAATCTTTTGATCTTTGAAATTAATAACAATTGTAAAGTATAACAATCCACTTTTATCAATAATTAATAAGTTTAGTGAAATTTTTATTTTCACATTATCATAATATTATAACACACTAAACAATTTTATAAGCCTATCATCTCATAAATATTTTAAATAAACAATTTATAAATCAATTGCAACTCAATTAAAGTCATGTAAAATTCACCTTAACAATTACACACCGGTTCTTAATTGACGTTACGTTTACCTCTATATCTTCATCGATCAAGAATCACGATTTAACCGACGCCAATGCTCTTGTAGTTTTATTTGGTGTTTACTCTTACTCTTTGGCTAACATACAAATTTATGATTTATTATATATAGTTTTTACTTTTCATCCGTTGATATGTGCATGTATAGATAGAAACTTACCATTACGTTTCATTAATTTCTGTAAAGACTAGTTAACATTGTAGAAGTATATCATTTCAATCTTAAAAAATACATCTTAAATGCTTTGTTTATTATGATATGATATAATTTAACTTAATTTTCATTTTAAAAATTTTAAGTTTATAGAGAGAAAATGTGAAATGCTTTATAGATAAATATAGATATAGATATGTTTTAATTAATATTGAATATCAAATGTTTACTAGTTTATGATGTAATGATAATAGTATTAATGAGAATTTAATAAATATAGGAGATATGTTAGTATTATCCATTGATTTCTTTAAAGACAAAATAACATTGTAGGGTATATTTGTCATTTCAATATAAAAAAAACATGGGTCAAATGCTTTATATATTATCATGGTATGATATAATTTTACTAAGTTTTCATTTTTAGAATTTTAAGTTTTAATAGAGAGAATGTAAAATGTTTTATAGGTAAGTATACATATAGATATATTTATACTAAACTTAAATGTCATATATTTATTAGTTTATGATGTAATGATGATAGTATTAATGAGAATTTAATCAATATAGGGGTATGTTAATATTTTTCATTGATTTTTATAAAGACTAAGTAATATTGTAGGGTATATTAGTCATTTCAATCTTTAAAAAGAACATCTCAAATTCTTTATATATTATCATTGTATGATATAATTTGACTAAGTTTTCATATTTAGAATTTTAAGGATTTCAGAAAGAGAACGTAAACTGCTTTATAGGTAAGTATAAATTACTAGATTTTAACCCGTGTGTACACATAGTCCGTTTGATATAATATAAGTATACCTTGTTATAATTTTAAAAAAAAATTAAAAAATAGTTGTAACTTTAATTCACAAAATGTAAGTTTGCATGTTGTTTTTTATGTTAATTGAATATGTATGCGTGTTACGTGTATTTGTAGGTTTGAATTTGTGAGTCAAAAAACTACTCTGTGAATCTGAACTGATATGATAAGTAAGTTGACGGGGTTGAAAATTCAACCCTGGCCCGTTTATGTTCCGATATTCGTGTCCGTTTCTTGTCAAATTTCAACTTATATTTAAAATTGTTAGTATTAATTAGAATCGTTTCTTGTCAAGTATGTTATAAAGCTGAACAAAATATTAGCATAAATATATTCTTTTTTTTTTTGTTATCTTATTACGCGGACATGTTAGTTAATCTAAAAGTAAATATAAACATATTAAATTGTATATTAGTTTTATAAAATGTCAGACTAAATTTAAGAAGAGCTTTGTAAGCTTTTCTATTTATTATTTAGAGGAGCCTCAATCCATAATCATTTCTTATGATACGTAGACAAGGTAATTTGCACAAGTTTTTGAGTACAACAATTTAGTATCTGTTTAACGTGTTTTGCTAATGAGTGTTCTTTGGGTACTCACTAAGGCTTCCTAATTTATGTTCAGACTATTAAATAAACACCAACATTTTTTTATATATAATAAATTTCAAATTAATATTATCATGACTATCATTACTTATGGCATGTATCATTATATGTATAAAAGATAATTGTTTATTTAACAGTTTAAATATTCATTAGAAAATCTTAACAAGTGCTTTAAAAGTACTCGTTAGCGAAACTCTTAGGTTGCGTTAGTAAAAGGAATTTGATGGAAATTAACTTTATAAATTATTTAATCAAACAAACTAAGGAATGAGATCTTAATTTCAATTCTATCAAATTCTAATCAATTCTGTGAACCAAACACAACTTTAATATTATCATGATTATAATTAATTATGTGATACATACATTATAAATATAGAAGGTGAAAATGTTATAATAGAGTAAAATATTCATTTATAGGAATCTAGAAGTTGAAAGCGTATCATGTAAAAGGAGGGATTTCTAATGTGAAAAGTACGACTTTAATCTGTTTAGCAAAATAAGAATACGAAGTACACGAATAAATATTTAAAACAATATTATAAACGAGTTGACTCTTGTGTATCGTAATTAAGATTGTCTTGGACAGCCATGTGATTTCAAATGAAAAGCCTTCATATATAAAATATAATAAAATAATAGGAGTAATTTTCTCCTTTCACTATGAATTATATTTATAATATTATATTATATAATATTATAAATCATAGTTAACAATGTATGAAAAATAATATTATAAAATAGTGCATTAAAAAATTTTGATGATGTACAGCCGTATAATAATGAAACATTTATTTTTCTCACCAAACTTTTTGATTGGTCTAATAAATCTTTGGCCCCTAAAGATAGCATTTGTTGTGTCATGCCATTATAATTTATAATATCAAAATTTGGACAATCGATCAACAAACAATGTTATTAAGTCGAATATTATCTAACAACCACCAACAAAATGTGACTGCAAAATAAACTTACAAATTGAGTTTAGCGTAAATTGCACGAAATGAAGATGACATTGTCTGATTAACAATGTTAGAAATGAACTACCAAAACTAGTATATTACCCGTATTAATGGACGGAAATCCTTTTAATATCGATCAAATAATAATATGATTAATCGATTTACATGTAAATGTAGTATTAAAATTGGGTGTATAATTTGATAGGTTTGTAAATGCATTTATATTGCATTAGAATGATCGATCTTTCTTTTATGTGACTTGATTGTGTAGTATTGTTCCTTTTTAAAAAGATGTGTATTTTCTATGAGAAGTTTGAGATGTACCTGAATAAATTTCATCCTTTTCTGACTTTTGACTAATTTTGATCTTGAGAAGTTTGTGACTTTCTACATCATAATGTACAAAATGACGAAATTCACCCACAATATGTATTTATTTTGGGACACGTGTCACCGGCAAGTCGTTATTCGGCATATTAGGCCCGGACGATTAAATATTTACGTATGCAATCTTTGAAGTAAATGGTTCAAGTGTTTTAAAATGTTTAGGGATTTTGAAACTACCATGTTTCACACATTTGATAAGTTTAATGAAATAAAGGCTACACGTATAATTCAAATTGCAAGCCCAAGTCAAGGTCAAATGATTTGGATCTTGTGGTATAATTATTTTAACATCGTACACACTTCCCGGTTGTTAGTTACGTGTGCACAGATCGAGTTGTTAAGGTATTGTAATTGCACATGTATGTATGATATTAATCAAATTAAAAGGCAATTATAATGGTAGTTAGCAAAGTCGCACATTATTAGTGAGTCAACGGTTAGCACCTAAATTCGCGCACGTCGAGAATCTCTCTCTTTTTAAAAATAATATAATAATATATATATAATAATAATAAAAGAAAAACTAAAATGCCATTTAAAAAGAAAGACTTTTGATGCTTGACTTTATAAAGAAGCTGGTCAATTCCGAAATCGCTTTAGTAGTTAAGTACTTTGACTTCAATACGATTATGGATTAAATGTTAAATTGTGACGGTTGACGGGGCAGTGGGTGTATACGGTGGACCGAACGCTTGGTGCGGAAAGCTTTCAATGATATTTCGGGTATGTTTGGCGACACGTAGTAGTAGCTGTAGCGGTAAGCAGTAGCAGTAAGCAGTAAGCAGTAGTAGTTAGCAGTAGCTGTTTGTTTTAAAAAAATGTTTGGTAACGTAGCAGTAGCAGTAATTATAAAGTGTAAAATTACGAAAAAGGACATTTAAACATTATTTATAATGTACTCATATTATTTTTGAGGGTATATCGGTAATTTCAGAACCAAAACGCTAGTTGCTAGTTGAAATGCTTCCTCATCAAGCATTTAGCAGGAAGCGGTTAGAAAATTTGCAAACGCTAGTTGCTTTATTGCCAAACAAGCTTTTCAACCAAATCGCTAACCGCTAGTCGCTTGTCGCTTCAAAATGCTTTCAAATGCTTGCTACCAAACACAACCTTCAACAAAACAAATTTTCTTACTATAGGACTTGTTTTTATACCTTTCGTATTGTAAAAATCACGTTTAGTTATAGGTATTAGTTTTTTTCTCTTAAATTAGTAATAATAAATATATTAGGAAGTTTCAAGATAAAAAGACCCGCAAACAAATGTCATAGTTTCATAAAATAAAGCTACACTTTTTTATCGTTCTCGTGATGTAAAAATTAACTTCAAGACGTGAAAATGATATTTTTGATACGCAATAAATGATAGTTCTTTTTCTTTTAGATATAACCAAAATATATGACTATTAGCATAAGTGCCAAAATCTAGAATATGATTTTTTTGTTATAGTTAGGGATTTTGATCTGAGTGTGCAAGCTCAATAATTTTGTATGCTCGAATAGTTGACCTAATCGGGTTCGAAGTTAATATTTCTGCGATTATAAATTATTGTAATTCACTAAATAATCATTGAAGTTTTCATTTACCCATTTTAGGCCAAGCTAAATCGCGTAGTTAACCATTCATCAAATAGCCAGTTTTCTCTACTATTTGTAAAGAGAAAAAAGTATGATACTCTATAACTCATCAGTTTCATAGACTTCAATCATAATGTTTTCAAACGAAATAATTGGTATGATCATAAAAGTAGTGACATGCCAAAAAGACTCGGATGGGATTAATCATTGAGTCAATTATAAGCCAACTTAATCTTTTATTTGGAAGTCGTAGATGTTATTTTAATTGTTTTTAGTTATGCACACGTCACATATTTAAAGGTCTTTTTGTCTTTTTCATTGCTCACGTTGATCCATCTTGAAAATAAAATATAATAATATAAATATTAATATAAATCAATTATAAATGAATCACAAATTAAAGCGAAAATAGACAATCATCGATTTGTTCTAAGGAAGTAAGGAACGCACCTGTACGTCAAATATAATTTTGTCACATCCCATATTTGTTGTTATTACTGTACTACGTACGTGTATATTATTATTATTATTATTATTATTATTATTATTATTATTATTATTATTTTATATTGGAAAGGCGAGCATTCGATCATTACCAAATCATCCAATTTACAAAAACTAGTTATGTGTTAGATAACGTGATTAATTATCATGCTCTTATTGATTTATGATAGCAAAACAGAATACTAAAAATCTAATCAACATGAATATCGGAAGTTATGATAAAATTAATCGCAAATGGAATCAAAAATTAAATATAGGTATAATTCTATATCCTCATCCTCATATATATATCTATCTATATATATATTAAAGGAGAATAAAAGCTTGCTCTAGAATTTGTCACGTAGACAATATTTGAATATAGATAGAGGTAGATAATATTTGAATATAGTATTAATAATTAAAAAATTTATGAATCTTACTCAAACACTAATTAAAAAATAATATTAAACTATTAAACTTATAAAAATTAGATAACTTATATTACCGTGCATCGCACGAGTTTAAACCTAGTATATATATACATATATATACACACACTAATTTATTATCCTGCGACTGCAAGAGATTAAATATGAAATTCTTTTATATTGGAGTTATTCATAATTCATCAAACTAAATATATCAAATTTTTATTGATTTTAGATATAATGAAATTCTTTTATACCGGAGTTATTAATAATTCATCTAACTCAATATATTAAACTTTTATCGATTTTAAATATGTAATTTCATAATGCAGGTGTTAAAAATGACATATTTAACAAATATAAAGGAGTACCATATAAGGGAGGCAAGACTATTTTTGTCCAATAGTAATAGTTACAGGCACACCTATAAAATCAAAAAATTTAGTTATAATTAAATTTTTACATTTGGATCACAATTGAAGAAACTTAATCAATGGTCTAGATTCCTTCATAATATTCTATTTTAATGTAACGCCCCGATTTAATATTACACAAAGCTTAAATATACATAAAGAGTTGTTGCGGAAGTATCTTACAAAGTGCCTAATAGCCAACAAAAGTTACATCTTAACATAAAATAAAACTACTAGAAATGTCGGGGAATTTTCGGATGATAAGGAAAATAGTCTTCTTATTCCATTTCACCTATTATTGATCCATCACGAGTTGAATCTACTTCTTTGAACCTGAGAATGTATGTAATGCGTAAGCCTAAAGGTTTAGAGAATTTGTGTGTTTATGTACGTAAAATATCACACACAAGAATGAACAAGTACGTTTATAATACAACCATAATATAATCCAAAGTTCAACATATAATAAATTTATGGAGATCCCGCTTATTGTGGTTTAGGATGTTATTAGACACTTTTTGATAGCCATATCTATTCATTTTAAGTGTTATGGAGAGTCCAAATCACTAAGCTAAGGAATCAACCAACTTGAGTTAATATCAAGAAATTTTCATTTAAAGTTTATCCATCACACAATAATCGTTAAAATGTATAAAATGCAAATGCAATGTCATCAATATACAAAACATATAAATATGTCATGAAAGTTCATATTACATGGAAGAATGAACACGCATAACTAGCATACATTCTCATTTTGAAAATAACACAAGAATACTCATTTAGTTTGGAAGGTTGATTACTCCTTTGCCTTCTCCTAAAATCAAAATAATGGCTATACTTAGGATTCATTTAAAAACAAAAGTGGATATTAATCTAAAAATGTTACAACATGTGATTTTATTTTATTTTGTAAGAAATTAGCTTTTAAATTTTCAAAACATATATTTCATAATTTTTTTATAAAACATGTTTGATGTAAAAGTCATAACAAGTGACTAAATACAAAGTTTTCTAACAATTTTAAAAGATTAATGTGTGCAGCCACTTTTAACGACATCGAAGAATCTGTCACAAAATGTCCAAAAAGTATTCTGCAGCAACTTAGCGACGGAAATTTTTGTCACAAAAGGTATAAAACTGTCGCTAAAGCTCCTGTCTGGATTTTATCATCATATTTCGAATTTTTGCCCATTTTTTACCTAAAGATTCATTTTGTAACATTTTATTAACTACTTTTGAAGAATGATTGAACCATTATATCAATAAGACATGGTTAAACCATTACTTCGGAGATTATTACATTTAATTACATATAAAACCAAAGATATGAAAATCAAGAAATCAATAATCATCTAATAAAATGTTTAAGACTTAAGGTATGTATATATATATACCTCAGGATGAACTTAAAAGATAAGAGGATGATTGTTGAAATTACACCATTTGCTTCTTCTAATTCTTCCCCTGTCTAACTCTTACATAACCATAAAACTCTAGTATGTATGTTATAAGTTTTAAGATTGAAATTCTACTCATTACTTTGTTTCTCTCAAGCATCACCAAGAAGAATAATAAGGTAATATAAGTCACCTATTTATACTACTCAACATATTGATTAGTCATTATCTACTAGTTAAATGATGTACAAATGTCTTTTATAAGCCTTAGTCATAAATCTACATTTTTCTCTGGACTTACTAATCAAAATACATTAACTATATCAAGATTTTTATATAATTTATTATAAAAAAATTAATTATAAAAACTATTTTCTTTATTTTAAAAAATAGAGTATTACATTTAATTAGGTATAAAAATATCTATATATATAATAGTATAATATAATATAATAAATTTGGTCCACCTCATATAAATTACTACCTGCTATAATCAAACATCTAATTTATCAGTTAATCTTTGACTTTTTATCGCATATTAATAAAAAGTTTACATAAACATGTACTATACTATAAACTTTCAAAATACATGTGTATAATTGTTTGACATTTCTTTTTCCAATTTTTACATTTATTTTTTTTCAAAAATTTTAATACTTTCATTAATCGTAAAAATTTAGTAAAATGATATAAAATTTCAAAATGTAATAATGATATCAATTATATATTCAAAGTTACATATATAAATATATGCACATATAAATATTAATTAGGTTCGAAAAATTTGATAACAGCACGAGCGGAAGTCTTAAAAGTTCAAGCTCGAGTCGATATATATTTCAAGCGTGATTGTTAAGTTGAGCTCGGACACGAACTCAATCAACACTTAATTCAATCAAGCTTAACCTTAAGCTATTCGATAAGAGTTCGATTAATTTGCAGCCTGTGAAGTTTTTAAGACCATTAGAACAATTAAATAAAGAATTAAATATTTTAAAAAAACTAGTTGGCAGTTGGTAGGTTGGTTTCACAATAGTCCAACTTGTTATTTATTTATATCATCACACAAAATATATAAACACAGACACATAATTAAATTAAACACATATACAAAAAGGACTTTGATCTCCATTAATACTGCAATTTCTTCATCATTCCTAGCAAATTACTACTTTATCTTTCTAGGGTTTGTTTCCAGCTTATTTATTAATGGAGGTCGAAACCAGCCCACCAACACATACAACAACCTTCAATCTTAACCCAAATTCAAAACAATACCAACAGCAAATGGTATTGTCGTCTACTTTAAATTCTTCTGACATTATTCATCCAACTGCTGATGAATATTTATGTGAAAAAGGTCCTAATGCTTCTGATGATCATTTGGAGGCTGTCATGAAAGTTCAAAAGTGTTATAGAGGTTATCGTACTCGTCGTCTTTTAGCTGATTCTGCTGTTGTTGCTGAGGAACTTTGGTATGATTGTAGAATTATGTTTTTATTTTTTATTGTTATTACTACTTTCTGCTTGATGTGACTATAAAAGTCAACGGATTTCCACTTTGTTTGTGTGCCATTTTGTATGTGTGTGTGGTATAAGTGTTGATCACGATAAGATATATTTTGCTATAAGTATATATTTAGGTTTTTCAAAGATAGATTTTAAGAAAAATACGTATTCCTTCATCAGCACTTTGTTGTATGCGTAAAGTTAGTGGTACACATAATTTCCATGTGATTTATTATCGTTTTTTATATTATTATTATTATTATTATTATTATTATTATTATTATTATTATTATTAACATGCCTTTTTAATGTTCTGCATATCTATTTAATGATTGAAAAAATAAGTTTATATGTTATTTAGCAGTATAAAAAGTGAATGATGATGTGTGGTTAAATATAATATGCAGGTGGCAAGCAATTGATTTTGCAAGATTAAATCACAGAACAGTTTCCTTTTTCAATTTTGGAAAACCAGAATCAGCAGCATCAAGATGGAACAGGATCTCTTTGAATGCTTCCAAGGTATATATAATCTCTATTTATATATATATATATATATATATTTATATTTATATTTATATAGTACAACAAAAGAAGAAAAGAAAAACACAACATGAAACAAATTCTTATTTTGTTTTATGTAAACTTAATTAATGTGATTTGGATTGTTGTTCGTGAAAGGAAGCTGTTTTTTCTCCATATTTGAACAAACAGAACTACGTTTAAATGGGTTGTTTTGACAGGTGGGTAAGGGCTTATCACTAGATGCCAAAGCTCATAAATTAGCATTCCAACACTGGATTGAAGCAGTAAGTCTTTTTTTCTCTCTCCCTTTTTTCATAAAAGATCTTTTTGGGTTTCAGTTTACAAAAAAATAAAAATAAAATAAAAATATGCCTAAGATTATGAATGGAGTAAATTTCAGATTGACCCGCGACACCGTTATGGGCATAGTTTGCACATATATTATGAAGAATGGTGTAAAACTGATTCTGGCCAGCCTTTTTTCTACTGGTATGTATACACTATATATGTTGAAAAATACTAATACACAGTACTACAATATTTTAAAAAGTTGGTTCTTAATTGTCATATAAAAAGATTGATAATATATGCCCTCCACTTAATGAACAAGATCTAAAGAGAAGGTTTATACAGCACAACATGTTAGACATTACTAACTTTAGTATTGAAAACCATGTAACTTGAGAAATACGAGTTGGTTTGTGAACTAGAATGATTGATCATGTTCTTTGCCTCATGTTTTGGCCCCACTTCATAAAGTTGAAAGTTGGGGATGGATAATGGTCAATTTTTGGTCTTTATTTTTGAAAACAATGTGATGTGGGGTTTGAGTGTGTGTTTAGTAAAGCTTTATGCTAGCTGTTACAACTTACAAGGCTTATTACTAAAGGGTAGAGTAAAATTACGTATATAATCTTATTTTATCTGTTATAACTTCAGGCAGTGTGACCACATTTCCTACACCAGGTTGTATTGCACATGTTACAATTTTATAATTTGATTATTAAAAGAACTTAAAACTGTAGTAAAATTGTTGATTGTAGAAAATGAATGAAGGTTTTTAATTTTTTATTCTTTTTGAAGGTTGGATGTTGGAGACGGAAAAGAGGTTGATTTAAAAGAATGTCCAAGATCAAAGCTCCGGCAGCAGTGCATCAATTATCTCGGACCTGTATGATTTTAATAATTTATTACACTTGCTTTTATAAAAAAATCAGAAATCTGACTTTAGTTTCATCTGAACAGCAAGAGAGAGAGCATTACGAGTATATCATTGTTGAAGGAAAATTCATGCACTGCCAGACCCAGCTCCCACTTGATACAAATAACAGTGAAAAGTGGATTTTCGTAACGAGTGCCTGTAACAGACTTTATGCTGGCGAGGTGAGATTTTAAAGAAAAGTTAGAATGGACAGAGGTGGAAAATGGGTGGGTAATGGGTTTGGGTCAACACAAATAGTCTTGGGGAACGGGTTGGGTTGATCCAAAACACGTGTTGTCCAAACATGTATTATTTGTTAAAATTTAATCAGATTGTCAAATATGATTACTAAGACTTGTATTATTTTAATCACAATCTTGTTTTTTTGAATAAAATGATTTTAAGAGGCTTTATACACTAATAATACACTTAGTGGACTCTTGAACCATCACCAAGATGACATAGTGGTTGACGTCTTGATATCCTCACAAGAGGTCTCAGGTTCAAACATCACTAGCTTCAAACATCACTAGCTGCACATCTTGGGTTGGCTAGGGAAATGGTCGGAAACGGTCACGGGTATACCCTGGTTAGGCCGCGTACATCTGAGTAAAAATACTCGCTCTCCTCCCTGGGTAACCTGAACAGAAAAAACCTCCTCCGTTTTATTTTAGTTCAACTCGTTTGACCTTTTAGAGATCAAATTAAACCCGAATCGATGTAGTCATAAAGTAAATGGGTTAAAATTACCATTTGTTCCATATTATATTGTTGCATGCCTAGCTAGTAAATTGGTTAACACGTTTTTGATTTTGTTGGTATCACCAGAAAAAGAAAGGAAAGTTTCATCATTCGAGCTTCCTCGCTGGAGGAGCTACTTTAGCTGCTGGAAGGCTTGATGTGGAGAATGGAACACTTAAGGTATAACACATAAATGAAATTGAACATAAAACAGTTGATTAATTAGTTTGTAATTAAATAAGAGACCAGCTAGGTGTCTACTTGTATCATACTTATTGATTATATAAACTTATAATAACATAAGCCCTTAAACGATAATATTGAAACTAGGTTCACTAATACAAACACATATCCTTTTAGTAATATCAAATATGCCCATGAAAAAAACACGGTGTCGGTATCATAAAATGCATCATTAAAGTCTTGGACAATAGATCTGATTTTCAATTGAAATCTTGATGACTAAGTTATTTTGTTTTCTTCATTTGCAGACTATTTCTCCCTATAGTGGACACTACCGTCCAACTGAGGAGACCCTGAAGTGCTTCTTATCATTTCTCACAGAAAAGGGTGTTGATCTTGACAATGTTGAAGTATGCAAAGTTTTTTCCTTCTTCATTAATTTAGTTTATCAGTTTATTCAAAATGGACAGGGCGGGTAATAGTCATAATGGGCAATTCCTTTTTATCTTTTGAGACGGGTCAGGTTAGGTTGATCCTAAGTTTTTTTTAATAAATTAGCATGTCAGATATGGTTCACAGAAAACTATTTATTTTATTAATGACTCGGAGATTAATGTTTAAAATATATAGTGTGTGTAATAGATGATTTGATTCAAATTGCTGGGTCGTGTAACATGTCAAAAGTAATAACTTTTGTTATTGGTTGAAAGTTGAAACCGGTCACGTTGGGTTAACCTAAATTTTCATAAATTGGGGCACATGTCAATATGCATACAGAAACTTTATTGTTTTAACGATGATATAAATTTTTTTATAACATGATTTTGGAGGTTTATGTATTAAGTACGAATATTTTTTTGTGATCAGGTAAAGAAGGCGAATGAAGATTATGAGACCTACGAAGACAAAGAAACTGCTAAAAATGGGCCTAAACATGGACTTCCCATTTCTTCAGATACTTTACCATCTGAAACTAATGATCATGAACAAATAGTTGATGAAACGGTAAAGAAGAATGTGAGTTACAATAGAAGTCTTTCGGGCGGTCTTAATAGCCCAAAATCTGA
This sequence comes from Logfia minima, assembly GCA_963921325.1. NCBI lineage: Eukaryota > Viridiplantae > Streptophyta > Magnoliopsida > Asterales > Asteraceae > Logfia > Logfia minima. The sequence goes on along the minus strand of OY992763.1, from coordinate 50,555,248 downwards.
CGTGTCAAAAGAATCGATACTAGAAAGGATCAACTCCAAGAAAGTGGCGCGTTCGTACCAATTAGGAAACCAGCTCTCGGTGAAATGGTCAACCGGAGTTGGACCACGAATTGGTTGTATTGCAGACTACCCAATTGAACTCAGGTTACAAGCATTAGAGTTTACTACCCTCTCTCCAACATCAAGAGCTTCACCTAATAACAAGAGGATTAATGGTGCTCATGCTTGGCCAATGGCTAGTCCATCACCTCAACCAACTGCTTAGAATCACTAATTACTTTCATCTTTCTAACGAGTGTAGATTCTACGTACGTTTGTGTGGAAGTGAAGTTAGTTAATCATGTAGTAGTTTGGATTAATATTTATCTATAAACTATAAATGTTTTGGTAGTTGATATAATGACAGAGATGTATTTGACTTCAATATGTAATAAGTTTCATTCCATCATTTAAATAGAATATACAAGCAAGAAATCAGGAGATAAAATGGGTAACAAAATATCTACATTTACAATAGTATTGAATGTGTGATTGTGTTTATTTTAGCAATGATTTACGTGTGGCTTGTGTGTGCCATAATATGGCCCCGCAAGATGGAGGATCCGTCGGAGACTCCGATCTTGGACCGCAACGATAAAAATGGAGCTCGGGATAGCGGCTTTGTAAGAACGTCCGCAAGTTGATCAGTGGAGTTGATGTGAATGAACTTTGAGAGCACCTGCAGCTACTTTTTCCCGCACAAAGTGATAGTCTAACGCAACATGTTTCATACGCGAGTGATACACGGGATTTGCGTAAAGGTACGTTGCACCCGTGTTGTCACAGTAGAGACGTGGTGGAACATCAAGTGAGAAACCAAGTTCCTAGAGAAGATTTTGAACCCACGATAACTCAGCTGCAGCGTTGGCAAGAGCGTTGTACTCCGCTTCGGTGGATGAGCGGGACACAAATTTTTGACGGGCTGATTTCCAAGAGATTATGTTTGATCCAAGATACAAAATATAGGCTGTCGTAGAGCGTCCCGCTGTGGCGACTCCTCCCCAGTCAGAGTCGGAAAAGGCCGTTAGCTCGAATGAAGATTTCTTGTTTAAGAACAAACCATAATATAAAGTACCTTTAAGATAGCGAAGTAACCGCTTGAGAGCTTGCCAATGTATCTGAGATGGAGAGTGCATGAATTGCGAGAGTCGATTTACTGCAAAAATGTCGGGTCTTGTGAAAGCAAGGTATTGTAATGAGCCAACTAGTTTTCTATATGGAGTTGGATCAACTCGTGGAGCTCCATCTTCAAGAGTGAGAATTTGAGATGAACATAGGGGAGTCGTGACCACCTTAGCACCATCCATGCCATGTTGATTTAGAATATCAAGGATTTGCCTATGCTGAGAGAGAAATAACCCACTGTTAGTGGGAATTAGTTCAATGCCCAGAAAATGATTTGGATAACCCAAATCCTTGATGGAGAAACGTGTTGTAAGGGTACTGAAAAATTGATTTATGAAGTAAAGGTTGTTGCCGGTCATTATTATGTCATCCACATATACCATAAAGTAGCAAGTAATGTTCTCTCGATTATAGATGAAAAGAGAGGCGTCGGCTTGAGATTTACAGTAACCCGATTGAAGTAGAAAGGAGGTCAAGGAAATGTACCAAGCTCTTGGCGCTTGCTTTAAGCCATAAAGCGATTTCTTTAGCCGACAAATATGAGTAGGGTATTGAGGATGTACGTACCCAGGTGGTTGAACCATGTATACTTCTTGTAACTCACCGTGTAAAAAGGCATTATTGACGTCAAGTTGCCTTAAAGACCACCCCGGTGAAAGAGGAATAGATAAAACGGTTCGGATAGTTACAGGTTTGGTGACGGGACTAAAAGTATCAAAATAATCTTTTCCGTATTCTTGAAGAAAACCTTTAGCAACTAACCGTGCTTTATATTTAGCAATTGAGCCATCCGGGTGACGTTTTATACGAAATACCCATTTACAACCGATCGGGTGACGGGAGTTACACGGAACAAGTTCCCATGTGTGGTTGTGAAGCAAGGCATTATACTCATCATCCATTGCCTTTCGCCATAGAGGATCTTTTGAAGCTTGTGTGTGCGTAGTGGGTTCGAGTGCGGGTGGTACGGGATGAGCTGTGGTGTAGTTGATGAAGGAGGGGTTGTAGTATTTTGGGTTAGGTTTGCTGGTACGTTTTGGGAGAGGGGGAGGGGATGACGAGGATGGATAGGGTTCGACATAGTGAGAAGGAGTGTGGGGAGGGTGTGCGTTTAAGGGTGTAGGCATAGAGGAGTTGCTAGGTGATGCAGGGGGTGAAGATGGGGTGGTGGATACGGGTATGGGTAGGGATGATGTGGGTGATGTAGTATTGGGTGAGGGTGGCGGTGTTGTGGTCGGTGTAGTATTGGATGAGGTGGGATGGTAGCCATGGGAAGGAGTGGGACAAATAAATTGATCCACTGAGAATGATGTGGAAGGGGAATTTTTTAGTGGAAATTGATTTTCAACAAAGTTCACATGTCTAGAGTGGTAAGACGACGGGTGTTGAGATCAAAACACTTGTATGCCGACTTGGAGGATGAGTAACCCAAAAAGATACATGGTTGGGAACGGGGTTGAAGTTTTGAAGTGGAGTAGGGTTTTAGCCACTGGTAGCAAAGACATCCAAAGGGTTTGAGTTTAGTATAATTTGGTGATTGATTAAAGAGACAATGAAAGGGGCTTTTGGAAGCAAGAATAGAGGTATGTAGACGATTGATAAGATAAACGGCAGTTTGAAAGGCGTGAGACCAAAAAGTGAGAGAAAGCCCCGCATAATGGAGAAGGGAAAGACCGTCTCAACGATGTGACGATGGCGACGCTCGGCAACTCCATTTTGTTCCGGCGTGTGGGGAGGAGTAGTGTAATGAGATATTCCCATAGTTTGGAGAAAAGGTACAAGTCCTTGGTATTCGCCATCGTTGTCGGTGAAAATTGAGAGAATAGGAAATTGAAAAAACTTTTCTACCAAGAGTTTAAATTGTGGGAATATTTTTGAAACATCCGATTTATATTTCATTGGAAACAACGACACATATTTAGAGAAACAGTCAACAAACACCACATAATATGAATAACCATCAATTGAGTTTTGCACCGGTCCCCACCCATCTGAGTAAAGAAGTTGTAATGGTTTACATGTCGTGAAGGTATTTTCACCAAATGGTAACTTATGACTTTTATTCATAGCACAAGATTGACAATGCAAAGTTGAACTAGACAAAGATTTAAAATTTAGACATAAGTCTTGACAAATGCGTTTGAAAGTACGTAAACAAGGATGGCCAAGTTTGTGGTGCCACTGAATAGGTGAAGCAGCAATGGTGGAGTTGACTTGCGGACTTGGATGTAAACGGTTGATGTAGTAAACATCGTTAATGTTCTCCCCCCGCATGAGAGACGCCCCCATTTTGAGATCTTTCACAAGAAAGTAAAAAGTTAAGTTCAACCGACACATGATTAGTACGACATAACTTTGCAACAGAAATAAGATTTTTGCGAAGTTTCGGAACACAAAGTAGTTTAGGTAAAACTAATGTTTTAGATGGGGTGGAGATATTAGCTGAACCAATATGTGAGATGGAAAGATTTGTACCGTCACCAAGGAGAATTTCGTCCGGACCACCATACTCGGAGACGGATTGAAGCGAGGTCGTGCGAGAGGTAAAGTGGTGTGATGCTCCACTATCAAACATCCATGGTTGAGATGTAGTACGAGATCCAGGGGAGGTGGCATTTGCAACAGGATTTGATGTCGGGATATTGAAACTGATGTTGTTTTCTGTCAAAAACTTTGCAAGTTTTCGACATTCTTGTGTCTCGTGACCTGGGATATTGCAAAATTGGCAAAAAGAATTGTTCCTTTTAGAGCGATTTGAGAAGCCCGTTTGAGCATTAGACGGGCGTCGGCCCTTTTGTGGGGTGAATGCTTGACGGCGAGAACTTCGATTTGAGAAGTCGGCTGAAGAACGAGACTGAGGGCGAACAGATTGTAGTTGTGAGGAATTTGCAGTAGCAATTAGAGGAGCAGGGGGTTCTTTTTCTTGAAGAGATCTTTCAAAATCAATTAGTTTGTCGTAAAGTTTCGGATAGGTAACCGGTTGTTCACGGACTTTTAGGGCTGCAGTGATGGGACTATATTCGTCACCAAGTTGACCGAGTATATGAGCGAGGAGATCTTCCTCGTTAACAGGGCTCTGGACAAGAGCTAATTTGTCGGCTATAGAGCGCATTTCATTCAGAAATTCTGCAATCGGTCGGCTGCCTTTGGGATTTTTAGCAAGTTTCGATTTTAATGAAATAATTCGTGAACGGGAAGTGCTGGCGTAGCTTGTTGTGAGGCGCTTCCAGGCCTCTTTAGTGGTGGATGCGGACGCGATAACGGGCTGAATGAAGTTAGTATAGGAGCCAAGGATGGCAGAGAACAAGATCTGTTCTTGTCGATACCAATGTGTGTATGTTGGATCGGTTTTTGGCGATGGATCACTTGAGATAATCATCGATTTCGAGTCCAATAAGGGTGGACTGAATTTGTTTGCGCCATACATGGAAATTCGTGGTTGAAAGTTTGATCGGGAAGTGGTTTGTAGCAGTGAGATGGATAACGGTTTTTGGGGCTGTCATGGATTAAGTATTGCAGGAAAGGGAGCAATGGAGGAGCAGGATTCTGTGTACTCGTTAGAGTTTTAAGGTGCTCTGATACCATATAATGACAGAGATGTATTTGACTTCAATATGTAATAAGTTTCATTCCATCATTTAAATAGAATATACAAGCAAGAAATCAGGAGATAAAATGGGTAACAAAATATCTACATTTACAATAGTATTAAATGTGTGATTGTGTTTATTTTAGCAATGATTTACGTGTGGCTTGTGTGTGTGATAATAGTTGATACCTAATGAAAAATGATGGTAGTAATAGTAAATGAAAATTAAGATGATGTGGATTGTTTGTCTAGCTGCTATATTTTACTACTATTATTTTTCATCTAAATTCCTATATAATTCATTCTTTTGATAACATACTTGTTTGTATTGGCATGCATTTATTGGTTGGATAATTTTTTACATTTAAATATACTGTTTTAAGATAAGATTTTATTTTCATGTTATATTTAATTTAATATTTAATTTAATTTAATAAGAAAGCAATAGTTGTAATTCTCTTTCACGATATATTGTATCTATTATTTTACTGTATGCTACCTCTCTTTTTCTTTTTAGATTAGATGAAATTTTATCACGTTGTTTCTTATGGTAGATTGTGCATTAAAATCACGTTTGGGTTGGAATATGTGGAGCCCACCATTATATTTATGGGCTGACGGGGATCGGATCAGACACAACCATACGTTTGCTTTCATCTTTTAATTTAGTAGTTAGTAATTAATCAATTCTAATTTTTTAATTATCTTTGGTTGTTAAACCCGCGTCTTTCTATTTCGATGTAATTGCTTTTGAGCCTTTTATCTAGCGATTTGCTAGAGGGTTCCATTTTATTTAATTTTTCAGTCATTAGAAAAAAATTAGCTTTAAGTTATTTGCGAACTTTCCAGATGCGATATTCAGAAAACCATTACGGCTATTTAAAAATTTAAATCAAAAATAAAATTACAATTAGGCATCTTGAGTTTTAAGTTTGCTATTTTAAATTGTTTATAGTTTTGTAAACAATCAAAATGCAACACCACAGTAGGCAACAAGAAGTCGGTTTCAGGTCGATTTGTGTTGCAAAAATGGTAAAGATTCATAACCTTTTACATCTTGAATCAAGCTTTTACTTACAATGACCATTGGAGTAAAGTCCATTAAATTTTCATAAGATATAAAATTTATAATTGAATAACTATAACATCTCAAAAATTTATCAGTCAAAATTGATTAGAACCACAAGAAACAAATCTAACTTGCTTCTACACCTTTGTGAATTTATACTACCATATTGGAGGTAAATACCTATATACAACAACTGGGCTCACAACAGAATGCTTAGAATCCTTCCATACAACTGATCCAGATGACAAAAATGCGTCCTTGTGATCAAACGTCCCTTCCAAAGTAACTGTAAACGATCTTTTCTGGTTCACTTGTTTGAACGTTAAGCTACTAGGATCAACCTTGATCGAAAGACCCTTTTGACTAACCACTTCTGCATTGTAAGTGGCATTTTCATTTCCAACGTTTTTCACAATTCGTTTAAAGACTGCAGAAAAGGTTGTATTGTTGTGTTCAACCTGCAAATGCATAGAAGGGTAGTTGAGCCCATCAACACCTTTAGTTGGTTTAAAGTTCTTGCAATCATACTGTTTCTTTCCACCAATCAGTATGCTAAGCATTGTGCTGTTGTAGCCTGATTTACAGAGGTAACGAATGTAGGAACCTATATTGATGTCATACACGAGACCAGGATCTATTGCTTTCGTTGGGTTTATTAGACCAGAACCTGATGCCAATTCCATGTCTGCTGTGTTCACTTTCATTGGTGTTGCTGAGAGTATGGGTTCAAAGGAACATCATTTTAGTAGTTGTCGAAAACAATAGAAATTCATGAAGTGTTTAAAAAATTTATTTTACTTAGCTTCGGATCAATGTCCCGGGAGAAGCAAGGAGTACGCCCACGTGTAGCAACGAGAACATCGAAAAAAACATCATTTTTTAAAGTGGCACTCCTTCCTTGCTTCTTACCCCGTAGTGGGATATATTTTGACAATCGGTCGTGGATTCCCTAGCTTGGCTAGGAACCTAGTCCCTTCTTGTGACAACAGAAATTCAAAACCTATTGTATGTATCAAACCTAGAATGTTTCTATTGTGTGTATCCAACTTTCAGATATTGTTATTGTATGTATCTGACGGTACTTTTGCTGGCATCGTGGCATCTATACAAGTTGCCACATCGGCAAAAGTACTAATCGATACATACGATAACAATAATTGTAAGTTCAATACATACAATAGAAGCGTTTGAAGTTGGATTCATACAATTGACTTTGCAATAAAGTTGAATACATTTACCAACACTTATCCCCGATTGAAATTACAACCCTGTTTTTCTACCTCTTATTAAGAGGAAATTAAACAAACTAACCTGTTGTCATGAGAGCCGATTTGATTGCAGCTGGTGACCAAGTGGGGTGAAAGGATTTGACATAGGCTGCAGCTGCAGCCACATGGGGGCAAGACATTGAAGTTCCAGATGCTATTTTGTAATCCACAAACCGTTTGTCATAGTTTGGATCCCCCGTCATGCTTGCAAGTTTAGAGTATGCAGCCAATATGCCCAGTCCAGGTGCAGCAATATCAGGCTGTACCACAAATCTTGTTATACCACAATAGCAAGAACTGACAACGGGTTTCAGTTACTTTCTGGCCTCAAGAAACAGAAAAGGGACAAACTTCACATTTAATTTTTTTAGCAATTGAACCGACTTATTGCATTTTATCGAAGCATCAACCACTTGTTGTGAGAAAGGATATTTATAGAGAGAATACCTTAAGAATGTTCGGCGTTATCAGCTGTGGTCCTCTAGAAGAGAAAGATGCTACAAATGGTGCATCAGCCATCTTAACAGATTTTGATTTGTGTATGACAGCAACCGCGATTCTGTGATTTAGAAATCATTTTAGTCACTAATTTCTTCACCAGAAGAAATTTAAATTAGTTCCTTTCACAATTTCGTGCTAACGTAGGCTTTGAAGAATATTAAAAACACCTTTCGGACATTTCACTTCTCTTATATGTATCAAGATCAGTTGCTATTTTTTTTTATCTTTTTTTTTCTGTGTGAAGAAAGTTATGGCTTACTTGGTGGAGTTGATGTAGTAATCGATATTTCTACCCTCCTCCAGACTTACTGTAGTTCCTGGTATGAGAAATGATGAAGGTGTATCAAAGTCTTTATCTCTCGACACAATTATGCCCGCCACACTTTTGTCGTATAAAGTGTAATCTTGTGAGTTTTTTCCTAAACAATACACAATTTTTCCCTTCACCAACTGATCCGACAAAGACCCATAGTCACAAGCACTACAACGTATCAAAAATTTCAAGCATAAGTATAGATTCTTCATGCCAAGCACAATCTTAAATCTTCACAAGAGCTTAATTATGAAACCAAATTCTCAAATATATGTACCTTGCGTTTCTGTATGCTTGACTTGCATTAGCTGCAAGGGTACCACTTATTAACGGATACAGTTTCTTCTTAGACGAAAATGTATTTACAGCAATTCCCTATTAGTAAACAAAATTTCTGATGGTATAGTTATCAATAGCATTTTTGCATAGAGTTTGTTCAAGAGATTGAGAAAAAGAAGAGAATAACCATGATGGTTTCACCGTTTCCAAACTTAACATCTGATACAAACTGCCGATCAGTACTTGATGCAGCAACAGTTGCGATCCAAGGTGCTGTGTTTTGTACCGTGAGCTGATAAGGACCCTCGTTTCCACCAGAGCAAGCAGTGAATATCCCCTTTTTCATTGCGTGAAAAGCTCCAATCGCCATTGAATCTTGGAAAAATGGTCTGGGAAGTCCACCAATTGACACAGATATTACGTCTACTCCATCGGCAATTGCCATATCAAAACCGGCTAACAGATCCATGTCTGAACAACCACCACCCCAACATACTTTGTAAGCTGCTATACGAGCTGAGTCCACCCCACCTCGTGCTATGCCTTTCCCAATACCGTAAAGGCTTGCACTTTTCACGGGGATACCTGCAGCTGTGGAAGCTGTGTGGGTCCCATGGCCTTCCGTGTCTACAGGTGACAGTGTTGGGTCGGGCCTAGTGGTGATGTAGGAATATTGTGCACCAATAAGTTTTCTGTTCATTTATGGAAACACATACAAATGGTCAAAACTGTTTTTTTGTATATTGTTTGTGTATGTGTGTGTGAGAGGGAAATAAATCTATACTTGTTGCAACCGGTGAAGTTAGCACCCAAAACACATTTACCCTTCCATTTTGGAGGAGGTGGGCCATAACCTTTATCATTAAAGCTAGGTGATTCGGGCCAAATCCCTGAACATTAAATATGGGTTTCAATCAAGAAGCATATGCATTCTATAAAAACTAAAACTTTCTACTTAAAAATTAATTCAGTTGAATCACCTGTATCAAGAACACCAATAATCAAATTGCTTTCGACTTTTAGGTTCCTTTTTGTTCCTTTTAGCGGCATTCCCATAAAATCCCATGATCTGGTAGTATGAAGCTGCCTTACGGTGTTAGGGAACACAGATAGAACTCCTTCTTTCTCTGCAAGATTACCAAAACCCATTAAGAAATTTAACTTCTTTGCATCGATCTATCATTTGTGATGGGGAAATAATATAACTTACGTAACAGTTGATCTGCTTCATGAGGTAACAAATTTGCAACAAAACCATTAAAGCTCCTTCCATAACTATGCAACTTGGATTCTCTTGCTACTATTTCACTGCAAAGTCAGAACTTGATAAGCCAACGTTCCAAAACAAAATTTCTCTGACAGAAATGGAATGATGTTCTAGCTTTTACTTACTCTCCAATTGTCTCCGAAAGAAGATTATGGTGATCAAGCGCTATTGTGGTCAATGTCCTCTCAACTGGAGAGGCACCCATGTATACTATGTATGGCTATAAAAACAATTGAGACGACAAACTTCAAAACCACATCATGTTCTTACATTTTCGATATACCGTAATCACAATATCTAAAGATTTGACATATGAAAAAGTTCAATTATGATTATGTAAAATTAATCTAAGAAGTCATTGTGCTGTTGAACTTGAGTCTCTCAGTTAGTTGTTATCGAGTAATTAGTAGCTAGAAATATATCAATAAACACACATCAAACGTTTTTACATCCCAAACATGGTAATGTGTCTCAAAATTTAGTGTACCTTTCTTTCAGTATCGACAGATGCAGCCATAACTATGGTGTCAAGACATACCCAAGAGAAGATTAAAAGCTGTAATATTTTGAAAATTTCCATTGAGTTACTGTGCCCTTTCCCTGAGTTGTTAAAACTTGAACTTAATCTGTTTGTTTTGTGTATAAATATGTACGTATATTGAGTATGTGATACAACTAAAATGCCTCCATGTTTCTCTCTATTTACAGAAGACTGAGTTTTATGTGGCCTCAAATGTGGATCTGTAGAGTGTAACTAGTACTACCACTTTTGTAATCTTGCAGCACATAACTAGTGACAGTTTTCATAGGAAGTGAGAAAACATCTAAATTAATGAGAATGTTTCGGCAATTGTTTTTCCATCAATTTGATTATGATAATTCAATTTTCATTAGGACAATGATACGATTTTTACGCTCATTTTGAATACATCTAAATGAGTGAACAACTTTTTAACCAAAGTTATGAGAAATGTTATGTAATAGCAACATACTCTGATTCTTATCACTTTATAACTATAATTATATAATTTGATCTCTCGGTCATGTAATTTAACGTTTGAAAGACTATCGTGATAATTTAACGTTTGAAAGACTATGGTGATAATTTTGTCGTAGGCTACTTATTGAACAAATCTAAATCACTTATACGACACTCTGTACGATGACATGACATTGGATAATTAGTGAACAATTTTATAACTAAAAGTTATGACAAATGTCATGTAACAGCAACGTACCTTATTCTTGATCACTTTATAATTATATCATATGATTGATCTCTTGGTCTTGTAGTTATATGTTTAGAGAAAGATTATGGTGATAACTTTGTCATAGGCTATGGGTTGAACACATCGCAACCACCGAGATGACAGTTTTTATGATGACGTGACATTGCATACGTAAATTTATTATAATTTTCTACTATTACGAAGTACGTAGTAATTATCATTTTTAAATTTTTTTTATAAAAGGTAAACATAGATTGACATCTTAAATACTCCGTACTCGGTAGAAATTATTTTTCGAACAATCTTTGCATCCATTTGCAAACTTACTATTCAGCTTCAAGAATTTGATACCCACCTTCAATAAAAATCTAATTTTTAGGGTTATCGTTTTACTCTGATCAAATTTCACTGTTTAGAAATGACAATAGAATACTCAGATAGGCTCAAGAATTTTTTCAACGATTTAGAAACTCGTAGAACCCTACTCACCTCAATTACCGAAACCCACAACAAATTAATCAACAGTTTCATATCTTTAGATGAAACCCTATTAAAAAAATCACAAATGTTGGATACCCAAATCGACAATTTCAAGAAAAACACAGAAAAAACCCTAGAAGCAATCAAAATCCGTGAAAATAGCATTCTTGAAAAGGAAGTTACATTGTCAGCCAATGTAGAACAGTTAAAAGATTCTGCAATTAGGGGTATCGAGAAAGGGACTGATTCGGAGGACAGAACGACATCGGGTTTGTTGAAATTGTGGTTTAGGAGAATGGATTACAATGGTTTGTTAAAATGTTTGTTGGATAAGAGGAAGGAATCGGTTGTGTTGAGGGAGGAGATAATGGCGGCAACAACAGAAGCGGTAGATATATTAGTGTTTGTGTTGGAAGCTATTGAGGATTTTGTTGAGATGAAAGTGAGTGGGAAAAAGGTTAAAGGGATGGCAGATAGACGATGGGCTTATGGGATATTGATACAAGCTGCATTGCCTATTGGTGGTGGTGGCGTGGTTGCGACAAGTTTGAAGGAGCGGGCGATGGCGATTTTGGAGATTTGGAAAGGGGTTTTGGGTGGTGGTGAAGGTAGTGATGGAGTGGGTTCGATTGAAGCTACGATGTTTTTGCAAATGGTGATTGGGTTTGGATTAAAGGACGAGTGGAATGATGAGTTTTTGATGAAGTTGGTTTTGGAGTTCTCGGGTAGGAGGGAGATGCCAAAGCTTGCATTGGCTTTAGGTTATGGTGACAAAATGAGAGGTTAGTGTCATTTAAATATGAATTTGCATTTGTTATTTTGACTTGTGAATAGTATCCATCTCATATATTTTTATGTAGTATTGTTGATAATGATATGGTCATTTTAATATCCGAATCTTGCTAGTAACAGTACCATAGTTTTGTCATAGGTCTGAATAGTACTGTTTATGTTCTAGATATGTTTTAGTTTAATGGAGCGCCTATTCATGAGATTCATGACTATTATAAATGAGTCCTTGAATGTATAACTCACCTCAACTTGAAAAAGAATAGGAGAATAAAGTTGGTGAATTGGCATGTTTGGTGTATAACATGCAAGTTATTGTTTATAACCTGTAGGTTTCTCCCGTGATCATTTTGCTATAGTCAGAATAGTTACAGTTATGTCCTGAGTAGTCCCACCATTTATTCTGTCAATGTAAGACTACTAATTGAAGTGCAAAAATGATAAACTGTTGAGAACCATAGTGACTGGGAATTATTGGCAACTAGATTGGAATATTGAAGGCTTACATTATAGTAGATGATGAAAATAACATTTTACTTAATTGGTACACAAGACATGTTATGTTTATTTTAATCTCATTTAAAAAAAAAAACTTCTTCCTTTCTCTCAAGAGGCGACCACATCACATCATTCTCTACTGTTATGCAGGATCAAATCGATATTTAATTGCATCCCTCGAAACTTCTTTTTGTGTGTGTGTGTGTCAAATTGCATAGAAAGGGCATATACTTGAAGTGCATTTCCAATGTATTATTTATACTCTCAAGTCTCAACTGAGGTTCCAAACTTGTATTCTGCTGATACATACTTCCATTTAGAAATATTATAGGGTAATTCATGCTTTCAATCATTGTACATTTGACACATACATATATGAAAAAAGTCGAACAAATGATCACTGGTGTATAACTTGCTCTTTCTGTACTGAAATTTTGCCTTCCACATAATTTATATCTTTGGACCAAACTTTGTAACTGATGTGGATGTCTATCACTTAAGCCACATTTTGTGTCTCTACTTCTGACACTCTAGGTATCACCTCTACAATTTATGCATGGCAATCTCACTTACTAATGGAGTTGAAATCTTGTTTACCAGAAAAAGAGTTAACAAACATCAAATTTTGTTTACTGATTGGTGTTGGTAAAGTCAATCAAACAGGTTTATGATTTTCACATATAAATCATTGCTTTTGGACAGATATAATTGAAGAGTTGATGAAGATAGGCAAGGAGGTTGAGGCCGTTTATTTTGCTTGTGAGACTGGGTTGACCGATCAATTTCCTCCAGTTCCACTTCTCAAATCCAGTCTTAGGAAATATAGGGAAAAGACTTGCAAGGTTTCCTCATCATTGGTATGTTTATACTTAACATCTTGGTTCTAACTCAAGTCGGGTGTAATCTAATGTCTAAAGATATGCGTTTTGCCTTTTCTAGAGTAACGTGAGTATTTTATTTTTGAAATAAATAGCAATATACTTTCACTTTGTTTGTAAATTGGTCATTGGACTTTTAAAGTAATTATTTAAACCTATGTACTTTTCAAAATTGATTCTTTCGGGTAATTTGATCAAACAAATTGTCAGATGGTGAAGGACTTGAATGGTTTTGCTGTTTGATTGTATAATGGGTTTGAAAGTTGAATGGTTCTCAAATTTAGTAATATTGACCAAATGCTAATGAAAGTTCAGTTGTATTAATAAATGCTAACAAAAGTTGAATGGTTTCTACTATGGTTTTCAAATGATGATTTGTTTTATTTTGTATTTCGAAAGTTGTGGGGCTACAAAAACGAATTATAAATATAAAGGTAATGTTGCAATTTGGCGTTTACTTCAACTCCACAACTGAACTAGTTTTTGATGTTTTTAAGACACAATTTATTGATGATTGCATTAAAGTTGGTAGTAAGTATTAGGAGATGACGGTGTTGGACTAGTAACAGGATTTCAGTCGCTCTTTATCTCAAAAGTGCAAAGTTTGATTCTTAAAAGGCCACCTACTTCTTGTGGATAACCATTGACAAGAAAAGCTCCGAAATCTAATTTTGTATAGCTACTGCTTTATTTTTTCAGGAGGATGTCAGCAACGAAGTAAGTGCCCTTAAAGCAGCCATAAAATGTGTTGAAGACCACAAACTTGAATCCCACTTCACCATTGCTAACTTGAAGCAGCGTCTCAAGGAGTTGGATAGGATCAAATCAAGAAAGATGTATGTTTCATCTTTCACAAGCAGCAACCCCTCGAACAAGCGGCCCCGAAACGAAAAGGGTAGTTCTCGACCACATAAATCCGTAAGGTTAGCATTGGCTTCCCACCAAAAGAACCACCCTGTTCCTCCACCCTCTACCTCTAGAATCTCTGCATTATATGAGAGTAGCCCAACTGCCACCTCGTATGGTAGTCAGAGCCCTGTCAGATATGGGCTTCAGTATGCCTACCCCGCTGATGTGGCTGCATCCTCGGCACCTACATACCAATCCTAGTTTGCAAGTAGAGAAGAAAAGATGTTTGGAATTTGTGAGATTGTTTATTTAAGCTGTGGTTTCAAACATCTTTTTGTTCGGTCCGAAGGCTCCGCTTTTGTATGTTGCACTTTCATACGCTCCATTGTAGCAGTCATGAAACTTGTATGTAGACTGTCTAAAGGTGTAGGTTTTTATAAAATATATCATTTTACATTCAGAACTGTTTATCTATGATGTGAAAACGTAGTAGTCAGCTACAATCTGCAAATGCTGTCCCAAACAACATTTTAATATACTGTACACAAGGACTGGAGTTAACTGGGTATGATCATAGCTCCAGGTCTAAGTATCTCAACCTGACTTAAGTGATTCTTTTTGTATTATTGTTAGAACTTCTTTTCTGGTAAACTAAACTGTATTTTATTGGTTTTTTGTTCATGCTATATGTTTTACTGATTAACTAAACTGTATTTTATTTATAAAAAAAATAAAAAGTACACATTGTACAACATACAGAAAGGAGTTTATAAAGTAAAGAAAAGAAAAGAAAGCAAATGTATGATGGTTTGCAGATTTATAACTAATTTGATGAAATTCGCTAATGAAGAATTAAGACGCTCAAGGGTTTTCTGCTAGAAACAAATAAAGAAATAACGAAAATGAAACAAAAGTGGGAACCAGTGCTTGACAATAAATTAGAAAGAGGGTGATGTTGAAAGGCGAAAAAAGGGTTTTCTACAACCCAAATTTCTGCAAAATGGACATGCCACAAATGACAACTACTGAATAGATGCATGAATCCATGAAGAAAGCACTTAAACCGGTTTTGAACAACACACCCCACTCAAAAGGCGAACCTAGATTATCCGGAATATCAACCTCATTTGTTGGAGAGCCATTGTTTGCCTCCTGCTGAATCATTTTCATAGCATCCAAAAAAAGAGGTCCAAAAATAATAGTAACATTGATAGTAAAAGTAGAAGAAGTGGCCTTGATAGTATGATGCTCCTTATAACGTAGCTGCCTAAAATAGGGAATCCTATGTGTGACAGCAGAGCCACAATTCCAGCAAAAAAGGAACACTTCCGTCGGGTCTCCTGTGAAGCTAAAATGGCTGGACATAATTGACTCGGCCTCACAGTTTCGTAGAGATAGATTTTCTGTTTTGAAGTAGTCTGATATGCTGATTTATCGGTAGATGATTGTATTTCACTAGATTTGGGGAATGATTCTCTAGAGGATTCCACTTTAGTTGACCCAGATTTGCGTAAAACTGGTTGAACCTTGCTTCCTGCAGTTTCAGCCTTGTTTTCATCTGAATATATATGAAAGAAATGGTATAAATAAGTTGAAATTGTTGCTGTTCTAAGGTTAAAAAATATTAGCGTTTAATAACAAAAAACAACAACAATGCAGTAGGTTACTAGAATAATATATATATTGCTTCCAATCTAAAGAATAAAATAAACAATTTGGAAGGAATGGTCATGGGAAATGGAGGTGCAATTTCTATTCTTCTACATTCAGGTTATACTTTACCTCTAATGGGTCAAATGAGTAAAAGTTAAGAACTTGACTAATAATGGAATGGGTTATATGAGTTGAACGGGTCGAACGTGACCAGAAATGCATTCATATGCTTACCTCTTAAATCGTTACACTTGAAAGAAAATACTACTTTTCTATATCAATAATAAAGTTTACTTGATCATATTTAATACATTAATTAGCTCAAGTACAATAGAAAAAGGACCAAAAAAGGATTGCAGGTCAACCCTACCCGAAATGTACTAAAAATATACCAGTTTAGTACTAAAAATATACCAGTTTCGGTCTTGGTTCCGTAGGAGCATGTCAGAAAGTAGAACCATCTGATTACACCTTTACTAACTAAAATATATTTGGTGCTATATAATCGGCAAAGCTATTCCTTTCCAGAATGTGTAATCAGTAATGTTTACAGGAACCTTACAAATAATTTAAAGGGTTAATTGTTTCGTTATGTATCGAACTTTACATTTTTTACTATTGTATGTAACCACATTTCAAAAGTGCTATTGTATGTATCGAACTTGTGATTTTTGTCTATTGTATGTTGACTTGCCATTTTTAGCCTTGACAAAAAAGGAAACTTTCCTTTTTTGTAATGGTCAAAAAAGGAAATATTACATACAATATACAAAAATCACAAGTTCGATACATACAATAACACTTTTGAAAGGTGGTTACATACAATAGTAAAAAGTGTAAAGTTTGATACATAATGAAACAATTAACCCTAATTTAAATGAGCAATTGGGATAAGTACACATGGAGCATAATGAAATAGAAACTATAACTTAATATTTGACCAACCAAATACTGAAAATGATCCTCCATCCTGCTAAAGGCAAAGAAAGACGCATTTAAGGCAGAAATAGCAAACATGAATGATTTCAGCACATATGCAAACCAGTTGGATGATTATATGTTATACATTAACTGATCAACCATTCCTCTTATTCCATTTTTAGCTTAACCAGTTTCAGCCATTATCAATAAAACTAACTCATATTGATCCATATTGAGGTAAATGGGTTGGAATTGCCACCTTTAGGCCTGTGATATGAACAATGCAGGACCTTGATGTAGATATTTACTTAATGACTTTTGGTTATATGGTCTTGAGTGCAAGAGTAATTGCAGACCATGACTCTTAGAATTAAAATAACTCTGATGTTGTAGATCACCGTCTGTTGTATAATATATGAAGTTATGAGTGCAGATTTTATATGTGTGCCCAAGTCATTCGACCAAAAACGAAGTTATATAAGAGGATACATAAGCTTCTGACCCTCATGTATGACTTAAGGGTTCGTTTAGTTGCAGAAAATTAGAGGTGTTCTGCAGAAAAAATTTCATGAAAGACGGTTTACATACGACTTTTCCAGAAAATTCACATTGAAAATGGCAAACCCAAACAGCTGAATATTGCATAAGGTGCAATCCTTGGGATGGGTTGAATCGTGTCCCTTTGGACCGGGTTAGGTTGCCCGTTGAAACAACTTTTTTGTGAAAATGGCTAATCCATTTTTCTATTATAACTACACTTTTGAACATGTTTTCAAAATTTTCACTAGTTTTCTAAGGGATGGTGCTATAAACCCTTCTTATCCTTTACAAGCTACACATTAAAGTATGGTCACCAGAATATAATGCCAGGTTTAATTTTATGGAATTAACATTAAAAAAATAATATAATTTAAAAAATCAGTAACTTGGTTTAATAAAATGTATGATAGTGTGGACACTCCTTGCAGTTGGAATCAAGAACAACAACCAATATAACGGATCTATACATATACAAACCATATGGCTACATAAAAATAAATGTTTAGTGACCAAGAAACAAAGATCAGAATTTAATTAATAAAAAATGAACAAAGAAAGATAGATACAAACCGGGTTGATCAGGGAAACGGGCAATGGAGGGAGGACATGATTTATTATAAGAATGATGAGAAGTTTCAGAAGAAGATGAAGATGGTTGGTTTGTGACACGAGTGCCGGTGATGAGAGCCAAACGATCAGATCCTCTCTCTGCGATTCTCCTACGTCTAGTGGTTGGATCGTTGGTGTCATTTGTCATTTCCAAATTCATGAGTGGACAGATATTTACTGTTTGTATGATCAATGACCAGATCTTAATCTCTGATAGATACAAACAAATGTAAAAGAAACTCCCATGCAGATTTTAATAAACAAATTTACTTATAAGGATTTTAATTATTAATAGGAATTATTTGTGTTATGGATACATGCATACATACATCCATACATATTAGAAAAAGTATTTAGTGTGACTCTCTACTTTGTATGGTATGTCACCTAAAAGTAACTCTGAATATTTTTTCTTATAAAATTGGATATTTGTAATGCAGTTGTAATTAAAGAAATTCACTTCCTTTTGAGTTTTTATATAATATAATACTTTATGGATCATTAATTGAAAATATAAATATCCAATGATTTGTAATTTTTTTACAAGAAGAAATTTACTTTAAAAGATGTAGTTAAATGGCGTAAGTGATAAACGTAACTTCAAAGTCTTAAAAATCAACAAATTGTACTTTAACTTCATGATTTATCTATTTCTGCTCATAGAATTAAGTTTGAAAATACAAATTTTGTTAAAAATGAAAAAATCAATCTAGACTGTCGATTTTTATCAAAATAACAAAATCTCTACATTTTGAAAATTTGAATATTTCAAAAATGGCTAATCAAAAAATTGCACCATAAAAATCAGCGTTTTTTCTCTTTGATTAGACATTTTACGTGACATACTTTCGACGAACCCTTTTTTTCAATTTTTGGTGTGTTTTGAAAACTAATAAGACATGTAATAGTCGCTGGTAACACATGGATTACCAGTTTTCAACACCCACAAAAAAATGTTAATCGAAAATATATCATTTGACATGAAATTTATATAATTTTTTAACTAGACGTTTTTGAGATATTTAACGTTAAAGAATGTAAGGGGAAAGTTGTGTTTTGCCAAATAAATGGTTATTATGCATTCCTTCATTCTCACTAAATTTCTCTTTCTCATTTGAACTCAACCCTCTACTTATAATACATTTAACAAATTCGACTTAATTTTCAATTAAAATATATCTATCATCTAAATTGTTCAACAATTTATGGGAACCAATTAATTCAAATTGTTTGACTTTTAATTTAAATTGCTTAACATAAATAAAAAAATAAATTCAAATTTATATTATATTTTTTTGTCAATCATATAATTATATCATTTTTAATTTGAACTCTAAAAACCTAAATAATTTTAATTCCACAATTACTATGTATTTAATTTTGTATTAAATTAATGTCACCGTGAATCATTAATCATATGATATTATGTTATACGTACATATTTAAATTTATTTACAATTAATTAATTCTTATAATTTTGAACAACAAATCTTTCGATTCTTATTAAATATTAATAAAAAATAATTATTAAAAATGATGAACCGCTACTTTATGCGAATAGTATAATAATTATATAGTAATAGTATAGGAGTGTTGACATATAGCTACATAGGTAAGATAAAGTACGCCAATTTAATAAAGGAGAATTATGATTTTTCCATAATGTTCATTGATACAAAGAAGTTAAATCAAATCAATAACTATGAGAAGTTAGTCAAATATCGTGATACAGTGTTTGATTAATTCAAATATCGTGAGAAAATACGGTAAAAACACTATTCATTTCACTTAAGCAATCAATCAGTAGAGCTTTGTTTTATTTATTTATTTTTAAAGTAAACTTAGTATGTAAATCCAAACACATATTGTATATTTCAATCAACCCCAATTTACTACGTGTGAAAAAATTGAAAATAAAATAGTTAAAAACCTCCAACTTAATAATATGACATTTAAATAATTAATGCATTCTTTAAATGATTTAAAAAAAATAATTTTCTTAAAGTTGCAAATTAGCATAAACACAATTTATAATAGCTCTTCAAATTAGAGGGTTCACAATGAAATGAGGTGACTAGGTGTAACAGAAATGTAAGATGATGTGGCAAAAGTCTAATAGTATCGTAGAAATGTCATCTCTTTAACCGTGTAATGAAAGTTTGTGTTTGTACATACTTCAAAGATTCAAATAAAGAAGGTGATAAGATCTTGCAGAGAAAGCTTGAGGACTCGGTCAAGATCCGAACAAACAAGTTACCCTTGTTTACCTTGGAATTGTGAGCCCTCTAACCATTATTCACATTTAGTTGTCTCAACTGAATGTGGACAAAATCGAATTCGACTCAAATAGAACTGGTTTTGAAATTGAACTAGTTTGAGTCAAAACTGATTTTGACTCAAACCGATTTGGTTTGAAACCGGTTTGGTTTAAAAAAAAATTCAAATTGATTTGGTCAAAATCAGTTTCGACCAAATTAGTTTTCAATTTGAAAATCAGTTTCAAATTATGAACTAGTTTATTTGAGCGCCTCTAGTCTCAAGACAAAGAAATTGTTTCACGCCATATAAAAGTTATCATTTCTCTTCCTTTTATCCATATGTAAATTATACTATACTCCTTATTTGTAGTTTAAGACTTTGAATTACTTTTTAAATTTTTTTTTGTTCGAGTCATTTAAATGAGTACTTGGCAGTTTATTTTTATAAGGGGTTAGTGTCTGAAAATGTATCTAACTTGCATCGTATGTCTATAGTGTGTACCATACTTACGTTTGCCTTTTATAATGCATCAAACTTTCAAAAAGTATGTTTTAATGTATTTTGTTGATGTGTCGTCGGCTTAAGTTGTCACGTGGCATCTACAGAGGTTGACACATCATCAAAACATCACTAGAATACATTAAAACACATTTTTTGAATGTTAAATGCATTAAAAATATCAAGGAAGAGTATAGTACACACAATAGATATTACGACAAAGTTGAATGCATTTCCATGCACTTTTCCCTTTTTATAATTTGGCTACCATGTACTGTAGATAATTTTATTCTTATTTAATTTACAATAAATAGTACTATCTTTTATTTTTAATTTAACAATTAACAATACAATTTTATTTATGATTACTTGTTATAATCATCTTATATAGAGTATGTTAGTAACTACATATAAATAATTGAGAAAAGAATAATGATTTGATAGTCTAATGAGATCTATAAAGTTCATGGACTGTCAGTATTTTATAGAAAAGAATTGAGATACAGATGTGTTAGTGATTGTGTATGATCTTAGTTCTCCCAAACAACCCCCTTGATTGAGACCGTGTGTATAAGCAGCTTTTGTATATCTATAGTCTATCGATATAGAAACCGATGAGAATACACATTGCAGGGCATGTCACCTACACAGAAATGACATCCTTTTCATCTAATCATATTATTATTTCATCACATTTTCATCGTTATCATCAATCTCCATCTTCATCTTCATCATCATGTGGGCTAAATGTATCAACTGCTGCTTATACCACTTCCCGCAGACTTGCTCTTATCCAACTTGGAACCGATAAATTTAAAAATTCTTAAATTAATCTTTTTGTATTTATTGTTTTTTGCATTGTTTATGCTTATTTAACATGGGTGTTGAAAAAGTACTAATTTTTACATCAAAGAAATTAAGAGACGCTAGAAAATAGAATCTGTTGTGGACAAAAGGACTAACATATACTATCAATGTGTTAAATTTAAGGGTTAAGTGCGCCAAAATGCAATTAACTAAGGTCTAATATTCGTAGTCTGTATTCAACTACTCGAGCGTACATTGTGTGTAAGAAACAGAAACTTGTTATTTCTTGGTATTGTATGTAATTTATGATATTTTTGCCGTGTGTCATCTATATAAGGTGTCATGTGGAGTTGACATGTCACCAAAATACATACAATGGTGATAAATAACAAGTTTGTTACACACAATGTACATCCGAGTAATTGGGTACACGCTACGAATGTCGACTTTAGTTAATTGCATTTCATGCACTTTAATCATAAATTTAATTGAATAAATTATGCCAATTTGCATTTGAAAATGAGCAAGTACGTGTGGTTTAGCTCTTCGTAATGGAATTGAGTGCCATAGTAGTAATTACCTCATAAGCTTAAAGTAGTTTTTTGTTTATGGGTACAGGAATGAGAGAATGACTTTTGTTTCTAAAACAAGTGTTTGGGTAATGGGTTTAGTCATTTAGGTTTTTAAAATGGATAGCATTCCCACAAATTTAGTCATACTGGAGGTGGGTTCAGAAATCTATTTACATTCAGATTCCACCTTAAACCAATACCCATGGAAGCTCATTGGCACTTATAATCTTGGTTATTTTAATATTTCGTTAGTTGATGGGCATCATCTAACTACAAACAGAGCAACTTCCGTCATTAATGTCGCCAAACATTTGCAAATAGTACATGAGATATAAGTGCCACCATTCCATAATTAGGATCCATTTGAATAGGAATATGAATACTCCCTCCGTTAAATCGTTCAGGTGCCGTAAGTACACTGTCATTTTATTGTTAATAAGACAAATTGAGTCATAAGTTACTGCTTTCTCAAGTCATACCCCGTTGGTGTTTGGATGTATATTTAAATGTTTGTATGTTAGCTAACTCATACATGACACCTATTGTCCTCTGCGTATTTGTGTTAGCAGCTTCTTCATTTTTCTTATGATAATGTGATGATAATTAATATAATTTATATGGTTAATGATACAGTTCTACCTCAGTCATAGTTGTTGAGTGTTAGTGCATCCGCATTGCTGACAGCACAGTTACAAATATAGGACAATCTATTACCCAGGAAAATGCACTAGATTGGTCAACAAAGGATAACAGAAAAATTTTGCATGTCGTTTATCGTGTTGGAAATTTGGAGAAAACTAAAAAGTAGAGTCCTCTCTGTATCGATTTTTACTGCAAAAAGCTGCTCTTGTATAACCAGTGATGTTTGCTTGAAATCGAAGATTTAATAGATCTTTATTCTTTCAGGTTTTATACCAAGTGCTTGGGTATGGAAGTGCTGAGGCAACACAACATACCAGAAGAAAAATATGCAAACGCTTTCTTGGGATATGGACCTGAGATGTGTGCTTTTTTGTTATTGAACTTATTTACAGTACGTCATGTAGTTGAATCTAATAGTTTAGCTACATATATCCAGGAAACTCTGATATTTAGTTGAATATCCTTTATGTGTTTATAACTTATAAATTGCTACCTGATGTATATCATAACTATAAATAATTATTTAATTACGTCATCATAGTTTGGGCCTTGCTAGTGATCTTGGCTTTCACTTTTAAACAATGTCTTTGTAGATCACGGAATTGACAAGTATGACACTGGAACTGGTTCTGGACATCTCGTTATTGCAGTTGAGGATGTAAGACCTCTTCTTTTTTTAAGAACAAGTCCTTTTGATCTAGTAACGATTAGCACAATGACACATCCATCTCTCTCTTTTCGTTTCTTTATTTTTTTTCTTTTCTTTTTGTATATTCTTTAATGCGACCTGATCAATAATGCTCATGGACGAGCCTGAGTATGTGTATTTAAAGTTTTACTGTTACAATACTAAGAGCACATTAAAGTTCCAAAGTAGTCCAAACACATAATAATGACACATTTACCAAACTGATCACTTGACTAGTATGGTAATAGGGCATTTACATGCCAATACAAGATTAGGCTTCTTTGAATCATCAGTGCATAAAATAAAAGAACTGCAGCAGAAGCCCGTACTAGGAGATAAGCCAAAATATGTTTTTACTGAAAATTAGAAAATAAGATGACAATATAAAACCGGCCTTCTTTCGAGAGGCAGTCATCACTCCAAAGGTACTAAATTTAATGTTCTGCAACTATAATAAAATTGAACCATGACTTTTTATGTACTTATCTCTTTATGATAAAGCTAACAAATCGTGGTAATAAAATAGTTGCTGCATACATATATATACATGCCTCTTTAGGTTGGTACAGCGGTGGATCTTATTAAAGCCAAGGGAGTAAAGTAATCTCTTTGGTTGAAGATCCAGATGGCTACACATTTGAGCTCCTTGAAAGGAAGGGACTTATTTCTGAGCCCCTATATCAATAATTGTCAAGAGTAGGAGATATTGATCGCTCCATCAAATTCTATCCGCAGGTGAGCACTCGTACATACACTTGAAATAATTAAGTAGAACGAAGGTGTCTTACCTCCAAAGTTGTTAAACTGTTTGGTGGTGAGATTGTACTTGGACCTGGGCCCTTGCTCATTATAAACACAAAGATAACAGCCTGTTTGGATCCAGATGGTTGGAAATCGGCAAGTTTTCTTTCTTCTTTACTGTTAGAACATAGGCGTATCTTTTACCTTGGAATGTCATGTGTTAATAGGCTTGTTTTCTCTGTCCCACCTATTTCATATGATACTCGGTACATGGTTTAAAGTCGTTTCTTAAGCTTCAGCCCTGTGTTCTTGGCTGACAAATCACAATCAAAAGGAACTTTGAGTTAAATCCTCTATGGAAAGGGAGGTCATTGTACACAACAAAAGAATTTGTACACGACAAACAAATGTATTTTGACAGTTTTACACTTAAATAGCAAACTCTTTCTTCAATTGTACAAAAAATAGCAAACACTTTTACCAGTTCCGCTTCCTTTAAGTCTGTCTTTCCCTCTTATTGTATATTTCACATTTTGCAGGTGTTTGTTGATAACATTATTTTTATGAAGGAACTTGAATGAGGAAACCTCATTGATATAGAAACTGGCAGCTATAATCAAGTCTTGACCAAATTCATCTATAGAGTTTGTATTGAAAGTTGGTGCCTTTCCTTCTTAGATCAATTCCTTAGAGTGAAATAATTTTTCCACTCTTATTTGTAAACACAATCACTCACTGTACAATTACAACAATGCAATTACTCTCCTATGTAAACCGTGCCATATTGGCTCGGCAATTTAACAAATGTTGCAGGCCTTCTATCCACTTTTTCTTTTCATCTTTAGTTGTGCATTCGAACTGTATTATTCTTTCGGAGGTTTCTATCCCGAAATATTGCCTCTGCTCATTGCTATCATCCATCTCTCTTCCAGGCCATGCTGGAACATCAAGATACACTCCAGAGACTACATCTGCAGGAGTATCAATTCTATTTTTAGATTAACAGAGAGGTACATTATGACTTCTATGGCTATGATTACTGACTAGAGGTAGCCATTTTATTTCATTCATTTTTTTCATGGTTCGTCTGGCTTTTTTTTATATTTAACAGACGGGGTTATATATTTGAAGGCCACCTAAATATATCATTTTGTTTTTGTAGGCCACCCATATTTGAAAACGATTTTGTAGGCCACCCAAATTTGTATATTGTTATGTACCAAATTCGGCCAAAAACTCATCGAAAAAATTTAAAAATACACAAAAACCCCTGTATTTTTTTAATTAACATTATTTATATTATATTAGTTTTATTCAAATACAGGGGTATTTGTGTCCTTTTACACTTTTTCGATGAGCTTTTTAGCCGGATTTGGCATACATGGAACAATATACGAATATGGGTGGCCTACAAAATTATTTTCAAATATGGGTGGCCTACAAAAACAAAATGATATAGTTGGGTGGCCTCCAAATATATAATCTCTTAACAGATCAAAAGAAATTAACTAAAAAGGAGATAGTTTAATTGGGTCGAAGTCACCCAAAGTGTATGTTTAATGCATAATATCTTCTGAATCATTATATTCAAAATATTTTATTAGTGAAATAATATGCTTCTTGTAATCATGTCAGACCCACTCATTGTATTGTGATATAACAAGTTTCAGGCCAACCCGACCTGAAACACTGGTCCACCCGAAACACACTAGTGTAATCATATGATATAAATCTTACATTTCTTCTTTTTTGTAAAAGTTCCTGCTATGTGCTTGCTTTTCAATTTTGCTACCACCTGTTGCCCATCCATAAATATGAGTTTTCAGTGAAATATACATCATAACAAACATGAAACTTATAAAAGTGGAACCTTCTGTAAAAACACAGTGGAATTGCCTATGTGGTTGAACTATCTGATGACAATTGAAGTATTTAAGTAGTTTATTGGAACCATTACGCACAATTGCTAATCTATAGCACTCCTTCTCACTCTTATCTATTACCATGTCATCCCAAATTTATACTTATTCTAAAACTCTAGATTGCAAAATTTCACACCACTTCCGGAAGTCAACAGATTTTAAGCATTGTATCTATTATGGACCTCGTTCTCCCTTTTCAGTATATTTAGCATCTTAATAAAGTTCTTCGTAGCATCATCAACAGTTACCTGCCATTTTGTATTGACCTTGAATGAAACTTGCTTCCAATGAAGATCTCCTGTATCAAAAATCGCATATTGTCATAATTTCTTTCAAACCTCATGCACGCCTATTTTACATAGTTTTTCTGATATTACCTTTCCTTGTGAGCTTTAAAAGATCCCCCCCTTTTGAAGCAAAGTTTAAGGCTGCCAATACATTTACTTCTTTGCCTTCTTCACCGTACTCCTCAGCCAAAGCCATGTTTGTAGCTCCTTTTTGCAGCCTCGATCGTAGTGTGGCAGCTCCTCTCAGTGCTGCAGTAATTTTATCATTGTTATTATTATTATTAATTATTAATTTACTATATGTACAGTCACCCTCAGGTGTGACATTTTAAAACAAACATTACCAGTGGCTGCTCCTGCAGTTAGGGTCATTATGTCACCATTAGTCCTTGCAATAGTTGCAGAGTTGACAGCTGAAAATATCTGTTCATGATCAGCTCCCATATCCTCTGCAATCTCTATGCAATGTGAAGCCACAAGAGCTGCTGCTGCTGCTATTGCGTTTGATGCTTTTGAACACGCTGTTTGTTCTTTATTATTAGTGAGATTTTTGGTTGATGTTGCTGATGTGGCAGTAAGAGCTGCCACAGCAGCAGCAACCCCTGCTACGGATACTGCTGCATGCAGTTGAGCATTGTGTGTTCTAAGTTCATGTTTCCTTCTCTCTTTCTGATCTTTTATCCATCTGCCCATTGTCCTTCCTCTCATAATGTTCCTGTAGAGCTGTTTAGTAGATTATTACTATGGAAGATTTTGGTAGACAACATATGTGGCTAAGTCAAACTGGCCAATATACATACCCCATTTTTTAGTAACTGATGGCTAGACACAAAATCTTGGTTGAGAGCTTGATGAATTAGAAACAATTCCTGCAACGGATTAAACTGTAGCTGAATAATACTTAACCTTCGAACACTATGCGTAAGATTTAGATTATGTTTACATCTACATAAGACCAAGTTGCATTTTATATACTATTTATATATTATATCTCTTTATGAATGTAAACTGTGTAAGATTCTGTTGTGGTTTGTAGGCATCCTGCTTGACTCAAGTTGATTTGCATGCTGATGTTTATATGCAAGGCCAGAGAGATGTTTCTCCATGAACTCCAATTCATAAGAGGTAAAGTACTTTAGTAATTTTACTGCTGCATTATAAAATTATTGTTATTATTATTATTATTTTGTAGATGACGAATAGATGATATGATTTCGATTCGCTCAATTGTGGTGATGGTCTTTCCGATATGAGTATCAGGTTTTTCTTAGTGTTTCTTGGAGCATTATTATTCTATTTCATGTTTCCTGAAATTGTGTTGTGGATAATTTAGAAAACAACCACTTATTATCCTGTTACTTGATGTTAGTCACTTGTCTAAAATTCCCTTATTATGGACCAAAGACAGTTAGCATGAATTCTATATTGATGACAATGAATAAATACAACAGGTTATATTAGTTACACAAATTACCAAAAGTAGAAACAACTCAATTGTCATGGGACAAAGGATATTTACCTAATCCTCCTAGGCCCTATATGATGTACACCCTATATTCTTCTGAAAGTGACAAATTTAAGTTAAGTACTACTTTTATTGCTCTGGAGAGTTACGTACCTATAAATCTCAATGGTTATGTCTAATAATCAGTTGAGGGTAACATCTGAAAAAAAATCTCTAAGTTTTGTTAACTGTAAAGCTAATTGTTTTGTATTGGACAGAAAGATTGAAATAATTAAGTATTTAAGCTTCTGCTAAAGGGATTCCCAACCATGATTAGAACTCATGAATCTCAACTAAGCGATTAAAAGGTAGTTCCTACACGTGCAGAGGTTCATGAACGCATAAAAAGTAGTTACCTTCATCTCATCACTTTTTCTTGGAGAAACTGGAGGACTATCTTTTTTTGCTATTGGCTGAGGTTCCTGCAAAAAACATGAAATATGTAGGTTTAATTGATCTTGATCTCACTCTAATTTAAGTAAATATTTGTGATACCTTGAGAAAAACAAAGTATACAGTTCTATTTTTATAAGGATAATAAATAAAATGAAAAACAACTTATATAATTTTCTTAACTATCCTAATCCGAGTCATCTCAAACTAGTAATCTATATATTTAATCATAAAATATGGTAATCATAATTAATGATAATATTATAAGTAAACTCCAACACTTCTGACATTATATTTGTCTTGAAGCAACATGTAAGTTTACTCAATGTCATTTGCAATGATAACCTTGCAAAATGTATAAAAACCTTCTAAATCACATTATTACAAAAGCTTAGATTGTTTTTGTAACAATATAATTTTATGTGATCATATATAGCACATAAATTATTTATAAAGTTCAAGAAAATGGATATCAAATGTGCTTGTGGGTTGACCAACCCATTTGGACCCACATTTAAAAATTACTCATTTTGACCTATTACCCTACCCTCTTATTTTGTCACCTTTGGCTTTTACAGTTTAGAATACTAGAAAATATTTTCTCAAGATATGCATGTGTATATCCAGAAGACCGTGTAGCCCGGCCTTACGGTTATGGAAAATAACGAGCAAAAAGGGATCTTACATGCTCTCCTGAGAGTGCAGAGGTCTGAAGATGAGGTCGATGATCATCAACATAGCAAAATAAGTTTGGTTTTTCAACCTGTTTAGGTTCAAGACAAGTGTGCGAAAGTGCTTTTGAGATTTCTACCGATGAAACAGTCCACGACCTCCCAAGAAACTCCATAGACTCGGTTGGGGTTTCTGGCAGTGGACACGCTGCTGGTAGCCAATTCTCTGCAACTTCCTCCTTAATGTTTTCCAGCCTATTTGTCCCACACTTTGAGTTCAAACCACAAACATTTGTCGACACTGCACATCGTTCAAAAATAAACAATTTGCATTCACAGGAATCATAACTCATACTTTGTTCATGCATCTTAGTTTTAGCCTTCTTTTTATGTAGCTGGAATACTTACTCTTTTTTGTTATCACTTAATAAAGGCTGAAACTTCTAATGCAGACAGAGCCGAGGTGGCAGCAGCGAAGAAAACTAACAGGTGAGTTGAGTTTTAAGCATCAACTGTTTACTTGTGAAGTAAATTGAGGAAGTTGAAGTGGTATATATGATTGTAGCTTGGCTCATATGAGACTTTTCCAACTTCCAAAGGCTGCATTCGTGTCGATTATTTTTCTTTATCTTTTGTGGATCCCAGACCCCGGTTTTATGGCGGTACATTATGGAAACGGACCCATAAAATGATATACAAATATTTGAAAAGTTAATTGAAATGACCACCTGCATTTCACATCTCCATAGGGCCCTCATCATCAAAGCGAAACAGGTCCCAGTGTCATCATGTTATAGTTTCATTATACAAGTCTTATTTATGTAAGTGATAATAAAGTGTTGTCTCCATTGGTTTTGCTTCTTTTCTTCTGAATACTATTTTGTGGACCACAGTTTCATTTTTAAGTTGAGCTCACTGGAACTGGAGAAATAGCCAAAAAATAGTGGGAAAAATTACCAGACTTTGTTTTTAATAAACATAAATGGGGATTTTTCATGATCTTTATATCTTTTTGCTTCAGTTAAGTCGTGTTTTGTATGAAATTTAGTATTGCTTGGTGATTGGGATTTTATGTAATTAAGTTGTGATAATGTGAGGAGATAAGAGGAAAAGCTAATGAAGGCAGTGTTTATTAATTACAGAATATTATTAAATACAAATAAATAAATTATATTTTCTTTTTTATTTCAAATGATGTTAATGTCCTTTTATCATTCCATCCAAGTTAGATTTTAAGTTAATCCGAGGATTCTTTGTTTATGAAAGAAGTCTTTAACTTTATAATGGTCATTTAAGATTTTGAGTGTACTTGTTGCTTTTAACAAAAAGACGTTGTTGTTTTATTTGGGAAGCGGCAGACTTCATGATGCGAAATAACTGAAATTATGGAACAAAACATTTTTTTGTATACCATGTAGCATGAGAAAGGGTCCCTCCTTCATGTCTTTTCTAAACTTGTTAGTGCTCTTTAAAGTTCAAAGCAATCTTAAATGCAATTAGTGCTAATTCCTAATCATGCCTCATTATCACAAGCTCTCACTTAAATCTTGCCTTTTTTCTGAAAATACATTTATAATAATTTGTTTGTTAACACTTTTGCAGAAGAACCCTTTGAATTTGAGTTTGTATGTTACTATGCCTGTAAGTGAACATTTCATGAATTGTTTGACGGGAAGTTCGGTTATATTTGTTCGTGTAGTTAAATGAACGAACATGAACATAATTTTTCGTTCGTTACGAACATGCATATATATTTTGTTCGTTCATTTACATTCGTGAAAGTTAGTTAAAGTCCGTTTGTTTTATTTTTATATAATTTATATATAATATATAAGCTGTATAACTTGATGTAAACGTAAAACCTTTATGTAGTTTAATTTTTATCTTGTTTATCTAAATTATCTTACATAATATATTCTAACTTCGTATCTTTCTCAATAGTGTTATTTATGTTAGGGAGGCTCTTTATAATTTTGATTTCCTACGTTAATCTTGTGATTAAACATTAATTTATATATTCTTTCGTTTGCATTCGATTAAGTTCATGAACAAACATATTTTCTTAATGAAGGAACATGAATAAGAAAATAAATTCATGTTTATTTATTTGTTCGATAAAATTTTAATGAAGTTCAATTCATGTTTGTTTGATTCTGGCCTATGTGGTACGATCTAATAGAGAAATGCTAGGTTTTTTTGGTATTGGGCGAAACTATTTGTGAAAGAAGAGAAGTCGACCACGTACATTTGTCTTCTAGAGAGGTCCTTTTGATGTAAAAAAACTAAAGTCAATCTTTAGAGAAAAGTAAAAGTTTTGACAGAAAAAAATGAGTAAAATAAATTAAAGTTCCTTTTTTCCCAAATATCGATTAGAATACTAAACGTGTTAAAAGAAAAAAGTTACAAGTTACAAATAGTAAGGATATAATTAGTTAGTCCGGATATTTATATGTAACAATTATGATAAATATATATAATGAATTGCATTTTTAACTCTTAAGCATTTATGAGGTTAAACACAATTGATTCTTCTTTGTTCATGTTCCACGAATCATTACCCCTTACTTTAGAATAAACTTCAACAGTTATAGATCACACCAGCGGGATTGTTTAGTACCACGAACATGATTATGATCCATTTATCATTGCCCAACTTTTGTCGTTTAGTGGGTAGGGTTGGAATTTTTCTTGAGATCTTTGTTAAAAAAACTAATTCTACAGAATATTTCAATTTATAATTATGTTTACAAGTATAAAACAAATAAATCTTAGGAATTTTTAATAATACATATAATCTTTTATTTTTGTTAATTATTAATTAATTAAAACTAATATCTTGATTATGTGGATAAAGGAGTGGTATAGTTCATTTTAACCCATTTAAACCTAAAAATAGCATAAAATCATGAATAAATGAAAAGGCAGTAACCGATGGGTAAAATGTTATCAAACTTAGAATATCTGGGTCTATTTGATAACTGTACTGTATCCTAAAAAACGACACACCCTGTAGAGACCATCTAACAAATTCATATGCTAGCATTCCAAGTACAACTCATTTCTACCTGAAATTCTTGCAATCTTTTGCTTCTTTGCAAAAAGTAGCCAATGAAGAATCAGGTAGTGGTCAGCAACTGTACAATGATGGTCGCCTCATCTTACAGAACCATAAAACAAAATCAAAACCAAAAACATTTGGGAGGAAAAGACTGCTGATTCAAACTTTGCTTCCAAGATACAGAAATTGACGAGCGTCGCATTTTACAACAAATCGGGAGCAAAGTGTCCACTATTTTGAATCTCCCATCACTTTTCTGTCATTTTACAAGAAATTTTCCCTGCCATAGAAGTAGAATCAAATGAAAAGAAGTCTTTACGCTGACAAATAATAATAACAATAATATAATAATATATATAATTAATGATAATAATAAAATGAAAAGCACAATGGAAAGAGGGGTGGATAATTAAACTGTTTTGACCTTCTGGACTTTACTAATTGGTCAGATGGAGCCATCTGATTACGATATTTAAAATGCAAAAATTTAGATCCCTTAATTAAGTATCCAAAACAACTTATAATAATGACAAGCTTAATAAATCTTGCAATCACAATCAATGCTTATGATATTCTGTAATTCGTAACTAGATGGATAATATTAGAAGTGGCATGATTGGTGAGACAAACGGGTCGGGTGTATGGGTCAGAATAGGTCACTTTCAAATGTGGGTCGAAAGGGGGCAGGGTGGGTTGATCACCAATCCACTTGTGTCATTTTATTGAGTTGCATAATATGTTAGATATGATTACATACGAGTATATTAATAAGATGATGATATAATTTTTTAAATAAAAATGATTAAGATGTTGTAACCATTTGCATATTCTTTCGGTGACTGCGACCTATTCTACCTCTTTAAATTATTGCCATTAACAACATTTTCCCCCCCTTTGAACCATTTCCTTCATAGCATTTTTACTTCTATTTTACCCATTTGACCCGTTAACAAACATAAAACAAAACAAAAAATCAAAAATCTCTTCAAACAGATAATGCATATACCTTAGAAAAGAACTTGAATCATACATCAACTTGATATTGAAAGTGGAAGAATGGAATCAAGATTAGCATTGAGTGACCATTGTTGAGGATAGGCAGATGATGATTCCATAGGAAGATGCCAAACTAATACCTTTGAGCAATCCTCCGGTATTCCTTCCATTTCTGTCTCATCCTCCACAACTTGTTCAATGAAAGTGCTCACCTGAATGTGGTCAAATAAGTTATGACTCGTAGTTTTATGGAAGAGTCAAGAATACTAATCAGTGGTCAACACACTCTTTACTAAAAAATACAAGAGAATCTTGAGGAAAAACAATCAATTACATTATTTGTGATGTTAGTAAGGACAAATAAGTAAGTCCGGCCTAAAATGTTGCTAAATATAGAACATCATAACTAATAAATACGCGATGAACGATATTACTCCCTTGTTCCAGGATAAGATTTATATTAGACCTTTCTCAAATACTATGAAATGGCATAAGACAGATTTTCATTTTAATTGCAGAAATCGCCATTTCAGTAAGTTACATATCAATTGTAGTATTTCTTCTTATCTTTCTTTTTGGCAAATATTGGCTCAATGCTTGACATTTACTTATTTCCCCGTTACTTATTCAAGACTACTGATGTCATGGATTTTCGTTCATAAGATTATAATTGTGTTATAAAAGAGTAGTTTATACATTTACAGTAATAGTATAACACTTTCCTATAGTTACATGTAGAGTTTGGAACTTTATGGACAACAGGGACCGAAAACTCGGAGGAGGTCATCAACCATCAAAGTTACTGAACATGAAAATATTTATTTTTATTAAGAAAACTATGTGAGCTGATATATATTACTCTTTCTTCACGCCGTCCTGGGGCTATTTGTATGTGCATTATAAAACTAATCACTGCAATTTTAAAGTCAAATTAAATAAAAAGTCTATAATAAGTAGAGGTAGGTAAGTAATTCCACATTTATTTCAAAAATCCATTTGCTAAGGTTAACTTCTTGATTCTTGTATGTTTCCTCACTGATTATGTTGACCCCAAACAATCTAAAAAAAACAGCTCTCTTTCTTCCAAAAGTGAACAAATGATATTTTTGGTAAATGATATTTTGGTGGTTGATATATATTAACCCAATTACAGTTTTATCTTATAGCATGCAATCATGCAAGGAACCGATCATGGAAGAAACAAAAGAACTAAAAAAAGGAAACTAACTTGAAATCCATCCTTGACAGTATCAAGGTGTCTAACAGGTTGAGGAGTAAGACGGTGCCATTTCATCGGATCCCAAAGGATAGTGCTGTTGAAAGCAAATCCTGCCAAGTCTGCGTGGAATCTATGGAATCTTCTCATGACATTATTTGTATGCCATCCAATCACTTGCGTCCCGTTACATACAGGCCCCACAAATGTAGCTACTCTTGTGCTCTTTTTTAGTTTCGCTACTGGCCACGTACCAAACCGCCTTCAAGTCAAAATTTTGTAGTCAGCACAAATTTACACGCATGAATGATATATTTATAAGAAAAAAAAAAAACATAGTTGCAAAAGTAGCAAATTTCATCTAAATCAATAATATCAACAATGAATAAAACTGGAGATAGCAACTTCAGTTCATTTACTAATGAATGGGTCGATTCAGGCTAAGTTCATTTACTAATGAATGGGTCGATTCAGGCTAAGTTTTATCTCCGATGGGTCAAACATGTAAAATGAAAACGAAAAACGAAAAAATAGCTAGACAGGAACCTGGTCAAATGGGTCGAGAGTCTTGTCATCTTTAGACAAAAAAATTAGCAAAAGCGCTATACTTCAAATTGTATCTAATAATACTCATAGGTTTCTGATGAAAGTTTCAAAAAAGAAAGATATTATTCAGCGGGAAAAAAAGGCAAACAAGGTGATCTGAGTTCTTGGGTTCTAATAAGCATTCTTCTCCGGACTTCGAAGGGTAAAGCAGTAACAAAAATATATAGTTAAAGTTAGTCTACACCCTAGTTAAATCATACCAACATCTTAAAGATTTAATTTAGGAAAAGATATCAAGTACTTGACCACTTCCTGCTGCTTGCAAACTGAATTTTTAGCATCATTTGTTAGCATTTGCGATTATTCTTTCAGCAAGTCGTGTACATCCTTTTGTGATGTAAATGGTACTCAAATGTGTTCGGTAAGACTATTACATATTTTGAAGTAAGATGAAGATATTAAAAAGAACTTGGGTTTTAAACTCGGCTTCTTAAAACATAATAGTTTAACATGTGTTTTATAGTGAAAAGACATGTTCTGTAACTATGATAACACCAAAGTAAATTCACGATGTCAGTTTGCGTTCTTCCGGAACATAAACCATTGCCAACCACCATCTGTCTCTTTTATCTTGTTTATACTCCATTCAAAAATGCAAATACGAAACCAAAGTAAAAGGTTTGGGAAACTATAACTGATTTTCTGGGCGGCAATCAGAGCCCAATTAGTTATGAATGGGTCGATTTGGGTTCTTCAGATAGGTTATGATAAATGGGTTAAGCAAAAACATTTAGCTTAGAGGGGAACAAGTCAACAAGTTTAAACATGTCCAATGTCTATTTCATTACTTACAACCTTCTAAATCGTTTCGTTCAGTGATTTAGATTATTATTCTAATGATATTATTTTCGTAGTCACAATAAATACACTGGTTATTTATAAAAGTAATTAAAATTTGAAAAGAAGAGTGTTTGCAGGTCAACCCAACCCGATCTATTTTGACTTGTATTAAGAAATGACCCATTTTAACCCAAACGCGTTGGGTTCAGTTATTTAACCCGACCATCTTGCAACCTGTACCTGATTTATGCAGGTCAAAGAAAGTAGCATTTGAGGAGTAAAGCAGTGTACCTGATCTGCCTCATATGCTCGAACAGTTCAGTAGAGTAGATGTTAGTATCATCGGCAAAGTACACAATGCCATCAAGCCGATGTTTTTCAATATGTGAAAGTGCCACATTCCTCTGATGAACCCTCGAATCTTTAATCTCAGTTGTGTTATTTGTGCACACAAGATGCCTATACATAACACCACTTCTCCTCAACAACTCAGACGTTTCACCTGATTGGCTTGTCATTTCCACAACCACCCACAACAAAGGCGGCTCTACCAACTTTAATGTATTCGCCAAACGATTAAGGTAGTACCCCTGAAACATCCTAGGATATGTCGGGGTCACAATTATCAAAAACTTACCGAAACCCCTTTTAATTCCATATGCTGTCTTGTTTTCTTGTTTCACATCTATCATGTGTCGATCCAAATTTAATAAGACATTATTGACCACCAAATTATCTACTATGTTTGTGACGTTCCTAGACATCACATGATTAAAATCAGACAATTGAACCTTCTCAACTTGCTCAAATGAAAATGCTTGGTTTCTTGACATGATATCGGTGGATGTTTTTATTGAAACAATAGGGGTAAATCCCACAAAAACTCCAACAAGAAAACATAAAAGGAAATGGAAAAGTGATCTCCTCCACGTATTCCCTTTTGGTTTTTGCCTTTCCAATGACCTAGATGTCCTTTTTGAGAAAAGATTTAGCACGAACGTTTGAAAACGATACAGAATATATTCCGTTGATCCAATAGATGAATTGGAAACCGATCCACTTGTCGGAGTGTAGTCTTGGCTGCAGGACGTACACTTTGACAATGGAGAAGCAACAGAAATTGCTTCTCCACCTAGTATTGTCCCTGGTCTAGGCACCGGGGACAATGTTCTTCTAATTGTAGTCATTATTTCTAAATTTAACAAAATTACTACCAATCCACTAAGCTACATACACCATTTTACCATAATTACCGTCAACCTACAACTTCATATTTTCCCCAAAACAAAAGAGCTCCTAAACATATACATACAAAACAAACCCATCTTCAAATCAGCATAAAATGCAAAGATTTCCCCTCTTAGATTTGTATAAGAATCCTTAATCCTAAACTTCAACCAATCAACAAAGAGTGTGTGTTTACCCTCAAATCTGAATCTAATTGTAAAAAAAGTAATAAAAATAAGCACAAATCCAGCAGAAATCAGAGTACCCAATCAATAAAGATAGAACAGAGACTAATTTGGAGTTCAAAAAATGAAATTTACATAAACAAGGGGAAGTGGGTCTAACACATTATTAGCAATAATGAATCATTTGATTGGCGGAATCTTTGATGTGGTGAGAGTCAATAATGAAAGAAAAGTTGAAGTGGGCAAATGGAAGCAGAGACTGAGAGTGATAAGTGTATGTATCTAATTAATGAGAGATTTGGGAGAGGAGAGACAAAAGGAGGTCAAAAAGATAATTTGTGTAAATCGAAAGTTTCAACTTTCAACGCTCAAGGAACGTTACACCATTTAACATAAGGAATAAATTATCATCGTTATCATCATTAAACCTTTAATTAACTTTACGTAAATACGTAAACACTTATAAATGTAAAATTGTAAGGAACGAAGTGTTTAATATAGGAAAATCATAATTTCATTGCTTTCCTCGGTCATACGGTATTAAAAATTTAGACTTAAAACCATGTCTAATAATTATATATTGGTTAATACATCAACTTCACTTATTTTGTTTAATTACATTCGCTAATCACTTTTAAATATTTACAATATTATTAGACACACATTTAAATACATAAATTTGTATATATGAAACATTTTTCTTACTGAGATAATTTTAGTACTTTCGTCTCAAAATATAAAAAACTTTTAGTTATAACTAATTTGATAGTGTTTATACGGAGTATTAGATATTAACTCAATTACCTAAAGTAGTGGTTATCTGATTTAGTGATGTTTTAAAATTATGTGAATTCTTAGTTAATTTGATGGATAAGTTGAGTATACGTATGTTATCTATAAATACTAGTCGAGTAATAATATCTTTCCTATGTCACGTCATAGTCCGGCCTGATCTTGAGGGGGTGTCATGTGTGCTACCGCAGGTCGCATAGGGCTCCGAGGATCCGAAATTTAGCCAATATATATAGTATATATGTTAATATATATCACTTTACGTAAAACCTAACATAAACTTCCAGCAAATCAGTTGGCTTGAAATTCGTCCCTTTCACGCTTTCGTTTGGTTGATCCAAGTTCGATTCCTGAAAGACTTTCTTTCCTTTTTTATTTTTTTTGTTTATAGGTTTACAACGTTTATAACAATTATTGATTTATCGTAGTTTCAATGAATTTTGCTGATATATGAAAAAACTTTAAGAGCCCATTGTTTTTTTCGCACAGGTCCTCAAAATCAACAAATCGGTCCTATTCATAGATGCAATGACTCATAGACCAACATTCTATGTCCCGTGTGAGAATCACAAAACGAGGATACAAATCATATTTTTATCTTCTGTGATGTGGCTAGACAAATCTGGAATCAAGTTGAAAAATAGCTCGAGATTCCACTACCTTTGGTGACTAATATTAAAGACCTTCTATCTTGGGTGGATGTGCAACTCATGACTGAAGTAAAGAAAAAAAATAATCGAAGTCATCATTTTATCCACAGTTTGGGTAATCTAGAGATACATGAACAATGTGGTCTTTCAAAGTTCAAAATTTCGAAAGAATAACATTGTTAATAGCATTATTGTTAGTTCTTATAATTGGTTCTCCAACATATGTAAAAAACACAGTATCTTTTGGTCATTGTGATTACAAAACTCAATGCATTCTTTGTAACCTTTATCTAGCTCCTTGCTAGACTTTTTAATAAATTCATTAGCTGTTTAAAAAAAAACATTTACTTCATCTTAAAATAAGTGTACATTATGTAAGTAACATATCGTTTTAAAAACCATATAGTTCTTTTAATTCAACTCAAGTGTTGATTTTACTCTTTAAAATGCAAAAGATTAAAAAGATTAAATGTAAAACTTGATGATTTACTTTTTAAAATGCACATTTATTTTGAAACAGATTAAAATGTAGATGTAGAAATTTAATTGATACGAAGGGTTAAAATAATGCGTTGATTTCGTATTATTAATCATACATATCATTTTTGACTAAATTGCATCGACGTATCTTCGAAGATGAAAGTGAAGATATCATAGATGATAATTTAATTTGAAAAATCATATGTTGTTTTACCTAATGACCATATTAGATCTCAAAACTTACAGCAAAAACAACCATAAACACGCACACACAATTATTGAGGGTATTCAACAATTTCTAGATCTCAAAGGTGAAAGAAACAAAGAAAACCAATGTAGCATTTGTTATGGTTCTAATGCTGGACTTATTAAGGTTCTCAAGGGTAATGAAACATGTATACTTGGAACTTCATGTGTTTCAAGTTTATACATTCCCTTGTTTGTCAAGTTTTATCAGATGCATGATTGATATCCCCTAAAAAATCACCTCATATGACCTTTTAAATTGTCTTAAACAAATTCAAATTCTAAATTTCTTGCTTCAACTTCTTGCTAGAGATGATTTACTGGTAATTGATGTCTTGATTCAACAGGAACATCATCCTCTGTGTGCTTTACAAGACTTCCATTTACCATTACGACAATACTGTAAAACAAGACAATCGCTTAGATGATGAAAATATCATTAAAGGTAAAAACTATGCTATACTGGATTTTATAGCTTATATAATCCCATGAACATAGTATTACTAAAGCAACTTTTAATAGCAGTGGTAGATATTTGTCGTGATCTTACGATGTTTCTCAACCTAATAAAGTTTCTTAAATCTGTACAGATCTCATCTCAATGGAAGCAATTAGATATATTACCTTATAATAATACTCTCGTCATCATTGTCTTTCCAACATGTTTCTATCAACACTCTAACATAACATTATCAATACATCATCAATGGAACTATTAGGGTTACAATCATTATAAGACTTAGTACTAAGTGAATGATGAGGAAGATAAGTTATCATGGTTCCTAAACTTCCCCTGACCAAAACCTTATAAGACTCGCTAATACGTAAAAATATATGGGGAATCCTCTAACTAAGCATATTCACTTCCTGAAATAGCTTGTTTAGATCCTTTTCCATAAATAATAGTAATATAATACTAATAGCTTGTTTAGAGCTTCATAATCTTACAAGTTTCAAATTCCCCAAAGCAATATCACATAAATGCAAATCAATGGAAGATTGTGGGCAAAATGAGATCGAGACCCGATCTACATACTTTGACACCTTTAAACTAAGAACACACAAAGTTAGAAGGAGTACTATACACTGAGTGCTTCAAAGATTTCTCACCTCCTTAATGAATACCAATGTGTGCTTACAATCGTCATTCTCTTTTATATCTCATCATGGGCACTAGGGACAACCCAATCATGCAACTAACCTTTTAGATTTGAGACCTCAACTCTTCCAAAATTCCAAGTGTACCGATAACAAATTGCCCAAGATGCGGAAAATTATTACTCTATAATGACCCTTGTCATGCTCATAGAATAAGAAAGGATAACTTTATGATATTCTCGAGATGATTATTTAAGTGATTATATGTGTATTGCTTAATTTTACCGCAAATAAACAAATTGAAATACCATACTATAAAATGTTTATATGTTATTTATAGGATTATATATTTAACATTTAAAAATAAATATATTAATACCTATTCTTATTTTTTTAAAACAGATATTTTTAAATAAACGATCTCAAACACCCCGTTAATCATGATATCATCTTCTGTCATAAGATAAATGACAGAAATAAAACTATTTTGGTAAGATCTAAATATAGAGAAAATTCACATACAAGGATTTTTGTTACAGACCAATAATAACACTTTCAAGATACCAGTAACACATAGGATAGACACCAAAAGGTGTCGAAGTTATATATGAGTTCTCACTGTTAAGTGTCACACTTGCTTTATGGACGCACATACAACATGGTCTATAACATTTGCCTCTAATTCTTTTTTTTTTCTTTCTTTCTGACAATATGTCTAAATAAGAGATAATTTCATGTTTTCTCTCCCTAAACCTCATCAATATCATATTTCTCCAAACACAAGTTTTCAATGCATATACTACAATGATTTAAATATATCTTTGGGAAAATATGATATTTTGATGATTTAAAAAGGAGAAATATGAAATTGTCT
Source organism: Logfia minima (assembly GCA_963921325.1). Lineage (NCBI taxonomy): Eukaryota > Viridiplantae > Streptophyta > Magnoliopsida > Asterales > Asteraceae > Logfia > Logfia minima. The sequence goes on along the minus strand of OY992763.1, from coordinate 50,514,160 downwards.
CCAAATTATAATTGCAAATTTTGACACATTCTAAGTCCTCAATCAATAACAATCCTCACCGAACGACATGTACTAATTATTAAATGCAAATGTTTTGAAAAAGCTTTCCATATAATAGAACCATTTCCTCTAACACATGTACGCAAATTAAAACGACTAGGGTGTTTGGATTAGCAAGCCTTTTTAGCTTTTACATTATCTAAATGCAATAAGCCTTTTTGAGTTGTCAAATACATCTTGACCTTTTAGCTTATTTAAAATGAAAAGACCAAATTTAAGAAGCCAAAGATGGGGTCTTTTAGAATGAGCTTTTTAAACCTAAGAATCAATAAGCTAAAAGGCTTCTACTAGGCTAACGAGGTATTTGAGTGTGCTTATTTGATTATTTGTGTATTGTAACATAATAAGCTTGAGATTTAGTGTTTGAATAAGCTTATTTGATTTAACTTATGAGGAGAATTTTATAAGCTTAAATTAACTTTAAAATTTAAAATTTATTTATATATAAACAATAAGCTCCAAAAATAAACTTATCCAAACATTCATATACGGTGACACCTCAATATCAAAAAATAATATTTAATATTTCTTTTGGGTATTTATGTGGAGTAATCGAGAATAAATGGGGAGAACTTTGCATTTGTTTGGGTAGAAAATGGTGAAATTTATTTGTCAAGGCAGTCAAACTCGAAGTCAAAATCAGGAAAGTGAAAGATGATCAAATATGACTTTCATTAAATATAAAGGGAGAAATTACAACGATCGTTTATGTAGTTTGCCATAAATTGCATGGGTCATCCCTATACCTCTTTTCTTTATCCAAAATCATTTTAAAACTTATAAATTATTTCACAAATTGTAATTTATACTGAAATTCGTTAATTTAACCTGTTAAAAGATCGCAAATGTAATAGTATCATAGAGACTATTTGTATGACTTTTTATTTCGAATAATAAATTTATTTAATTTTTCTTTTTAATTATATTTAATTTATATTTTTTATTAAACTTTCAATTAAATTTGATTAGTTTAATTGATTTTATTTTAATAGTTATTTTTTGTTTGACAATTGAAATAATCAAGTTACTTATTATAATTTCAATTTTATATATCTAGTGTTCATTTTTAGTATTTACATTTATTTATATAGTTAAATTCGTATGCGTGTTTACATTTTCAAGTTCTATTTTAAGTTTGAATTTTGTATTTTTTTTGTTTGATTTGAGTTTTTTTTGTTTCAAAATTTCAATTAATTTTATCATATTTCTTTGAATGTGTTTTTTTCCTGATCACATATCTAGTCAATTTACAGAATACTATGTATATATATATATATATATATTTGTGGACGGTAAATGGTGGTCAAATGTGACACTTATGGATTTAAAAAAAAAATTATAATGTAATTAGTGAGTTAGTGCAGATGAAGACACTTATACAAACTATAATAAATAAGTTAATCATTTAATTGTCAAATAAAATTAATCTTTTGTAAAAAGAAAAACAAACTAAAATAATTAAAATAAATTGGAAGGGTTACTACAAATAAATTAGTTAGGTACAGTTAAAAAGAATATTAAATATATTTAACATTTAACAAATAAAGTTTTTATATTCCTGTGATTTATAATATTATATAGAATAATACTCGAGCAATGCGATGGTGAAAATAGTAATGGTGGGTGACGATGGTGATAATGAAAAATTAATAATTATTTAATTATTTTATGTGTTTTGTACGAAGTATTATTTTATTTAATATAATAAACAATTGTAGTTATATATTATATATTTATATGTAATAATAGATTATTAATAGGGAAGGATTTTGTTAATGGCAATACTATAAATGAGTTAAGGGTAATTTCGACAATTTCTTGTTTTGAGACTAATTTTAAGATAATGCTAAAGATGCATTATATATAGTTAGAGATTAAAGATTAGAGATATATAATATTTTAACAGACTAAATTAACAATCGTTAATATTAAATATTGTTTGTAAAATAATTTACGATGACAAAAATAGTTTACGTCAGAAAGTCCATACGTGCAAACGAGAGAATCCGTGTAACTTTTTCAGCATAAAGGAAAAGAGTTACAGTATTTAGCATGTCTTAATGAAGGTTTAAGGTTTAAGGGGTAATTACACCCATGAGCCAAAAAAAACTAGAAGGGAGTGAAGAAATTGAAATTGTGAAATGAAGAAATTTAAAAGTGGAAAAATGAAGGAATTACAAGTAAAGATGGGACTTGATTGATATACTTCATCAGATTCGGATTTACATTCAAGAGGAAATAATGGTATAATCTCTAAAAGCCCTAATTTGAAGTATTCTAGGGTTTTAGTAAATTGAGGATTTTTATCAAATGGTGCAATGCACACCTAATTAATATAGTACATAACCTTTTTCGTGTGGTATTTTAGTGATATAGATGTGTATTTTGTGGTATTAAAGCTATAAATAATTTTCAAATTTTAGAACTTGTATATTACTATTAGACTAGATTAAAAGTATTGAAGCTTGTTTGGTAATGTTTGAAGTGAGTTTGGTACATTTTTGGTGAAAGATGCAGAAAAGTAGATTGAGTTACTAGCTCACAGTCTCGCAGAGAAACAATTGTAAGCTCGAATCAATGCGTGACATAGGTCATTGCAAAGATTGAAGAGTCTAAGCTAATACGGTACATATATCATAAGCTAATTAAATTGTTAGGTTGATCAAATTGTTGTAAATGGTGTCCATGTTGAGTGTCAGTTTGGTTGAGTAAGTTATGTATAGAGTTGAAGGTCAATATGACTCATACTCTCATTTCTAAGTATATTAAAGACTATACTAGAGTTGACTAAATGTCTAAATCATGTAGATGTCTATTTATGAATTAAGTGTTTTCGCTTGTGTTGGAAACAAATAGTTGGACATCAAGGTATACAGTGGTTTTCCAGCCTAGTGGGGATGCAAACTAAAATATAATTTTTTTAGTAAACTACAAATTTTGTTAACTATTGTTAGTAAGTTTTGATATCTTTTTTCGCTTTGGAGTAAATACCTAGATGTGGGTACTAATACCTAGATATGAAGTGAAATCTATAAACTTACCTAGATACAGAGTTGGCATACTTCAGTGTATGCTAGTACCAATTTAAAGGGGTTAAGGGCCACCTAGATGTGGGGTTGTATAGTTAACCTTGTATTAATTATACCATTTCATAACATGTTTATGATTGATAAGTTGCTTTAGTTGAGGGTATTTAATAAAGTTAGAGATTATAAAGCCTATCCCCCTTTTCCATTTTTATCATGTATGCCTAATTGCCTATAAAACCCAAGCTATTCACTTGCTTTCTTTAACATTTTGTCTCGTGTGCATCCATAGGTACCAAAGAGGTGGGAACAAGCGAGGAATGAAACGGCAAGGCTCACGTGGAATGAAGAGGGTACGTATATGTAGCTTCTCTATTGTGTTTTGACTTTAAAGTTATGACAAGTTTCCTGCTGTAACCGTTGTAGTGATACACTTAATGCCCCATTTGTGTTTCATACATTAAACCAATCTTTTGAGTTAAAATCTAAAAGTAAGCCTTAAGTAGAAAACATCTACTCTTCCGATTTTTCAAAAAAATGATCATGAAGTAAACAGTGACTAATAATGCTCATAGAGCGTCTACACTGCAGATTTGTCAACTAGCATAGGGAACTATATTCGATTATAAGAACTGAAAGAATGGGCATGTGAAAAAGAAGTTATAGATTGAATCATGCATGTTGATCAATAAAATTTTGTGTGAGAAACAACTAACCTGCAGATGACTAGCCACCTGTTCTCTTGTGATACCAGGTTCGTTCATCAGGTCATGGATATACTTCGGAAGACACCCTAGTACGGTACGAAATTTCACTTAGTAATACAAAAAATGCATCAAGATTAAATTTGTTAGAAAAGTTAACAATAGAAAATTATATACTTACATCCATCACCAAGTTGACGAACAGCTTCCATAAACTTCTCATGCAGTTCTGGAGTCCATGTGATACACGTCCTGCTCCTCAATCCATTACTGTTGTCAAGTACGTTTGGTTCCTCATCGAACATGAGTGGCTCTTGTTTCATAACACCGGTAGACGTACCAGAAACATTAGGTTTGACGACAAAATCTGGGATGCGGGTAAACGTGTTTGTACTATTGAGGTTATCGTTAAGTTTCTGCACCCTCAATCTTACAGCCTGGTTTCTCAATATCCTTATCATTTCAAAGGTGAGTGGCCATTTAAACACATAGTAAGCTCCATCTTCCAAAGCTTTTACGACAGTTTCATCATCATCTTGTTCAGACATCACTTAAGAAAAACATATGCATCATTGATTAGTACATTCATTTGAAACAAATTATAGAGATGAGCTAAAAGTCGAATTAAGCAAAAGGGTGTAATCTTAAACTCACAGATTGTTTTGGGATCCATAGGTTTGGTCATCCTCAGAAAAACATGTGCATCAACATCACCCAAGTTGCTACCTAAGAGCACAAAATCAAATTTCTCCTTGCCTTTGGCTAATGTTTTCAAAGCATCGCCACCAGTTTCAAAAGTGGAGACTACAACATATAATTTAAATGAATAAAAAATTGAGGCTAAATATGGATGTGCAATCAGTAGATATTAGATGAAGCTACTTAAATTAAATGTAACACATACATAAAACTCTATAAGATCAATAAAGTGATGGATTCAAGCTAACCCACTCTTTTAGGTTGTAGGTAATTGAAAATTTGTATATCTACTTTCTTGCAATCCTTCTTATAATCTGTTATCATGCATTGTGTAATTATAAGACCATGTAAGTGGCGTGTGCATCCAAGTCCTATGTAATTTTTAAACAGTGTAACTAATACATGCAGTTATCTGGATACTTTGATGTAACGTGCGGCCATAAAAATCTTTGGTTATATAATAATTAATTATAAGGTAATTTGGTATCAAAATTCTGGAAACAACGTCAAAGGTCTTAAGCCTTTACGTTAGGCGAAGAGTTGATCAACCCATAAGTTGTGAGTTTAATTTACGTTGGAGAGATTGTGTATATATGTGTGGATTGTACATGTATATAGAATAGAATCTTTGTAACTTACTTTAAAAAAATAAACATAAAAACTTTGAAAACAATGAACAGATATGTTCGAAGGTTCCTAGGTAGGGGTGTAAAAAAACTGACCCGATCCGCACCCGACTCAACCCAAACCTTATTAAGCCTATTGGGGTTGGATCTAGTAGGGTTTAAAAAGTCTAATCGGGATAACTTGAATGCTTAGTACTGTACAGTTATGCCGTTACGGGTTAAAAGAGAAACTTATGCTTTCAAACGGTGCAATTTGTTTGGGCTCGATCGTGATGCAAAGCTCAAAACTTGATTTAACCCAACTTATATAACCCACAACCCGTTTAACACAAACACGAATGTTTAATAAGGTCTTGACATAAATAAGTTTTAAAATTTAAAAGACCCGACTAACATGACCCAGATAATTCTGATTAGGGTCGGGTTGATCCAATTAACGCTCCCCTAGCAGCATACTATCTATTACGGAGTAATTACTTTTCTTAAAATGGTTGGTTAAAGCATTAAAATATAATATTTTCTTATCTTAATTGATTATCCTTAATGACGAACGTTAACGCTCCCCTAGCAGCATACTATCTATTACGGAGTAATTACTTTTCTTAAAATGGTTGGTTAAAGCATTAAAATATAATATTTTCTTATCTTAATTGATTATCCTTAATGACGAACGTCATGGTGTCAGTCAATTATACTAATCAAGTATTTACATAGCAACTTTACGGATTGATATTTCGAGTAATCGTTTGCGTGTCGTTAGAAAACTTCGAGTCTTCCTTCAAATATACAAACATGATGTGGATCTTTTAATTGTTTCAATGCGATATGAGATATCTTGTTTAAAAGATAAATAGAAACCTATAGTTGATTGTTTCTGAATGGTAAGTCGAGTACAATTCCGATTTTAAATAGTTAGTAAACTGTTTACAAATTTACAATCATATGAAACCAATTTCTATTAAGCAAACTTTGAATATCCACATATATCTATTCAGGGCTAGCGTACGTGAAAACATAGTTAAAACATTCCATAACCAAATTAATAAATATTACATATCGAATTTAACATAACATATATATATAGCATATATTGATACAAGTCACCGCTCTTTTATGCAAATACATTATTTAGAAAAAAGTTTAAATAAAAATGATAAAAAATAAAGAACGGAGAACCAATAAAATTGTTCCATTTTAAATATCTATTTTCATATTTTTCTTTAAAATTAAATATCTCACAAACTGTACGTCAATAAATTATAAAAATTAAATATTTGGAATCAATGTTATTTTATCTTTAATTAGAGATCCCAGAAGCTATACTTTCAAAGAATTTTTTTTTCTATTTTTTAATGGGTTTTAAAAATTCTTAATGTTAAATCACATGTGATTTAAACACTAAATAATAATCACACGCGATTATATCTTCAAGCACATGTGATTTTAAATAATAATCATATATGAATTATCATATATTGGTAAGCTAATAATCAAATATCAATTTTTAATTGAAAATCACATGTGATTATATGTTGAATCATATATGATTAAATATCAAGCTAGCAATCACATGTGATTTTTACTGAAAACAAACGTAATTTTTAAAATTTTATTTATAATATTCATGTGAATATATATTAAGTTGTAATCACGTGTTAATTAAAGTATACGATGAATATATAATCGTGTACCAATTTTAGCTTTTTATCATAAATCACATGTGATTATACTTTTTAGACTCGCCAAACAAAACAAAACAAAAAAATTGTCGGAAGTATAGTTTGTGGGATCTCTAATTAAAGATAAAATAACGCTAATTCCGAATATGTAATTTTTATAATTTATTGACGTACGGTGTGTAAGATATTTAATTTTAAAGAAAGAGGTGAAAATGAGTTTTGTAATAAAATGAATCAATATTATTAGTTCTCTTATTCTCTACTTTTTTGACATTCTTATTTCTAACTCGTTAGTATTATTAAATTTATAAAATTTGTTTCGTAGATACTCATTTTAAACCTCCTTAGCTCCGAAGAAAAACCCACTCATAATTTGAATCCATTAATTAAAACCATTTATCTACGCTTCCAAATTCCAATTTTACCCTTTATAGTAATAAATAAATATAATAACTTTTAAATAGAAATTTACACCAGAGTAGAAAAATTATAATCGCAGAATGCTTTAGCCTATCAATAATGTAGCTAATCTAACCTAATCTAATTTGCATATAATAGAATGGAAGGTTATATATAACTGGTATCTCAGGATATTTTATCGTTGAAATGGAACAGTTTATAGATTTATTACTCTTTTTTTATTCTTTTAGTTTGTGTCAATCTTTAGTGTTGATTGTTTAGCTGTTCTTATTTTAATGACTGATAATATAAAGGTATAGTTGATGAAATAGTTGTATGATGTAGCTTTAGATTTGAAACTTTTCACGAAAAGTTACTTCAAGTAGCTTTGGGATTTTAAACTTTTTATTTGATTTTAAAACTACAATTTGTATAAGCAAAACAAGACTTAGTGTTGTTATAAAATGTTAAAATACTCTATATGTTGAATTATGTTTCTGCTCCTCCTGATGTGTTCGTTTGTATAATTTTCGTCAGTTATTCATTTCTATTTGAAAACTATTTTATTTATCTACTACGAAGGGGTATAACAGGAACTTGTTTGTGTAGATACATGCTTTAATTGGATTTTATATAAAATGGGTTAAAATGTTTAGATTTGGCATGTATGATATCATCAATATTAGATGGATAAATATGATATTAGGAGGTTTAAAATGGGTATATATAACCCATATTTATTCTACATATTAAGGGTATTTTGTCTTTCTTTACATGATAGGATAAACTTTTCTAATTGGCAAAAATACTTAGAAATAATGATGCTTAATGGTTAAACCTCTGTCTATTCTAATAGTTAGACATGTGATTATTTACTTATAAATGAGTTATCTTCTAATAAAGCAAATAAGTATTTTAGGTGAATGTTTCTATGGTCAATAAGGGATAAATAATTTGGTTATCATTTTTTTACAAGTCATTTAATTATCTATTAATAAAATAAAATAACGTTTAATTGTTATTTTACCTATTCAATAAATTTCAAAAATAGATTAAGAAACATCTTTCTTTTGCTATTGCAAAAATGCCATCTTTCACTCTTCAATTGTTTTATTAGTATTGTGAAATATACTTCTATCTTGCGGAATAACGTTGATTTTGCAATAATTTCAATTTATTGTAAAATATTGACCAAATGCGTGTGAACTTTTGTGAAACTAATCTTTTTTTTCTTTTAATATATTGAGTGTTGCCATTTTGTTTAGGTTAAACTGCCATTATCTTGTAAATATATTATTGATTTATCTTTTAATCATTTTTAGACTTTTGACATATTTTATTAAAAAATAATATATGTATAGTGTTACTTTATTCAATAAACTTTTCAAATGTGTTTTCCAAATAACTACTTCCCTTGAATAAAATTGAGATAGTTATAAAACATGAGTACAGTGAACAAGTACTTTTGATTTTAATAATTTTTAAAAAATATATGTTAAATTTCTGAAATATTAAATGTTTTAACTAACTTTGCAAGTTATTTGATTTATGATAAATACAAAGATTGTTGTTTCGAACACACCTAGAATTCCTTTGAATTAAGATTCTCCTTTGAATCTAAGCATATGTGAAACAAGTGAAATATATCACACATTTAATTAATTATAATTAATAAAAAGTGAAATTAAACTCATATTTATGATTATTATAACTTATTTTTGCAATTAAAAGTTGATAGTAGCTTATTATTCAAATAGTAAAAAATACATAAATTACAATTTTAATGCCAACAAATAACTATAATCAATTTATAATTGTAAGCGATAAGTAAGTATTTCTAAAGTTAAATTGTAGTTATAAAAAATAATTAATGGTTAAATAAAATAATTAATGGTTAAATATCCAATTTAAAGGTTATAACTAATAGTTATTAAAGATCTTGATTAAATGTAAAGTATAAGATGTAATCTAAAATAATACAATATATTTACACATAAGAGGATGATATGATATTGTATAATGATATAATACAAAATAATACAATATATAACTATATTATATAATATAATATAATATAATATAACACAATATTGTATAATATTATATTCATATAATACAATATTATATTATATCAATGTATAATTTAATGTAATTAGCTTAACATACAAAGTATTATGAAGCAATAAAAGTAACATATAATAATACTAATAATTATAATCATCATAATAAATAATAATAACAAAACACTGATAACAATGATAGACGACGACGACAGTAATAATGATAATAAAAAAGTGTATGATTATAGATTAATTTTTTACATAATGATAAATTGCATCAGGTTTACAAGAGATTCAATGTTTTTTATAAGCAATTTGAATTGATTCATTAATTGTACTCCTAGTATTATAATTATTTCCGTTTGCTGCTAAACATCATGAAATGGGCTATGAATTTAGTTACTAGCAAAAACATAATGTAGAATATGATTCACTTTTTAATATTGGATTAGGATCCTCTCAAATAACATGATTGATCATGTTACTTTTACATGAGAGATAAAGATAATAAATAAATTGAATAATATTTACAATAGTAAATCTAGTTTATTTCCTCCTCACAAAACACATAACATGATGGTCATGTAAAAATATTACTTGAGAGGATTTTTAATATTTATTGTACTTTAATGAATTATGCAAACAAAACACACACAAATAAAACTTAACTACTAGTAAGGATAATAGTTACCTTCAAATAAGAGGTTGCTAAGCACCGTCGCCACAACTGCAAGGAGAGTCTTGTTATTATCAACAATCATCAATTTGATCGGGAAGATACATTCTGCAAACTCACTTTTACATTCACGTTGTCGAGTCAAAACATTACGAGTTGTCATTGTTGTAACGATCTTTAATCGTAGAGAAATTGAAATAAAAAGAAAGAGATGGGTGGTGTATGTGATTTTAGAGTTGTATAATTATATTTGAAGACGACAAAGTTATAAAAGGTAAACATTTAAGAAATATATAATATCAAATTTTATCACGTTAACATAATTAATGCTATAAGAATAATATATTAATATTAATTAATCAATATAATAAAAGCAATAAAAGAAATGGGAATACATATTTTTGTTCTGTTTGATAGAGTTATGAGTATACTAAATGGGTTTAATTGTTTCAAAATGTATCAAACTAAAGTTAAATAATCGTAGTGTGTATTAAACTTTTAGAGCTTTCACTATGTGTAATGAATTTTTAGTTTATTATTATTATATGTACTCTAGTGATTCGTTTGTAAAAATGTCGCATGACACCTTATTTATATATGACACGTCAGTAAAACTACCATAAATTACATACAATAGCAATTGATAATAAATTGATTGCATAATATAAACAATAATAATTTAATGCACACTATGAATATAAGATTTTCGTTTAAACTTAACCGTATTAAGTGTGGTGACATCATGAGTAAAATCTTATGTGTAGTAAAAATAAGACTAATTTCATTTATTGTAAAACTTGAAGGTTTTAGTTGTAATTATTTGTTAGTTTCAATTCCACATATGTTATCTTTATAATCTAAACATACTCTAATTGATCCTATGAATTTTATATGTAAATATGCTAAATAATGAAGGGTTTAATGACATAAATATTTTAAAACAAGAATATATTAAACAATTCTAACTTATTATTAGAGATATCAACTAAAGTGAATTAAAGATAAGTAAGTAATTAGACCATTCAATAATATCCTACGAACCAACCTTTATGATAAAAGTTAAAAAAATTGTGATATATAATTTTTCATATGTAAATAAGCATTAGACGTGACAAGGCATAGAAGGAATTATGACGATCTCTCCCTTTTAATTATTGAAATATTATACTATATATATTTTGACCGGTAAAAAAGATGTCGATTATATTAATATAACATAAGAAGAAAAATATATTACCAATAGCATTCATATGTTTCGGGCTCAATAGCTATCGATATCAAGGAGAAATTTAAGTTACTAGAAAAATTATCTGTCGAAGGAAGGTAAATCAATATGACAATTAATTGAACCACTATCTAAACAGATTAATGTATAAACTTGATTTATCTCTCGTATATTATACCTTGAATAATCTAACGTGTAACCATTAAGGTTATCTATATCTCTAACATTTTAGAAAAACATTCTTATGCCATTGAATAATACGAAGTGTGTTATAAGTAGTATTATAAAAAAATTAGCGTCGAATCCCGCTCAAAGTAGCAGGTGAAGATTTCACATGTTGATATTGAGAGACAAATGTTTAATGGTACATGAATGTAATAATAATTGATACTTCTTTAATAAAAGTGATTTTTTATAATAGTTTAAATTATTGTAATTATAAATTCAATATTGTGATATAAAAGAAGAAAAAAGATATTTAAATGTATTATGTGAAATATAATATTAATTGAATGATTTATATAATTAATAAGTGAAGAAATAAGTGGAAGGATAAAATGGTAATTTCTGATATATCTTTTTTAAGGATTAAGAAAAATAATGTTAAATGCTTAATAAGAATTAGTATAGATTATAATAATATAAAAATGCATAATGTATGTATATATGCATATAGGTAAATGCATTTATGTATACATGTATGTATATTACTAGTATTTTTACAAGTATTATTATTGGAATATAAAAGTTTATACGTAATAAACATTTTTAATTTTGTAGGTGAAGAGCTTAGCAAAAGTTGATGAGCAAAGCCTACAAAAATATACATATAATATTATTTTACCAATTTATACGTCTATGTAATACACGTGGTTATTTCACAGTAAAATATAAAATATGATACTCACAATTTGACGAGAAATACACGATGTGAAAGTAAATAAAAGATTGAACATTAAAATATGAAGATGTCAAATATGTTATTGACAGTATACATTGTTGGTGCATCAATGATTAAAATCAGTAGTTATGTTATTCCGCATAAAATCACCGTGAATCATTCTGTATATGTTACATTTATCATATAAAAGAATGAATTATTATAATTATTTTTAAAAAGTAAAAGTAATATATGTTAGTGTTTACAGTAATAAAATTTTTAATTATTTAAATTGTCACATAAAATATAATAGGTCTTAGTGTTTGTAAATGCATCTAACTTTGTCAAAAAAGTTATTGTGTGTATCGTACTTTATGGGACTCTATTAAATGTACTGAACTCATAAAAACACATAATTGTATGTAATATTTTGACGTGGAACTTCGTATGAATGATATATGAGTGCTTTGTATGAGTGATATGTAGCCAAATTACATACAATTGTGTGTTTTTACGAGTTGAGTACATTTAATAGAGGCGTTCAAAGTACGATACACACAATAGCCTTTTTAAAAAATGTTAAATATATTTAGAAACACATAATCTAATATAATATTATAATATTATATATATCAAATGGACGTGAAATAAATTAATTTTTGTGTGCTAGTGAAAAGTAGATTACTTAAATGAAAATGATATATATGCCTAATTAGGTATGTATGCCTAAAAATGTGATTGGTTGATGAGAAAATGATTGGATGAAATTATGAGAGAGAATAAGTGGAATACATGTGTCAAAATCTATATAGTCAGACTAAATTAGACATAGGCGTATATAACATTACTCTACTTAAATATGTTTCCCATATTTTAGTTTTTACCTGTGTGTAAAAGAATGAAAAAAAAACGAAAGTAAAAAATATCAAAAGCCGGCTTGAACCAAAATCTGGCGTTCTCAGATCCCACGCCCTTATATCACAAAATCAGTAAATCCCTAACCTAAAACCACAAAACCAGATCAATCGCCATGGTTATGTCAATGGCGATCAAGCTTTCACTTTTTCTTCTCTTGTTATCATCTTCACTAATCCCTAGTTTCTCTCTATTCGAAGATCAAGTTGGATTGATGGACTGGTATAATTCAATTCAATTTCTCTACAATAATATACATTCACACTCTGTATCTGTATTGATCTGACACTCATGCTTAAAGTTACTTCAATTCAATTCGTGTATCCATTTATATATGTTTAATTAATAACATAACGTGTTTATCGATCGTTTTGTGACATAGGAGGTTAATTTTCAATTCGAAGATTGATATGCTTTTTGTCATGAAAGTTCGTATAAATTTCCGCTAACTAGGTTAAGATTTATTCCAAGCTCTATTATCTGAGTAATCAATTTCAGCTTTTGACTCCGTTCGATAGAAAACTCGGAGTGTGGATCTTTATATTTGTAATGGTGGCAGGGTCTAGTGTAGCTGAAAAACTAACTTATATGAGGTACACTAGGAATAATAGAAGGAATTTTTTTTGAATTTACACTATAAATTAGAGCATACGTGTAAGAAACAGTAAAATACTATGAATGTATATGATAAATATTAACATGCGAATTCATAAAGTAGTTCAGAGTTTGAATGAAAGAAACTGAATTTAAAGTTTTTGACATCTAATTGTAATTGGATTGGGAAGGTGAACCAGAACCCAACCTGTTTATCGATAGGGTTATCCTTGTCGATCTATACATGAATCTAAACCAGCCCCTATTCAAGTCCATTTATTTCATGTCAGTTCATGTTCTTTCAGGAAATTGCAACTCCTAGTTGTAACCAGTTAGGCTAAAATAATTTTATATGCGTTCTGTATGTTTCTGGTTCCAATATATGTAGGAAAGCAGATCTTGTTTTCCTATGAAAGTTGAATGACTAAACTATTCGTTGGTTAGTTTGTTTACATATAGACTCTCCTCGCTTCTACAATTTGGCCATGCTAACATTTGTGTATGTCTGTGTGTTTTAATCATATACAGTTGGTACTGGATATCTTCTGTTTCTTGTTTACTGAACTAATTTATTGTTTAGGCATCAACAGTACATAGGGAAAGTAAAGGATGCAGTATTCCATACCCAGAAGGCAGGACGAAAACGTGTTGTGGTATCAACTGAAGAGAATGTTATTGCGTCTCTTGATCTCCGTCGAGGCGAGATATGTAAGTAGTAATATTTGTTAGTAATTTAGACTTCAGGTGTTTATTTTTATAATTGGTGTTAAAGGGTTATAATTTGTTCTACGAGTATATGTATATGTCAATGCTGATGCTGTTAGGCTATATGCAGTTTGGAGACATGTTCTGGGAGCCGATGATGTCGTTGATAAAATTGATATTGCCCTTGGGAAATGTAAGTGTTCATCCTTGTACTTAAAGATAGCCTGTAGTTTTCTGGCCTTTCTTGTAAGGATTTCACGAATCACGACTATAGTACTAAATATCTGACTACTTATCCTGAATGAGAGTTACATGGTGAAAGATATTATCTCTTTTACATTGTGACTAATTTTTTTAATAATGTATAAGGGCAAAGAAGGAAACGAGAATAAGCAATATTGTCATGGCTTAGAATAAAAGATTTTCGACGTACAATCAAAGTTGTTTCCGTTGGAATTATTTCTATCTAATTATTTTAATGGCACAATTCTTTATACAAATATTGTTAAAAAAGTTAATCTTGATTTATGATGGAAATAGTAATTAAAATGAAGATATCAATAAGATATGATGAGAGAGAGAGTGTGAGAGAGACGGAGCTGATAGCATGTTACGTTTGCTTGCTTAAATAAATAAATAACAAACAAAAAATGAGCTTAAGTATCATTTATGTTTTCTCAGATGTTATTACACTTTCATCAGAGGGGACCATATTAAGAGCTTGGAATCTTCCTGATGGGCAGATGGTGTGGGAGTCTTTCCTATCAGGCTCAAAGTCCTCTAAGGCATTATTAACAGTTCCAGTGAGTTACACTCTTAGTAAGATAAAGTGTTCTTATGCTATCACACTTCAAAGCAATCTATTTTTTAACAGCTCAACTCAGCTAATCATCTACCACAAACTGATCTGTTGACTTGTATAATTTAATATCATTGGAAATTCTATATATGATCTGTCTGAACTCTGAAGCATGTTAATCTATTATCCTAAACTACTTTTTGAACTCATTACTTTGAACAGTTGTGCAATATTAATATTGTACTTTTTATACTGGACTGTCCTACCTTATTTTGTCTTGGATAGTGACTTGGTAATCCTTTGCAGGCCAACCTGAAGGTTGATCTGGACAGTCCAATCTTTGTTTATGGTGGTGCAAGTCTTCATGCCATTTCCAGCATTGATGGGGAGCTTCTTTGGAAGAAGGACTTCATAACCGAAGGGTTTGACCAATTCAACACTCAATATACATTTTGTTTTTTCTCCATTCTGTAATAGCTGATTGTCTGTTTTTGTGCAGTGTTGACATTCATAAGTTGGTTCTTCCTGCTGGGAGTGATGTAGTTCATGCTGTAGGAGTTACTGACTTATCCCAGTTTGACACCTATAAGATCGATGTAAGGAGTGGAGAGTTACTGAAACATAGTAGTGCATCCTTACCCGGTGGCATTTATGGAGATATCTTGCCAATTTCAAGTGACAGATTTGTGGCGTTGGACACTTCAAGGTCCATTTTGGTTCTAGTAACCATAAAACATGGACAAATCCACCTTCAGCAGACCCATGTATCCGATCTTGTTCATGGGTCTTCTGGGAACACCGTTATATTACCTTCAAAGCTTTCAGGAATATTTTCTGTAAGCACAGATGATTGTATAGTTTTTATCAAAGTGACCAATGAAGGGAAATTCGATGTTATGGAAAAGGTTGATAAAACTGTCGTTGTTAGTGATGCGCTGGCCCTTTCAGAAGGTGAGCAAGCTTTTGCACTTGTTCAACATGGAGATAGTAAGATACACCTATCTGTTAGGCTTGTTCATGACATGAGTAGCAATCACCTTAAGGAAACTGTTAAGATGGATCACGAGAGAGGCTTTGTGCACAAAATTTTCATCAATAACTATGTTCGAACAGATAGATCAAATGGTTTTAGAGCGTTGATTGTAATGGAAGATCATTCATTACTATTGCTACAACAAGGTGAGATTGTCTGGAGTAGAGATGACGGACTTGCTTCTGTAATAGACGTGACAACATCAGAACTACCTGTGGAAAAGATTGGTGTATCAGTAGCAAAAGTTGAGCACAGCCTTTTTGAGTGGCTCAAGGTATGAACATTCTTGAAATGTTTTCGATGTACATACCTGTTATTTTTTTCAACAATGGAATTAACTTGTGCTTATAAGAGATTGATTAATGGTTGTCTGGGACTGGCAATATGATAAAAGATATTAAATCAAAAGATTCTTGCACAGATGTTAAAATCATCTTTTCATGTGAAATTGACTAAGGTATTTCTAGGTAACAGTTCAAAATTAATGAATTTGCTTATCTTTTTGAAGGGTCATATGTTGAAGCTTAAAGGAACTTTAATGCTTGCAACGCCAGATGAGGTAGCAGAAATACAAAAGATTAGGTTACAGAGCTCTGAGAAAAGCAAGATGACCCGAGACCATAATGGGTTCCGTAGACTGCTCATTGTACTCACTAGAGCCGGAAAACTTTATGCATTACATACAGGAGATGGAAGAGTTGTCTGGTCTAGCCTTCTACAATCTCTTCGCAGATCAGAACTCTGTTCTCATCCCACTGGCCTCAAGTTGCACCAGTGGCAAATCCCGCATCATCATGCATTGGATAATAACCCATCCGTCCTTGTCGTTGGCAGATGTGGACTTTCTTTGACCTCTCCTAGTGCTCTGGCTATTGTTGACGCGTACACTGGAAAAGAGCTTCAAAGTATGGGTCCGTTGCATTCCACTGTGCAAGTTATATCATTACCATTCACTGACTCTACTGAGCAGCAGCTTCACTTGCTGATAGATACTGATAAGCGTGCTCATCTGTACCCTAGAACTCCTGAAGCTGCAGAGATCTTTAAACGTGAGTCTGAAAACGTCTATTGGTACTCAGTTGAAGCTGAAGTTGGTACCTTGATGGGGTATGGGGTAAAAAGCAGTTGTAATCTTGACGTACCTAACCAATACTGCTTTGAAACTAGGAATCTATGGTCTATTGTGCTCCCATCAGAATCTGAGAAAATAATTGCAACAGTGACAAGAAAAGCAAATGAGGTATGACATTTTTTTTCCAGATATTTAAAGAGGTTGCAAGGCTGGTGGGTCTGGTTCGGTAAGGTAAAAAACGAGCGATATTTGGAGTGGGTTGGGTTAGCTTTGGTTGACCAGAACTCTGTTTCCAAATTGTTATTCTTTTTTTAGTAGCTATTGTTTCTACTATGGTGTAAAAAGATATAAATTCGGAAAGTAATTTTTTATATAAAAGTATTATTTAAGGCACTTTTGTCTGTTTGACCCATTAGAAATAACATATAGCTCACATCAGATGTGTTGAAATTGCCACCTCTGAAAAAAATAAATGTCAAAGTTGGAGAAAATCATTCTGAAAGTTCGTTCTTCAGGTGGTTCATACTCAAGCAAAGGTCACCACAGAAGAGGATGTGATGTATAAATACATTTCAAAACACATGCTGTTTGTTGCTACTGTTTCACCTAAAGCCAGTGGTCCGATTGGCTCAGCAACTCCTGATGAATCAGTGCTAGTGGTCTATCTTGTAGATACTGTAACTGGTCGCATTCTGCATCGCATGACTCATATAGGTTCACAGGGTCCTGTTCATGCAGTGAGTATTTTTCTACTTTACATTTAAATAGTAACTTGTTTTCATGAATGAACCATTGTTTATGCATCTTCTTTTATTATTCCCTCCAAAGGTCCTTAGTGAGAACTGGGTTGTCTACCATTACTTCAACCTACGAGCACACAGATATGAAATGTCTGTTATTGAGATTTATGATCAGTCTCGCGCGGTACTGTCCTTAATCTTTGAATTTTTCTGTCGTTCTTCCTCATTTTGTGTATTTTGTTTATATTTTTTACATGTGTTTGATTACTATCTACAGGAAAATAAGGATATTTTGAAGCTAATTATTGGAAAACATAATCTCACTACACCTGTCTCATCTTATTCTCGGCCTGAGGTTACAACGAAGTCACAGTCTTACTTCTTCACACATTCAGTGAAAACAATATCAGTAACTTCGACCGCTAAGGGCATAACTTCCAAGCACCTTCTAATTGGTACAATTGGTGATCAGGTTAGCTTAGAATATTGATAAATAATATATTGTGTTGAACTTAATTGTGACTCTTGATTCTTACCAGTCCTCACTAAGCTTACATTGTATTTCTTCTACGAATTTCTATCATTCTAAGTACATTAAATGCATTTCCTAAATTTTCTTATATGTGGCCTTTCACAAACTCTGCTGTTAAATTTGTAGGTATTGGCTCTTGATAAGCGATTTGTTGATCCACGAAGGTCACTTAACCCCACACAAGCCGAGAAAGAGGAGGGTCTTCTACCTCTGACAGACGCTTTCCCGATTATTCCACAGGTTAGTGTTTAAAATGCTTTACTGCATGATATTGCAGCCTTTTGGTATTAAAGAATATGACATTGCAACTTTTTCATATACCATTGTGTGTTACATCATTTTGTAAAGACGGAAAAATGGCTGGTTGGTTGGCTGGGTGGGGATGACAAGAAACACTTTTTGTGCAATATTGCTATTGATTATGATTATTTTGTGTTAAATATGATTACTAAAACTATATTTTTACAGTAATATTCTGATATTTTTATGAAACAATTTAAGTATGCATTAGAAATACACTCTGAGGAACGTTCGACCTATTTGGCCCGTTTCCTTAAAAAAAAAACATTCTACCCGTGTGACTCATCAAAAATGATCCATCCCTAAGCCACCACTAGCGCATTAAAAAGTTAAGATATTTAAATTAATCAAAGAGACAAGAAAACCCAAAAGTAAATAACAAAAACACTAGTGTATTATAAGTTATATTGTTGAAAAAGTATTTTTGTCACTGACCTATAACCTTATATGTTTGTCTGTTCACCTTATTCTTTTTGCAGTCATACGTAACACATGCGTTCAAAGTAGAAGGTCTTAGAGGCATAGAAACTATTCCCGCAAAGCTGGAGTCAACAAGCCTTGTGTTTGCGTACGGTGTGGATCTCTTCTTTACTCGGGTTGCACCTTCAAAAACATACGATTCACTTACAGAGGACTTCAACTATGCACTGCTTCTTCTTACCATTGTTGCCCTTGTTGTGGCCATCTTTGTAACATGGGTGTTGTCTGAGAGGAAAGATTTGCAGGACAAATGGAAGTAGGTAACTTACAAAGTCCCTTGATCCTATAGGTCATAAGCTAATTTCCTTGATCTATTTTTAGATATTTTTCTTGGTTTGTTGGTTGTGTCTTAGTAGTGTTAGAGCAAATCCGTGTTGCATGATAGAGAACTTCACACTAAATTTTGACTCTGTAATTTCTGGTAGAAATGATTCCACCACATGCATAACCAACTTATGTTTTATAGTGGAACCTGCATTCATTTCTGATCCATGTCTTTCTTATACAGTTATGCTTGCATGTTTTTTTATCCTTTTTTTTTCTTCTTATGGTATCATGCATGTCTGTTCAATTTTATTCTATTTGGCATATGAAACATGAATTATAACCATGAACGAACACAGGCACAACACTGGAATTTTGTACACCAAGATGTGTATTGTAATAATTTAATCTTTGCACTAAAGTTGATGTGAAAATCAGCTATCTACAAAGGATACGAGTTTGGACGTTAGGTGAATTTGGTCTGTCTGAGATGCTTATTTCTAATCTAGCTAACTAGCAGGTTTGCTGGCCATAACTCATAGTCCGGGTCAACTGAATAACTGGTCCAATCCATTTACATCTTAAGGACAAGGTTCTTTGGAATGGGTTATTTCGTTCGGTTCGGTTTTGGTAAGAAATCAAATAAGGAACTGTGTTAATAGTCTGGTTTTGGGTTTGTGCTGAATCTGGCCCTCCCAATACTTGAATAAACATATTCAATTGTTGATAACCAAAATCAAATTGTGTGAATTGTTGGACCTATATGTGTGTGATCCTAAGTCCCGGTTGTCCAATTCAATCAGCAGCACTAATCAGTTAATTTAACTTGGGTTGGGTGACTCCCACTTCCGCTTGGTACGGTTAGTGGGCCAAAGTTCAACAAATCTGTCCATAAATTTAAGTTCTACCAATAATTTTTCATTATCCCTACATGATTTATGTAACAAGCAGAAAAACATTCAAATAAACCTTCCAAGTAAATTTCATATACTGGTTTACGATGGTAGTTTTTGATTTGCAACTTGAAATAACTAGCTATAATCAATATCTAGTGTTGGAGAAACCAACATTTGCTTATACACGATTATATATGATAAATTAAACATAGCCAAGTACAAGAGCTTATTTTAATGTTTAGTTCTTTAAACAACTGAAATTCATCAAACGCCGACACCATAAAATTTTATGGTGACTTACAAAATTGAAGTTTCTATATCTATATCTATATCTTATGATAAACAAACAAACGAATGAGAGCGCAACACGTGAGAGTTTGTGTGAAAAATAGAATCCCAAAGGAAATGCTTACAAATGAACCTTTTTTTTCATTTCATACACTGTTAGTTTCCCAAACAAATTACTAGAAACTGGTTTTTTTTAATTATTATTGTATTTATTTTTTTAAAAGACACCCCCCATTTGGGACACTTAAAGTTGAGAAACCGCCCATCAACAAATGAAGAAAAAGAAAAAAGAAGACTCTCTTTAAGCCTTCACCATCAGGCAATCAACATACAAACTTGTCTTCTCAAGACATTTCATCATTCTCCTTTCCATCATAGAAAAATGAAGTCACGAGCTATATTCATGGTCCAGTTAATACAGAGTTGTTGTTTTTATATCATAAGCATTAAACTCATCATATCATATGTTTAATAATACAATAACTGATAAACAAAGAGATGTTAGAAAGATGTGATCAGATAAATTTTCAACTATATACGCTCAATACTATCTCGGAACTAGTAATTATACGAGAAGCTGGATTTGGTAGCACTATTGATTGTGACTATTAGATATTTGCATATGCTCTTATGACCGCACTTATACAGCGATGGGGGCCAAAAACACATACATTCCACTTTCTAATCAGATAAGCTATCTCGACGCTTCAAGATGTACAAGTTTTGTGGGGTTTACTAAACCACACTACCTTGTACATCTTGTAGAGTTAATTAAGGTTACAAGGTTACTTTTCCGATGAGAAACGAAATGTGTGTGTTTCCAGATGTCATTGCTATATACGTGTCTGCGGTTACAAGAGCATGATTAACCATCTGGTAGCCCCAATTAACGACGTTACAAAATCCGGCTTGTGTCATTAGTTGTCGGAATAGTCTGGACTTGTGCATATAAAGGGGAAAAAATAGTAACCACATCTTCTAACATATATTCACTTATCAATAAAAAATATTTAAACAAATAACGTGCTCTACCTTTTCGTTAAAAAAACTACAACTCGGTATTAATTAGACCGGAGTAAATCGTGAACTCATCTTTCTATTTGAGATCAACAAGGATTGTGGAAATGATGAAATAACTTGAGAAGAGAATGACACCAAACACTTTTCTCCAATTTTATAGTTGAATGTTTAAGTAATAGAAAAAAGTTAAAATAATTTTGAACAACAAGGATGACATTATGTGCTATCGTGAATTTATGAAAGTATGAATGACACCAAACACCTTTTACCAAGTCATCATTTCAGTATGGGCTTTGGAATTTATAAACAAATTTTTTGCACTGTCCCAACTCCATCTACCTTCGTTCAATTGCATGGATAAAGTAGTTCATTTCTAATTAATTCATTCAACACATACATTCATTGCAGACAATTAATTCAATTGTGGAATAAATGAAAGTGTCAGTTAGAATCAATGAAGTTCCTACTACTTTTAATAAACAACAATAAATATGCATTAGTTTGAATCTATAATTTGTTTTATAAAGAACTCCTATGTAAATAAAATTCAGCCATCGATTTAAGGACATTCATGCAGATATTAATTGTGTTATCGTGCATACATATAGATAGAAATTATTACTCAACTATAGGAGTATAGGACTAGTTTAATTTTGGAGTGAAGTAACCTTTGCGATTTTAGTTTGTTTTATATTACAGTAATATATCATGTAATTTGTAAAAAGTATTCCAAATCATCCAGTGAACAAGTAATTAACAATTAAGAAGATTAATTTAGTCTCCATTGTTACTAATAATACCTGCAGCATGAAACTACAGAAATGCATAGAAGACAGGTGCATAAGCACCAAAACTATGAATATCAATGAAAGAATATTGAAAGTTATGAAACACAAAAAAAAATAATAATAATAATAAATAAATCAGGGACTAGATTTGCATGTTCTCGGTTTTATCAGTACTTTTGTTGGGTCTGATGTTTGTAAAATGAACAAGGTCTTGGAATAACTTGTCCTCTGGCACTGATTCGTTTTGAAATGGCATCTGCACATAGGATGCATTATTCAATATAAAAGTAGGGCTAGCATAAGCTGTGCTGGCCTGGGAACCACCGTCTCTCACAGACAACCGTGACAATCTATGATCCATAAAAAACTGATCATGATGTAGTGGTGTGTGCCCGTATGATCTATAACTGTAGCCACCACCATAGTCATAGGTTTGTGCCATTGGATCACTAGGCATTTTTGCCGTTGGATCATTATGCATTTCTTGATGAGGGTAATTATAACCCATATGTTGGTGTGGAAGCAAACCCATAGTCATGAGTTGTTGTCCTTGAAATTGTTGATTGAGATGGATTGTGTTGTAGGCCATGGGTGATGGAGAGACACCAGTGATTTGTGTATGTTGTTGAGGAATATTTGGGGGAGGGGTTGCCTTGTGGGTTATGGTTGATGGAAGTGCAGTGCCTGTGATTTGGTCTTGCGTGTACACACTTGTTGTCGTCTGATTATTGTAGTCTCCCAGAGTTTGCAATGATCTTTGAGGTTGCGGGTAGTGCAGGCCTTCTGAGTGGTTGCTGTCTGCTGGATGTGCTTCCCAGAGTGGTGGTGATAGTCCATGCCTATTTTGAGCACCTATGAGAGCAACACACAATAGAGTTTGAGAATTTGAGTATCAATTAAGAAAAGCAGATCTTTAAAACAGTTTTATAGGGCCATGATACTAAGAGAATTTGATTCGAATTCATTTCTTGGTTATATGGTCGTAATGTGCATATATGGTACAACTAAGAAAACATGCAACCCTGTATAATGCTTGTAGAGGTGGCACGATCGGCCGGTGGGGCAGGTTGGGTTACAGGTCAAAACTGTTACAGGTTGAAATGGGTCATTTTTGGTACGGTTGAAAAGATCGGAGTCGCAGACACTTTTTTTTGCCCATTTATTCATTTTTTAGTTAATGATGTTGCTTATGATTAGAAGAAAAATACCATTACAACTTTATCATAAAAATCAAATAAAATGAGTTAGCAGGCTGTATGCCTGTATATATGCCTGAAAAAGAAACTTTTGATGAATTTCTATGTGTTTGACACATTCTCCTTTTAGCTACATTTTTTTTATCTGACTACACAATTTTCATTTGCCCCATTTGATTATTTTGAGGAAAAATACAATCCAAACTGATCCATTCATAAGTCAAAGGGTCGAAATTGAGACCCCCAATCTTCGAGTAAAATCAGACCAATTAGCCAGTCAACCACACAGTTTCACATCCAAAAGGACTTGTGATGCAGAAAGATAATAGCCGAGACACTAAAATGCATATCCAGGTGTCTATAAAATCAATCAGTACAATTACTAGGAATTGATCATTAAATCTCAATCTTGATAGAGTCAAGTACCTATCAACAGAAGTTGTAGAGTTAAGATGCTTCCTTTGCTTATGTATCTCATTAGAACATTATCAATTGGATAACCAAATTATAATTCTTTCATATGTTCACTAATAGATAATAACTGTTATTACTTTCTCTATTAGAGTAAATGGCTTTACAAAAATTAAAGCAGATGAAAGCATGGCCACAATGGACAAGTATTGGATAAACTAAAAACAGATATATATATATATATATAATTGCAAGGATACCCGCAGAATAGTTTTAGAAGATAACGTCTTACCATAAACAGGTGAAAAAGGTTGCTGATGTTGCTGAGGAATATGACCAGCCCATGTTGTATTAGACCCTTGTGAGTACAGAGATGTAAGTGGAACCATGTTAGGTAAACTTCCATGTTGATCAGATGATGCCCGTTTAGATGGAAAATGTTGAGTTGAAGAAGAATATGTTTGGTCAGCTGAAGGGATAGACACTTGTGTGTACGGATAAGTTTGCTCGTATTGGGATGGAAGCATGTTAGGTACACTTTCAAACGGGTTCAATGAGGGTTGTTGAGATGGTAAATATTGTGACTCTTTTAAATAAAATTTTCCATTTGCAGGATTAAACCCATTTGTGTGTAAGGACCTTGACTCATATTGTGGTGGGACCAATTTGTGTAGGTTTCCATTTGGATTGAATAACGGCTGCTGAGATGGAAAATGATCTGACTCTTCAAATTTAGGTGAACCGGAATATGCTTGTCCTACTTGAGAAATAGATCCTTGTGCATATTGCGACGTTGGACCATATTGGGGTGGAACCATGTTAACTGAGGGTAGCTCGGATGAAAAATGTTGGGATGTTCGAGATTGAGGCGAATAATAATACGCTTGTCTGGCTGGAATATTTTGTGGGGTGTTATTTTGTGACGCCATATCAATGGGAGCTATGGCGTTCTGCTGAGATAAAGGAGGAGTGGGTTCACGTATCTCCAATGGAGCAATAGTTACGCAACTTTCAGAAGTTGTGCTAAAATCGTCTCCACTCAAAAGGTCAAACATAATATTGACCTTTTCTGGAGTTGACCCATGATTTTGCCTCTTCCTTTTATCAATAAGAGGAGGATCTACAGGTACCAATGCTCGGCTAGTTTCGAGTTTCAACGACTCTGATCTAGCAGAAACTCCTGAAACAAGTGATCCTTCACTTTTTGTTGCTGGGACTATTAATTTGTTGGATGGTGAAGAAGCTTCTGACACAAGTCCCTCGTGTTTATCTAGGACCTTCTGCAGGTCATCATTCAAAGACAATCCTTGCCGTAAAAGCGATTCATCCCTATAAATATATGAAAGATACTTTTTTGAGCAGAGTACATGTAAAAATATCTTTAAATAAAAGAAACTTATACAAGGACTTACGAAGTCAAGTTAACAAGGTGTCCCACTCTTTTCTTGTATGTATAGCACTGCATGACTAAGTCTATAACAACCTCTTGTGTAGCATCCTGTATCCAATATGTAAATGAAATTCAGTTAATAAAATATAAAATAAGTTTAGGAATATTATATTGAAGTAGCATGAAATAGTATTAGTCGTTGTAACTCCAGTTGAAAACTTTACCTCTTTCCTATGAGGATCTACCGAATCCAGCATCTCTTCAAGGACACCTATGATACGATGTGCATCCTGGATTTCAGTCAAGCTGAAAAGGCAAAAGACCACCAAACATTCAATATGTACGCAGAAAATGGTTAAGGAATATGTTTTTTAAGATCTTGGTGTACTGAACAAGCAGTAAATGGAAACTTGGAATATTCCACAGAGGCAGCCTTGAATAAAATATAACTTAAAACAAAAAAAACCTCAAGTAGGTTGGAAACTTGTCCCTTGCAGAGGATTCAACTACTTCATTCACATTTTCTGGATTACGCTTTAAAGGTTGTGTTTGCAGCGGTGTAAATACAGGTGGTGATCTCTCGATGCTCTTGGGAAATATAATTCCCATATGCTGCAAAAGGTACTCAAGTAGAAATTTAGATGCCAACAAGATATATCATCTTTATAAAAACATCGTGTATATATATATTACCAATAACTCATTGTATGCTGCGTAATACTGTGGATACTTTGCCCTTGCCCCTCCAAAAGCTTCTTGCCAAGTATCAATAAGAACCAAAATTTTCTCTTTTACTTGAAAATCAGGCTGAAATTAAGCACAACTACACCATCAAATATTTCACTCAAATATGACCATATAGTATGAATGCCGGAAATAACAACCCAAGCAAAAGTTTTGACCTTTTTCTTCACTATTTTTACCAGGTCACGAAGCAATGCTTTCTTCGCTATATTCATATGGACATAGTCCCCACAGTTCTTCACAATCGTTTCCAATAGCTTAAACAATGTAAACAAGTTAATGAATTGCAGTTTCATTCATATCACAATGAGGTTTGAGTATCATATCTGTAAAAGAAGTTAGCTATTTCCATGTAATTCTCCCAATTCATCTCATAGATGAAAGAACAAATTCAACTAAAACATTACTCTGACTTTCATATTAAAAAGTAAAGACAGATACAAAGATAAAAGGAGAAAAAATTTATGCTTACTGTAAGAGAAAGAAGTTGAACTTTTGTGTTCTTGCTTCCGATACGCTTTTTTATTCCTTTAACTACTTCCTTTGCTTGCCTGATCAAAACATACATCAATGTTACCATCACATTATATTATATATATATATATATAACAAGTCAAACAACATAAATATAAAAGAAGTAAATAAAAAATACTGCATTTGCAGCTGGTCTTGTGTTCAAATCTCCCTTTAACCTTGCATTATCTTAAAAAATTAGTATAAATATAAGCAAAAAGGAATCTATAAGTGTCAACACATGTGCATTTAGAATAACACAAGCAAATTTTTCTACAAATCAGCTCAATAGGTCATCGTTCAACTAACTACCGTTAACAAGTGGTTGTAGGTCACAAGTGTTTGCTGTAAACAGAATTAAGTGATTGTGAAAAGACTTTAAGATGTCACATTCACTCAGAACATCGTACGTGCATGTGCATGCACTCAAGATTCGTAACGAAAAAAATGAAATTATATCATAATTATTATGAATATATATACATATGGATGATGAATTAATCAAGGGCATGTATGTATATATACCGCGGGTCACCATTGCATATATCGCAGATTCCGATATTCATCGACCAATCAGGACCAACAAGCATCTCGCTTGTGGCTCTTTCTACCAAAGCGTTCATCATTTTTAACTTGTTGATTGGATTTCAAGTCATCTGGTGATCATTTCAGTATGGATCACGTAAAATAAAGTCAGAAAAACGACAATAAAACAAGATTTGATCAAACATTTCCTAAATGATGCAAGTTTACTCATGGGGATATATTTTTTTATTTAATATTGACATAAAATAAATGAGGGGTCATTTGTTCGTACGTAGGAAAGTTAAAATTAATAATATAAATAATTATCTTTATCTTTAATCACAACTTAATTCCCTTTCATTTAAGTTTCCAAAAAATCTGTATTTTCGTTTTCAGGATCTGGAAGATGAGTTTTTCTTAGTTTTAATTTATGATCAATATTTGGGTAATGCAGAAAAGATTTCATTTTTATTTTTTAATATTAAGATATTAATTTGGAATACTGATTTTTGCAAACTTGTTTATACGGAGTAATCTTTTAGCGAATTGATACATGATGCAATTAGGGAGTGCTTGCGATTTGGGAGATTATCTTATTATTGTTTAGCAAAACGCAAATAATTTAAATAAAAGTGTTCAGTAAAAAAGTGATAATGCAGTTTTAAAAGCGTAAAAGTTATTTTGAGAATGCAATCTCAAACGTCCTCTTAAAACATGTAATTTTTAGCTGTATGTAGATCAAAAGTCTTCTTTCGGAACCTTAAATACGTTCAATAAGAAAAGGATTTAGTGCATTTCTTTAGATTACCATTTGTATTCCTTGCTCATATTTACAAGTATCACCAAGTCATCTTTTATATCCTCATAAATTAAAGATTTCAAAGTTTAACTTGTGGTAACATCAACAAGATTTTAACATTAATTTGAAATGTTAGTTCAAATTATATATTTATACATATATATATATAGTTGAGAACTCGTTGAACCACTAGATTATGTATTTGTTTTGATGTTAATAAAAGTTAAGAACTACTAGTTTATTTACTTGTTCACATGTGATTAACTTCACTCATACGTGAACATTAATGTACGTTTAATTTGAGAAAGAAAAAAGTCAAAAAAATCCTAAAATTATATCTAAAAACACAAAAGAACAAATATACATTCACGATCATATGAACAAATTGTTTAAAATATGTTTTAAGACGCAATTCGTAGAGTTTTTAACTTATTTTTCTTTCTCAATCGAACCTAAATAAATGTTCACATATAAATGAAATTAACCATACGTAAACAAATACATAATTTAGTAGTTCTCACGAGTCGTCAACTTTTATTTAATTCTCATTTGAACATGCACCTATATAGTTTCATGTCTGCTTTAATCGAACTACATTTATATTAATATTTTGTCTTATATGAGCAATATTTTAGGAAAAGAGGTCGATTTCATAAGAGAAGCAGGAAATCATAGCTCTTTTACATGTATATAATAATTATTATGATAAACAATAAATAATACTAATATTTTAATATTGTATTTATCAATGAATATTAAAAGCATATACTACTTATTACATACTTCAACCATTCACGATTATACCTCCAATAACATCAACTACTAATAATATCACAATCCAACCATTAGAATATGGTAAACAATATCAAGACTAATATACTACATAATATAATATAATTATTGTATCCTAGAGAACGATAGTAATTTTCGATTTAGGTTTGATTCCGCTTCATTTTGAACCTGACCCACTTCCAACAGAATGCACATTGACAAGTAATGAGTTTCAAACAATAAACAAACGTAAAAATGAAGCTTACACATTTAAATGATACAGACTATTTGGGTAAACGTGTAGATATCACAAAGTTCACTCAGTTGTACTATACTGTAGTCTTAAACTAATTACACGAGTTTATGATAGTAACATAACTTGCAGGGTCAAGATGATGGCATTCAGATATTGTTATTCTTTGTGTAGAGAAAAGCAATATGATCAGTAACAAACCACCATCTGAAGATTGAGCCTTGAAACGAAACTGCCACTGAAAGTAAACACCACATTTTGCAGTAAAGTGAGTTAGCATCAAACCACAAGTTTAAACTACTTGGCAAGTATTGGACTGAAAGACATCTTTTTGAATGGTAAAAAAAGATGGTCGCCCAAGTGAACTTTCACTAAAAATAAAATTTGATGAAATTACAATACCCATTTTGGTACGATTAACCATTAGTCAATGATCCTGTGAGTTCTGCCAACCACTGAACCACAAGTTTCTCAAACAATTACTTTTATTATAACAGACCAATATACTGGAGCTAATGGTACGGTTCAATTAAAAGGCAACTAATTTGGGTTATAAACTATATTGAGAACCGGTCAAACTAAAAAAATTAGATGAAAAGGAAAAGTTTTAAGTTTAAAGGCCACCCAAAATATATGCAAGTGTTTACAATCTCCAAAGCTGCTTTTTTGGAACAGCAATGATCTCCAAAGCTGCTTTACTCAAAGAATTTGGAATATTGGATCATCAGTTAAGTAATAGTTTTTGTAATCATAATTTTATTATTTAAATAATCCCATGACAGCGGGCAAAAGTCCAACGTAGTGATGCCGGGTCGACTCATCCTACTTTAAGGCAGCCTAAAGAACTTAACTACAGTGAATGGAGCCATTTTTAACCCAGTACTCGCTAGTCAATTTTGTCACCGATATCAGATATCTCAAAAACATGAACTCTGATAGCAAGAAAGAATAAACATTCATATAAAATGTAAGTCATTTACTTTTTTCTACCAATTTCTTTCTACATTCCTACTTAAAAACAGAAACATTTGAGAAAGAAATGGAAGAGAAAATTACCCGTGAGTGATGGAATACGGAACATAGATAATCTGCTACTCCCCTATGACATCATCTTTAGCATCGTCATTGTTAATTTCAAGATCACCGAGTAACTCGTCCAATGGCACACCAGGTGCATCATCACCATCAGTCACAGATGCAGCTTCTGATGGCTGGTACTCTCTGTTGCGATATAGCGATATATTAAATCTCATCTCAGGGTTCTCCTCCAAATCTTCCAAGAATTGTTCGTACTCATTGTTCATCTTTTCTTCATCAACTCTACCTCTTGTAGCACTCAAATCAACCTCCATATTAAGAGATTTCAACTTCCATGATCGAGGCTTTCCACGCTTCTTTTGTTTCTTCTCCTCGTAACTTTTCTTTACCAGAATCACTTCTGGAAGCACTAACCCTTTGTACTTGTCAAGTTCCATATCATTACTATTCGCAGAATACAAGTCATAACCAAGAGCATAATCACCCACATTTAAAAGATGGCCTAAATGTGTCTTCACATAAAACATTGTATCATTCTTACCAAAATCTGATACGCGTGCCACTTGAACCTCAGCCAAAACATACTTAGAACCACTGATATTAACTTCAGAAGGAAGTAAATCCACATCTAAAACCACATATTCAACAAGCTGCTTAGAGGTAAGCAATGATTTAAACGACACCCTAAAGTATTGCTCAGCATCAAGATAACAATGCCTCAGAGATGAAGGATCTATTAAAGCGATACTGTTGCTTACTTTTATACATATAACAAGTGGACCCAAGTTTCCCAGATTAGCAACAAGTTTTGGAGGGAGGCAAACAAGATCTTCACGACAAATAGGGGAAATTTCAACCGAGAAAGTGTATTTATAGTTAAAATTATTGCTCTTCTGGTCGTGTGACACGAGTTGTTTGTCATTTCGGCTCTTAACTGGAGCAACCTTCCCCACGAAGTCTACAAACTTAATTGCATGACTACGGCTAGAAAAAAAGAAATCAATCCCTTGATCCATTTGCTTAATCCTGATGGCTCGAACTGCAGCATCATGTTTAAGGATAAGTTGTTCCAAATAAAAGAAAGTTCTGCGGTGAGATACGTGTTGCCTTAACTGCACTGCAGCCACCCATTGATCAGGGTTAGCCTGACCTCGAGAACACGGGTCACACATTTGATCATGAACCACATACTCGACAATATGAGCTTGCTCTAGAACTGCACCATTTAAAACTTCTTTCTGAACTCGCAGCTTAACTTTAAGCCTCTTTGAATGAGGCTCAGTCCATATAAACTCCGCATGAATCAGCTTCAATTTACTCAAATTTTTTAGTCGTTTGACACAGAAAGTCAAGAGCTGTCTAGACTCCAATTGTGCCTTAATCCAAGTTCTTGGAGGCTGCAAGTAGCAATCACATTCGGGACAGTGAATAATAGTTGCCTGTTTTTCTAAACCTTCTGTAATGTCTACTTCAGAACGAAGACATTTAACGCACATATTGGCTGCATTTGGAGTCATAGGAATACCACATTTGCAGCATGGAACATTTCCCATGGTTTGCTGTACCGTGAACATACCTGCTTCCACATCCATAGCTGCCAATCAAATAAACAAAAAACATGTAAATGTTGGTTTTCACAGGATAAAATAACTTGAGCAGTGCAACTAAATAAAATTCT
Organism: Logfia minima; assembly: GCA_963921325.1. NCBI lineage: Eukaryota > Viridiplantae > Streptophyta > Magnoliopsida > Asterales > Asteraceae > Logfia > Logfia minima. The sequence continues at coordinate 50,482,382 of OY992763.1, read as the reverse complement.
TAACAATATTGATGAATACGGAAAGGGAAAATGGCACAAAGGGTACCAAACTTTACCAAATTTGTCATTTCAGTTACTTAACTTTTTCTGATTGACTTTAAGATATGTAAGTTTTTTTTACCACCAAAAAGGGATTTTTTTTTCATTTTATATACTGAAGCAACCTTTATGACATTTACCCAAATGAAAAGGAAACTCAAAGAGTTTATTATAATGAAGCAAAACACACTTCAACCAAACTATCAACAAACTTCCTGAACTGGTGACAAAATAATATCTATAGAAAGTAACATCACCAAACTATCAAAGTATTCAAACTCAAATCAAGATAATTAGACAATGTACATACACTTCAACCACACAATTAACAAGGCTCGGATACAGGAGATTTTACATTGTAGATTGTGGAGTCTATGGACCTCAAAATTTTATAACTTCTACAACCATATACATCTTATAACAAGACCCTTGAAATTAGACCTACACGATCTATTTATAGTTCAATTATAAGTCAACTTAAAACTCACAAGTCACAAATGTATCTGGTTTCGGTGTCTGATTATGCTTCTGATTTTATAAAATAGGCTAACTAAAAAAAAAAATAGATGCTAACATAGTAAAGATTCTGGTATTGGACTCCACAGTTTACTTTCAAATGTTTATTATAAAATGATTGTATAGTTGTAAAATTCCTAATTGTTTGATAGTTTCAAGTTTTACAATACACTTGTTTCAGATAGTAGTATTAGTAACAACAGGTTCCGTACAAAAACATTTTATAAATATATTTTAAAAATCCTTGTAGCTCATGTTGCCACCTCAATTAAGTAGGATCACATATTCTAAATACGAACAGTCTATAGGACCAGCATAATATAATTGTAAGCATCTGGAAGTGAATTTTATTTTATTTTTAACCTAATCGGAAACATGAACTTCATCTTCCCACTTACACATGTTTCACCCAAATAATGAACTAATTGCTGAAAAGAAATACAACTCAACAACTAATACCATCCGATTATCAATTACAATAATGAATACATACCTTCGCCGAAGAAATTATGGGAACGATAAATTTGATTAAACACGGACGATGAAATCGTTTGGAATATGGAAACCCTTTATATTTCTAACAGCAAACAAATATATGTATTTGTGGATTTATGGTATGGAATATTGGGCCGACCTAGTCAACAATGTTCGTCACGGATAACGTCAGCCCAATAAGCCAAGCTAGCCCTTTTGTTAAGTAAAAATACACCCGTCTCATCGTTTTAGAAAATTAGAAGTGATCCAACTGTTCAAATGGTTAATTTGAATTACACTTTTGCTGACTTTATTTCGCATAACATTTTCAATGGAATCCGTCAAAGAAGTTAGAACAAACAAAATTGAAATTGAAATGTTTCAAATTTTTCATGTGTTAGATTAGGAGAATTAGAATATAATTTAAATTTAGTTGTCAGACATAAAACATCTTTAATTTGTAGATCTACCATAATCTAGAGGAATTAGAATGTTAGATGATTGACAAATATCAAAATTACCCTTATTATATTTTTGTATACTTCCTTTCTATTTATCAAGAAAATAAATACATCATTGTAAAAGTATATAACTTTTTAGTAAATCCCAATTTATCAAAGTATGTTAACATGATTTTAGATAAAAGTTACACATTGTTATTACATGGTTGAAACTACGACTACAGATTAAAAGGAACATTTTCAAATCATAAACTTCATAGGTCCAAATTTATCTTCAAACATATAACTACAACTTACGAAATCTTTGTTAAGGCACGAGTCATAGTTGTTAGACTCTTATAAGTCGAGTCAAACATCTAAAAAATGAAGCGACTTGAACCCCGCTCTTAAATGACTTTGACTCTTATGAGTCATCTTCTATTAACTCTTTTGAGTCAAGCCGACTTGTGACTCTTATGAGTCATAGTGCCATGCAAACTTTTAGTGTAATATTTCTAAAAGAAAAATATAGAAAAATAAATGATTAGAGTTTGTTTTGAATTTTGCAATTCTAATTGTTGTCGGTTGACGACTTCACCATCGACCCTCATACTACTCTACTTCTCCTAAGAATAAACATCTTATATATTGATTGCCCTTTTGAGTGATATCTTAAAGACATTGTAAAGACTATAAGAATTGTGATTAAAAAAAAAACTGTTGGGAGTTAATGTTGATTGAGTAGTTAAGTTTTTACAATAATATTACCCACTCAATTACCTCGCTTAATCTCAAATTTCAACTTTTAGTGTGTATATAATAAATACAATATAGTATTATTAGTTTATTATAATTTACTTAAATTTCAAAAATTTAATATAATTTCCTATGATTTTTAGATTATGTAAAATAGTCGTCAGCTCATTTTGAACAAATTTGAACGAGTGTTCATAATTTGGAGTAAAAGGATTTAAACCTTTGCATGTTGGTACCAAAAATCGACGCCCTACCACTTGGCTATACTCCATATGGCTTATTTTTTGACGGTAGAATAGGGAGAGGGGGAAGGGAAAGCAGGACTCAAAGAACGAGTTGAGTCGTGCAAGGACGCGGGGATATAGCAAGTAAGCATAAGGGTTCTCCCTTTAAGATCGACTACAACAAGCTCACGACTCTAATATAAATAAAGGGTAAGCTTTATACTCTATTTGCTTGCAATGTTATGTCCATCAAAGTTGGAGAACAATTTTGAAAAATTAAGATCTATAAGATATGTTGATACATATTGGTGACTAATTTTTATATATGTGTACATGTTATGACTCTTAAGAGTTGAGTCACGAGACGACTCGTGAGTTGAAAATATAATTTTAAGTCACAAGTCTTCAAAATACATATTCGTCTATTGCATGACTACTAGTTGTTCAAAATGCATATTCATATAGTGCACGACTACTATATTATCGAGTGCATGATTATTAGTTGTTCAAAACATGACCGCAAAAATTTCAAACATATGATCATAACCGAATTCGTTTCGACATCACAAACCTCACTAGATCGTCCATTCCTTCTTCTTTCAAATTCTAAAATGTCACCACGTTAAGGGGATCACTTTGCAACTTTGTTATTTCTTTAAACCTTTGTATTTTAAACAATGATGGAAATTTTCAATCTCAAAAGTAAGCATGGACGTTTTCTTTGAGACAATCACCAATTATTGTTTTGGCATCATTAAACAATCAACCAAAAACATTGATGTGGGTCATGACTTTTCTTGTTGCGAAGTCAGATGCCTGATAAACACATTCGTAATAAGTATGGATCTAGCAGGTGAACTAGGAAGGAAGCGAGGTTCTTACTACAGACCAATCATAAAAACAACCAAATATAGCAACCATACAGCGTATGAATATAACATAAACAACAATATAAGTGGTATAAATGTCACACCCCGCCAAAATCTAATCAGAGTTAAATAAGGAAGAACGGGGCATGACGCGATTTTTCATCTAACTAATCAAGAGCATATGATTATCACGGAACATAATATTATAATGCCATAAATTGTTTGTTACAAAACGTAGCGACTATTCAAGTTGCAAAAGTAGTAGTGTTGTCAAATAACAGTAGTTTAGAGATTTCGCAAATATATCTAAGACAGTTTATAGTAATACAAATGAAATCTCGTGTGTTTCCCAAAAATGGCATCCTAAGTGATATGGTAGGCGCAGGTCCCAATATGCATGCAAATCTTATTTCGCTGCTAATTCTCAGAAAAACATAGTTAAAAGATCAACAAAATTGTTAAGTGGAATCCACAGGTTTAAAACTCAATCATTTAAACCAAGCGTTTAGTAAATGTTTCGCAAATCATATCGTGCCAACCATGGCCAAGAGTACGATGATATACAATTTAAAAATAATAAATAGTTGACGATGATCCCCCGAAGGTTTGCAAGACCTTACGAGTTAAAGTGACGACACCTAGGCCTATATACGACATCCAAGTTACTAGATTTGACTTAGTTTTTAGCTAAAATTGGAAGTTAAACCGAGAAGATCAGGTTTTAGAAATGTAAAAATATACTATATCAGTTTTATTTTCTTAGTTCAAATTTAATTTATTTTTTTATATATATTTTTTTCTTCTCACGTTTACTCGGTTTGATACTGACATTGAATAAAAAATTGTCAAATTGAGATATATTAGTTTATTATTTAATAAAAGAAAATTGATTAGTTATAAGTAGTAAGACCACTTGTAGTGGTTCGTCTTTGAGCCCACCACTGATCACCACGGACGGAGTGGTTCCGTAGTAACCGTCCTTGTCGTAAAAACAACGAACCCAGGACGAAAAAATTCGGGGCCCACTCGATTATTTAACTAATTTTCATTTGTTTTATTGATTTCCTTTCGCAAGTTAGAAGAAGCAAGAAGATGATGAGGAAGAAGAAGTAGCAGCAGCAACATCGGATGAAAATTAAGAAGTTGCAGTAAGTTAAAAGCAAAGGAATTTGCACTAGGTTAAAAAAAGAAGAGGAGGGATGGGCTTTTTTATTTATTTATAGAAAAATGAGCTTTTAAATTTGGTGTTATTTGTTTTTAGTAAGCCCAACAAATTAATAAATGTAATTGTTTTAAAATTATGTTCAATTTTATAAAAATTTATAATAAAAATCTGACTTATAATTTTTTTATGTAATTTAGAATATTTTTTATTAATTTCATTAATTTTTTATTTAATTAAAAATAAATGTGTTTTTTAGAAAAATGAAAAATAATGAAAATAGTAGGTCCAAGTTGTCTGTCGTGAGCTGTCGTGAAAACACCATTGTGGCCAGTTTTCTGTCGTGAGCTGTCGTGGCTGACGTGACAGTGAGGACGGGTGAGGACGGGTGTTATGACTGCAGGTGGTCTAGGGAAAACTAAAATGAGTATTAATAAGGAATATAGTTATTTTATAATTAATTCAAAGGAATTTATAGAGTTTGTAAATATAGAAAGTTTAAATGGTTAGCAATTAGTCTTTAAAGAATAATTAGTCTTTAAAGCATTTGCGATGCTTTGTTAAGATTACAATACTAATATAACCTTACAATATGTAACACCCAGATATATATATATATATATATTTAACACTTTATTTAACAAATCAAACAACACTTTTCGTATATACATAAACAACACATCGTTTACAATTATTACAATGTGAGTTTTCTATTTCAAAAGACTCCCTTAATATTTGACCATGATTTAACGGGAGTAAACACTTACTACCAATAAATAGTAAGTACACCACTATTCGTGTTGCGGCTCCTTCCTAAGTCCCTCTTTCCCTTTACTCGACCCACCTGTATTAAACAGCAACAACAGAATGGGTAAGCACACAAGCTTAGTAAATAACATAATCACATCAATGGTATAAGATATAAATCTTATCGGACACTGTAACCACTTATAATCACTTTGCCTCATTTAGAGTTCGCAATCACACTGCTAGGCCATTTATGATCACTCAGATAAAGAGGGCCAATTACAACACAACTACAACACGATTAGACCATTTATGATCACTCAGCATAAAGATGGTCAATAACAGCACGGCTAGACCATTTATGATCACTCAGCATAAAGAGGGTCAATAACAGCACGGCTAGACCATTTATGATCACTCAGCATAAAGAGGGTCAATAACAGCACGGCTAGACCATTTATGATCACTCAGCATAAAGAGGGTCAATAACAGCACGGCTAGACCATTTATGATCACTCAGCATAAAGAGGGTCAATAACAACACAGCTAGACCATTTATGATCACTCAGCATAAAAAGGGTCAATAATAACACTTTAATTGCTAAATTAATACAGTACACTCAAGTACTCTTGCAATCTGGATATTCACATTCAGTTTATATCCTTCTATTACTTACCTCGAAATACGTGTAACTCTGAAAACCTCTAATCTTCCATGACTGAACACTGGTCTGTACACAAACAGACATAATTAAACTCTTATTCACAGCTTAGCGACACTACTTTAAAGTCGCCTCATCTAATCATGCGACACTATCATTAGTGTCGCAGAACAACACTCTGTGACTTTATCATTAAAGTCGCAACACCTCAAAAGTCGCATACTGCGACTTTATCATTAAAGTCGCAGTCCAGAGTCAGCCAAGTGCGACACTATCAATAAAGTCGCACGACAAATAGATCAGACCCCAAATCCGAAATTCTCGAATTTAGACTTGATATACTAAAATTAATCCGTTTAAATCACGTAATAACAATTATAACATGTAATAATCGAAGCCTTACCTTGAATTCACGTTTCAATTGCTTCAATTTTAAGTTCTAACTTGATTTTTCACTTATTCCTTTTCTTTTCTCTGTTTCTCTCTCTAAAACACGCACACACACATGAATACTGATATCTGGAACAGTTTAGGCGTGTTTTATATATTTATATACTGAATTTTACACTTAAGCTCCTTAATTTAATTCAATCAAATATGTTATGCGACTTTATCAATAAAGTCGCAGGACCCATACCACAACCGTTAAACTTTAAATTTTTTAGTTATTTTGGGATGTTATACATGTCAATGATTTCACAATCGAAAATTACAAAAGATCACCGTTCAACGGTCTACAATTAATACATTACATAAGGTCTTACAAGCGTTTACAACACAAAAGTAAATAATCTAAACATGCGATTACATCCAAAAGAGAAAATCCCGTAACGCTACAGCAGCATAGATCATATAACGGGTTTAGTTTCAATAAACAAGTGGTGACTAATTCCTGAAAAACATGTAAAAGTAAACAGGTCAACTATGAAACATAGTTGGTGAGTACACATGTTTTGTGTAATGAAAGACCCTTTTCCAGTGTTTACAAAGTCTAGTTTAAAAGTTCCACGTTACTACGTGATTAGTTCGCAAAAGTAGTATGTTTAGTGTCAAGGCTCATACAAAGACGATAATCATCCGATAAGTTCTTGAATTCAATTTTTAGGATAGTCAAATGCTATTGCGCGGATAATTATAAAAGTAATTCATTAAAACAAGGCTCATTTAAGAGCGATATTCATTTGATAGCTAGATTCATTTGTTAATCGATGTTTTGTTTGCAAAGGAGGTTTATTTAAGAACGAGGCTCATTTAGGAGCGATTCCCTTTTTGTACTCAATTAAAAGTCGTGATTCATTTATAACGCCCCGCTCATATTTTTAAAGGAATATTTAATTCACATTTATAAAACTCAAGATATAGTGTTTAATAAGTTCAAGTTATGTTTATAAAACTCATATTGTAGTATCTAATAAGTTCATGTTACGTGTATAAAGCCAATGGATCATCAAATCAATATCAAAACGTTTAAAGTCTCAACGGATTATTATGTCGAAGTTCATAAGAATGTGCGACGTTATTATGAAACCACGTTTCAAACGACAAAGTCATTGTAAAGCTCGGGTCGTAAGTTTATAGTTTCAAAGAAATATTGTTTCAGATGACAAAGTCATTGTAAAGCTCGGGTCGTAAGTTTATAGTTTCAAAGAAATATTGTTTCAGATGACAAAGTCATTGTAAAGCTCGGGTCGTAAGTTCATAGTTTCAAAGAAATATTGTTTCAGATGACAAAGTCATTGTAAAGCTCGGGTCGTAAGTTTATAGTTTCAAAGAAATGTCATTTCAAATGTCAAAACGTCATACGTTTATAGTCGTTTATGAAATTTCTATGCTATCACGTTATAATATCTATAGTCACAATGAATTATTATGCTTGAGTCCACAATCAAACCTACAACCGATAAACCTTTGCCCCAAAGAGAGATGCCCTATCGTTGGCATTTAGGATGATGGGATGCACTCACGTGGCCGCGTGAGTGGGGAGGTGGTCTCGCTCCCAAATAGTACTATTCATATGCATCATTTGGCTCATATAGAGTTAATGGTCGTGTAGATATACTGGGGACTTTAGATACGATAGAAAACAAGCATATAATCATGTTCGTATAAACGGAAAACATTCACCGACATTATTTGTAATCAATACGACATTTTAACCATGTGAAGTATTCGAAAGTAAGCATAGCATATAGCATAGCGTAGCATTTGTAAATCAAGGATAGCATTTGTAAAACGAGCATAGTTAAGCATATCATTCGTAAATCAAGTATAGCATAAGAATAGTATTTGTAATCCAAATATAGTAGTTAGATCATATAGCATGCTTTTCACCCCAAAAATTTAAGTAAAACGTTAAAAAGAGGGGCTGTGTAAACTCACAATTGAGCGTGTGCGTACGGATAAATGTAATGCGCGTGCCGACCGGGTTTGACTCCTATCCAATTCCTAAGAACACAAGGTTTCTAATTAGTTTCTCGACTAATATGGTTTGTTAGGATTGTTTAGCTATCCAATTCCATTTAATTTACGTTGCCGTTAATTGTTCGAGTTGTGAAAAAAATAATGGAAATATATGTATACAACATATAAAAATTTCCAAACTTGGTATGAAACATGAAATATAGTTCAAACATTTTCTGTGAAAATTTGGGGATTTTTAGACGTATGGATTATTTATAATCATTTTATGTCTAATAAGTGGGATAATTATGGGAAAAATAGTAATTATTCAGGAAAAATTCTGGAATTTTTACCAGATCATTTTCTACCCATTTTTAGGTTTGTGTAAAATTTTCAAGTTGTTTTGAGCATTGTAACTTTGGTTCCTAACATTATGCGTTTTAACGAGACGTTATTCGGAAAACATATCAAAACACATCCAAAGAGTGTGAAATTTTGAGGATAGTGTCATTTTCTGAGGAAAATGACACTAAAATTTTCCCATAATTATTTTGTGTCCAAAAGTATTTTTCATGATTATTTCACCTTTTGTAGGCTTTATTTGCATTAATTTAGGAAAATTACTTATGTTTTTCCAAAGATTCCCATTTTTATTTTCAAGACTCTTTTCATGAGCTAGATACTGAGAAAAATAATCCCCAAAATTTTAAGACGTTTTATCAAGCACTTATGTATTTTTGAATCATCACAACACAAGTATTTGAAATTTACAAGCTTACAACAATGCATGGTGTTCATGCATTTTCTAAAAATATGAGATCAACAAGATAAATTACTATATTTTTATTATACTGAGATAAACTTGTTAGGAGTCTAAAAACAATTTTCTTTGAATTTATTGAACACCTTAAGCCCCATGAACATGTATCACAACAAGATTGCTCACAGCAAGGTAGCTGTTTGCGCATCAGTTTTGTGTGATACATTTGGAGGTTGAATACTCCATGGATTTGAGTGAGACCAGTGGGGTTTTAAAGGTAAGACATTAAGCTAAATTCCAGAAGAAAAATCGAGATTTTTGGACCATTATTCACTGAGTTATGGTCGTTTCAAGTAGGGTCAAAATCTGGACAGATTACATGCATGACAAAGTGATCTTTTTGGTGTGTTTTTCACTACCAAACGATTTTTAGACCTCATCCAATGATTGAAGTCTTGTCTTTTATGCATGAACTTGTTCTTTTTACAGAAACATAAACATATTTTCACAGTTTAAACCATTTAATCTAGCAAGAACATGTAAATACACATTTTAACACAAAAAAGACGATTTTCGATTTGATTTCGGTTTGATCATGGTTTGCCCTTTTGTTTTAACACTTAAACGTGTAAGGGAACCTACAAACATCAAAATCATGTATGTGGATTATAACCATGAATAAGGTGTATAATCCAAGCATTTTTATGAATTTAAAAGTAAGTAAATGCAAGAATGGAAGCAAGGAATGGTATGTTTTACCTTAGAGATGTTGTTCTTATGTAAGAACACTTTAAAGATGATGATTTTTGATTGAAAGGGGGCTGGAAATCTGTGGGTTCTTGAGAGAGAATTGAGAGTGTTTTTGAAAGTGGAAATGAAGAAATGATGAAAATGAAAGAGTGTGTAAGTGTAGAAGGCTTTTTGCATGTAGAGTGAGTGGAGTTTTGTAAGAAAAGGAAGAGTTTTGAGTGGGGGAAAGGGAGGTCCGGTTTTGGCATGAAAATTTGGAGTTTTTATTTTATTTTTTTTGATAAAATATAATATGTATTAGTTGTGGTATTTATTTGTATTAAAATTGCACAAGTCTTGTACATTTCAAGACTTTAAATTGTGTTGTTTTAATGCTTAATATTAGGGTTATAAAAATTGATGTTCTAAAGTTCTAAAATACTTCAAATTGTATTTTAGATTGTTTATAATGGATATTCAAGTATTAGTTTGTGGGATTCGAGTTTCGTTTATTCGATTCGAGTCGCGTTTGCCGAGTTACGGAATTTCGATTAATTCCGATTTTTGTGATGTTTTTGTGATTAAAGTTTGAGTCATGAAACTTTATCTTATAAGTTTATAACATTCATCAAAAAGTATTTGATTCTATCACGATTGACATTCGCGAGTCAATTAACTGATTTTCGGTTGCGTTTACCGAGTTACGGAATTTCCGGTTAAATTATGATTTTTGCGATATGATAATGACTTATGAAATTTAATTTCATTTGTTTTCTTTGGCACTTTGTACCTAATTTTTGTGTTCATCACGGTCTTAAAGTCCGCTAAGCAATCTTCTAGAACGTTACGCGATTTCGGTAACTTACGGTTTCGGTACTTAAGGAGTCGTAACCTAGACTTTTCACTAGGATTTTAGAGTGCTGTAAACGTAAACAAATGTACTAGTAATTTAAGTGCGATGTTGACATGAGATTTTTGACGGTTGTCACAATACAATACTAATATAACCTTACAATATCAATTAGTCTTTAAAGAAATCAGAGAAAAATTATTAACATACCCTTACGTTTATTAAGTTCTCATTAATATTATCATCTTTACTTATAAACTAATAAATATATGACATAAATTTTGAACCATTAGGATTGACGGGACGTGCCAATTATGGACGGAAAGGTCAGGACTGCCAAAGGAGGTTTGTCTAGCTTTTGAAGTCAAATTCCTTCGGTAAAGCCAATTTTAACTTTTCTCAAAATTTTACACATTTTAAAGTTTTTGTTTTGAAAACACCAAATCCTTAAATTTGTTTTGTTCAAATTTATTAATTTTACACCTTTATTTACATACTTAATTTCGATTTTATATTATCTAATTATACATTATAGAATTTCAAGTTTTAATAAATTTTAAGATTATAATTTAATGTTCTATAAATTTCACATTACATTTAATATCAAAATACAAAAATAATAATCAACGAGAGTCGAACCTTGTGACTGGGCCCACAAATCTGCATCTTGCAACCCAACACTCACAACTGGCCATCGAGTTTGCAACTGGGTGCTGGTGAACTTGTGGGGTATTAGATATATATAATATATGCTTGAGATCCAGTGAGAAAATAATGTTAAAAAAAGAATGAGGATAACACATCTCAACGCTTGATTTCATCTAAATTATACATGGTGGTGGCATTTTCATAATTAATGTGAACTTCGGTTACCATTCAATTTGCAATTTACTTTGTTGTTAATCTTTTTTTTTTTTTTTTTTTTTTTTCAGTTCACAAATTTTTTACAGTGTGAAGGTTTATTTATTTTTGGTTAATAGAAGATTTGAATTGGTGAAGGTCTATTTTATTTTGTTTCACACAAGTTTATGAAGTATGAAGCTTTAATTTTTATCGGTTCACACAAGTTATCTTAGACTGTGAATGTTGAAAATAAAGCTTCATCATTTTCGAAAGTTATGCGAATAGAACAAATAAAGGTTAATCCCTTCAAAAGTTTTGTGAACAAAAAAAAAAATTAATGATTCACATGACAAGTGAATGATGAATGTTAACTGAAGTTCCATTTATTCATGAAAATGTACTGTCCTTTTTACGAGTTCCCAATAATTACAAAAATGTCACCTCTATTTTGTACCCTTGATTTTAAATGGATGACTAAGCTATGTTATCACCATTTTTTTTTTTTTTTGTGTTCTCACTCGAAGCCAACCCTATATATTTATATATATATATATATATATTAAACCCTTATAAAACATTTAGCTATAAGGCTTAATGTTTAAAATTGAAAGATCAGAAATTATATTTATGTCTCTTTTAATAATACATAAATAATAGAAATTAAAAATCAAACCAATATATACGTAATTGCTTATTCTTGTTTATACACCTCATAATTATCTTTATTTGAAATTTGAAATATAATATAAATAATAATTGAAATACAATTATTGTGATAACATAAAATATAAATGAAATTGAAGTAAAAGTTTACAATTATTATCATTAAGACGACTATCATTATCGATAATTATTATATTTTCTATTTATAACCGCCACTGCAACTAGTATATATATTTATTGATATTTTGTTTTAACATTATTTGAGAAATAAAAAAAATAAATTTTCTTAAAAAAAAAGTATATGTAAGTGTATTGACATACACTTTAAGATATTACACAACAAATAATATTATAAATGGAATAAATGCAAAACAAATAATTTTTTTTACCGTATTATACAAATATTCTGTTAGTTTAGACATACCTTATCCTAATATAAAATTAGATAAAATCATAAACAAATGAATAAATAGAAACATGTTTGATCTCCACGTTACCAAAAATAATACTAATACTTACTAATACTAATAATAGTAAATAGTAATAGTAACAGTAATCGTAGTAAATAAATAATATACCATTAATAATTAATAATAATAATTTTAAAGCTGACTTTTTAAAAAAGTTGTTGCTTAGGTTTTAAACTCTCATTTGCCCCCTTCTCTTGTTTTTTGAATTTCTAAGACCGTTTGTTCTCTCTCTTCCTCTCTCTTTCAAAAACACACACAAATACCTTCCAGTGTGTGTATTCAATCGCAGATCTATTAGGGCTTTTTCTGCTAGTTTCATTCTTGGATCTTGTTATGCGCTCGTAAGTTTTCAATACCCTTTTTTATTTTTTGAATTTTTGTAAAAAAGTTTGCATATTTTTGATATCAAATTATCAATTTTCTTGATTCAATGTCAAAATCGTTGTTTAACACAAAAGAATCGATCTTTTTTTTTTTATCATTCTTATTTGTTTTAATTTTACAGAACACCAATTTGGTTGACTTTTTCTGTTTGTGTAATAGATGTTTCTTAAATGGTAATTAGGGTTTTGTTTTTGGGTACTGTGCAGGTAGTTTTTACTCGCTGTTTGTGAGTACTGATAATGCTTTTGGGGCAACGGTACAAGCGAGCGAGAACTGGGATATGTGTTATTGAGATCAGCTATGGAAAGCGATTCGACAGTGATGGGTTGTTCTTCTGATGGACTCACTAAAGGACTTCAGAAAGTGCGATCTTTAAACGGGTATACCTAATGCGGAATTAATTGTTTACGACGTTTTCATAACATAATTATTTGTTGGAAAAACCATCTGAAATTGTGATTATTTGCGATTTAAGAAAAAACACACGAATTTGAAAAAGCAGGTGGAGGACCTGCTTTTCTAAAACGCGATCTGCGAACTCAATCCCAAACGTCTCCATAATTGTGTATACTAAACCACACCGGTAAATACTTATTGTATATACTAGCCTTGTACCCGCGCAAAACAGTGGCACCGAATGATTTGGTTCGGCATCATATTTATTAGTGTGTGATGTGTGTGTTTTCTACGGTGTTCATTAGGTATTTTTATGTTCAGATTACAGGTATGTGAGGGAAACGAATAAAGCTATTCTGCGAGATTTTTAGTCATAAGTGTTTGTTTATATGTTAGGTGTGTTATTATATAGGTAGGTTAAAGTGAAATGAAGGGATGAGAAAAAAAGTGATATAAATTTAATGGTGAAGATTTAATTTACTTAGTCTTAAAAAGTGAGATAGTGGGGAGGTGGTAAATGCTTTATATATTAGTATAGATATGTATCAAATCTATCATATAATTCGATTGAAAGAATCTGTTTTAGACCTGGTAAAATTAATAAAAGTATGCTACTATTTGTAGGAGGACTAGTGGCCCTACAAGGCGTTCAACAAAGGGCCAGTGGTCTGCAGAAGAGGTAAATAAACTTTATGCTCAGTTTTTGCTTGTATATGTGAAAATGCCTCTTCTTCCTGTTGATTTTGTAGTATTACTGTGCATGTAGTTTGGGTTTGTGACAATCCTTTTCAATGTCCATTTTTATTATTGTTGGTTTAAAAATAATAATTTGAACTTTGTTTGTATGTTATGCTCAAAAGATTTGCTCACGTTTTGCTGCTATTTTCTGTGTGTGATATTATACTGCTTTCGTTCTGTAGCAAGACACATTCTACCTCTACAATTTCTTTTTCTCCAAGGACCTGTATACTTCTTATATTTCTTCCCGTGTGCTCTATGTACTAGTTTGTTGCTTGCATACATTGTAATTCGGTGGGTTATTAACCTTGTGGAATGTTGTCTAAATTGTAGGATGAAATATTATGTAAAGCTGTTCAGCAGTTCAATGGCAAGAACTGGAAAAAAATAGGTACATTTTCTTCATATATGCTATGTTGTTTTAGGGCTACAGTCCTCTCAACTTAGGCTATTAGGTAAACGTGTTAAAACATTCGTTGCCTCGTATGAGACACTTATGCACATGTGTGGGTTCTTCTTGTCTGTACATGGAGTCTCTTAGAAGCATTCACACGTGTCTTCATAAGGTCTTGTGATGCACGTTTAGTTAAAGTAAATCATATAGCTGAAGGTTCTGTCTGATGAGTAATATTAGGACCTACAATTTTCAAAAATTATCTACTTCTTGTCTTAACTTTTTAATTGTGAATGACTGATGCGTACTGTTACTGTGTACACATTTGTTTTATGCCCTAACATTCCGACATTTTCAGCTGAGTGTTTCAAGGATCGAACTGATGTTCAATGCTTGCACCGGTGGCAGAAAGTTTTGAACCCAGAGCTTGTTAAAGGTCCATGGTCAAAAGAGGTTAGTCATAATTAGTTTGGTTATTTACTGAAATGATAAACATACTACCAGTCACCTGCAATTTTGACAAACAATGATAACCTTTGGTGAATTTGAACATTTTTTGTTTCAAAATTGAGTTGAAAATACTCCACGATTCCAGGTTGGTTTTCTGACAAACTAGGACACTTATGTGTATTGTCTTGCAAGCTGCATTTATAGGAATTATTTGAGAATTGATAATTGCAAAAGGGAAATGAATATGAATATATTTATCGAATTGTCTCAAATTACAATGCACTTATAAATTATTGAATGGCCTATGCCCTATAATTATCTTTTTAAAGATTAACTCTACTTCTTGCTGCATCATCTACGCTATGTTAAACATCACTTATTATTTGAACTTTCCATAAACTTTTCAGGAAGACGAAGTAATTATTCGGCTAGTAGAGCAATATGGTGCCAAAAAATGGTCCACCATTGCACAGCACCTACCTGGTCGGATTGGCAAGCAGTGTAGGGAGAGGTAAGATGTGTTCAGCATGCTTGTAACATATAATTTTAAATAATGTGCTTGCTTGACGTGGATACTTATCACAGTGGTCAATAGAAGCCATAACATACGGTAGGTAGTAAAACGGGTTGGATGGGATGGATAATGGTCAGAACAGGTAAATTCTGTGGTAGGGGTTGGGTTGGTCTGAGACCCTATATCTCCATTAGAACTAAGGTTTGCTATAGATAATTAGCGTATAAAGTATTATTACAAAATTATTGAGTACATAAAAGCATAATCCTAATTGACCTGTTTGTAAGTAAATGGGCCAAAATTGAAACCTTCAGCACATAACACCCAACTTCACTGTTTATGACAGTTCTTGTTTTTCATGGTTCCAGCATTTTTTCTTTATCTTACTATTTGTTAAAATCTCAATTGTTGTTGAATTTTTTTTGTCTTCAGGTGGCATAATCATCTGAATCCTAACATTAACAAGGAGGCTTGGACTCAGGAAGAAGAACTAGCATTGATTCAGGCCCATCAAATTTATGGGAATAAGTGGGCGGAGTTGACAAAATTCTTGCCTGGCCGGTATGCTTGCTTTTATTTTGAAATGGATACGAATGTCATTTTTTATTCTTTCATAGTGGTGGCAAAATTAGGTGGGGGTTGAGTAATGGGTCAAAACAGGTACTGTTTGTACGGATTGGGTTCAGCGTAACACTTTTTGTCCATTAAAAAAATTCTTCCTTAACAATTTGAGTGCTGAAGATAATTACAACTAATATATTTATAACAATATCAATCTTTTTTTTTTTTTGAATAAAGCGGTTTAATAGGTTGCATGCTATTAAAATAAACTTTGTCGGCTTTTGACCTGTTTCTATTTTAGCTAAATTTTTTTGATTAAAATACACTTTGCCACTTGCGTTGACAGATACTTTTGCATAATGATTTATCCTACGGTACCCACTCAAATTATTTTTTTAGTTTTATATAAAGTCGAGGCACATCTTCTAATTTTTATGCTTAATAACATGTCACTGCTGACGTGATTTTCAGTTCGGACAATGCTATTAAAAATCATTGGAATAGCTCTGTCAAGAAGAAACTGGATTCCTACCTTGCATCAGGCTTGCTTCCACAGTCCCAAGGTTTACCACATGTCACCCAAACTAATCAATCAACGGCATCTACGTCATCATGGGTGCAACAGTGTAGTGAAGATGTTACGGAGACCGAGGATATCTCAGAATGCAGTCAAGGTTCTATGTTTGTGGGGTCTACTAGCATCATGCCAAATGCAGCAGTTGTGTATGCACCTCAAAATGAAACCCAACCACTTGAAAGTTCATCCAAGATGGTCGAACAATGTTACTCACATGAGTGGGTAACTACAGATAATGATTGGCAGATTTCTTCTGGCGAGTTACTACAAAAGATTCCATCACTAGAGATGAATGAGGATTCAGAATTCCTCAACTGTATAGATGTTGAAGCGACCCAAAGTTCGGGAAATGTGGCCGGTGGGTGTGATTTGGCGGAAAATATGCTGATATGTGAAGATATGTACCAGTGTCCAAATAGCAACCAAGGTGATGGAACTTCCGAATTGGTTCCTAATGATGATGCGACAGCTTTAAACCCGCAATCGTATTATTCCGACTTGCTATTAACGTCATGTTATGAATCTATGTACATGCCTATAGATGGTGAGCCCCATGGTCTTCCAAATGATGCTACAAATCTTCACTTACGTGATGATGTTCAAGATGATGTTGGGTCACAAGATCAAAAAGATCAAGTTGATAATGACTCCTTGCAAATACATGGCATCCAAAATGATACAGCAGTTGATGATTCTTCAGAAAACAAGACAGGAGTTTTATCTTATGACCCTCCTCGTTTCCCGAGCTTGGACATCCCGTTTTTTAGCTGTGATCTAGTACCATATGGTGGTGGTGATATGCAACATGAATATAGTCCTCTTGGTATACGAAAGCTGATGATGTCATCTATGAATTGTTTTAGCCCTTACAGATTATGGGACTCACCTTCACGGGCTGACAGCCCAGAGGCTGTACTCAAAAGTGCTGCCAAGACTTTCACGGGCACCCCATCTATATTAAAGAAGAGAAATCGTGATATGTGCTCACCCTTATCTGAGAAAAGATGTGAAAAGAAGCTAGAACGCTCGTCTTTTTCCAACTTGGCCAGAGACTTTTCTCGGTTAGAGGTTATGTATGATGAAAATAAGGGCCAAGAATTGCCATCATTGAGTGACAAACAAGATTCTGGAACATTTCTCGAAGATAAAGAAAATCTGATTCCTGGTGCTGAAGGGACGGAAAATGAAGGTGTTGATGGCTCAATACTGAAAGTGAGTGCAAAACTAATTTTTTTTTATTTTTTCGATAATTATGGTTAGATTTCTTTGTCGAATAACAAGGTTGCTCTTTTCAGAAGTGTCAGGTGCGTGAGTCATCTGGAATTCTTACAGAAAGGAACATGGATAATTTGTCATTCTTTTCTCCTGATAAGATTGCCAACAAATCAGAAACGCCCAAGGGCCCCAATGTGAACAATTCTGGAAAAAAGAGCTCCAAACGCTCAGAGGTTTTGTCAGAGGAAGTCACTGCCATGGCATCTTCTTGCGATAATCTGCGTGAATCTCTTGTTAGCCCTCGTACTATAATGGGGAAAAAGGCGGGAAGTTACCCTGTTGCATCGATGCAGTCTGGTCCCTCATCACAGATTGGTGATGAAAATTCTGCAAACGATACGTCGGTCGAAACCTTTAGCATGTGAGATGTCTCGAATTCTTAGTTAGTTCAATTTGAAAATCATATCTATTTGGTGTTCATTTTTGACTGTTCACTTTATATTTCTTTAGATGTGGTAAGATGGCAGGTCAGCTGGAGTGGGTAATGGGTTAAAAGGGGTTCAGCTCTATTGTTATAACAATAACAAATATAAATTTTTGAATGGCTGTATGGATTTAAAATACAGTTTGGGTGAGTTCAAGTTTTAACCCTTTTGACATGTTCCCTTTTTAACTAAAAATTTTCTCAGTCGTTTGACCTTTTGAGGTTAAAAGTAACCCAGAACCAAGTCATAAGTAAATGTGTCAAAATTGCGACCTAGAAGCTCTACTTTTTTTCTTTATATGGGAATGGTTGGCTATTTGCAGATCCTCGGGTTAATTCTGTTATCTTTACTAATATATATTTCTTGTTTGTTTTGTTCGGTAGTTTTGGCGAAACACCCTTAAAGAGAAGTTTTGAATCTCCTTCTGCATGGAAATCCCCTTGGTTTTCTTTTCTGCCTGGCCCAAGGGTTGATACGGATATTACTATTGAGGTACTGTCGAGGTTGCGTACATCTATATTTTATATGCAGACATTGGAGGTGGAAAGATGGGCGGGTTGGGTAGCTCTGGGTAAAATTTGCCTTTTAAGTTTACCCAATATCAAAATTTTGTCAGTTTTTAATAAAATAGTAATCAATTAACGTACGATATTAGAAACAGTATAATGTATAATTACAAAAATAGTCTCATTTTTTGCTTAATAACAAATTTGATAACTTCCATCGTGTTTGAGTTGTTCCCCTTTGGCTACTTTTTTGATTTGGCCTGTTTGAGATAAAACAGTAAAACCCAAACCAAATTGACCCATTCATAAGTAATTGGATTAAAATTGCCTCCCCAGAGTAGAGAAGTTATGAGAAACCTTTTTTGTCCTGTTGAAATTGATACATGGAGGTGGTTGCAGGATATTGGTTACTTTGTGAGCCCAAGGGAAAGAAGCTACGATGCTCTTGGGTTGATGAAACAGTTAAGTGAACATGCTGCTTCTGCATATGCCACTGCCCAGCAAGTCTTAGGTGACGAAACTCCCGATTCCATACTAAACAAGAAATATGCAGAAAAGGTGGAAAAGAGTCGGCAAGAATCAAATCTCTTGGTATATTTTCTGTTTATATTTCAAGTCATATATTTTTGGAGTGAAAACCAGGGTTCAATACAAAACATGATAAGTTATACCTTAATCAGACTAATGTCTTTAACAAATTAGTGTTTTTGAAATTTTGCAGACCGAGAGACGGGTGTTGGATTTCAGTGAATGTGGAAGTCCTGGCAAAGGAGCAGAGAATGCAAGACCTTTAACAGGTTCAAGTTTCTCAAGTCCGTCTTCGTATCTGTTAAAGAGTTTCAGATGATTTATAGCATGCAACATACAAGAAGTTTATACCTGTGTAGCTTCCGCGTGATATTTTAGTATATATATATATTTGTTACAATGTCTAATATATTACCATTGTATTATTTTTGGATGTTCTTTACTTAACTAGAATATCATTGTTGTAGTGTAATCTGATCTCCTCTAGTTCGTCCCAATGAGTTTCATAGAAAAATGAGGGGGATTGTTCATGTCTTTTGATTTTTATTAACATTTCAAAGCATATATCGGGTAGTTTGAGCTCTTATGTTTCTTTAAACTACTCATTCTCCAGCATCATATTGTGTATACGCGTGACTCGTAAGAAAGGTATATATATTAAGAAGATTCCTATTTTAATGGGTAAGCATATACCCCCTCCGTCACAAAATAAGTGTCCACCTTTTTATGTTAGTTTGTCTCAAAATAAGTATCCACTTCCTAAAGTAATATACTAACTTTACCAATTTACCCATAATTTACTTTTTTACAAAACTGTCATTTTTTCTCTTACACAATAATACTAAATATGCTTTTTCTTAAACTGTGTAATTTGATTGTAGACACTTATTATGGGATGGAGAGAGTATATAATGAAAACTGTTTAAGAAAGTGTGTGTGATGAAAATCTAGCTCAAATATTATTATTATAAAGAAATTACATTTGTGCACATTTTGGCTAGAACTAGTATGCAGGAAGACATAAAATATATTTAGCACATGTGAAATCCACCGTACTCCTTTCTGTAGTTGTATATTCATTCAAAGAAAAGTCTATAGCTTAAAAGGTAAATTTGATTGAGTATGAAGTTCACACACTATCAGCTAATCTGATGTTACAATCTTGTTATGAAGAAGCAGTAGTATGTAATGCAACTAAAGAGGCATAAGTGCCATCCTTGATATTGATGAGTTCCTCATGTTTTCCTTTCTCTGCAATGACTCCGTTTTTCATGACAACGATAACATCTGCTCCCTGGATTGTGGATAGCCTGTGGGCCACCACTAGAGTGGTTCTGTGTACAATAACTCGGTCAAGTGCATCTTGTACGACTTTCTCAGATTCAGCATCCAGGGCACTTGTCGCCTCATCTAGTAACAATATCTTTGGAGCCTTAACAATGGCTCTTGCTATTGCAACTCTTTGCTTTTGCCCTCCTGACAATTGGGTCCCTCTTTCACCTACATTTGTATCATACCCCTGGATTGACATACAAATGTTTTAGATTTCTTATTATTATTTTGAATGATCAGGTACACATGCCATCCCTTTTCATGGACCAATTTCACTTTCCCTTTTGAAGGTACCAACTGATTTATATTAAAGGTGGAAACTTTGACCCGTATACTATGGAACCATTTGGGTCTTTTTAATCTGAAATGGGGCAATCTAGAAAGAAAACAAGTCTAATGGGTCGAACAAGTCAAACGAACTAAAGCTGTTCAAAGATTTAAACTCTTTTTAAAATCATATTTAATGAATTAGTAAAATTATAAATTTTATAGATGGACAAAAAATGTATTTTGGGTCAAACCAAACCTAGCTGTAGCTACAAAGTAACCTGCTCCGACCCAGAACTGTTACCCAACCTATTCGACCCAACATACTGCCACCTTTGGTTCAATATATTTTGGGGGTTTTGCTAAGGGTACAACCGATGAAAGACGACTGCAATTTCGAAGAAAATACTTCCCAACTCCAAGAAAACAAATAAGTGGTGGGATTGTTGCCCATTGAAAGTTTTGGTCGACAGGGATTCATGGTTGTGCACGCATGAAGTGGAAAGATAAAGTCTAATATATATACATGGTTTAGGCTACTGATGAATTCATGGGCATTTGCCAATTCTGCAGCTGCTAAGATTTCTTCCTCCGTGGCATTGCCTTCCTTCCCATATGCAATGTTGGCACGAATCGTAGCATTAAAGAGGACCGGCTCTTGGCTCACTAGACCCATCTGCTGTCTTAACCACTTCAAATTTAACTTTTGGATCTCGACTCCATCAAGCGTTATCTCGCCTGAATCGGCATCATAGAACCTTTGCAGCAGAGAAACAACTGTTGATTTTCCACTTCCACTTTCTCCAACAAGAGCTACAGTCTTGATAATTAAATATGAAACATATTAGATTTATTATCATTATAAAATATATCTGTGGATATGTAATGTAGAAAATGAACAAGATGAGACATAAAAGAGGTTACCTGGCCAGAACGAATATCCAAACAAAGGTCCCTGAAGATTTGAATGTCAGGTCTTGAAGGGTATTTAAAATTAACATGACTAAATTCAATATCCCCCTTCACGTTTTCTAGTACGGTTCCAGACTCTTCAGTATAGTCTATCTTTGATATCTGATCAAGAAGAGCAAGAACTGAAGCAGCAGCAGTCTTGGCCTTTCCAGAGTCTGGAACAAAGGATCCTGATTGAGCAATACCCATGGCTGACATACTCAACCCCAAAATTACCTACGAATACAATAACATGATGCGTTAAAAACAGATAGTCACCATAAAAACAAGAGGTGCTAATTTCAACCCAGTTACTTATGAACGGGCTGATTTGCTTATGTTTTACTTTCTAATGGTCCAAATGGATATAGTAAAATAAAGGGAAGCGGGTCAAATGGGTTGAAAGCGACCCATATTGTATTTTCAATTCTATACAACTAGTTAAATTTATATATGCAAAAAAATTGGATTAGTGTTGAAGTAGTGTATTTTTTTGTAATCAAATTAAACACAATAATTATTTGTAATTCTATTAAAAATGTGGACAAAAATGTTTTGGGCCAACCCAATCCAACTTAGACCTATCAAGTATTGCCCAACTCGCCTAGCTTATCAACTCTAACTGAAACCTTGTAAAATGAGTAACCTCAGCCTACCTGGAAAACATTAGGGATAGAAGTCTGGCCTGCTTCAACAAAGCGAGCTCCAACATAAAAGCTTGTTGCATATACTAAGAATAACAAAAATATGGATGAGCCAAAACCAACACCGCTGACTAAGCCTTGTTTAATTCCAGCTCTTCGAGGTCCTTCACATTTATCTTCATATAGCTTCATCACCTTATCTTCAGCACAAAACGAAGCAACTGTTCTAATGCTTCCTACTGCATCACTTGCGACTTGACTTGCATCCTCATATAGTTTCTAAAGGCAAATTTATAGCAGTTTACTATAGGTGAAAATTTCAAGCCATTTAGTTACGAGTAGGTAGATTTGGCTGGTCTTCTATCACTGATGGGTCAAGGTTGCCCAATGTGCCTTTTAATGCATAGAACCACATAATCTTTTTGTTCAGAAGTAAGAATATTAATACTGTAATATTACAATTCCTATGATCATATTCAAAAAATTAATTGTATATATTGAACTGAAATAATGGTTTAGTTCGACCTGTTTCAGCCCATACCAACTGAATTTAGTTTGACCTGTTACCCACCAACCCACACATTTTTCCGCCGCTACTTTCTATCAGAAAACAGACAATAGTAAAAGTGGACCAAGTGACTCACCTTTGTATCAGCACTGAATCCACTAATGAATTTCATCTGCAGGTATGCATTAATTACTATTAGTGGTAACAACAGTAGAATGACAAATGCCAACTTCCAGCTTCCCATAAATGCTACAATCAAACCACAAATTGCTGAGGATGTGTTCTGAACAATTAAAGAAAGGCTATCCCCAATCAAACCTCTCACAGAAGCTGCATCTGTAGACAGCTTTCCCCCAATTACGCCACTTGAATTTTCCGCCTTATCAAACCACCCTATCTCCATCCGAACCACTTTCTCAAAGCACTTTAATCGGATTCTCCATATTAGCTTACTGCCAGCTATACCAAAAAAGTAGGTCCTAAATGGTGCCGATATTAAAATTACCAAACCAAGCACAACAAGAATCGATGCCCAGAACGCTGAATCCTCACGAAGCTCGTGAGCTGGCTTAAAGAAATCTGTAATAATAAATGAAAGAAAATACCCGAATATCGGTAAGATTGAACCACTAATCGCAGCAGCTATAGAACCTAGTAGTATCACTGGGATTTCTGGCTTGTTCATATAAGCCAAGCGAACAAGCGATATACTTGAAGGTGTGTAAGAATCTGGATGATCACTATCAGGTTTCAGTTTCTCATGACCAGTGATTGAAAATGAATGGTGATTACTGTTACTGATATTAGATGATTCTTGACTTAAAACAGAAATGGGATGATTTCCAGAAGTCACACTAATATCCTGATCGCCACCTTCTTGTTTTTCTGAGCTTTTGTTGAGTTCTTGTAATTGTATCAGCTGGCAGTATGCACCTTCAGGATCTTGTAGTAGCTCAGAGTGTGAACCTGCAGGTTGATTAACTAGAATCAGATAACAACTTGTGTTGGATTAGATATAATGTAGCACATACAATTTCACAATGAATTACTAGCTAGGTGGCAAAAATGGGTCAGTACCGGCCTAAACAAGCAGCGTCAATATGTGTTGACCCACAAACAAACACTGTTTTGTCCATTTTTGATAAATAGCTAATGTTCTAATTACCATCAGAAACAGTATAATTAATATAACTATCTCATATTTTTGAAAATAATAATTCGGGAGGTTTTATATGCATTAAAGATAGTATGGGCAACTTTCACCTTGTTTGACCAGTCCCCTTTTAATAACATTTTATATTTGACTTGTTTGATATAGAACACAGCCCAAATCGACACATGTGGCACATTTTGGAAAAGCAAAATAATTAAAAAAGCATATGAGAAAACAGAAAGTAAATAAGAGAAGGACCTTTCTCTACAATCTTGCCATCTTGAATAACAGCAATTACATCAGAATTTTTTATCGTGGTCAAACGATGAGCTACAATAACAGTAGTTCGGTTAAGCATGATTCTATCGAGTGCCTCTTGAACAATCCTTTCTGATTCTGCATCAAGAGAACTGGTAGCTTCATCCAGAAGTAAAATTCTTGGGTCTTTCAAAATTGCCCTGGCTATTGCAATTCTTTGCTTTTGTCCTCCGGACATTTGAGTTCCATGATCACCAACCATTGTATCTAATCCCTGAATGCATTTCACCCAACGGAAAAAGAACATATTCTATTATTAGCTGGAAGACCTAATGAACAACAGAATCTGGCATATATAACTAGAGGTGGTAAAATGGCAGGTCAGGGTCAAGACAGGCTGTGTTGACCCGGAAACACTTTTGTCCATGTTTTGTGTCAACATTTAATGTGTCAAATGTGTTTACAAACTTATATATATGTATATATATAGAATTTGCACATGGATTTGAACTGAACCTGGGGGAAATTGTCAATAAATTTGGCAGCATTTGCTAGCTCAGTAGCCACCTTGATTTCATCGAGTGTTGCCCCATCCTTCCCGTAAGCGATATTATCTCTAATTGTGGAACTGAACAAAACAGGTTCTTGGCTGACTAGACCGATCTTTCCTCTAAGCCACTTCAGTTGGTAGTCTTTAATATTAATGCCATCAATAAGAACTTCACCTTTTTTGGGGTCATAAAACCTCTCAATGAGGCTGATTACCGTTGATTTCCCACTTCCACTCTGTCCAACTAACGCCGTGGTTATCCCACTTGGTAACACAAGAGAAAACCTGTTAAAGATATTCTCTTCTGGTCTTGTTGGATAGCTAAAAGTAATATCCCGTAGTTCAATATGGCCACAAATATCATCCGGTTTCTGACCGCTCGTGTCATAAGGATCTATTTCTGACTTTCTATCTATTATCTGAAATAGTTTAAACGCTGCAACTCTTCCAGAGGTGAACACACTTAAGCATGGTGATACCTGGCCTAAAGAACTGATAAAAACATTTGTCAAGACAATTATCAAATTCACCAAAAATATATCATTAAAATCGCATAATCGCTATTAAAATGCACATACATATACCCCCTAACTATTTTATGAGTGTGATCATTAGAACAATTTCAAGAAGTTGAACAGAATGCACTTACAAGGAGCCCATCAAAACAGCGATGACTATGTTAATGACCTGTCCTCCCGTGTAACCTTTTTCGACAATCATTATTCCACCAAACCAAATGGACAATGAGTAACAACTAAATACACAAAACATAAATATGCCAGAACAAATTCCAACAACCAGACCCTCTTGCACACCAGCCAGGTAAGTTTTCTTAAGAGACTTGCCGTACTTGGAAATAGCTTGCTTCTCCCCTGTGAATGATGCAACCTGTATGTAGTATAAAAATTCATTAATCAGAATCAACGATAATTTACATAACATGAAGTGAAAAAATAGATTCTTACAGTTCTGATAGAGCTAATTGTTTGTTCAACGACAGCTGCACCAACAGAGTAAGCAGCTTGGCTTCTTGACATTAGCTTTGTCACCATTACAGTCATAAAGCCAGCTGAGATCACTAAAGGAGGAATTGTAGATGCTAATACAAGAGAAAGAAGCCACCCCCTTGAAAAAGCAATCATGAACCCTCCAATAAAAGTTGAAACTAGCTGTATGAATTTTCCAACCTGAGGATTCATCAAGACAAGTTTTAAAGTAAATCTCTGAAACAGTGAAACGTTAGATATAAACTGACCCTTTCCAATAACTGCCTGGTTCTTTGTGGGTGACAAAATGGGCCGGGGAAGCAAGTCAAAAGCAGTAACTTTCTGACAGTGTCAGGTCGGGTTGTCCCAAAAAAATTATCTTCCAAACCTTTGACACTTTATTTTATTACTAACAAAATACCCACGAAATGCAACATAAAACAAAATCAATAAATAATAGTGAACCGTGACAGTTTTATGTTGTTCTTTTCTTATTTTATTTTTCTTTTCCAGTAGATTAGTCATGATAATGAAGTTTGACTCATCTCAAGTGTTGGAGAAGTTATGTTTAGTGATGGACAAAGTGAGGTAATTGTTCGATCTTTTTTAAATAGTTAGAATAACACAATTTCTAAAATAATATATTTAAATATTGAGTCTTAAAGTTGATCTTAGAAATTGCTTAAAATTGAAGGCTGGAATGCTTTATAGGTAGTACAGATATAAATTCTTAGTGTTTAAAATATGATTACAAAAGTCTGGTTGATACCACGCATATCATAGTAGTGTGTGATTGTAATAGTACCTTTTCTCCCATAGCATCCTGAATGATAACAGTATCACCAGACATACGTTCGACAATTTCTCCAGTCTTGCTTTCCTGATCAAAGAAGCCCACATCTTGCCTCAGTATCGTTTTCAAGTATAAACTTCTGATTCGCGCAGCCTGCCTCTCCCCAGTCACCATCCAGCAAACCACCTCTACAAAATATCAAATATTGTTCCTCGGTTAATTAGACACTAAAAAAATCCAGCAAACAAGCTGTGGTTAGCATAATAAGCTTACGAAAAAAGGCTGCAGCACCGGCTCCTAGAGCCAAGTAGATATATTTGAGAGAAACCTGAAATAAAAAATTATGAGTTAGAGGACGAGGCATAATGCAATTATTGATTTCTCAAAGAAAGTAATAATTAACAAGCATGTACATAAAGATCGAGTCTCATAACAAAACCAAATTCTTGACTGCAAAACCATAACAATTATTTAAGCTGTACAAAATAATAAGTAATAACATATATGTAGAAATCAGAATTTAATGTATAGGGGGGAAAATGGGCAGGCTCGGTAACCTGTCAAAACGAGTTACTTTTTGTATGGGTTGGGTTGACTTGAAATACTTTTTGGTCTATATATAAAAGGTGTGTCTAATATGTTTATAGAAACTCTAATATTTCACTAGTCATCTGATGTTTGAATGAACATTATTTGGGTGGTTAAGGATAGCGACTTTCGACCTGTTTGGACAATTTAAACATTTCTTTTAATGCAAACTTTTTTCGAAATTGACACCTCTAACTCATTAAGTAATAAATGTCTAAATTTTCAACATCTAATATATGAAATTGGGCTTTGGTGTAGAGATATATATGTTCTACCTTGGAAATTTGATGAACAAGGGCCTTGCTATCTGCAGTCTGTCCAAATGTGTCAATTAGCTCCCCAAATATCAGTGTCTGCATAGGCATGCTAATCCCACTTCCAATTGCATTAATTGTTCCAACGAGCATAAGAACATAGTCAATCGAGTCCGCAAAAGTAAAAAGCTTGTAATATGGGACTGCATCAGGTGCTTCCTTCTTCCCCTGAGCCGAATCTTTTGGTTTTTTAGATATTTTTGGAGCTTCTGATGTAACGCCCTTTTCTGGTTTCATGTCTCCTATAGCACCACTCTCAACATCCATTCTTCGTATTTTAATCACCGCCTAACGAACATGTAGTGGGGCTACAAGAGAAAATAATGTGATATGAATACTACTGATTTACCTGCAAGTTGCAAATAATATGTACTAATAACCAGCAGCTGACTTCAAAAAATTGTGCTTCGATATTATTAGATGTAACGGATAAAAGATCATAGATAACTAGTCAATCATGTTAAAGTTTTTTATGATCAGCCTGGTCACCTGGCACTTTCTTACTGAACATTTTATAAGGTTAAATCTTGTCTAATTTAACAAGGAACAAATAATGAAACTAGCCGATTCATACATGCAGCATTGGGAACAGATAATTTTGGTAAAAACCAAGTGAGTTTTAAAGTACCAACAATACTGCCATATGAAGCTTTAAAGAATCAGCCTAAAGCGCTTGTCTAGCGAATTCAGTCTTAATCAACTAACGAAAGTTTATCTAGACTGAAACCATGTAAAAGAGAAAAATTTAACTGTAATTCTGGTTGTTACCTTGATACAGTTGAAATTTGTGTTCTTTGTCAACCTTTATGGATGTGGTCTCTCTTTGATACAGTTATAGTCCTTCACTACTATATATATGATCACTGCTTGGCTTCTTAGTTTACAATGAACTACCTTATGGCGTTTTAGGCTTAATAATGAGTTAAACTTGCTACCTGAACAAGAAATATTCCATGTTTGCCCGTATCTGATTGTTGGTTTCTTTTGTCTTTTCTATGTCGCTTAAAATTATTAGTGTGGCGTTACCTGTCAATTCAAGATGCCAAGAAACCATCGATGTGATCATCAGACAAACAATTGTCACAGATTATTTGCTATTTTAATTTTGAGAGCCACCCAATGCATGCATTCATGCATGGATGTTCTTTCGGATTTTGTGTTATATGAAAGTTTAAAGAGAATCATTATAATAAGGACTACTTATTTTGGTCCCCAAGACAATTACAAGAATATAGTATCTTTTTGTTGTCTACAATTTTTTTGTACTTTTTCTAAGAAGTATTTGACAAATAAATAAACAATTTTATCTATTAAAATTTGTACTACTTGGATATAATGATCTGACGTGTAACTTATAAGATCCTTGAGAACTTTACAATAACCTTGTTACTTTGTTAGTATTGTCAACTAGAACAAGAAAAATGAAATCAGTCAATCGACATATATGCATGGTATAGTAGTTCTTCTTGATTAAGTGATTCTTTTCATCTGATTGATCGATATTCGCGGTTGGACATATAGGATAGCAAAATTAGTATTAGTATGATTACATAGAACATATAGTATAGAAAAAATATTAACAAAGGGAGATGATGCATACTTGTATTTTAATTTAGTATTGCAAACTTTAAGGAATTAAGAATACTAGCCTTGTACCCGCGCAAAATAGCGGTGCCGGATGTTTGATATGTGTTTTTCTATGGTGTTTTTCTATGTGTTTTTATGTTTAAATGATATGTATATGAGGGAGACAAATAAAGCGGGATAACACATATATTTTTTTGTAATTGAATAAATATTTAAATCATTATGTAAAAACACCTAATTTTTATTCCAAAATATGAAAGAAAAAAAATTCGTCGAGAGTATATCATGTGAGATGTCTAATCAAAGAAAAAAACGTTGATTTTTATGGTGTAATTTTTATAATTTTTCGACTAACCATTTTTGAGATATTTAGTTTTAAAGAATGTGAAGGGAAGTGTGTATTTGATGTAAATATTTTTATAAATGAAGGGTATTTTGGTCTTTTCAAAAGTGTGTGGAGGAAACTCCCCCTGCACCCATTATAAGGGAATAAGATTATTGAATATACAAAGTGTTAAACAGGGATTTTTTGTGCGAGTGTGTTGTAGCCAAGAAGAAAAAACAGTTGTTTTGATACATCACACACTTTATACTTAAATTGGATGTTTATAAAATACAATATTTGGAACTAAGGTTGATAATAATTCAAAGATATAGATACAAATTTGAATAAAACCAGGGCCCTAGCAAAACTCGGTCCCAACTATTGAAATCAAACAGAAATTAACCTGACAAGGCAAGGCCGTCTATGAGTTTTCAGAAGCCTTGGGCAAGAAACTAATTAGTAGCTGAAAGGAAGCCTATAACTAGCTATAAGATGTTTCTTTTATATTCTTTTTATTATTACTATTCAATCAACTCCGAGTTTATATTCTTTTTATAATTACTATTCAATCAACTCCGAAACAACTCGGACGTTTTCTTTTCTTGTAATTAACAATCAAATTATATGTGTGTGTATATATATATATATACACAAACACACACATTTTGAGACCCCCTATAATTCAGAGGCTCTGAACGGTCGACTACTTCACCCACCGTCAAAGATGGCCCTTGGACATAATGGGTAC
The DNA here is from genome assembly GCA_963921325.1 of Logfia minima. NCBI lineage: Eukaryota > Viridiplantae > Streptophyta > Magnoliopsida > Asterales > Asteraceae > Logfia > Logfia minima. The sequence continues at coordinate 50,452,026 of OY992763.1, read as the reverse complement.
AGTAGAGTTCTTGGTCCTTGGTATAATGAAATTTCACTTTTTGGTCCAGTCTAGTTTGGTTCGGTGCACATTAGGTCCAAAAACAAGGTGGTCTTGAGAATAATTATGCTTTCATCTCTAGCCCAAAATAGGAGTACGGTTTAGGACTGAACCAGTCACCGAAACTGGTACACACAGTCAATCTCCAATATTTCATTTCAAGGTTGGGTTTGGGTCCGATACTTTCAATATTACAATAGTTACAAACTGTTGTCCAACAGGAAAATATTGATTTATATCGTTATAATAATTTTAAGATAAGATGCATCTTTCATTTCATGCACAATGGTTTCGCAGTTTTCCATAATGCTTTTTGCACCACGGTTATGGCCCTTGATGAGATCGTTTATGGGTCATTTTGAGACTTTTCTGGACTTGTTTAATAGCAGCTCGCCATGAAAAGAGCACAACTATTTGGCTCACACTTACCAAAATACTGTTCAGGGGACTTTAATAAAGATCATGATATAAACAGTTTTATAGGCTTATAGCTGGGCCAGATCAGTATCTTCCACCCTGGTGTCTGTGCCTCTGTTTTAACCCATGATTAAGTTGTTCGCAGACCTGATTCTGACAGCAGTTTTCGTTTGTTTCTTCCAAGTTTCTTTGAAATAGAGATGTTTTAGTGCTTACTTAGACTATTAAGTAGTCTCTTATGTTCACTCACAGTAAACTTGTATCTACTTTATATTTATAGATATAGAAGTTGGTTGAAATCTTAATTTTGAAAATAAAACTTTCTGGAAAGCAACTATTGAGCTCAAAAGTGTATCTACAATTTACATTATATTTGTTTTGTTGTCAAGAGAAGACAATTATTATGCAATACTGAATTATAGGGGACTCATCGTTGACAGGGCCTGATCCTGCGTAGCGCATATGTACGTGTTATCATCAAACAATGAAAATTCTGTGTCTCGTATGTTTACTCTTGATATTTATATCGTTGTCACTCACACGTTTAGCATTTGGGGTTCTGCTAACCAGCATTCAATGTAGAAAAAATGCCAAGCCAAAAGTAGATATGGATCGCTGGTGAATAAAACACAACTCCTAACCTGTTTCCTAAGTTGACATTTCATATACATATGCATCTATCTCATCCTTTCTAGACCCAGCATATATACACTATATTATCTAGGCATCTTGTGTACTTGCACAGGCAAATGCAATTATGTACATCATGAGTATATACCACATATTTACTTACAGAGAAGGTTGCTTTCAAATACCAGAATGAATCACAGCTAACTTATGGCAAGCCTATCTTCAAGTTCTTTCCTGTACACCTGAATCAAACCACTGCCGTTTGCCCCTTGAAGCTTGTCATCCAACAAGCTCTTGTATTCATCATCTCTATCTTCTAAGCCACGCATCAGTTCAACCTGAACAATACATAGACGATATCATGAAGAATGCAGTGGTTGATATGACGGTAGATTTAACATGACACTAAAAAGGTCAAAAAATGGACAAAGTTAGTGTTTGCAGATTAACAAGGCTCAAACTGAAAGGGAAAAAAAGAAGAAGACCCTTTCTAACCCGAACTCATTTTGACCTATAACCAAATCCACTCATTTTGCAACCTCTAGTCATAAATAATGTAGAAAAGAACTTGATATCATAAATAAAAGTTTAGAACTACAGTTACAAACATAACTTCTGCTTTTTTTAAAGATAATGAGATGCTTTTAGTTGGTAAATCAATCTTACCTGCTTCTGGAACATGTCGAATTCATCAGAGCTCAGAGAACCATCACTGTTGGCATCAAGGAGCTGCATCATCTCGCGAGCATCATCCCCTTGTGCACCGAGCTCAATCATCACTTCTGTAAGCTCCTCTATGCTAATCTTACCATCTCCATTCTTGTCAAGGAGACGGAAGATACGGTTTCTGCCATCACTCCCGTCATCTTTTGGATTTGTGGATGTAAAATCTTTTAACCTCAGAGCAGCATACTCAGCAGCAGCAATCATGATTGTCTTAAGCCGTTTTGCCTGTGCAGATAATCATCACATAACTGACTATTATAGAAGGCAAACTAGGAGAGTAGGGTAACAAGTCAATTCAGTTAAATTTTGGTATGGGTCATATTGGGTTGGGTTGACCCTCATGTGTTAGTTTGTTAGGTAGTTAGTGAGTTTAATATGATAACAGATATTATATCATTTCAAAGTAATAATCTAATACTTTGCATAAAATGATTTAATAGGTTTTATGCCACAAAATTTACGCTTTGGGGGACTTCAAACCTATTTGACATGTTTCCTTAAAAACTAATGGTATCTTACTTGTTTGACCAATTAGAATTATAAAATAACCGGAATCAACCCATTCATAAGTATATCCTTGAAATTTTCCATGTATACATACAATGCATAAGGAAACTTACTTCTTGTGGATTAGTAAGACCACCTTTGTAAAATGCATGTGAAGCAGTTCCATCAGATGCCAGCATATTCATCTCTGCTGTCCTTATCTGTATCTCCATTAGAGGTCTAGTCCTGCCACTACCACTCACATCAACTGCCATGTGTAGACTCTTGTAACCATTAGCTTTAGGCTTTGCAATATAATCTTTAGATCTGCTAGGCACTTCCTTCCACAAAGATTGGATTATTGACCGTGCCCTGTAACATGCTTTCTCACATTCAGCTGAAGTCTTCAATATGACCCGCAAACCTAAGATGTCGTATACCTCCTCAGGCTTGCGCCCATCTCTCAGTAACTTCTTCATAGTGCTATAATGACTTTTATAACGACCCTCAACTGAGATTTCATCCACCATTTCCGCTAAAATGGAATCTGAATTTAACAATTGAAGCAACTGTTCCTTTAGAACATCTATTATCGGCTTACTTCCTGTCTCATGGCTCCTTAACCAGGTATTTACATAGAGATATGAGTAAGGAAACAAGTACTGAAATGACAAATCCTCGAGTTCGAGAGATAACGAATTTGTCCCGACAGCGTGTGCTAAAGGAGCATGGATTTTCATAACTTCAAGAGATATCATTTGCTGCTGATACCTTGGCAGGTACTCTAGATATCTCAGCATATCAAGCTTAACAGCAAGATGAAGAATCAATGCCCTAACATCATAGTATGTTAGACAAAATTTCCTAAGGGCAGACGCAGTTTCATCATCATAAATGTCAACTTTGGAAGCAATGTTGTTGACACGAAAACTCTCATGCAATAAATGAGCTACACTAATGCCTACACGATCCTTGACTTCATACATGCTTATGCCACCTGCCTCCACAACTTCCCTCAGTATTCCAGCAGAAATAACTTCAGCATCCATCTACACCAAAATATAATTTGAATAGTCAAATTAAATTTCTTGCAAGATCCATCACAACATTTACACCATTCCAATAAGATTTCATTGAGGTAGAAATAGTCTACAAATACTAACAAAAACACAACTTCCTTGCGATTTCATTGAGGGATGAATCTAAGCAATGTACGACTGAATCCTAGTGGATCATAACATGGCTGTCCTTGAGGGTATGGCATGCAATAAGTGAAACCGCATACAGCTTCCAAATTTTCAGGGACTCAAAATTTATCACAGATGCTACTATACTAGTATGATTGAAGAAAAATTTATCGTCCAATACTACCTAATACGTCAAATTATTAGTAGTGTATGGTTGGATTGGAACAAAAATAAATAAATACACAAACTTTTTTAAAGCTATCAGATTATCGTCTAGGGTTTTTTTTCTTTTTGTATTTTCCTTTCTTAGATAGTAGCTAGGCCACTCTACAATTTACATCACTTACCAGCATCTAAATAATGAATATTGCACGAAGCCTCCAAAGATTAGCAAGGCCAATCTGCCACTTACAATACTTTACAATAGTTTTCATCATCTAACTAATGAATTTTGCAAGAACCTTGGCACGGCTAGTCTGCCAATTACAATACTCACGTGCTTCTAACAAACAGATTAAACCCAAAATCATGAAAACTGCATTTATATACCTGAAGATCAGCTAGAAGGAGCGCAACAGAAAGTGCACGAGACAGAGGCGAACGACCATCAGGCGAGAGCGGTAAAGTCTGCAATATTGGCAGACAAAATTTGAGCGTTTTAAACAGCAATCTAGACGATGTGGTGGAAAGTAACTGATTATTGTTATTATTCATCCTTTCAGTCAACTCATTAAATGCTCCAACCAACTCCACCACCATCTTCCCACCACCTGCAGCTATTGCCATCGATGATGAGGATGATGATGTTGAAGGAACAGAAACTGAAGGCATACTTGTTGCTGAAAAACAACATGTTGTTGATGTTAAAGTTGAATTTGAAGTTCGAAGATGAAGAAGAAAGGGGAATTTGGTGATGGTTTTAGGTTTGGGGGAAATGATTGTGGTGAGATTGTAAGCTAATCGAGAAACATCCATTGAAATGAAATGAAATGAAGTTAGTTGATTGTTAGGGTTTTAGGGTTCAATTGAATGATATGAACAAGTGAACAAGAGTGTGATTGGTTCTTTGATAACGACGATGGTGTTACTGGTTGGTTAATAAGTATGCCACGTCATTATATTTTACCCATTAGTTTTTATTAAGGTCAATCGTTGGCGGAACTTGCTGATGCTACGTCAAACACTTCTTCTAACGAAACAGAATATTATATTATTAATAAATGATTAAAAGGTTAAAGTATTTTAATATCATTTTATCATTTCTGTATAAAGATTAGATAGTGCGAATAAATAATTGAATAACTAAACTTTTTTCAATTTCACATTTACAAATAACACATTTACTATAGACATAAAATAAAAAATAAAAACAAAACAAAGAAGTTAGTCCCATAAAATTTTATCAAGCACAGTTTCTATAAGGACACAAGCCCTAAAGACGCCAACGATGATGGGATCTGCCATTGACATCCTTGAAAGACGAATTGAAGAAGCAGACGGACGATTAAAAGCGGTCTAAACAGATAAAAGAATTTAAGTAAATTTTTTTATTTTTAAAATATAAATGACTTGTATACTTTAATCAAAAAATCAGTTTGAAAGTCTTTTTTTTATGATTTACACATACATAATATAAAAATATTTGATTAGTAACTTGAGAAATGTCTACCAATTAATAAAAAGTTTTTTGCACTCTAACAATAAAGAGTCATTCAATTATTTAAAAGAACTTTACTTGCACTCTAACGATAAAGAGTCATTCAATTACTTAAAAGAACTTTAAAAGAAGTTATTAATGGGATGCTTAACAATGACAGAATTGAACTTAATTTTAATAACTAGGTTTAAGAATCCTTGTATCATAAATTTACAGCATAAGGTTCAAACAATCACAAGTTCATTTTAACTAATTTACAAGGATTTTAGCTTTTATTGGTTTTTTTTTAATGAGTCAAAAATAAAATGAAAAATTACTCTATAAAATGCATTAGATCGTTAGTTTGGAGAATTAAAATGTTCAAAAATTTGATGTTAAATAGGTTTTATAGGTGCAAAAGATAGATACTACGTATTTATACTATAATACAAAACATTTTGCACTATTATTTTTATCAATTTTAGAATTTCAATATTCCTAATTTTAACTTTTGTAACTTCCATCGTACAAAAATTTGAATCAAAATTCTCTTGTGTTGAATACAGCATTATAGGTCATTTCTCTTCACATCACAAATTTGTGAGTTTCATTATTCGTTACAAAAATAAATTATTTAACTAATTTAATGTCGTGATGTGAGATAACACTACCTTTAATGTTGAATTCAACGTAAGAGAATTTCAATCCTAAATTTTTTTATTAACTTATTCATTATTTTATTTTTTTCATTTTCTCTATCACTGTATACGAGTTCCAAACTCTAAACACAAACAAAAAAAGAACATGACATACAACTACTCTAAACACGAACAAAGAAAAAAAGCATAACATACAACCATCACCTACCGTAAACACTAACAAAGAAAAGAAACATGACATACAACTATCACCGATCTCTAGTTAGAATTAAAGTTTGTGTTCCACCGTATAGCTCATGAATTATGCTAGTTTGGTTAAGAGTGTGTCTTGAAAGTGGTCTTTGCCTAACGGTACCATGATGATGAGGTCCAAGAGCCTCTTCGGACGCTATAAGCTTATTGATGTCAAATTAGATTTCTTTCCTGATTTGGCCACTTACGTACATGAAACATTAAACACGGTTCGTTCAAGTCGATTGATAATTAAGAGGTTTGTGACAAAAGGGATACACCAAATATCACAGCATAACTAACTGAAAGCTATAGATGCATGCTCTTTGTAAAAGAATAACAAGCAAATGCATATTATTTCCTACTTGAATTTAACAAAAAAAGTACATACAAATGAAAGAAGATCTGAAGCAGCAATATAATCTAAGAGCTAGCATGACATGCTTCCATTTCAACGCAGCTGAAAATATGGAGTAAGATACTGCACATATACACAATGCTGGGAATATGTTTCGAGTTCCTCCATCCTTGATGCTAGGTAAAAAACAACTGCATGTTAACAACCGCCCGTTATAATTTGAAAATGAAAATAGGATGACATACTTTAGAGATGGCGAAATGAGCAGGACTGCAGGAGGGTAACATGTCAAAATTGGTTTGGCCAAAACAGGCAACTGTTGGTCGTGCGAAAAGTTATTAGTAGTGAAATTATATTAAGACATAAATATTCTTTAATGTTTTGAATAAGATGATTAAGAAGGCTTTATGCATTAAAAATAAACTTTTGGCAAACTTTAACGCGTTCAACTGATTTTCCTTTTATTTAATCTTTTTTCGAACCATTAGAGACAAAATATAATTCAAATCGACTTATTCATAAGTAAATGGGTCATAGTATGTTTTATGGAAGCAAAACAATCCTGATTATGACACTCATGAAAAAGAGCTAAATGATCAGCCAACATAAAAGTTTGTTTTATTTAGTTTTATAAGTGATGGTTTAGGGGTGCCTAGATATTTCAGGCCATTGGTTTCAGTTATTAACACAACTTTAACAAAACGAAAAGTATTGGAAATTACCGCCAGAATCCCTCAACTATGCGAGTTTTCTTCTATGGATCTGGATCGATCTTGATACGGAGTTTCCGCAAGAGACTTCTCGGGCTGATTTACTGACTCCATCATTCGAGTGTAACAACTGATTATTTCTTGGTCCAACTTATAGTAGTATGGCATTTTCTCAAGAGGCTTCATATCGAGATCAATAAAGGATGCCTGATCAAAACAAAAAAGGTTCAAGAATATCAGATTGCAAATTGGCTCCTTTTCGGGAACCAGTCAAAACATCAAAAATGGTACTTAAAAAATAGAGTTTACCGGACAAACATCACCCAAATTGCATTCACTTATTAAAATAAATCTTAAATCGTTTATTCAAAAACATATATTATTACTGAAATAATACAGTTTTGATTATCATAATTGACAGACTGACTATTTACAATTAAGTTGCAAACTAGGGACAATTCAGGTCAACCCGACCCGTTTTGACCCATTTCCCAACCCTTCTGACCCACCCATTTTACCGCCTCCCCTTAATAGTTTAACAATCCAAACAAAACTAATCTAGTCAGAAAGAATGAGACTTACTTTGTAATCAAAACTTTGGTTAATTGATTCAAGGAACACACCGCCATAAGGAGACATGGCATTTTCTTTTCCTCTTGAACGAAAACTGATCATCAAACTCAAGTCCTTTGCAGTTGAAGATATAAAAAAATCTCTCACAATCTTCAAACTTTGCTCAAAAGGAATTGAATGTAGAGACTCATATCTACTCATAACCTTGCCTTCTAATTCCCTACACACCACACATGGCTCAGAGACCACATCATAATAGGCATGAATAGCACCTTCTATATCAAGCACATCAAGTTTTTGAACTTTGAGAAGTCGGTCCATTATTCCCGATTCGGAAACAGCCTCGGCAACAAGCTGCAGAAAGTTATGTGTACGCATGCCTTCATCAGCTTCGATGACATTTTTTAGTGTCTCTTCAAATGCTTGTGCAATTTGAGTATCGGTATCGTCTGCCTCACCACCCAAGCTTCCAAATATAAGTGAGCCGTTTAAGAATACACGGAAATTGTTCTGAGGGGTGAGGAAGAGATCCTTAACTGATTTCAACACTCTCCCTTTTGATCTTGAGAACATATCCACCGGGTCATATTCACTTATTTGTGATATCTGATGTGACAGTCACATCAGATTTATAAAATTAAAATCTGAAACAAATGCAGCTATACATGGATAACTGAATTTAGATCTATATTGCACTCACTCACCCTTCCTGTATGAAATTATATTGCTAATTGAGGACAGTTTTGGACAAGAATCTTTGACTAGAGGTAGCAAATGTATGGGTCAGGGAATGAGTCCAGATAAAATGGTTCATTTTATTAGTTTAAGTACAGTTCAAAACGGCCAGGCCAACACACAAAACTTGTCTCTTTTTTACCTTCTATTTTTACATGTAATTTAAAAAAAGAAAAAAGAAACAAAATTATATTGTTAAGATGATGATCTAATTCTTGGAATAAAATGATTTAAAAGGTTTTATGACTTGTAAATACAGTTTGGGTGACTTTTTGACCCGTTTGTCCTGTCTAACCTGTTTTCAATTTAATTAATATTTGTTATTTACCAATTTGAACTGTCATAAGAAAAGAACCCAGATTGACACGTTTATCCATTCAAGTCTAAAATCATACTATTAAAAGCATGTGTCTTGTAACGACTTCTGCATTAAAAATGTAAGAGATATAATCTAACTCAATGTTTTATAAAGCTATTACTTTTATTCAGTGTGTCCATATTAGCACCAGTGGCGGAGACAGGGTTGGGGCAGTGTAGGCAGTTGCCCCCTCTAAAAATTTATGTAATGTAAATCATTTTTATTATTAAGAGTATTTTTAATATATGCCTATTTGAATATATATATATATATATAGAGGGATGATCCATAGGGAAGCTTCAATCTTGGGAGAAGGGGGAAGTAAATCTGGGCCGTCCGTTAACATTCTTTAGGGGCAGTTAACATTCATGAATGTTAACATTCCCGTGAAGAATGTCAGTTAACATTCATGAATGTTAACTGCCCGTAAAGAATGTTAACGGACGGCCCAGATTTACTTCCCCCTTCTCTCAAGATTACCCCTTCCCCATTGATCACTCATATATATATATATATATATATTTAAGGGCATTTTTTATATTTTCCCCTTAAAAAAAGTGTCTTAATTTTGCCCCCTCAAAAATATTATCCTGACTCCGCCCCTGATTAGCACTAGTTGCTTAATAATTATCTTGTAGTGTAGTCTCATCCATCTAGTCATAGACTTGAGTCTATTTTTCAGTTTAGTGTTAATTCCATTTTCACATCCCCACGGAATATTTGTCAAACATTTGGATGTACAGCCAAACTAGAACGGTTAGGAGAGATTGTTACAACCTTTCCTTGATGGAACTTAAGGATCTGGTGAAGCTTGAAGCGAGATATCCTTTTCTTGACTGAGTTTTCCTCTCTAATAAATCTCGAAATTGGAAGATATCCACACTTTGGCTGCTTGTATTGAAGGAAGAAGAAGCGAAGAATTATTAGCAATGCTGCAAAGGGAAAAATGCAACTAAGAGATCAAAGCAAGCAACTTTACCTTTATCTCAATAGATATGCAGAATTCTTCTTCATGAATTCCTTTGACTGGAAAGTGTAAAAGCAAATAGTAATTAATAGCAGCACCAATTAAATATATAAGTTTATCATATCATAAATATATGGTACCAAAAGAAAATGCAAATGTGCATTTATCAATATTATATATAGATAACCAAACATTTCCAACAAAGGTATCGATCTCCCTACCCCACTAAATGGCTGGCATATCTTTCGGAGATTAAGGAAACAAAATTTACCATTGGGAAAAATTGAATGGTCAGACATGAGGATAGCGGAATCGCGCAAAGTATCAACCCTACCAGTCTCCACTCGCCAAGAAGGTCGTTCAAGTAAAACGCAATTATGTAGCGACTCAAGAAATTCCCTAGTCACCATTACACGGACCTGCCAAGATTTTGAAAGATCAAAAGAATATTCTACACAAGACATACATATTACAAACGTTTTAAGATATAGACAACGGAAATTTTTCAGCATAAGATGCCATGACCAGTTCCTGTAAAGTCTTGAAAAAACCACCAAGATTGATTTGACGATAAAGCAAAAAGTAGATACCCCAGCGTCAACGTATTGAGAACCTAATAATGGACACATTACTAGCTGCGCATACATATGATTTGCAATATCTTTCGTTGGAGCAGATAAAAGCTCTCCTACATCTTTCCATACAAGACACTCGTGTTTGGATAAGGCTGAAGGAGCTTTCTCATATTCGGATGCATTCCTCTTATTCTTTCGAACCCGTAACACTTTGCCATACTACACACAATAATAGTACAAATGAGTAAACTGGGAATCAGTGTAACACACTAACACCTAACATCTGCCTATTATACAAATTAGAGGTAGCGAAAAGGAGGGATGGGTTCCGGTTAAAATGGGTAGCTTCGGTTAAAACGGGTCGGGGTAGACACGAAACACTTCTTTTCTAAATTTTGAAACTTTCTATAAATAATCAGTGTATCATATAATGTAATGAATATATGATTTAGGAGATTTTATACATTATAAATACATTACAGGTAACATCCAACAGTTTATTTTTAGGGTTGTCAATGACAACCCTAAGGGCTGTCATTAATAATTTTGGACATGCATAAGTTGTCATACTTCAACCAAAATTCAGGGGGTCAAGTAATATTCAAGGGGGGCACTGAGCTTGTTATTATCATGTTCCTATTTTTTATGCTAATTCTTTTGAGTTTACCCACTGATTTTGTTCAAGTGCAGAAATATAGGGCCATGTAACTGCTCTCTTTCTTGTCATAGAAGAATAAATCAATCCTAATCATGCTAAGAAATTAGTGAAGTACACCTACCACAATAAGTTTAGTCTAGTAATTGTCGATTTTGGCCATTATGTTTGACAAGAATTAAAAAGAAAAGAAAAAATAATTCAATTTTGTGGACTGCAATCTTTCATGTTTTCTTCGTCTTTTCTACTTTTTTGGAGTAGAAAGAACTTCAATCTGCAACCCAGAATAGGCAATTACACCTACCAAACAAAAGTGTAAATAAGAAAACCAAACCCAATCCACCCTTTAATTGAGTTAATTTGCTCCTACAATGTCACATACTAATATCCCTTATTTTTTCAAGCATCAAACTAAAAAAAAAGGATTTTGAAAATTACAAAGTTAGGAGAGGATCCACTGTATGCAAGAACAATATTAAGACCTCCTTCTCCTCTGTAGATCCAATCAGCTGCATCTTTGGCCTCTAAAATCAACTCCACCATCTGATCTGTTACAGCTTGCTGCCATACATACATTAAATAATTAATAATAATTTATTTATTTATAGCTGATAATGAACAAAACCCTTAAAAAGTATACATAAGTTGTTTATAAAATACTGTACCTTTGAGCTTTGATTGTTATGTGAGTTTGAGGTTGAGGGCATGTGGGTACTGCCTGTTTAGGGACAAGAACAACAACAACAACAACAACATAGTTGCGTTAAGTTTGTAAGAGAACAGGACAGAAGGTGTTCTGACTTATTATGATATTTCAATGCCAGGTGGATGGTGGTTTCATCGGCTTTGTAGCTATTTCATAGTCACTTGTTTTTTATTTTTGTTAAAGAATTAATGATTAAAGATATACATAAAATAACGCCTTTGCGTAAAAGATGTATTACTTTCCTTTTTAATAGATTAGAAACATAAATAGTATATATCACTTTTCTTTTTAATTTTGTGGTATCAATTAAATTAATTTACTTCTTAATATCAAAATATTATATATAGAATTAAGTTCAAATGATAATGAATTTTTTTGTGAGAATGAAGGAATCAATCTCAACCATTCATTCTATCAAGATAATAATACTCTAATATTTTTAAAAATTGAATAACTCATAAACGTCTAGTCAAAAAAATATAAAAGTTGCACCATAAAAATCAGCATTTTTTTCTCTTCGATTAGACATCTCACAAGGTATACTTTTGACAAACTTTTTTTTTTGTGGGTTTTGAAAACTGGTAATACATATGTTAGCTGTTGGTAACACATGTGTTAGTCGCAAGTGTTACCAACAACTAGGTAACACATGTATTAGTCGCTGTTACCAACCAGTAACACATGTGTTACCGGTTTTCAACCCTAAAAAAAAAAAATCGTCAAAAGTATATCATGAGGTATGTCTAATCGTAGAGGAAAAAATGCTAATTTTTATAATTTTTTGATTAGCCGTTTGTGAGATATTTAATTTGAGGAGAAAATTAGGTTTTGCAAAATGGATAGATAAGATTCATTCCTTCATTCTCACTAAAATTTTCATTCAAACTCTTCTTCTTAATGAATAACATGTATAAAGATGGGGAAAACATACATGCTCAACAACACCATAATTAGATACGCTTGATCTATATGTTCATTCTTTTATTTTCAACAGCATCTAAAGGTAAGTTTAATTGTATATTTAGTTTACCCTATAAAGATAAGATAAGATTAAAAATTGTCTCCTTACAGAAACTATTAAAGTGGCTTTAAATCAGATTTGATTTTGATATTTTTATATTTCTAAGAGTAATTTATACTTTTGTTTATTTATAGTTGATTTGATTAATAAATAGAAATACATCTTGATAATATTTCAATGACTTTTAAAGGCTACATGCTTGAATTTGACTTTTGAATAGCCGAACTGCCGAAGGCCGAAGCCGACGTTTGGGCCCAAGATCAAAAGCAGAAAAAGCATTGGGCTCAAGCCCAATATTCAGTTTAAACGCTAAAACTTACACATAAACAAACCATTTATAATCGAGGTACAAAACTACAAATCATACTCTAAACATCTATCGATTCTTGAATGTTTCGAGTACATCAACTCCTTCTCAGTTTTGGATGTATCGACAGCGATTACCAAGAATATAATTGATGCGCAGACCTCATTAACCCGATGCATGTTAGTTCGCTCCAGAAGTAACAACGTCATTAAAATGACAACAATCAATCTCTGCATATATGTTATGATGTTAAATTTTCCGAACAAATAGATCAACAATAAATAAAATGAGTGAACTGTTAAGGAAGTGAAAGATAGAAATTAACCATGCATGAACATCTCTAAGATCAATGGTACATATATAGTTTCAGTTTCTATAGCTGAATTCGGACCCAAACACCTGGGCTTCGAATTGCATTATGAACCACATACAATAGATAATTTCTTAAAGGTGCGATTATACTGGATGGAGGTGCCTTCACAGTTAGTTTATAGGTAGAATTTCCAACACCCTTAGTGGAATTGACAATATGAAGTACCAGCAATCTTTGATTCATAGAAAATGCGTGCGTGTTAGATGTAGGTGACACCAATGTCCTGCAACCGAATTCAAATTCAAAGGGCCTGTTGCGGTGAATGTAATAGCCAAAGGTTTTCCGTTATGGATCTTAGTTGTAGCCACGGGTGAGATTAGTATGGGACGTAAAGGGGAAGAGCTTGAATCCAGATACGAAGGCAAAAATGCCTCCAAACTTAGTTCAGTAGGATAGAGCACATTTTGGAATCTATAATTGGTGTGAGGTTACTTCCTCCAACAAGAACCTGGCCATCTCGTAGTAAAATTGCTGTGGAATGGTACAATTATGCTTTTGTGCTTGGATTCTGCACCTCGAATCGAGACCCATTTTGGATATCTGGTTTATAAATTACAGGGCTGAGAACCGGGTTCCTCCCAAGTTCCCACCCAGAAACCCCGGCCGATGCACCATTGATGATCAACATTTGACCGTTGGGAAGCAATAACATATCACCCATGACTCGACCCATAGGCATAGTCTCCATGACCCACTGAGGATTCGTGTCAGATATTTTAATTCACCCACAAGTATCTAGAGATCTATCAAATGTTCCATTATATGCATTAACATATGCACCTTTCGGTGCACCCCCACAAACCAAAACTTCAACAGTATTGACTATCCCCTTTCTTATCCGGAGAGGGAGTAGTACAGCAGAAAGGGAGCTCGGGTAGTTCCTTGGTTGACCACCGGGCATTGTTGGGTAGGTCTTGAGAACTTGATTTGTTGAGTAGTTAAATAGAATAGCATGATTATTGTCAAAAGTAAACAAATTTCCATCTGGAATAAGAAATACAAACGGGTATAAGTTATTCTCAACATTGGGGTCGTTTGTCTGGATCAAAAATGGTAAGCGAGAAGCGCTCTCAGTGGCTGAATTCTTAGGGAAGAATTCATAATTAAGTTTTCGACGACCACCAATAAAATTTGTCGCCCATCAGGCCATACATGATTAGTAGCATACCATCTATTTTGGTTTAACCCATTGGGTATCTCTTGCCAATCACATGTGTTACACTATTTATAGATTCTAACTTGGCGATAACCTTCATTCCATCCGCCTGTTTGTACTAAGCTGCCATCAAGCATTAAACTTCCCGACGAACACAAGATATTGGTAAAACCATGAGGGGACGTACGGTATTTGAAGCAACGTCGTAAGTTTAACAATTTTGAATTCATTTTTAATGAAAAATAATATCAAATACTAAAATAAATCAAGTTTACAATTATAAAAAAATAAAAAATTAGACAAAAACCTATTTTTTCCAGTCCAGTTTGCCGATGCAACCATGGACCGGCTCACATCGGTCCAAAATCTTAATACAACCGTTTTAATATAAACGGGAAACCTTCTGATTTACAGTTCAACTGGTCATACCGATTCAATCAGTTCAACTGATTTTTAAAAACATTGCTTACAAGTCATTATTTTGGAGTGATAGTTTTATTAACAACTAACAAGAAGCTAGAGCGAGAAATATAGTAGGTACAAGTTTAGCACACATAGTAGTGTGTGTATATGCTACAATACCATGCAGAGACTAGTTCGTTACTAATTTATAATGACTTGCTACAACTCTCGATTCGAATTTTTAAATATAGATAATATATATACTTGATTCATACGTGTATGATACACGACAATTTAAAGTACGAAATCTTTATTCATATATTATGATATCAATATCATATGATATCCAAAATCAATAGAAATAACTATTAAGTACCTAAGAAAATTTTCTAATCAATTAAAGCCCACATTGAAATTAAAGTCTAACTATGGTGGTTGGTAACTTATAATAAAAATAATTTGAAATAAGAACACTTATATATAATGTGAATAAATCAATTGAAAATCTACCACATTCAAAATTTTAAGATATAATCTACATTCCTAATTTAATTATAAAGAACAATATGTAAAAAAAGGGATCAACTTGATTAAAACCATAGAAACAATGACATAGCTCTATATTTCTTATGTAAGAAAGTTTGATAATGATCTCAACATCCACATAATCAACAACATAATTTAACTAACATGTAATTAATGAACAAAAAGTAAGAGGTTAAAAAAAATGACATGTCAATTAGATATTTGATTAGAAGAAAAAGTTTCAATAAAGAAGTTTAAAAAAAACATACTATTGATTATTGAACATTTATAATACACCGCGATTTACTAAAAAATAGGCATTATCAATTATTATGGTATTTTATAAACCGTAATCTTTACGGACTATTTATTGATAACCATTCAATTTATGTTGTAAATAAGTTATTTGATATATAATTAGTTATCATATCTATAGTTAACATTCATCATCACTAATAATCGAAATATATTTATTATCAATAATAGTTATTATTATAATAAGTAAATATTTAATATGAGATCTTATATTGACAAAAGGTACTTACATAAATAAACCATATTTGTAGGACATATATTTTATGTTTTTATTTTTATTTTAATTAGTAGGTACTATACGTATTAGATAAAGCTAGGTTATAACAAATTGAAAATTGCAAAATCTACCAAAAAAATCTAATTCCTACTTTTAAGGAAAAATAATATTATTAAATTTAATATAATTAATTATTTTTAAATTCTTAAAGATTGTTACATGATATCTAAAGCCTACGTGATAAATTTTGGAGCTTTCATTTGTTCTCCCTTAGTGTACGCACACACAGAGAGATATACATACACGGTTGTCACTCAACATTGTATTGAACACAATCAATGAGTAGTGACTATCAATTAATGAATACACATTGCTTATAACAACGACTAATAATCATTGAAGATTATTATGTTGTAATTTTAATTAACATTGATCAAATAGAATATTTATGTTCTATAAATTTTTGTGAAATTCGATGTTATGCAACAATCGAGTATAATATATATATATATATATATATATATCATCACAGAGGAAATTAATATGCTCTAGGCTTCTTTCAAATTAATGCATCACCATTTCTAAAATTCCAACTGCTACATAAGGAGGCTAGAGTTAATCTCAGTGACAAAGCGACACTAATGAGAATTGCTCAATTACTAGACCGAATCCGCAAGAACAATGTCATTTATTTGGTGGCAAAAAATTGATAATCGGCAACTTCAATCGGTTCACAATTAATTGTCTATTGATAATAAGAACATACCTGATTCATTCAGCAGTTGTGACTATGGAGGTGCCAAAGTTGGAACAATGCCATTTATATCTATACAAATATATAGATCTTGGATACTGTTAACAATAATACCGGTATTGATCAGATCCGATAGGGCGATACTAATAAGCAACACAGAAGAATATACTAATTTTAAATTGGATCAATAGGGAACATTTTTTAGTTGCACCATTGGGACATATACACACATCAAAGTTGTGTATTCATACCAACTTTTCTCTAGTCTGTTGCTAGTAACGATGAGAATATATAGATCCTACACTATGACAATAATTAATTTTGTTATTAATTAAAATTAGTATGAAAAACTAAATTTTATGATTAAAAACTGCATATTAATTAATAACAAATTCATTTAGTTATAAATCAACTTGAAATCCATATAATACCACTCATCAGTTCATGTTTCTTGGACAAATTTTAGATCAACTATGCAGGCTGGTTATTGTATATATAATACATAATCAAAGTATTACTATAGAATGATTTGGATACACCACAGATCACAAAAACCTAAATATCAATGAAAAAATAAAAAAATTAGATAAGATTATCATAGATTCATAAATTCAGCTCATAATTATTTATTACTTTTCAT
This sequence comes from Logfia minima, assembly GCA_963921325.1. NCBI lineage: Eukaryota > Viridiplantae > Streptophyta > Magnoliopsida > Asterales > Asteraceae > Logfia > Logfia minima. The sequence continues at coordinate 50,434,668 of OY992763.1, read as the reverse complement.
TCACATTTTTCTTTTCAACATTTTGCATCTTAATAACCCAATCCAAGGTGCTGAAAATGATTTTGTTATTAAAATTGGTATGAAAAACTAATCGATATGATTAAAAACTGCATATTAATTTATAATAAATTTCATTTGGTTATAAATCAACTTGAAATCCATATAATACCACCCATCAGTTCATGTTTCTTGGACAAATGTTAGATCAGCTATGCAGGCTGGTTATTGTATAGATCAGCTATGCAGGCTGGTTATTGGCAGATCAATGCCTGCATACACCACATATCACAAAAACCTAAACACCAATAAATATAATTAAATTAGATAAGATTATTATAGATTTCATAAATCCATAGCTCATAATTACTTATTATTTTTCATTCACATTTTTCTTTTCAACATTTTGCATCTTAATAACCCAATCCAAGGCTTCTTTCGCTTCTCTTTTAGCCACCATCGCCTTCTTCACTTCTTCTTCCATTTCAACTCTCTTAGTCTCAACCGCATACGCCATCAACTTTTCTGATATCACTGCAGCCGCATGTAACTGCTTAGCCAAATGCGGGTCCATTTTTGAACCTTTTTTTTGGAAGTCAAAGTACTTAAAAGTGCTATCAGAGCAACGAGGGCAACGATACGGCATGGAGGAACTGCTCGAAGCTTCAGGGACACAAGATGCGTGCCTAGTACTGGAACAAGTGGTACACATGATACGAGCATGAGGCGATAATTGTTGACTGTAGACCTCGAAACAATGCGGGCAGAAATAGGAAGGATGGAAGGTGAGGATACAAGTAGGACATACACGGGTAAAGTCACCCCAAAAAGGAATGATTAGCAAAAAGTTTAAAATGATGCCACAAAAATCACAAGCGGTTGACTGATGATCCATTTTTTTGTTGTGATTTGTTTGCTGATTGAGAGTACGCAGTGAAGATTTTAGAGCGTGAAAAGAGTGGTGGGACAAGGGTTTTATATAGGCACACGGAAATTGGATTTTAGGGCAAAGGTGGCGGTCATTTTTTCTTTTTGGTTTTCGTCACATATATTTTGTGATAAGAAAATATTATAAAATTCTTGTCTTTGGACTTTTATGTTAACAAAAGAATACAAGTTTGAGTAAAAGAATATTTACTTATTCCTCTTTTGAATGGATGTTAAATGACATTTAACTAATTTTATCATAAAACCTGAGATTTGTAGTTAAAATAGAGCTTGTGTTCGTATAAATCGTACATATTTCTACTAAAATACTTTCAAACCGTTCATCGATCTTTTCTTTCTAGTAGATTTCTCTCCTTTTTATGACACAAACGAACATAATATCACCTATTATATACAATCAAATATATATATATATATAATATTATGTATATGCCAATATCTCAAATGATCGAGAACCCACAATCTTTTGATTGTTGATTACTTGCACACGACTAGGCTAAATTTTTATGATTAATATTGTAAGTTTCAAAAGTAGAATGCTTTGAATGTATTTAAACAAAATTCATGTAACATATTTGAGTATTTGTAATTAATTAACTTCTTACCATATGCTCTCTGATTTATTTTTATTTAATTTCTTCAAAATGAAATCTCGGAGTATCTAATGTTGACCAAGAAAATATGCAAATACGATAGTCATTAGGAAATATATTAAAACACGAACTATATAGAAATAAATTATATTTGAGATATCAAAATATATAAATGGGAATACATTGAGTGGGCATCATTAGTGTATGAAATTCTTTGGCAAGATGAGCCTGTTACATATCATCCTTCAAGTTCTTCAAATAGAATGATTGAACAAATTAACAAATCTCAAGATTATTTTTGCGGTTATTAGTTAAGCATAATATAATATAATACAATATAGTATAATATAGCAATAATATAAGATTTTAACAGCGAAAACTTAGAAGATTATCTTTAAGTATCATTTTATACTTAAAATTATGATTGTATTTTATTGCTAAAGATTTTGAACATATGATAGTCATTAGCTAAAATTCTATTATTTATTCTTAAAATGCATTTTTATAAGGGTATTTAGAGTTGTAATTAACAGAGCCTGGTAATAAATTCAATTTATATAAATTAAAGTGTTTTATCATTATTATCAGTTGTTCGGTTAGTCAAGAGTAGCGGTACGTGTAAACAAATCAAACTACTCGCAAATGACTTGAGCTTGAGTTGATGGTGAACATATTTTCAAATTCGTTTAATATATAAACTCGAGCTCGCTTTTTATATCGAACTCTAATAGACATGCCGACTTAAACGATAAGATAATATATTTTGGTAATTTGTAGTTACATTAAAGGTTTGTTAATTATGATCTAGGTTCAAATAAACAACATAAATATCGTAGGAATGTAGGAAATAACTTAAGAATCATTTTTAAATATCCAAAATACGTTATTTTACAAAAATTTCTTCATATCCTTATTCAAATAACTTTTAAAATCTATTTTTCAAATAAAAAAATTTCGACGTTTTTTTCTTTTTTTAATTATTTTATTCATGATAATCACATTTTATAACTATATAATCACATGAATAATATGTGATTATCAAAACCCTATTTTGTGATTATCTTGAACACCTAATAATCACATGTTATTATCATGTTATATTATGTAATTATCTTGAATAATTATAAAAGTAACGACTGTAAAAAAAGTTTAAAAGAAAGTTAATATTTTTATTAAAATTTTTATAATAGCTTGTAAAAATTATTTAATAATAATTATTGAAAAAATTTTGAAGAAAAATGTGTTCTAGATATTTAAAAAATAATTTTAAAATTATTTTTACGTTATGACAATGTTTTTTATTTGAACTCTTTCACGTGTTAATTAGAATAAAGTTATATTTATTTCATGAAAGAAAATTGAAAATAAAATGAAAAAATCTTGAAGATTCAACGAACGGATAACAACCACTTGCATATCCTAGCTCTATCTCTCCCCATTGTCTCCTTTTTTCTTCAATCCTTAACTCCTTTCCACCCTATTTGCAGTAAATTTACGGTAAGCTCAGTTTTCATTGAATTTTGTAATTCTTTTTGTTATATATCCATTTCATTTAAATTTAATTTCGTAACAGAAAAAAAATCTACATCTATCTGTTGGTTTCAGAATTAAGATATATGCTTGAAATATGGCAATTAGTGGACTATGTATCTCTTGTGAACCATCAAAACTACCATTATTATTTCCATATAAAAATGGTAGTTCCAATTCCAAAAACAACAAGTCTCGTAGATTTTGGAAGTGCAGATCAGTGCTCACTCATTTGAAATCTAATAATCCCCCAAAGTACAACAATTCAGTAATTAAAAGGTAAGTCCAATTTACCCTTTTTAGAATACTTTATAATTATGTTTAGACTAAATACATTTGATGATAAAATTGTTTATATTTGTAGGTTTGAGATGGCTGATGTGCAAGACTCACAAAAAAGTCTTCATCTGCTTAAGGTGCTTCAGACTCTCTCCATTTTCTGTACATATTTATCAAAGTTATTAGTTACCAAAATAAATTGAAAGTTTGATGTACAATAGCAAGTTTTCAACTATGATTCATAAAATAAATTTTCAGGTAAATTTAAATACATTTAAGAACACTTAATCCAAATAAAAAGAAAAATGAAAGTTAATTACAATAAAAGCAAGTTTTAAGTAAAATATTGGTTTTTTGTGGTGAATGGTACTGTAATTCAAATGGAGTATTATTAATGATTTTTGGTTAGTCCTTAATTTTAAGCTCTTTTGTTGTTTTTCTGTTCACTCAGTCCAGCTCCATCAAGGCCTAGAGTCATGCTCAGGTATGGATGAATTAAAGCAGTATCATTCCAAAATTATCAGACTAGGCCTTTCAAGTGATAATGATGCAATGGGTAGAATCGTCAAGTTCTGTGCTATTTCAAGAAATGGTGATTTGTGTTATGCGCTCAAGGTGTTTGATAAAATACCACAGCCTGATACATTCATTTACAACACCATCTTTAGAGGTTACGTGCAGTTTCAGCTGGCAAAAGAGTGCATGTATTTCTACTTGCAAATGCTAGAAAGTTCTGTTACACCTAATAAATTTAGTTTCCCTCCGGTGATAAGAGCGTGTACTTTTGACAATGCTATTGACGAAGGGAAGCAACTTCATGCTCAGATATTGAAATTTGGATACCATTCGGATGGGTTTTCGCAGAATAATTTGATTCATATGTATGTGAGTTTTAAGAGTTTAGAGGAAGCAAGAAAGGTCTTTGAGAAGATGCCACATCCGGATGTTGTCTCGTGGACAACATTAATTAGTGGTTACTCTCAGTCGGGATACATTGATGATGCTCGTAAAGTGTTTGATTTGATGCCGGAGAAGAACCCTGCTACTTGGAATGCGATGATAGCAGCGTATGTCCAAAGTAACCATTTCCATGAAGCGTTTTTATTGTTTAATGAAATGCGATCCAGTCAAATCAAATTAGATAAATTTGTGGCTGCTAGTATGTTATCCGCTTGTACAGGGCTAGGAGCATTGAAACAAGGGGAATGGATACATGATAATATCAAGAAAAGCGGAATAGAAATCGACCCAAAACTTGCAACAACCATCATCGATATGTACTGCAAATGTGGGTCCCTTGAAAAGGCATTTGAAACGTTCAACGGTTTACAAACAAAAGGAGTTTCCTCATGGAATTGCATGATTGGGGGATTTGCGATGCATGGTAAAGGAGCGGCTGCCATTGATCTTTTCAAGAAAATGGAAAAGGAGTCGGTACCACCAGACTACATCACATTTGTGAACGTACTAAGTGCGTGCGCTCATTCAGGGTTGGTCAAAGAAGGTCAACATTATTTCCAATACATGGTCACAGTTCATGGTATTACACCGGGAATGGAGCATTACGGATGCATGGTTGACTTGCTTGGGCGGGCCGGACTGCTAAACACAGCAATGAAGCTAATAAAAGATATGCCAATGAATCCGGATGTAGGTGTCATGGGTGCACTTCTTGGAGCATGTAAGATACACGGAAACATCGAGTTAGGAGAAAAAATAGGAAAACAAGTCATAGAATTGGAACCTCATAACAGCGGGCGATATGTATTATTAGCAAATATATATGCAGCCGCCTCAAAATGGGAAGAAGTTGCTAACATTAGGAAGTTGATGAATGATAGAGGAGTGAAGAAAGCACCTGGCTTTTCATTAATTGAAATGGGAGGTACTGTTAATGAGTTTATTGCAGCTGGGCGAGCTCATCCTGATTCGAAAGATATATATGCAAAAGTTAACCAAATGTTGGCTAGCATTAGATCTATTGGTTATACGCCTGAACCCGAGAGTTTGTTGCATGAAATTACTGAAGAAGACACGGAGAACCCACTGTTTTACCACAGCGAGAAACTAGCGATTGCATTTGGTTTGTTGAAAGCGAAGCCAGGGGAAGTTTTAAGAATTACTAAGAATTTGCGGGTATGTAAAGACTGTCACGAGGCGAGTAAACTGATCTCTAAGTTTTTCGATAGGGAAATAATCGTTAGAGATAGGAGTCGGTTTCACCACTTTAAAGAAGGGGTATGCTCTTGTAACGATTACTGGTGATTCTGAACATATTGTAAACTGTTTTGGTTATATTATATCACTTGAAACCAAATTTACTGCAAAAGGTGGTTCTCCTTATCATTGCAATATAGAATTGTGAGCTGTTATGTTAGAAACCAAATGCATAATATACATTACTTTATCACTACTAGTATTTATATTAGTAATAATGATATAATTACTTTTTGTTATTCTTATTTATACTACTAATATTGATTGGGTTAATTTGGAATTTGTATCTTGTATATAAAGAGTCGAAAGACTTAAAATAACTTTATAATTCTAACAGTCATGATTCGCTTTTTCAATTATACTAGAACAGAACACCAAACTCTACAATCGAACATATAATTTGAATAAAGTTCAGTTTAACCAAAACCGTTACCCAAACTAGATAACCCTGTTTTTATCTTACTCGAATTATGCGTACCTCTACAGCTAAATGAGTATAACTTAGAAGGCAAAAATACAAGATCTTTTTCTCAATAGAAACAAATCAACAAATTACACAATTATCCACAAGCAATTTAAACCTTGTTCATATCAGTTATGTTTAAGTTCGTTTACCTTCCTTTTAATAATCACAGCTATAGTTGTTAAAAGTCTCAACTTGCGCCTCTTGAACAACCATATCAGTACAATGCAACTTTGGTATAATAGACATAAACAGAAGATTATAGCTTGCTAGAACCATCTGAAGAATATCATTGATACCGGCAGACCCTATAGAGCTCAAAGAACTCGATATCTACTTACGTACAAAGGAAACAAGATTGCGTGAGGATCACATTTAATTGCTAGATTAAGCACGTGCTTGGAAGAGATAAATCAAAAAATACAAACAAGAACAATTTGACTAACAATATCTTTCACCTGCATTCAAATCATTTACATCTTTGACTTCAATTATCAAGGCAATGGTTCTTGTGAATCTCCTAAACGAGACAGATGAAGATATGCATCTGTTCCTGCAAAAACACAAAACACGACAAATTTCAAGTTTCTTTCCATGCAAACAAACAAAAAGCAACCCTTGTGCTATGGATATACATATAGATACTATATACAAGATAAGGTAAGCAAATAAACAAGCAAGAACTATCCACATAGAACTTGCACCAAAAATGCCTAATTAGCTGGGCTTTGGCTCTCGATAAGCATACATAAATAATTTTTTCACACATTTCAGCTTTCATGGTTTTTAGAAGTTCAACCCAGACTTCCAAGTGACCATCCAGCAACCACATATGTGACAAGCGACAACCCATCACACATTGATTGTGAGTTAGAACTATAAGTGGCAAATTGGATGGGGTTGGGTAACAGGTTAAAACGTGTAATTATTTGGTACAGGTCAACATGGGTAGGGGCTATTATCAAGACACTTTATTGACTTTGGTTTTCTGAATCTAAAAATCCTTGCTAAATATTACTGCAAAAACTACATTATTACAAAGATAATGCACTCTTCTCAATAAAACGATTTAGGAGGTCTTTACATAGATAATACTTGGTATGACCTTAACAGGTTCAACCCATTTAACATGTTCCTTTTTCAATATAATCATATAGATTACCCATATGACCTAATAGGAACCAATTTGGACACCCACCAACCCAAGGGAGCAAAAGAGAGATTCGTAAATTGCGAGGAGTCCATTAAATTATTAGTCTTTAATCATAAAATGTTCAATAATCGTTCTCATGGGGAAGTCTTGAAAGGAAAATTACTTTCTGTACAAGATTAAGATTCCTAGTAGTGTTTAAAGAGTCATTAGGGCAGATATTTTATATGGAGAAAATTGAGTCTTAGACTATAGAGTCTATCTGCTACTTTGGGATTAGGATGCTACAAGGTATCCTACACATGACTAATTTAGGTTAGATCTTTACTTTATTGAACATGCTTAATAAAATTATGCTTATTAGTTTCCATAGTGTTGGATCAATGAGCTAATTTAGACATGTACCATTGACTTATTGACCAAAAGGGAAACAAGAATCAGGATAAACGGGCAATTGTGGTATTTTCTTCATCAAAATAATAGTATAATACAGAAGTGAAAATTCATAATTTGAAATATTACAAACAAGGGCTCTCATGAAAATCAGAGTAAAGTTTAAATGACTTCCAGAGAGATGAAAAAGTAGGTGATAAAGGAAGTTATATTATACTGATAGTTTGGACTTTTGACTTCATATGTATATAATAAAAACATGGTAAGACTTGAAAAAAGTATCTTTTATTTTGTTGGTTCAGTGCAAACTAAATACTTCTCAAGAGATATCATCACTGGTGATCTAGTATGCCTAATAAAATCATGAGCATCATTTTGAGTGGAAAAACCACAATTTTGGGATGTCAATGCTAAATGAATGATACATAAGAAACACGATATCGTTTTGAAATGGATCACGGACATAAAATTTGGAGAAAATAATGCATATATGGAGTTCAACATACCATATCCTTCCATAGAAATAATTTGCAGATCTCCTCCAAAATACCGAGCATACAACCGACTTATGGGAAGCCCATAACCATAACCTGCCATTGTTGCTATATCCGCAGTTGCAAGATCCGACCGCTCATCAAGTGGATTTTTGGCCGTACTGTAGAGATACGTAAATATTTTAGGCAGACCACTTCTTGGTATTCCACCACCCTCATCAGATATCTACAATGACAGACACCCATTCTTCTGATTAAGTGGGGCAGAAAAAAATTAAAAAATCACAATATGTGAACTCAAACACAACAGACCTTAATTGTAACATCTTCCAACCCATCTGCAACTATTATTCGTATTGGAGGTGCAATTTTGTCCGAGTCCATAAACCGCTCCTCAACAGCACGCAATGAATTTTTAACCAACTCAAACACCATCAAATGCAAGTGATTTGGGACATATCTGTGAGGTTTATATGAATCAAGACACGTATAATTGTCACAAAAGATAAAAAAAAAAAAATGAGAGTGAACTGCGGAGGTTGCAAGATGAGTGGGTTGGGTAACAGGCAAAGAATGGAACATGTCTTTTTCAGTGGTTGGGTCAGCTTTGGTTACCTACAAACACTTTCTTGTTTATTTTTTTATAAAATATTACAAATAACTAATGTGTTGGTTATAATTATATAAAAGCAAGACTGCATTAATAATCTATTTCTAAAAATAAAAAAATTTAGGAGGTCCCATGTGCTTAAAATAGAGTCTGGGTGACTCTCAACCCGTTTGACCTTATGAGATGAAACAAAACCCCTTTCCTTTCATTTGTTTTTTAATTTTTATTTGGCCCTTATAAGATAAACACAGCCCAAATCAACCCATGCATAAGTAAATGGGTTGACATTGCCCTCTCTGGTACACTATTACGAATTGTTGAGATAAATGCATGACCACATACGGGAATGTGAAATCGGGATCACCATAGACATTAACATCAGGTGCGCTGCCATACTCACGTAAACAAACAGAACGTGCATCCTCACTAGCATTTCTTGCCACCTCTACTGGCGACATCTTTGCATGTATGTAACCGATTCGATTTGGTGGCGGATTAGGTTCATGCATCGCCACATGCTGCCCTGAGAAAACGATTAACAAGTTTAAAACCCATTTTCAGTGCAATTTATCAAATACAAATGGGGCAGCTGCATAATAAAGGTAACCAACTTTGATCCAATTTATAAGGGTGACCAACTTCTGTTTGCACCTTTAAAAACCCTCAAACGTTCAAAAAATTCTATTTCACGTGTTCTGTATATGTTGCTAGGTCGAAAATGCTGACATGGGACTATGTTGAATGTCTTAAATTACCAAACTTTATAAAGTGAAAGGGTTTTTATGGATGCAAACAAAACTGCTACCTCTTTATGCAATTAGGCCATTACAAAAACAAGGATACGGGTAACATAGATGCACAATCAAGAAATGAGAATATGAGATCAAAAGCATAGCTAAAAGAAGATGAGACTAACCAATTAGCATCCGAATCCCAATTCTTGACATATAAAAGCGATCTAGAAACTGGTGAATATCATCCAGATCCTTGTAATTAAGTTTCGGGTCAAGATCTTTCTTTAACTGTTGAACTCCTAAAGCCAAGGTAGGGACCACATTATTATGTCTCACTTTGATCAAATTAATCATTTTCGTAAAATCTTGCTCGTCATTTTTGTCCTTGATATCAGGAAACGATCTAAGGTCACGAAACGAGTCCACGTACCAATCTCGCACCTTGAAAGTCACAAACAGATGGAATCAGTTGTCCAAAAATTGGAGCTACTCAATTCAACCGTGTTACAAACATGATGCGAACTGAATACGCCAAATAAGCCAAAACCAAGCTGTTACATTAGAATAAGACGAGCCAAATTGATAGAAAATCAGCTTTGAGACACAATAATCATATAGAACTTAAAGCATTTCCCAGCTAAGCTTTTAATTTCGGTAAGAGTTCAAAGTTATAAACTCTAATTCATAGAAAGATAAGCCAAACATTCAAAAGTTACAGAGCAAGTTCCTAATTTTGACATCTTGGCGAAGTAAAATGCTTGTCAAATGGAAAGAATATCGATATGTAGTTTTAGTGAAACGTAGTCACTTAGGCTATTTCCAATAGATTGCATTTCTATAATCTTTTACTTTAGTCTGTAATACATCTCACTTCCTAAGTGGTTTACATGAGAGTTTGTCATAGCTTGCTTAACGCATCTGTCAAGGATTTTGAAGAGAAAACAGATCTCTTATGATAAGAATACTGATTGCTGCAGCAGAGTGATTCTTTGTCTTAATTCACCACTGAATTGTAGCTAATTTCAACGGTTGGCATCATATCCTAAAGCACATATAATCCGTCTTATGGACAACAGATTAAGAATACAAATGAGAAAACACCAGGTATACTTTGCCTTGTAAGTCGAACATATTATCTTCCATATCCATAGATACTCAAAAATTTTAGAACCCAAACTTTTAATTTATTGTAGAGACTAACACCTTCATTTCACTCATCAAAAATCCCAAGAATTTAAGTATTTCCAACAAATTGTAATATTTAGAAAGCATGTTTGGGATTCCTTATCCTGATAAGTAGTTTCCAGTATTCTGATGAACAAAACAAACATTTTTATTATACTTATGTACCCTTATTTTTAAGGTAACTTATTTTCAATATAAAGTATCATATTCCATAATTACAAGATTACCCTCAGCCACTTAGGGTTAAATAAACTGTTCTCAATCAGCAAACCCAAAACACCCCTTAAAATAGCACTACTACGGTACTGCCATCAAAAACATCATATACCCATGAAAAAATACATCCAGAAAAAACCCAATTTCCAAATCAGGCAACTTAAACAAACCCCGATTCAGAATCACGAAAAAAGGATAAAAATCATTACTTTAAGGATGGCAGGTTTTTCAGACAAGCCATAAGGAAGTGACTCAAGCTCAATTGCACGCCTAGCGATTCTTATGGGCAGCTCTTTATGAAGAAATTGAGCCGCTAATATCAGATTCCGTTCTGTAAATCTTGACCCAAATTCCAACATATAACGAAGACTCACACCCGTTTGTTTCATGCAACCCCATTTGTGTACTTCTTCAATAAGATTCTTTGAGAAAGATTCGTATAGTTTCTTGGCTGCCATACTAATTAAAATTTCAATTCAATTGTTTCATTTTTTTCCGAGCCACACAACAAAAGGCATATATCACAGTCACTAATTCACTATACTAGTATTCAGTAGTATTCATCAATTAATAGTAATAATAACAATAATAAAGTTTTGTTTTTTAAGACCGGATGCAGCTGTGACCGGTGGTCCATTGTTGCGTCACGTCCGCGACGGACGAATTGGATTCACTAGTTTATTTATGTTTTATTCTTTTTTAGAGTTAATTAAATAATTCACTGCAATTAAAAATATACTTATACTTATTAATAAAAATAAGAACATTATAATACTTAAAAAAATAGTTAATTGATAAAATAAAAATGCTATAATACTATAAAAGATAAGCTACTTAGTTTTATTTTACAATATTAAAATATATATTGATTAAAAATTGATATTATGCTAAATTATTCTTCATCTTCGATTTCGACTTCGTCTTCGTCTATATCGAGGTTCATGCATATTTTTTGCAAATATATTTTTTCATATTATTAATTCGCCTTTTGTCCTTTAACTTATAACCCTCGATAGTTTCTTTTTTAGAAACTTTAGTAACTCGATTGTCGTACACATTTTTCGGCTTCTTTGATCTCTCGCACAACATCTAAACATTGACATTCCATCATATCTGTTACAGCTCGTTATGTGCTTCACCACAACTTCGAGTCTTGAACCAGTAGCACGAGAAGATGTCGGTGTGTCGAAAGAGCTTTGACTTTTACAACTTCACTTGGTCGTGTAGTCAACCAGTCAGGAAGTCATGGAATTGCATCATCACCAAAAAACTTGTTCATGGTATCGTCTTCGAGATTAAGCGCCTCGTTCTCACATTTTTTACCTTCGTCAAATAATCGTCTCAGTTGGCCACTTACTCCCAGTTGCACTTGCTTTGCCTTTTAGTATCTCTCAAGACTCTTTCATACAGAACGTCTTTTCGGTGATGGTTGTGAATTCGGCCATTGCTCGATCAAAGATAATTCAGTCATCTTGCCCATTTCCCCATATGGAGCAGTTTTTATTGTAAATTGCGTTAAATTAACCACAAACTTAGTTAATGTTTTGCCATTTAGGTAAGTTGATTTTCACCTCGTTATAGCCTGAGTCATTTGTGTTTAATTTTTTCCCACGTTACCCCAAAAATTAGATCTTTTTTTAGAGTTTCTGTCTTTGGGGTCTTCCGAAGTATCGATCCAACATTGTGCCGACCACACTTCTTCTAGAGGGGTCCAATTTTTTTTTTTGTTGCATACGATCTGCAAGCCTGAAATCTTCCTTTGATTACCCATTTTTTCCCTTTTTTGTTCGTGGATGTGGACGCTTCTTGTAGCTGTTGGAATTTTTGGTTGAAGTCGAGTGATTGTTATGAGTAATATGATTGTTGAAAAATGTTGGATTGTAGTTGATTCAGGTTTGATGGTGACGACATAGAACTCGGGATATTCGTAGAGCCGAAATTGAGAAGATTCATGGATGAGAATTTTCCGTTTCAATGTGACATGTTTATGAAAATTATAGTGTTTGTGAATATGTATAAAAGTGAATTGAAAAATTTATTGTGTTAAAAAATGATATAGTTGTTATGTATTTATATAGGATTAAAATAAGTTTTTAAAAATAATTATTCTTTTAAAATGATTTAGCCGATGCCGATCAACATTCACTTTTTAAAAAAAAGAAAATGATATAACTGTTGGGTAAATAAATCTTTTTATCTTTTTAAAGTAAAAAAATAATAAAATATTGAATGGACCGTATGAATTATGTGGTGTGATCGTGCTGTAGGCCACAACAATAACTCACTATGACTACCGCTTCATCCGTAGTAATCCGTGATGGCTCGACCGAGATCGACCGCGACCGCGTTGCAGACGGTCTACGTCCGAGGACCACAGAAGTGAGGCTTTTTTTTCTTCCTCGGAGATTGAATGATTAATAATTGATTTAATTTAAGTACGAGTATATAACTGCTCTTTCTTAATTACCCCCTTTTAGTTTAAGGAATATGCGAAATTGACCCTTTTCAAAGTAGTGATTTAAATTCGTGGCTCAATTTAACAACACAAAATTTAGTTGCAACACGTGTCTACTACTCTTTCTATTTTACATTTTTAACTTTATTATAGTTTTGATTCATCCTTTTAGCCTGACACCACGAAACATCGTGCGTTATTAGACCGATGGACTTTTTAAATTTTAAACAAACTCATTTAAGTCATAATTACTTGCAAAATATGATAAAGATACCATAACTTCTAGTGAAAATTATTAAAGGACGGTCAACTATGAATTATAAAAATTTATAATAAATTGGTTACTGTATATTTTTAAGGTGTCATTCAAATCTAAAAGTTCAGAGTAAATTATATAAACGGTTCATAACTTAGACTTTTCTTTTTGTCAAAATTAATACGCCAACAGATTGTGAGCTTGTGGCCCACCTAAATGTTCCAATCACCCGGCCCGATCCATATAGTGGCACTCCTATTAAAGATCCACAAAAACTCCTAACAATTTCTACATGTATATGTACACAAATTTGTGTATGGTATGTATAGAGGTGAGTTTATAAAAGAACACTTACAAGACCATTTTATAAAAGTATTCCGTCAAGAATATGTTTGGAAACTATGGTAACCTATGATACCCAGATATGGAACAGATCATTCAGAAAAAGACATTAATACTCTGTTTAAAAACAAAATAAAATAAAATAGTATTAAAAAAAATACTACAGCCAATAAAAGACTTGAGTGATACGTATGGGCTATCTATTTAAACATTAGCTTAAAATTGTAGCCAATGGGAAAAGGGCATACAGATGGTTTAGACTTTTGTTTTAAGCTAACGTAATCTAAACATCTGGTATTGTTTGAACACCCATATTACAAATCTTGATTACCAGTAGCAATCACCAGTGACATTTGATCCATAACATATTATCTAACAATAAATATTTGTATAATAATAATATAATATTCATAACTTTAACTTAAGACACCTAATATATTCATATTTTCACCTAGTAAAAGAACAGTTAGAAAGAAAAAAAATAAACTATATTTTTTGGTAAATTCGAAAAAGGAGTTGTAAAAGTTCATGCTTGTATATCACAATACCTCTCTGGAAATCACATTCACATAATTCCATGTGAGGATAATTTCTTTCAACCTCCAAAAAAGGCTCTTTTTTCTCATTTTCAGTTCCCATATCTCTTTCAGTTCAAGTCATATGCTGGCTTCTTTCACATATATAGATACCCTTTTTATAATTGCACATAACCTTAAATAAAACCTCATAAACTTTTTTGATACATTCGATACTACTCTAAGTGTGATATAGAGTTTAAATCAGCTAAAGAAGCTTCAATTCATTACTTTGCATATTCAGGTATAATCTTAATGTAATGTGCATTTATTTATGTTGTGATCATTTGTTACAAGTTTTATGTTTCTGATAATTGTATGTATTTCATAACTCTTTCTCTTGCAGGCCATTTACATACTATCTATCAATGACTCTACTGTTTTGAAACTCAAGGTGTGACGTCTTTTTTCAATCTTTTCTGTTTCTGCTATTGTCATAATGTTTTCGTGTTATGGAATTTTGAGAAAGAAAACCAAGAAAGTAAACGAAAAGCGACCATTTAATCAAAATCCGCCCGTGGCATCCGCTGAGATCAAAGACATAAGAGTTGATCATAATTCAGATAATACTCTTAAAGCCCAAAATGATGGTTCTTGCAATCTATGGGACAAATTCAACGACAAAGATAAGGATTCATACAAGATTATAACACACACGGGTCTTGAGAAGAACAAATTTATTAATACTAGTAGATCAGAATCATTTAAACATTTTGATCAAGAAGACGTGGGAAATTTATATAGATCTTCTTCACATCCTATGAGCGGGTCATCTCCTCTATCGGGTTTACCTGAGTTTTCTCATCTTGGTTGGGGTCACTGGTTTACATTGAGGGATCTTGAAGTTGCAACAAATAAGTTTTCTAAGGATAATGTTATTGGAGAAGGTGGATATGGTATCGTATATCATGGTCATCTTGCTAATGGCTCTCCTGTTGCTATCAAGAAAATATTCAACAATGTGTAAGTTTTCAACTCTGTTTTTTTTTAGTACGATTATTTAGATTAATTAAAAGGGTTATTTTTTATAATGTTTGGGTTACAGAGGACAAGCTGAGAAAGAATTCAGGGTAGAAGTTGAAGCAATTGGTCATGTTCGGCATAAAAATTTAGTTAGACTCCTTGGTTACTGTATTGAAGGAACAGACAGGTAATTTTTATCCATAACTATGCACGTATATTTTATTTGGGCAAGTATGGCAGGTTAGGTAACGGGTCAAAATGGGTCGTGACTAAAATGGGCTAGAACAAATCTGTTTGACCCACCAACCTTATTATCTTTTATTTTCTATAGAAATTTAAGATGATAAAATATGGCTACGGAAACCATGTTATAACAATGATTATTTATTTCAATTGAGACGATAAAGGTTTTATATACCGATTTAATAGTTTTTTTTTTTAACTTTTAACCTGTTTCACTGATTCAGTCCTTTGAGCCGTTATCACTTTATGTTATGTTTTGAGTTTGACTCGTTTTATAAATCAACCCAAACTATGGGTCAAAATGGTATCCTCTTTTTTTTATCACCAAAAAGTTATTTTATTGTTTCATGGTTCATGTATGTTTAACAATAAAACGAAAAACTTCACATTCATAAATGTATATTAATGATAATCAAAGCAGACACACTTCAAAGCGTGTAGATCAGAAAAGTACAACCTACTTAATTTCAACCTATCTAAAGTTATGGAGATTTAGGTAGCTGGTCAACACTTGTAATTAAAACTGTGGAGTTTAGCTTAATTCGCCACCCTTTTGGTTGGAAATTAAGAAATGTGGAGACTTGGTAATTTGTCAACCTTTTCAACTATATACGTTTAATGAGGCTGTCTAAATTTTTAAGTGTCAAGGTTTAGAATCAACTGACCGCGACACATTTCTCCATATTGTTCATTATTTTCTACAGTTTTAGGTGCATAAATATACCTAACACGGTGTGTAGGATTGACTTATTTATTTTTAGTGTATCTTAAAACTTAAGATTGATATCGTTACTAGGATGTTGGTTTACGAGTATGTGAACAATGGTAACCTAGAGCAATGGCTACATGGAGCTATGCGGGAGCACGGATATCTTACTTGGGAAGCTCGGATGAAAGTTGTCCTTGGTACTGCTAAGGCGTAAGCAGTTTAAATATGTTCATTGGGTCATATTCTATATAATTCATATATTGTTATGTGTTATTTTCATCAATATCGTGACACAATGTTTTGCAGGCTTGCATACTTGCATGAGGCCATAGAGCCAAAAGTGGTGCATAGAGATATCAAATCAAGTAATATACTGATTGATGAGGAATTCAATGCTAAACTTTCTGATTTTGGATTGGCTAAGTTATTAGGTGCTGGGAAGAGTCATATTACAACCAGAGTAATGGGCACTTTTGGGTATGTAGCTCCAGAATATGCAAATACCGGGCTTCTTAACGAGAAGAGCGATGTTTATAGTTTTGGAGTTTTGCTCTTGGAAGCAATCACAGGAAGGGATCCTGTAGATTATGGCCGGCCAGCCGAAGAGGTATGTAGGTAGCATTAGATGTGGCAATTTTGACCCATTTTTTATAACTCTAAAATTATTTTTTTTTAAAGAATTTGATTATGAGTATTATTGAAGTAATAAAAGTATTGTAATTATATTTGACAGGCTAACTATTTATACATAAAAAAAGCATAAGTCTTCGACAAAATGTTTTGTGTCAATCAGATACAACTCGTTTTCCTTTAACAAAAAAAATTCATTATTTTGACTATTCCTTCAGGCCATTTTACACCTCTAACCATATTGTCTCTAAAACAACTTTATGGTGGAACTGCAGGTAAACCTGGTTGATTGGTTGAAAACTATGGTTGGAAATAGGAGGTCCGAAGAGGTTGTGGACCCTGACATGGATACAAAACCATCTAGAAGTGCACTTAAACGGGCTCTTTTGACAGCTTTGAGATGTGTAGATCCACATTCAAACAAGAGACCAACCATGGGAGAAGTTGTTCGCATGCTTGAATCTGATGATTATCAATTAACAAGAGAGGTACGCTACATTTCAGTTTGAGCCTAATTGGGGATTCCAATGACTGATATCAGCCTATCGGGGATGGGAATTTTGACTCATGTGCTTATAATTGAGTCGATTCGGATTATATTTATCTTAAAGGGTCAATAGATAAATAAAAAAAACCCAAAATGTCTTTAAACATTTTATAATTGAAATAATATGATTCTTGTTATCATATTTATCAAATTTGTGTATGTTAAAATTTAAATTCTTTAGAAATAAGTGTATCACGTTCACCTCGCATTTCAACCCATATAAGAAAATGACCTGTTTTGACACGTCCTCAAATCTGTGCGGCCAGATCATTTTGTCACCTCTAGCTGATATATTTTGGGGAAGCAAGTTGTTTGAATAATTATATATTTTTTCCTGTTACTGAAAATTCACTGCACACAGGGGAAAAGACGTCGCGGTAGTAATGTAACAGAACCTGCGAATTCTGATGCAGAAAAGAGTACCAAATGAAAACCGACTGATTGACCAGCTCATGAAAGTAGACATCGACACGAATAGTTGTATGAATGCAGAAGACTGTTTGTGCATATGTCATTGTATCTTGAAGCTAGCAAAGAATGAGATAAAATACCAAAACAAAGCTAATTATCTTCAATTGTTGTGTTTTTGTGTAGATTTCCATGTACAGGTATCTAGATTGTAAGGGTGTGATTGTGATCAATAAATCAATAGTACAACCAACAGGTTTGGGTTCAAGTCTCAGTTGAGACTGTTAAATTGTATAATTAGTGTGCACGTATTTACCATTGAAAAAATAATATCTTTTTTTATTTTGTTTCAATAGCTGCAGTCTTACATGTGTTATTTAAGTTTACTGAAACATGTACAGTATTAACATAATTACAAGGGAACACGTTATAGTCACAAATATAAAATTCCTACATTCTCTCCTAAATAGTTATATTTTTAAATATTAAAATTATATATTCAACTACATATAATAGTATTTAATTCTTTTAATTTTACGAGAAGATAAAATGCCTATGTGTTTGTAGCTGGTTGTAGTGTATTTTCAGCAATGTGAGCATTAAAAGCTAAGCAAGTGTTTTTTAGATGAACGTGATGATGGCAACTGCACTCTTGCATTTCTTTTTGGTGGGTGGGTTGAAACTTGAGGTTCAAATAATTTAGTCACGATGTTAATCGGTTCAGATTTAGTTAACATTTTTGACATATATTTTTTTTTCATTTGTGCAAGTAGTACGTAGTAAATTGTTGAACTCGAAATCTCTTAATTCGTTAGACTTTAGCTAGAAAAGGCAGAAATACACTTTTAATAAGATCGTTAATTAAACAAAATATTTATAGGCATATAATTCGGTTCTTTACATACGATGAACTCTAATTGACGAAATTACTTAATACTATTATTCAAGTTAGGTCTAAAAGTAAAAGGGTGTTTGCTTGAGGGTATTCAGAGGGAAAGGAATGGCAAAAGATGGTTATTAGCTATAATGAAAGGAATCATTATAGAGATTAAGGTAATAGACTATTTCTCACTAAATTGAAGGTAATGAAAAGTTATAACTTGTCTCCTCCTAACAAATAGCAACCGTTTCAAATATCACATTCCCCACCATTTTTAATTTATATGTTCATCAAAATCTGAAGATGGGCACCCATCACCCGTATGGTTCTATTTTCTTCATCCAAGGCACTTCTGACGAAGAGCATTAATAAGGAAATGGGTACTTACAGACGAAAGTGAAAGAAAAGCACACATCCGCACCAAATTTCATCATGGGGTCAATCGTGTTCTAAAGAACCATTTATTTCGTTTTTCGTTAGATTTATAGTAAAATGTTAATTGGAAGTCGATAACCATCAAGATATAAAATCAATTGTTATCTTTTTAGTTACAAATTCAATATTATTGGCTATAGGTGATGATCTTTATCAAAATATTTTTACAAGATTACAAATAATTTCTTATGAGAAAAATTATTTGCTCATTATAGACTCCTGTCAGTAATGCAATGGGAATATTTATTCCATTACCTAAGACAAACCAACCAAGAACACCCCGCATAATTACCTAATATTTATTGCATTACCTTAGTATCCAAAACCACGTGAGTGTATTATTTTTACTCGTAATACTCATTTGACGAAAAACCATATTTATTGCAAAATATAAAAGTACTAATAAATTTTTGTATTGAAAGAGTAGTATTTAAGGTAATTTCAAAGTCTTAGCAGCTTTTACGATTAACTCGTACTACCTTGATTATCTGCTTTACGAAAAAAAAATACCACTGAATAAATTATTCAGTACGTGAATATTAACAGAAATAAATAATGAAAACAGTAATATCTCATCTAAGAATAACGCGAATCAAATATTATGATTTTTTCAAAATTACCTTCGAGTAGGTGGGGTTGAAAGAATGATTTAGAAATGATCATGAGTTGTTATAAGGAAATCATTGCCAATAAAATGGGATGTCAGTTACGTGATCTTGTTGATTAGTCCTATGCAATTTTAATAAGTGCGAATGGCTTGAAAAGATAATGTATTTATTAAAATTTGACAATAAATAAAATATAATTTTTATCGGTGTCTTAAAAGGACTCGAATTTTAAAATCGTTTTACGAAAGAATTTAAGTTGCCAAAAAGTTCAATTAACTGTAAAATTACCACTTGATTTTTTTTTCTTTCAATTTTTGATCAGTTATAGCTGATGTGAAGCTTAAATATCATATATTCAATTAATATAAGACATTGTTGACATAGCAAACACACTACATAAACACTAATATTACTTTTTGAGTGCTTAAACCCTAATTTTTCTTTGAGTGTTAAATCCTTTTATGACATTATTTCAAAATGTTAAATCTTTTTATGGCACGTCTTCAAAATGAAACGGTAAGTCCTTTAATCAAATTTTTTTAACAATTTAAATTCTCTTATGACACGATCTAAAATTGTGAGTCCTTTTATAACATCAACAAGTTATATTTCCTTTATTATCAAATTTTGATAGATTAATTATGTTTTCGAACAATTTGCCTATTTAATAATACATTACTATCTCCTTTTTCTTTTATTTAATTAATTATCAATTAATAGTTAAAGACCACGGCCAATCATTCCTTTAGGAGCAAAACATACTACCTCGTATACTTATTTACAATTTACAGTTTATTATACTTAGCTACTATTCATACGTACTATAAGTTATATATATAAAATATTTCTTTAAAAATAATTTCTTTTTCAAAATCGACAAAAGTGGAATTTAATCATATAATTTTAGATTTTCGATTATTATAACATGTCCCTCTAAAAATACTTTCATTCTCAAATCAATGAAAATTAAGATCTAACCTTTAGACAAATAAAAAAGGTTATCGTTCACAAATAGACTCCTCAAGCTCCCATATGGCTTCTCGTTCTGGGTGATTTCTCCACAATACGTTGACATAAGGGATAGTTTCATTTCGAAGTACTCGTTCCTCACGAGCTATAACTTCATGTGCTTCCTTTTCACAAGAGAGGTCTTCTTAAATCTTATGGAGTGAATATTGTACCCCATGAAGCAAAGAATAGTTGTAGCCTCCTAAACTAGACACATGAAACACGTTATCCACATGAGATAATGACCTGGGTAACAAAATCATTCTTTGCTATTTGTGACTTTACTATGAGGTGTTATTGATTTTGTTTGCTTGTGGTAGACCTTTGCAGTTAGGGGTGTACAAACCAGTTTGGGGCTCAAACAGAACCAGTTTGAAAACTGAACTGATTTTGGTCAAACCTGGTCAAAATTGATTTGGACCCAAACTGGTTTGATATGGGAAAAGTTCAAACTGGTTAAATAGGTTTCTAACCGGTCCAAACCGGTTTCAACTGCTATAAATCCAAACGGATTTAAATCAAACCGGTTCGGTACCAAACTAGTTTGACCGATTTCTGTTCGAAAACCAGTTTTGTTGAATACTTTCATTTACAACACTAAGTCACTACTGTAGGCTTAACGACTGGGTCCAGTCGTTAAGCCCAATCATTTTTCCTTAAAATTTAAGAGTTCACTATATATATATATACTTGCACAAATTAAAATAAGAGATGTTTGAGATCCATTATTTAAGTGTTTGAAATTGTTATTTTTTAACTGGATAGATAATCAAATTGAAACATCTTTTCAAAAACTGTTTTTTGTTTATTTTAAAAAAATAAATACTTCAAATAGATATAATGACATAAACGATTATGATCTAAGTTATATTCTCAAACACCCCGTAAAATGGAAAGAGTTTATGAAATTAAATCCATAATCGCTCAATAGTTACTAAAAGGGGGAAGATTGTAAGAAAGTTAAGGACAATTAGAATGTAATTAAATTATGGGTTAAAGTCATTTGTCACTAACATACTCTCTCACATTTTCTAAGATCATCATCTTATTCATTTTAATACTAATGTCACCAACATACTTGTTATTTACTTGTCGACGTCACCAACATATTCGTTAATCAATAACGTTAATGATTAATTTGCAATCATAATTGTGTAAACATATGAAGATTAGTTCTAAAAATTATTAAACTTTATTTTCATAACTTAATATTGGATATAAACTTTCTATAAAAATTTGAAAATTTTTATAATTGTCTTTTATTTATTCTCAATTTATATCCAAAATGTGATGAAAATTCAAATAAAATAGTAAATGTTCATGAAAAATTATGAAAACTTTACCATTTTAGTTTATAATTATTTTAAGACTTTTGTAAAAATTTCAAGTCGTTTGGAGCAATAAAACCCGGTTTTCTTATATTTTAAGATTAAAAGCACACAAATTAAAATAAATACTAAAAAGAATTCAAATGATATAATTTTTGTTGTGGGGTGTTATTTACTGATATAAACACCTCAGAAAAGTTTTCAATAATTTTTTACCTTGGAAAATAATTTTCATGATTAAACACTTCATTTTAGTAATATTTTTGTATTAAATTAAAGAAAATACATATGTACTTAAAAATTCTCAAATTTTTACAGAAAGTTTATGTCTAATATTAGTTTATGAAAATAAAGTTTGGTAATTTTTGAAACTAATCTTCGTGTATTTACACAATTATGATTCTAATTTAATCATCAACGTTAGTGATTAACAAGTATGTTGATGATCTCGACGAGTAACTAATTAATATGTTGATAAATTTAGTATTAAAATGAGTAAGATGATAATTTCAAAAAGTAAATAATAGTAAATTGGTGATAAACGACTTTAACCCTTAAATTAATAATGAGTTAATTAATCAATCGGAAAAGGTAAAGTTTTAGTGAAGGCACCGGATGCTAGTCCCATGGATATATTTGGGAAATGCAGCATATCCATATATACTGAACGATGCATAGGGAATAGAATGGAAATGATATGATATTTATTACAAATTAAATTAAAGATACGACGGTTGCATCACCGCCTATGGAAAAAGATAGAACGAATAAGATCAAGTCTAGGAAATAGGAATTTCATTTCACCTCCCACTTATCTAATCTTATCTTATATATATATATATATATATGTACTCCTACTCCTATAAACAAATCAATTAATTCGTTCTGTTTATTTTGGGCCGGGTTCATCGTCCTCTTTGTTTTCGTATAATCATACCTCCCAAGGTAATTCAAACAACTTTGCTATATCAATATGATGATGATACTGTTTAGTATTGTGTTTATATCTCCTTTACGGCTACAAATTTATATATACGTTTATTTTGCTCTATATCAAGTTAAGACTAAAGATCGCAACGTACAGTTATTTCATGCTTCTGAAAACTGAAATCTGCATATAACTGAAGATTAAATTGTTATTTAGTTTGTCTGGATTGGAGTTCAATATCATGTTTCCAGCCAGGATAATCGATTAAAGTATTAGATATGTTATTCAAAGATACTAGAATTACATTTTTATGCCATATTGTTTTTTCGATAAAAAATAAATAAAAATTGTACGTGGTATCGGTCACATTGTGTCCGCCATTGATCTTATGGATAAATTGTAGGTACTTTTGCAATTATGGAGACTTTTCTGTTCACATCTGAATCTGTTAACGAAGGGCACCCAGACAAGCTCTGTGATCAAATCTCTGATGCAGTTCTTGATGCATGTCTAGCACAAGACCCTGACAGCAAAGTTGCTTGTGAGACTTGCACAAAAACCAATATGGTTATGGTTTTTGGTGAGATTACCACTAAAGCTTTCATTGATTACGAAAAGATTGTGCGCAATACTTGTCGTGATATAGGGTTTGTTTCCGATGATGTTGGACTAGACGCAGATAATTGCAAAGTCCTTGTGAATATCGAGGAACAAAGCCCCGATATCGCTCATAGTGTTCATGGTCATTTGACCAAAAAGCCCGAGGAAATCGGGGCTGGTGACCAAGGTCATATGTTTGGGTACGCAACTGATGAAACCCCTGAACTTATGCCACTTAGTCATGTCCTTGCAACAAAACTAGGAGCCCGTTTGACTGATGTACGAAAAAACGGTACCTGTGCTTGGCTTAGGCCCGATGGGAAAACTCAAGTGACGGTTGAGTATCATAACGATAACGGAGCTATGGTTCCGTTACGTGTTCATACTATTCTCATTTCGACTCAACATGATGAGACGGTTACTAATGATGAGATCGCAGCTGATCTCAAAGAACATGTGATTAAGGTCGTGGTTCCGGAGAAATATCTTGACGAAAAGACTATTTTTCACTTGAACCCGTCGGGCCGTTTTGTGATTGGTGGGCCACATGGTGATGCTGGGCTCACGGGTCGAAAGATCATTGTTGATACTTATGGTGGTTGGGGTGCTCATGGAGGGGGTGCGTTTTCTGGGAAGGATCCTACTAAGGTGGACCGTAGCGGGGCCTACATGGTACGGCAAGCGGCTAAGAGTATTGTGATGAACGGGATCGCAAGGAGGGCGGTTGTCCAAGTATCATATGCGATTGGTGTCCCTGACCCGTTATCGGTGTTTGTTGACACGTATGCAACGGGGAAGATACCCGATAAGGAGATATTGAAGATTGTGAAAGAAAACTTCGATTTTAGGCCGGGAATGATGTCGATCGCTTTGGATCTGAAGAGGGGAGGGAACGGTAGGTTTTTGAAGACTGCTGCTTATGGACATTTTGGTAGGGATGATCCTGATTTCACATGGGAGGTGGTGAAACCTCTCAAATGGGATGGTCCTGCTCAAGGTTGAAATAAAGCATTTGGTCTTGTTTCATTTGCTTTAATATTTAGCACTTTATTCAAGTTTTTCACTGTGTTCTTATCTGGTTTGAAGCTTATGATCTTTAGTTATGCGTGTGAAACTTTCACTCTTAATAAGACTTGTTTTGAAAATCGAATCTAAATTGAGCTTTAAATCTTGTGATAGAAGGCTTTGTTTTACTACGTTTTTATTTCGTACGCTTTAGTAGTTGGACACACGTTATAGCTTCAGAATATTCTTTACATTTTTATTTTTAACTTCATATTATTCCTTTACCTAAAGGGACAGGGCCGGTCCAATGGGGTCAGTTTGAGCCACGACTGGGGGTCTCCAATTTTATGCGAAGGTTAACAGAGTTTTGGATATAAAAATACAAATTGGAATTGGAATATAGAGTAAAAGGAAATATAAATCGGAAGAAAAGAAGAATTTTGTTTTTGTCTTTCAGAAATAAAACAAAAGAAATTATGCTTCGTTTCCGAACTGGTGAGATATAGAATTTTGTTAGTAATTTTATAAAATTATATTCCGCGTGTCATTATATTATTATTATTATTATTATTATTATTATTATTATTATTATTATTTGTGTATCATGTATAATACTATAAAACATAACCTATTATTTTACGTATAATCTTAGAGGTGCACAAAACACTTTTCATCGCTAAAAAACTGTATATACCTAATCTGCATTTTTCAATTTTCTTTTTTTTAATAATATGTGTAGTTTTAATTTTAACATGTTTTATAACTTTCATATAGATAGATAAATTCAACGTATTTACATATTTGAACTTTCTTAACTAAAATTGTTTAGTCGGTGAACCTTTTTTTTATTGAAAGAATTACATATATATTCCTATAAAATTTAAAAATTACATATATATCCTTATAAAATTTAAAAATTATATATATATATTCAAAATACAGATTTTTGATGTATTATGTACAATAAAAAAACTTTACAACATTTTAGCTAAAACAATTAATATCATTAAGTTTATTAGGTTATAATTTTATTTTATTTTTTAATATTTTATCTTGACAAAATACAAAGCTTCAGATTCTTTGCGTTGCCATCTATCAATTTTTCTGGGTCTTTCACGACTCACGAGTACATGGTAAACCCTTGAAATATTTAAATGAAACTGATGAGTGACGAGATTAAATGAAACTGATCGGCAACAAGAAACACGTGTAGGAATTCGAAGGTAGAACTTGATGAATGGACAAAAGTACAGTCACGTGTCATTTGACTATTGATTGGGCCTTCGCCGGGTATGAAATAAACTGAAAGTATTACTGTAATTCAAGTACAAAAAACAGAAAGTGATCAAACATTAAATGAATTAGAAAATGCTAACAATGGCCTTAATTAATTAATTAATGCTGTACGTAACAACTAACTATATCTCGCTTGTCTTTATAAGAGACTAATATAAAAACAAAGTACTGACTACTTTTTAAAGGATATTCTCACATAAACAAGGAAAACTATTCAGATGCTAGAATTAAAGAAAATTAATAATTTGAATAATTATTTTTATTTAAATTATGGTTATTAATTATAGTCTTAAATGTTTACAAAATTCTATTTTTTTAACTAAAATATTTCCAGTAAAACTTTAAAAACTAAAAACCTATATTTGGAAGAGCACTTAACTTTTCGGATCACCTGAAAATAAAAAATAAAAACATAGTGGACACAAAAAGGGGGAAAATGGGCTACAGGCCCAGCAGAGTAACTTGGGCCGGAAATAGTAAACAGAGAGTTAAACCTTTATCGACCATACATTTATATCTTTCCTTGAATTTAAATAAAAGAAAAAGACAGTATCTTTTTGACGTGTTGGTCATTTAATAATAGTTACAGTATTTTTTACTATTATGGTGATAATGATAATGAATTGAAGTTTAGGCGTTAATTAAACACTAACACAATAAAAGTTAATAGTTAAATCTATCGATAAGTAAAATAATTAAAAGTGCTCGAATACAAGTCAAAAATTGCGTTAAAAATTCACTCTAACAATACTAGTTGTACAAGACAAATGATACACAAATCTAATAATAGACATCTAATATCGTAAGTCTAACTGTAAAGATAACAATAGTACACTTTTAAGGAGTATTTCAAATGAATGCACGTTACCCCGGCCCATCTTTAATTTATTTCCGGAACTCTTTAAGCATTTGTGACCCGAATTCTAAATCATAGGATGGGGACAGTTATAAACGGCCAGGTCCGTAAACGAATCGAATGAACACAAATGGACCATATTTATATTCATTCATTTGCTTTAATCGCCTATGAACGCCTCTAATAGTTAAGCGAACAAAAAATTGTGTCATTCGTTAAAAAAACAAGTATAGTTTCTATTACTTTATATTTATTTGTTAATATGTTAAATGAGCATAAAAAAACACTCATTTTATACATAACTTTGAAAGACGAAATATTACGAAGTGATATTTTTTGGAAAATGCTATTAGAAAGTTAAAAAACTAAAAATACTAAAAATGTACTTTTATTTACTGAATTGTATTTAAAATATAATAGACATATTAACCAAACGTTCACGTACATAAATGAATGTTAAGATTAATGTTTATATTCGTTCAGTTAATTAAACAAATAAATTTATCTAAAAGATAAAAAAACTTGATGAAATCTGCTCTTAGAGATCATTAAATTCTAAAAAATGATTGTGACAGCTCCCAACCAGGGGAGTGGAAGGAGTTCTTAGGTCTAGTGTGTCCCTCTTATTCCCCGTGCCCTGGGGTGGGTAGGATCGAGTCCTTACCGCCACTCGCTCGCTTAATTAACAAATAAACAAACATAAATGAACCTTCCGTTGGTCGAACGGTTCACGATTTATTCACTAAACGTTCGATTTGCTTACATGCCTACACGGGCTATGCGAAAAGTGGAAAGCCTCTATAGGTCCACGATGGTGCTCTCAGCACTATAATGCAACATTGTCTTACAAAACTACGTATGTCTTTTGTTATTTTGTTAACCATCTTTTTTTCCACCCACTTTGCCGTTAACAAACTTTTGATCGTGAAGTCAACCTCTCCCTTTTTTCCAATGGCGTCTTCAGCTGTATCTTGTGTATCAATATGAGGATGGACATATGATGTATTCCTAAGCTTTAGAGGTGAAGATACTCGAAACAATTTTGTAGTTCATCTTTATGCAAATCTAGTTTTGAAAGGAATATGTGCGTTCAAGAACTTGTAAAAGCCGTGGAAGAATCACGGTTTTCAGTAGTTGTGTTGTCTGAAAATTATGCAAACTCGTCATGGTGTTTGGAAGAGTTGGCTAAAATCATGGCCTTTGAGCAACGTGAAGGAAAGTTTAGAGGAGATGTGGATAAAGTGAACAAATGGAGGAAAGCTTTAACTGCAACTGCCAATTATCTGGCCATCATTTCTCGGACCGTAGTGGGTAATTATTTTAATTATTCTTACACAGTTTATTTACACCTAGTTTAGTTTTCACAAGTAAAGTTAAAATAAAACTTATAGTTTGGTGTTGACCAAGTTTGGTATTGCATGACAAAATATTTGGAAGTTGCACAAACAATATTTTACACAAAATTTGGTATTATGGTTGAAGACGATGATGTTTCTCACCAAACATCAAAATTGATGTGTTGGTCCATACATTGAAGAGGGTCTTGTTAGGAATTGTGAGCCAAAACAAGAACGTATAATCACAATACTATACCCCACAACAATAAACGGATCAAATCAAAAGTAAACACGCAATTAAGATTACGAGAAAAATAAACTAACACACAGAATTAACTTCAAGCATCTCTCACCTTTCTTCATTGGAAGAATTAAATCTAAGTGGCATCTCTAAATAATCCAATTACCTTCAAGCATCTCTCACCTTTCTCGTCTTAAACAGCTGCACTTGAATGGTTGCTGCGAACTTCGAAAGTTGTGCGGGCTTCCATCAGGAATACAAGTATTGGAAGCAAGAGCATGCAAGTTACTGGAATTAATTGAAGATGTATCAAAAAAGCATGAATGCTTGTATAAGATAAATCTCTTTAATTGGATATTCTTACGAGCTGCCCTTGAGTATGAAGAGCAAGACGATATATCAGAAGAGTCTGTAGAGAATGCAAGATACCTTGATATGATATTGGAGCAATCTCTTTTTAACGTGACTAATATCTGTATATCTCTATACCTCAAAATTATTTTATTTATGGTTCCCAGCAACATCAAGTTTTAAAAAGACACTTGTTTTCCTAACACATTTAAGTGTGATGGTTATGTGACCATTTAAATTTGATGTAATTGTGTTGAATACATACAGAAACGGGCTGCTGTAAATGGTTGCGTAAGTATCAGTATACCTGGAAGCAAGATTCCAATCAGGTTCAAAGAACAACAATATGGAAGCAAAATAGCATTGAAGTTACCTCCCGAATGGCAAACACAAATCATAGGGTTTGCCATATGTGGTGTGTTCAAGATGTTGATACCACATGCTATTCCTACAATCTATTTCAGATTTGAAAATGATGGAATGTTTGTTCCTGTTATCCCGGAGGTTCATTATACTAATGCATCTGCAGGAGCTGAGAATATATGGATTTGTTATGTACCATTCACAATGTTTGAGAAGATACACAATGATGATTATTCTAATGACAATGATGATGGTGGTGGTGGTGGTGATGATGATGATCAGTATGAAGCTGACGATTGGTCTCACATCATTGAAGGTAATGTTATCATTAATGTAGCAACGTATGATCGAAGTACTGTAAAATGTGGTGCGTATGTTGTGTACAAAGAAGATGTGGAATCAACCCAACAAATCAAACCAGCTGTATCTCCTTATTGGTGGAAGTGGAAGATTTCTTGTTCCACTCGAAATAATATTGTCCACCTTGCTCGAAATAATACGGCCCACCATGACAAGTCCCCCTGTTTGAACTATGTACGAGAGTCCTAGTACCTAGGAGACACGGTAACCTAGTACAAGAGATGTATGTATGTTATTCTAATAGTTATCCAAATAAGTTTGATTTGTGTGTATTTTAATTGTCGATAAGAAAAAGATGATGTTTGGTCTACGGGAGAAGTCGGACGAGTGTTGACAGGATAAGTGGCAGGCCAGAGTGTTTTCCAAAGACGGGAGTAGAGTGTCCAAACTTAGGCGAGATGAACAGGGAGATGATTGGTCGGTGTATAGCTTTAAAAGGGTTTTTAAGAAGTAAATAAATGTAAGTACATTTCGGTTATTTTTAGATTGCAGGGGACGAAGTTGGGGGAAAATATGGAGCATAGGGACGGGCTGTGTAATTAAATTTAGCAGGGATGAAAACTGTAGAAGTGAAAAACCACAACGAAAACTGTAATTTACTCTGCAGATAATTATTTATAAAAAAAGTGGAAAACAACACTCGTTCTATGTACATAAGGAATACATAGTTCTAACATTAAATAATACAGCATACCCAAAAGTTACAAAACGCCCACCATTCTTAGGTACTCAATTTGTACCAACTACCCCTGTAGGTATCGAATATTCTTTTAGCCGGATCTAACCTCTATGTATCAAGCTTTCTGATAAAACTTGGACTAACTAGCTAACCCTTGATTAGGATTCAATATCATTTCTTGTTCCTGTTCCAAATCAAACACTTTGTCATTCATACCTTCCTTTTTATAAGCTTCAACCATAATCGAAAACGTCATTGCATCAGCCCTACATTGCTTATCCTTCATCCTCTTGTAAACTCTTTCCATTTCCATCAAATCATCTGCAGTTGCACACGCATAGATTACAGCGTTATGAAACGATGTGTTTTCAGGTATCTCCAATTTCCCAGCTAATTCCACCATGCTTATCACTTTATGAAAAAGACCTGCATTTGCATACCCTCTGATCAAACAGCAAAATGTCTTGGTGTCGGCTTTCATACCCTCTGCTCTCATTTGATCAAACGTGTACTCCATGTTTTTCGCGTCACCCACATCTGAAAATGCCTCGATTACATTGTTGTAAGTAGATGTTGTCCATGGGAACGAAAGCTTTCTCATGTACTCCATAACTGTTGACATTTTATCGTACATTTTTTTCTTTCCATATGCGCCAATTAATATGTTAAACGTTCTTGTTTCTGGTTCGATTCCAAAATTTCTGAACTTTTCGTACCATTTTTCCATAGTTTCAACTTGACCCATGTTGCCAAATAAGCTAAGAATCGTGTTCATTGTCCATACATCTGGTTTCGATGAACTGCTATTGAGCATTCCATTTAGTACTTTTTCCATTAAATCAAACTTTCCGACTTTTCCATATCCAGCTAACACTGTATTTTGAGTAACTGTATTTGGAGTCACTGATCTTTCAGCCATTTGTTCATACAGTGATTCAACAAGATCGAACTGAGCAGCATCAACACAAGCTTTAATTAATATACTATATGTATAAACATCTGGTTGGCATAAAGGAAGGTTCTTCATTTGGTCCAGAATTTTGAATGCCTCATCAATGATATTGCTTCTACAATAAGCAGCGAGCAATGCAGTGTATAGTTCTGCAGTGGGTTCTAGTCCCTCTTCAATCATCGAATTAAAAAGATTCCGGGCTTGTTGGGGTTGCCCAGATCTTCCGAGTAGAACAATGAGTTTCATATAAGTTCCTGCCTTTGGTTGATAAAATGGCTGTTCCTTTAGCATCTCAAATACCTGAAATAATTAATATTCAATGGTTCCAATTAGATAAGCCAAGTTCGATTCATTTACTTATAAAAGGTCAATTCGGGTGATCTTTAATTTCTAACAGGTAACATTGAAAAACTAGCTTTAGGAGAAAACAGTTGAAAGGGCTGAACATGTCAAATGTGTCAACTCGAAAGTCCCCCAAAGTGTATTTTTAAATTTTAATGCATAAAACGTTCTCCTACCTCAAAAATTAGCTTAATAGAAAACAAGTCAAATATGGATTGTCACACTAATCATATATTAATTATAAATAATAGGAGTATTGAACAATAAGGGTTTCAGGTCGACCCAACCCATACCAAAAACTACCTATTTTCACCCGTACCCATCCTGCCAAATTTATCCCCTCTAGTTCCACTCAAGTACTCAACCACAGTCAACATCTACAGATTCCAAAGCATACATAAATTTATATGCATTTTACATAATCATATAGTTTAGATGAATCGGTTCTGTAACAGCAGCTAACTGTTATAGACCTGAAAAAAGTAGATTTAGATGCAAAATTCAAACATCATTTAAAATAGGGAACTACTTTTGATTGCCAAATGAAGAAATAAGTATATCCTTTAGTGATCTTAGTATGTACACACATCCAGTGTATCAAAACCTAACAAACAGATCAGAACATGCAAGAATATTAGAAAATCCTAAAAGTACAAAATTTCCTGGCATACAAATCACCATTATTTCGTTCTGCAACACAAACATATTACTCTAATCAAACCACAAGATTCGATTACAAAGAAACATTATCCTGCAACTATTAAACAATCAAACAAGTCTTACATCACTAAAACCTAACCACCACGAAATTATAGGAATGCCAATACACAACTTTGTTCAGTTCCATTTAAATGAAGACAGTAACCTATAAAGCTATAACCTTTAATACAACTTGTGCTTTTTAACTTATCAACTTATCTAAAACATCTTATTTAGCCCAATTAAGCTGTCAAGCCATAAACTTTTTGGATACCGAATGCAACTTACAGTATTAAAATTTACATATTGAAATAAGCTAATAGGCATTTCTTTTTAACAAGTGTTTGGGTAAAAGTATTGATTATTAAATCAGAACAAAATAAATAACCACTAGTATATTTTATAATTAATCAATTAGATTAAACTACCTGTAGGGCTCTTGACCACTGTTTAGTTTCAATAGAATCAGATAAGGCTTCAGTAACCGTACTAACCCACGGATTAAGATTACTTTTACGATCCAATTTCTTTTTAATATTCTTAATCGGCGTTCTTTTTTTATTATTCCTATCACCGGAACTACTTGACACGTCACCTGGGTACTCTCCTTGTTTCCATATTTTCTTCCTTTTTGGTGACTCGGCAACCGGCGAAGATGACCTCATTGCACATCGTAATAAAAACCTAGGTGAAATTATACGGTAATTAATACGGTGGTTGTTAAAAAGCTGCCGGTGGTTGTCGGAAGATAATGATAGAGAAGTTGAGAACGAGAGAGATGACGACGGCGGCGCTGATAACGACATCGTTTTGATGGTTTTGACTTTCTTTGACTTTTTAAGTGTGTGTTATACTGCATCATCATCTATATGGAAAGGAGATATTATATGGATAAAATAACATTTTTATTTTTATTTTTATTTTTATATTTCGGATCCCTAATTATTTTATTATTTGCTAATATAACCCTTATACTTTGGGAAATATGATTTTGGACATATAAAAGTATTTTGTTTGTATCCATTCAAGTGGCACATAATATCATATTTTTGTTGTACCCATTTACATTATTAATGCCCATGTATTAGTTCCTTGCTTGAACCTCTAGATTTGAAATACTTTGATTAGCTTTAATTTTGGGCTTTCAAATTGGATGTTTGTTTATATAGCAAGTAAGAATAACTATGTTTGAGGTAAACTACAAATCTTAAGCATATATAGGTAACCTCCATTATCCATTTGGTTCTCACAAGCCATTTCTTTGATACATTATTTATCTCAATTGACTTAATTTTCACTTGTGTATCACTTTCACATGGCTATTGGTGAATCATGTTCAGATGCAACTCTTACCCAAGGTGACCAACATGGTAATCTCTAACTTCTTTTCCATCATCTTTAGCACCTTTTTTTTTGCAGTAAGTTAGATTATGTCTATCAATATACACATGAACTAAACATCTTTAGGTTCAACTAATGACGATAAAAGGTTGAGAATATACATGGGACTAAAATGTAAACCTACTAAAGTCGAAGTTCCTAGTCTTACCCGCTAAATGAATATTTAAGAGTGTATCTTTAAATAGATGATCACACGAAGTACTTTAGAAACTCGAACGTAATTACTTACGAAATTTCAAAATATTTCTTAAATCGTACTAAAGAAAGACAGAAACTTTCTTTCAAGTTGGATTTATTTGTTTGTTGCTTATTAAAATGTTTCAGGGGCTTTGAGATCAACATCTGATGCACCACCTACTCATTACATTCTCAACATTCAACAACTTTCTTTGTTAACAAAACAAGATATTGAAAGATATGTATCAAACGAGTTTGAAGCCGGAGGCTACAAATGGTACTTCCTATTTTTAGTAAGGCGTAGGGTTAACATTTAATCATTTATCCTGGTTGATTAATATTTTTAGACTGTAGGAATTTGGTGATTCACCCAAATGGTAACAAGAGTAAGAATGTTGGAGAATTCTTGTCTGTATACTTGGCAATGGCGGACCCAACTTCACTCCCACCTGGTTGGGAGGTCTATGCGACTTTCAGGATCTTTTTACTTGATCAGAACGATGATAGTTACTTAAAAGTTGAAGGTAACACAGATTCCTGTATTAGAAGTGGCAAAACAGGCCGGATCAGTTAGCTTAGACTATGGCTCAAAGCTATAACTTCTCGTATGGGTCAAAACAGGTGGGATCGGGTTGGGCCGGAGCCGCGAGTACCTTCTGCCCATCTTCTATTTGTAAATAACTAACGTGTTAAATATCACCAAATACTACATTATTGGAATAATACTAGTATAATTTATTTTGAATTAAACGATTAAGACCGTTCTAATAATCTGAGTACACATTAGACGAATTTCAGCCTATCCATTTAATAAAATTAAGCAGGGAATAGACACCTCTACTCTGCATCATGTATGAAGCATATTAAGGTAATATTCAGATGCACTCATCTAACAACTAAAGTTTGATTGAAATTTAACCCAACCCAGATGCAATGAGTAGAGGAAGACGCTTTCATCGTTTAAGAACTGAATGGGGCTTTGATAGATTTATTAGTCTTAAAGTATTTGGTGATTCTAGCAACGGCTATCTTCTTGGAGACAACTGTGTGTTTGGAGCAGAGGTGTTTGTCTGTAAAGAGAGAAGTAAAGGCAACACCGAGTCTTTGTCGATGGTAAAAGATGCAGTTCTTTATAAACACACATGGAAAATCACCAACTACTCAAAAGTTAACGCTGACTGTGAAACTTCAAACATATTCAATGCTGGTGATCACAAATGGTATACTGTTTAGTTTCCGTCATCCTTTTATTCAACTTTAATGTTTCAAGTATGCATCAAACCTTACGTCCTTACCTTCGTGCAAAAAGTATAAACATTAAGATTAAATATTTATGTCACAAGCTCCTCTTTGAGTATTGTAAATGAAAAACTAAAAGCAAAAATCATAAGTATATGACAACAGTTTTCCATCCATCCCTTAGGATGATTGTCAATCATTCATTAGGGTTTGTTTTTTTTTGCTTGCAAACATAACTTGATATAAATTTTTACGACACATACAAAAATACGTAAGGCCATTGGTTACATGCAATTGTGCAGGAAGATACAGCTATATCCTAATGGAAAAGGCAGTATTGGCGGCTATCTATCTCTTAGATTGGCTTTAGCTGATCCTGAAATGCTTCCATCCGGAACCAAACTACTTGCAGAATATACGATTCGTATTCTGGATCAATTAGATACAAGGCATTACTACGGAAAAGGTGAATTTATTATATATCCCATTAGTCACAATAATATGTGTGACATAAACTTGAATTCCGATTTTCACTGTAACTTATATCACAAGCTAACAGTTGTTTATAAATTGCAGTTAGTAACTGGTTCAGTGCTTCAAAACCAGATTGGGGTTGGCAAAGATTCATTTCACATGGCACGTTCTTTCAGACAAATAGAGGGTTGTTGTTAAAGGATGTTTGTTGTATAGAAGCGGAGGTTACTGTCCATGGAGAGACGACTGTCTTTGGATAATGTGTGCATATAAAAGATTTGGTGTGTATTTGTTCAATTTGAAAATAAGGAGGTGTAGATTACATAATTCATAAATTTACTCGAATGTATTCATCCATTTAAGTTGCCACGTGATTTAATATAGTTCAAGCCAATTGTTCGTCATGGTTATTTATATCAACTCGTGGTTTCTATGTTGACCTTTTTCGCTCCCAAATCAGTAGATCATTACAGTGAAATACTGAGTACAGAATCCAGCCATTTAAAGTAACTATTGGAATGCTGATATGCATCACTGGAATGTTAAGATTTACGTTTCAAAAAATGAATATTTGATTACTGTGAGTTGTAGTTGCCATAGTTAATAAACATGATCTACTTCTGATTATATGATCATTAACAGGTCAAACTGGCAGTTTTTTTCTCTTCATAAGCAAGGGCGGAGCCAGAAAATTTAGTCAGGGGGTTCGTGGCTGAAATTTATTTTACATCTTCAGAATAGTTCTTTTGTCAAAATTAAAATTAAAATTTAATCATGATTCATTTAAAACCACGAGAATTATATGCTCAATTAGATTAGTTGGTAAAATATTAGCTCCTATTTCGTATCAAAAGTAGTCTTGAGAAAAAAACCCCTTAATATTGTAAAAGGTTATGACATTGTCAAGTTTTCTTATGAGTTAAAAAAGTTACAAATAAACTTTAATCTAGTTATTTATTGAATCTGAATTTTTATCGAAGAAGAAGATAGCCACCTAGTTAAAATAACAATTAAATATTTACTTTGATACTAGGATTGGCAGGGCCGAAGAGACTATAATAGCAGGTAGAGGTGGTCAACCAAACAAGTTCATGAACCGGAATCAATTTTTAAACCAGAAATTGATTTGGCTCAAACCGGTTCGGTTTGAAACCGGTTGGACCGGTTTGGAATCCTACGGTTTGAAAACCGATTCTTGAAGTGTTTTTCCCTCTTATTCTGTCTCTCAGCTTTCACTTAGGATTTTGATTGTCATCCGAACAGGTAAAAAGGCCAGTTACTACACAGTGTGCAGATGTACGTGTCGACTTATATTTGTGGTATATGTATTTTAACTGTTCGGTTTCTTTAATACTTTTAATGCATTTTCTCTTAAATTTTTCTACTTACACTTCACCAGTTTATTCTATGTCGTAGGGCTAAAACCAAAAAATATAGTGGTTCTCAGTTTCAAAGACATATAATATGGTGAGATTGAGTTTATTGATTAAGCAATAGAATATATATTTACATCAGTGAGCTCATGTTTGTTTCCTTTATGAACTTTTGGTGTATCTTGAAGAAAATTGATTCTAATTAGATATTGGAATAAGTCGTAATTTTTCTTATCGTTCAACACCACTACAACGATTACCACCAACACCACCACCACCACGACACCACCACCGTCAGCACCACCACGGCACCACCACCACGTTAAAACATCGCCGGCCATCCCACGTTTCAGCCCTCCTTACCTTGGCCAACACCGTATCTTTAATTGAGCAACGCTTTACTGATCTCATTATTTCCTCCAAAAACCTACAAAGCTATGTTCTGTTACTCGGCATTTCTTATCTGGGTTAGTTTTGAACTAATTCTTCCTTGACGGTAGATCTACTAGCTTTTTGGAGGTAGACATTTGAATTTCTTGTATCATGCTCCAAGATAATAAAAAGAAAACATAATTGAATGTTAGGTTATGTTCATTTTCTTGATAGTATGCATCTTGAACTTTTATATATTTTATACTCTGAGAAATCAATCAAAGTACACTTGAAACGTTTTTGGAAGTTATAGAGTAATTTAAAGTTCTATCACTTATATGGAAGGTTGAGAATTTATAAATAGTTTAATTGATGAAACAATTTGTGATAATCAATTAACAGTAAATTGATGCAGCATCACTAAAAAATAATCTATGGATATGGTTAATTTCAGCGTATGGAAATAAAACCATGAAATGTATTTAGCACTTTTTGATATGTATTAATATCCTTTATGTTTAATTTGTTTAGACTTTACATCTAATTTTGTTATAAAATTAGTTAATTTCATAGCGACTTTTGGTGTCAAACTAATTTTTTTTTAAGTAGTGATCTAATGAAGTAGACTGAACCATAAATCAAAAAGTAGTAAAAATTGTAGATGTGCTAACTTTGGAGTCTAGTTCATATTCATATTCAAATCAACGTTAAATTGAAAACATAAATGCTATTTGTTAGAGTGCAATTTAAAAAGCTTACATCTCGGTTTCTTATAAAAAATAATTAATGAGCAATAATTCAGACAATAGGGTAAAATTGTCAATGATCGTTTATTCAGAAAAAAAAATAACATTTACTGAAACAACACTTGTTGTAAACAGACAAATATATCCAAACAGACCATATATATATGTAAACAACACTTAATACAGAAGAAAAAGTAAACAACACTTGGTGTGTTATGTGTTAAAAATATGATTTGAGTTTTTGTGTGTATTTTGTTGTGAATCTGGAAGAAATTATTAGGGTGTTTGTGAAATTAGCGTCGGAGAGAGAGACATGTATGTAACTTTGAAATGGGAAGAAGATAAAGATCATGTAAGGTCTAAAAGAAAAATGAAAACATGATTTAAAAATCATAAAATTAACAAATAAAGTTATTATGATCATTTTACTTGATTTTACTGAGAAAATTAATTGAAGTTAGTCAAAAGGATAGAAATTGTAAAATTTGATAAATTCAAGGATGGACCATGCGAAAAAAAGGTCAAAGATAAAAATGACATAAGTCCTTAACTACAGAGACAGAAAATGCAATTTACTAATGTAATAATTATAGATTGGAGGATGGGTACACAAACAAAAGAAAGGTATTAACCTTAAGGCTCTAATACAATATTAAATAACATATTCCTTGTGAAAATAATTGTAATATTAATACATAATCTATACTACTTAATAAAGCATTTGACACATTAGCATGTCTTACAAAAGAGTAGTAGTAAAAAACTATTTTACCCTTCTAATCATCTTTATTAGTTTTTCAATAATTAAAATTAATGCAATTAAAAACCCTTCCAACCATCTTTATTAATTTTTTAATAATTAAAATTAATGCAATTAAATACACTTCTAACTATCTTTATTAATTTTTTAGTTATTAAAGTTAACGCAATTGATAATTATTAAAGTTAATGCAATTAAAGAAGTTCAAAATGTTTTATTTATTAAATTAAATATAAAATTTTTAAAACTAAATCACTTTTATTTTTATTTTTCGGGTCATCAGGTCAACCAGATGACCCAACAGATGACCCGAACCCGACCTAAAAAAATATCAAGTTGTCGAGTTTCGGGTTGGCGGGTCAAAAACGTCTATCCAAACATGCTAATTTTCGAGTCGGTCTCGAGTCGTGTCAAAAATTGCCAACCCTACCCATTTTCTTTCCGTATAAGTTTAGGATCAAGTTTCATATCATATTGAGAATTGTCACTCCTAATTATGTTGATATGAAATATGATGTACCACTATTTTCTCATTTCTCTTAAAATGCGTCATGTTATTGACCGAACAAATTAAAGCGTATAAAACTTTTAGTGGCCGCTGCATCGCGCGGGTAAAACGCTAGTTATAGATTACATATGAACCCTAGAAACCGTAAACTTGCAAATGGGCCAAGCTATATTAAACTAACATAACCCAATACTCTGATATTCACTACTTATGTGATCAGAACTCACTAAACACTCAAAGTTATCAAATTAGTACAACTTCAAACAGCAAAAGCACATCGAAAAAGTATCTCATACAACCCACTTTATTACGGCTTATTAACTAGTCCTGCTTTTGTTTTTTTATAAAAAGAACATATAACCACTTTCAAAATGCACATTCATAAACCTGGAAAAAAATTCTTGACTTGGTGGAGGTCAAGGAACAAGTTCAATGCAGTCACAGATGAAGTTCATAGTGAGGAAGTCCCTTGTAATGTCCTTATGCAGCCCGATATATTGACTTTGACAGTCAACAGAAAATGCCCAATTCTGCACCCCGATTTCATACATAGTAGATTATTATTCATAGATAGATCTTACATATGTTATAAAAAATAAAATAAAATATCAATAAATAAAAGACATTAGTTAGAGAACTTAAATTGCATAGTTTCCATATTTGGATATGACATTTAAATGGAAGCATGAACTAAAACTTGTTGTGTAAAAAGGTGCCAAAACTCATTAAAAAACATCATTTGTGGATATCATTTCTGCCTACCACAGAAATATCTTG
Organism: Logfia minima; assembly: GCA_963921325.1. Classification (NCBI taxonomy): domain Eukaryota; kingdom Viridiplantae; phylum Streptophyta; class Magnoliopsida; order Asterales; family Asteraceae; genus Logfia; species Logfia minima. The sequence goes on along the minus strand of OY992763.1, from coordinate 50,394,636 downwards.
TCAAAATCAAAGAAAAGGCACTTTAAAATATTAGAGGCTCAAGCAAGGAAATATTGGGGGCACTAACACATGAACTTCAAGTCTATTCCTTTCATGAAATATATGAGTTAATGGAAGTGTACACCTCAAAATCGGGTGACACTTATGCGTTTAAAATCGTACCTTTGGAACTACAGTTCCCACTCTCTAAACCTCACAAGTAACTACTTGAACTTCCTTTTAAACAGATATGACAAGAACAGGTTAGTGTGTCGATACAACCTTGAGTCGGCATATTTGTATACGCGTGCGTAAGTAAAAATAGACTACTCTTCTTTTATCGAAAAATAAATTAAAAAATCGTCTGAAGGTGCGTGTATAAGTCCAGTAATCACTCTTAGTGGGAATGTACAATCCTAATCCGAAATAAAGTTAGGTTCCAATATATATTGTCCTCAAAACCTTATTCATTGCTTTTTTACAACCAAATTTCATTGTCAATGAGATCCTTTTTCCCAACCTCATAAATATCATATCCCCACTCCCATCTCAACCCATCACCACTTGCTAATATATAATTATATAAACATATACTCCGTGTAAAACACGACTTACTTTTGATTGTTAAGTAGTTAGATTCTCATAACATATCAAGGCATGCCTTCCTTGATGTTTAGTTTCTATTGAAGAAGGCTTTGTAGGTTAATCTTCAAGTCTAGTTTTTGGTTTTGAGAGTGAAAAATGAGTGTTCCTCAAACTCCAAACATCAACTATCATCCATACTCTCATGCACTTCAAATTAGAGTTTATCAAGCTTTTATATTCTCAATTCCAATCCTCTTCTCAATCATACTATTCCTTCTGTTCTACCTGTTTTATCTCAAAAGAAGGGCCTATGCTCTCTCTTCTGTTCCACCAACACTTCCAACTTCTACTTTAAATTATACTACTTCATTTCTCCCTATGGTAACTTCTATATTCCTCCCATCATACCATTGAATCAAATGTGAAATGATCATATATAGTCTGTAAATTGTTGTATTTTCTATAACGAATGTTCTTTCGGTAAAACTTGGTGAATTTTGTTTCAACAGTAATGTCACATGCTAAGTTTGTGTTTATGATTATGATTATGATGTTACAGCCTCATGTTATGGGATTGAAAGGAGGTCTCAAGGATAAGCTCCCAAAGGTGGTGTTTGATGAACATTTAAAAGCAAAGGATTCAGTGTAAGCTTACTACGAGTAATTAATTAACATGCTTCATTGTACGCTGGATTGATTAAAAGAATTGATATTGATACATGCCTATATTACAGAGTATATTTATCTGACCCTTTTATATATTATTAAAACTAAATGTGACAAGGCCAACGACATGGCTCCTATAAGTATGTCATACTACATTAGCACAACACATGAAGTATAAAATGACATAATTAATGTTATTTTATATTCAATGATGTATATTTACCCATATCTTATTCTTTTGGAACATAGAATTCTAATTAATAGCCTTTCTTTTTCTCAAAAGTGTGAATGTGAATGGGATTATTATGATCATAACAATAAAGTAGAATCTAATATGAGTGCCATTCATCTTCAGGGGCGGGGGCATATATGCCCTCAATCACCATCATTATATAATTATGTAAAAGAAATATGGGAAATATATAAAGTTGAAAACAATAGTGCACTTTTAGCTTATTCTGTGTAAAAAGATTTTTTACTTTAACTTCTGCATCCTAATCTTCATAATTATTGGAAGTTTGCAGGTATTTTGTTAGTGGATATAAAAAATTAATTTTGAAGTTGTTTAGGGAAAAATTAATCTATTTTAATGAATTTCTTACCCCAATTTCATCGTTAATATATATATATATATATATACATAGAGAGTTGTATTCCAGTGAAAATAACTTATGAATAATCTGTTTGGAAACGGAACTCTTTTATCGCAGAATTAGACATGCTATTAATGTCGGCTTATATGTCAATCGTGTTAACATGTTAAAGTAAAAATGGCAAAAAAAATAAAGCTTCGTTCATTTGTAAATTTATATGAAATGCTTAAATCTTATCTAGTTCTCATTTTTAACATATTGTTGTATATGATATGATATATTGGCAGATGTTGTGTTTGTCTTGGTGAATTTGAAATGAATGAAGAGTTAATCCAAGTGCCATCATGCAAGCATGTTTTCCACAAGGAATGTCTTCACCATTGGCTTCAATCCAACTCCACTTGTCCACTTTGTAGATGTTGTGTTTTTTTGGCAGTGGGCCCACTGTCACTACCTTTAGGCCCAGCACCAATTCAGCCCAATATTCGTTTCAGTGTTGATGGCCCACCAACCCAAGGTATAACATCTACAATACATGAAAACACTAGCACAACAACTGCTGATAATACTAGTACCAATACTAGTGACTGTTTAAGAGTATCCTCAACCTCAAATGACACAAACAATGTTGCATCTAGTGGACTTTCTGTTATCGTACATGCTCAACCTCAATAACATCCACTAAATATATCATCAAACTCGTTGTTATTTCCATGATCGAGAACATACATTGAGATAGGTTACATATCGCCATTGTAACCATACTCAAATTTGTTAGAAGATAATAATGATTTTGATCCCAACATGCATGGGTGATTGAAGGGGGCCTTTGACAGGCCACTATGAATAAGCAAGGTGAAGTAGAGTCAAATTTTAATTCGACATAGAGTTGATCGAATAGGATATTGCAGACATATATGGTGATCTAAATTCTTTGGATCTTGCCACCCCATTGCGAAAGAATGGGAACTTAGAGAAGGTGAAAGGTCTAAAGGATCGAGTAGGATTTATGCTTTATATATGTTGTATTTGATTATGAAAGTGCGTATCTTTTGTTACTAAACTTTAGGATATCTTTTATGGTAACTTTCTTATAAAACTTATGATCGATAAACAGAAAATGTTATATTTGCTTGTTATTCTTAGAAGCAGTAAGCATATGAAGTTCATGATTTACATATATTTCGTCCGGTGCCTTGAAGCTATAAATCTGTATACAATTTATACATAACCAGATATGATGAAAATCGCGATTTTGATCTTAAAACCCATTTTCTTCTTGGCCTAGTCATTTGTGTTTTATCAACACATTAATATATATTCTGAATACAGAGCAAAAGAGAAGTTATGACCAAGGTTTCTAGTTTGAAACCCAATTCCATTACATTTAACTTTGATAATATCTTTTTATTTTTTCTTGAATTTAAAAATGAGTGTACCCTTGCTCACGGAGATTGCTCATGGAGAATGATACCGACCAGGGCCGGCGCGTTAATTAGTGGCCCTGTACGAGAATTAGGCCTTAACTAAAAAGAGAAAATGTAATTTGTAATATATATATATAGGTCTGATCTACAGGGAAGGGGTAATCTTGGTGGAAGTAAATTTGGACTGTCTTTTGCTCTGTAATACATTCATCACGATGAATGTTATTTTTGGTCACGATGAATATTAATTTGGTCATGATGAATGTTAATTAACATTCACCGTGATGAATGTTAACGGACGATCCAAATTTGCTTCCCCCCTTTCTTCAAAATTACTTCTTTCCTCTAAATTATCCCTATATATATGTATATATGTGTGTCTCTCTTAAGTATATACCGGTCAAAACCATTTTAAAAGCACCATTTAGAAATGTCTTTTGTAGGATACACATTGTCTGCCAAATTTTTTTTTGAAAAATTATATACTTTTGTCTGTCACAAATGATGTCTTTTTGACCTATGAGCAGATTATGTCGAATTTTAGTTATTGACTGAGTCATATAGCCTAATTAATGATGATCCATTAATATCTTTCGTAATACGGTCACTAATGAAGGATCTTTCCAATACCCTTTTGGATAGCTGGGGTGATGACAATGTATCAAGCCTAAAAAGTTACGGAGTATAATTCATGAAAAATAAATAAACAAAAAACAGAAAGGGAGATGTCGTTTAAAGCGTGGAGGTGTCTAGGTGATAGATATCACTTTTCACTTTTACAACCTTTTAATCTTGAAAATTAATTGGAGAGATATATTATTAGTCATTTTATATTTTCTGGACATGACTTTGGCCAGGTTCTCCGTAAATGAAGCGAAATTGACACTTGAGGACCTTATTTGATGTTTGTTTAAGTTTGTAGCTAATGAAACTTCTCCTAAACTTTGGTGAACTTTATTTTATTATTTTTGTTGTTTGTTATAGAATAATAAAGAATTATGCGGAGTACTTCAATTCATAGGTGTCTCTAAGTATGTGCTTATAAATACGTCCAATAGACATTTGGGATGATGATAAGTGATATTTACTTTTGTGAGTGCATAGGTTTATGCTAAATACCTATTAGGCGCACTTATAAGTATAATAATGTTACTTTTGAAAATAAGTATTAATATTTGTTCTTTCTCCATCTTATGCTTTTATTGGTTAATTTTGATGTTATTAAAATCTGAAAGAAACTAGTATAAGGATCAAATCCAACTTGTCTTCGTGACTTGCAACTAGATAGTAAAAAATAAAGTTGAAAAGGAGCTACACAAGATTCCATGAAGAGTTGAAAATGTGTCAGATATTAAAAAAAAAAACTATCTTTGTTTGGATCGATGGTTAGCCCAACCTCGTTCACTCAATAGTTTACGATCTTTAAAAAATTTCGTTAAACCTGCACTTACGAATATTAATTGAGAAGATCTCAATCTCGCTCTTACAAAATAACCGAATTACGATGGAGACTTCTCTCGAAGTGAAATGATTTTTCAAAAGTCGTCTCGCATCGATGGAGTTAAAGGATTGACAAAATAATTTTATTTTATAAAAGCATGAGAGTTATAAATATTTGACAAAAAAGACCTTCATGAATCTGAATATACAATTTTAATTAAAATTTATTAATAGAAAAAAGTTACATTGTCGATGTTTAACTCACAAATTCAATGTGAAGAACTCTTAGTATAAACACCGAGAACACAACAATGAACTGAAATTTACCAATAGTCGAATGATTACTCAGATCAAATATATAGTTTAAATACAAGTAACTTAAAACTTATTAAGAGTTTTAGTCTCTCTCACAAAAATTACAAGAAAGTGCAGTTCAACAATTTGATGAACTACCAAATATGAATAAACTTTAGATCGCCTATGAATGAAGAAGAATACGGCTTGGAATGAATGAATGAGAATTGGGTTGATGAATGTATAATGAAGCTTATATATATTTTTACTTGAACATTTTTAACCCCTCAACTCTTCATAAGCAACTTCTAACACCAAACTTGAGCAGCTATACACTTTGCACCTTTAACTTCCAGATATTCCAATTTAGCCCTCTAAATTAAGAATAAAGAATCTGAAATATAAAGGTGCTAGAAAACACCATTATAAGTCCATGATACATAAATAAAGGACTTAATTATTTATAAGGTTGATATACACAAATATTTTGACACTCCTCCTCAAGTTTAAGACCCTTAGTAAGAATATCTACATGTTGATTTGTAGAATCCACTTTAACATTTTTAATTGCACCATTACAAATTTTTCCCCTAATGTAATTAACAAACTATTTCACAAGTAACGACAGTCATAGCCCTATATTTATCTTCAGCTGAAAATCTATAAATTGTTGATTGTTTTTTACATTTTCAAGAAATCTAAGAATTGTTTATATAAATATAGAAACCAGCGACTAATCTTTTGGTTAAGGAATATTTGTCTCAGTCTGCATCAATAAATGCCTTTAAATTAAAAGCATTTGCAGACTGAACAAAAATAATACATTTACCTGGAGATCCTTTTAAATACCATAGAACTCTAAAAGCAAGTTTCAGATGTAAATTCAAAGGAGGGTGCATATATCTACTTTAACAATTTACAACAATGCATATATGAGGTCTGGTCAAAGTTAAGTAAATTAACTTTCCAACGAACTTGTGATATGCAGTTATATTGTCTAAGTAAAGGATTATATTCGGAGCCATAATAGAAACAATGCAATTTGGTTCAATAGGAGTTGAAGCAGGTTTGCTTTCTAAAAGACCAAATTTATGTAAAAGTTCAAGACAATACTTTCTCATAAACATACATATACTTTTATTTGACTTTACCCAAAAAATACTTTAACTTACCAAAGTCTTTAATGATAAATTTTGTGCTCATGAAGGATTTAACCCTATCTTTTTGCTTGGCTTTGAAGAAACCTACATTCTAAAATTTTAATTCTTAATTTTCAAAACTCATACCCTTAAACAAATACCTTGTATTATTCCCCTTGGTTCGTAATACCATTCCCGGACACCAATACCCTGGATCCAAACACAACATTTAGTTCCCTGAATAATACAATGAGAAATGACAAGAATGCCCCCTCTGTCTAAAGATTGGAACAACAGTTACAACAAGAACTGGGGAACGTACTTTAACGTGGGCCTAGTATTCTTTAAATCATCGAACTCAAAATTCCGACCACCACCATCACCACCATCGGAGTACGTAATTAAACGACGGAGATGACACAAGCGTACGGAGAAGCATGGTATTGGGACAAAAGGTATGCAGAGGAATCAACAGCCACTTTTGATTGGTATCAAAAGTATGAATCTTTATCACCCCTTTTACATCTTTATATCCCCCCCACCCACCACCATCATGTCCTTGTCGTCGGTTGTGGCAATTCCGGTATGCTATTTATTCCCCCTTTCCCATCTCTCCCCTCTGATTAGATGCATCATATTTTTAACTTTATATATATAGTGATGATCAAATAAGAAAGCAATATGTTCTAATTTGAATCATATATAAGTCAACAAAATCATAACTTTTGATCTGTGCATATGTTCCACATGTATATATGCTGAATTTGTGAATCTACAATTGTTCCACACATTTACTTATTTAAAAATCTACATCCATACATCTATGTATGTATTGGGAAATATAAAAACGTCAACTTTGTAAATTTATCTATTTATACGATTCAAGTTAGAAAAAGTTGAGTGTTTTTACTGTTCTTTTTTAAGGAGTGTCATCGTAGGATCATTACCATATATGGTCAGAGGTAGGATTGTTTGATTACTTTTACTTTGCGAAAATTTAATCTTTGATGTGCATAATTGGACCTAATTAAGAAATGAACTTTGGATGCAATTCTAGTTATTATTAATTTTAAATTAAAGAATTTTGGGATTTTACTTGAGATAAATTTGATTAAAAAAAATAACAATAATTAAAATAATCCACTTTTACACACAAACAACCTACTTCACCTTGATCAAAACACAAGGATTTCAAAAGGGTTAAGAAGATAGGTGCTTGTTAATAATTTAGTACATAAGATATGTTGCAAGTTGTTTTAAGTGGATTGTTGGTTGTCCTTATCTACACAGTTTATATTTCCTATTTTCGTTTCCTGTTTTCCTGTTTATTATTATTACCAAACCACAGTTGGTTTTTGTAGAGCAAATTATTGGACTAATGATTAAGGGGGTGTTTGGTATATTGAATGGTGATGGCAATGGGTATGGGTTTGATTAACAGGTGGAATAGTAATGGGAATGAAATGGAAACCCACCACTTGTGATGGGTTTGGAAAACCCATGTTTTGAGGGTATGATACCCATATTTTGAAACCCATACACACAGAGCAAACACTAACTATCATTCCAATTCCCGTTCCCATTCCTTCAAACCAAATACACCCTAAATTTATTGATATCTTTGTGTCGGCAGCATTTAGTGAAAGCATGACCAAGGATGGTTATACAGATATTGTGAACATTGATATATCTTCAGTTGTTATCGAAGCAATGCAAAAGAAATGTTCTGGTTCTCGACATCTAAAATGTATTCTTCATTCTTATTGTAGTTATTTATTATTTATCTTAATCTATGTGTGATGTGTCTTTTAGCTTGTTTATTTTTTCATTGATTCTGAGCAGATATTGAAATGGATGTTAGGGATATGAAAGCTTTTGATACCGGTTCTTTTGATGCGGTTATTGACAAAGGTATCTTTCTAACCTTAAGATAAGTTCATTTCAATTAATAAATAGCCATATATGAATTATATATCTGATATTGTATCATTTTTGTACAAATGTACAATTACTTCTTTAATTAAAGGATCATACCTGTATAAAGGTTGATTGCTGGCTATTTAGTTGAGTACATGTAATTCTGTGATTAGATCACTGTTATTTGCATAAATCATCCAGTGTGACATTTTTAAACTGGCTTCTAATATCTTTTTCGTTCATATAAATTTCCAGGAACCTTGGACTCTATTATGGTGAGTTTTCTATTTGTATACTATTGGTTCTGAAGACACGCTGATGAGCAGATGTGGCAAAAATTGGGTGGGGGTGGCGTGAGTGTGTTACGTTTTTGGAATAGAATGGATGCTTTTTGTACAGGTCAAAACAGGTTGGGTCGGATCAGCCTATCTGCAAAAACTCTTGTCTTATCTTTTTGAATTTAATAACTAATGTGGTAAATATGATGAGAAAACAGTATTTTTACAATAATACTAATATAATCTCTTTACCAGAACAATTTAGGAGGGTTTAAGGCTTTTTAATACACTTGGAGCCACTTTTAACTCATTTTTAAAAAATTTTACCCGTCGGATGTTAAGAGAAAAATGAAGACCCAAATTTTCCAATAAATGGGTTAAAATTGCCACCTCAAAGGGAAACGTAAGTAAGTTAATCACTATGACAAGTCTCACATTGTAGTGTGGTCACAATTCTAAACCAAATGCTGCCAAGATGCTTGATGAGGTTGAAAGGTATATTTGAACAGTTTTTGAAATTATTGTTAGAAGTTGAATTCTGTTTTTCATTTCATCGGTTTTCCATTTTGATATATGTTGATATATTGAAGCAGTTGATGAAAAACTATAGGGTCCTGAAGAAGGGAGGAGTGTATATTCTGGTAAGCTCATTACTAATGTAGTGGTGCGAGTATCAAAGATTTTCAGTTGATGCCCATGACGACACCATGAAAACTTTGCAGATAACATATGGTATTCCATCTTATCGGCTACGTTTATTAAGAGAATCTCATTCCTGGTCCATAAAGCTTCATCTTATAGGTGGTCTAAACTTTTTGTTTCATTTTTTTTATAAGTTAAGGTGATGTTGCTTAGTTTAGGGTTTCTAAATGTGGAGTGAAAAATGTGTATGGACATAGATAAGTGTCTCCCGGGAGAGAGTTCGAAAGGAAAAACGTGGGAGCTGACTCGTCCAATTCCACTCGATAGTGATGGAAACTTGAAGGAAGGTGGTCCTCCAGAGAACATGGATGTTCATTACATATATGTTTGTACTAAGGTCAGATTATTAATTTCATATCACATTTTCTTCGGTGAGAACTTCTTTGTTGATCCATTTTCGTGCTAGGAGTGAACAAAAAAGAAAGTACACGCAGTTGTCTAACATGTTGAAACAAGTTATAAAGGGGTTAATTGATTGGTTGGGTTGGGTTGACACTTCAACAATTTTTTTTGTCTCGTTTTGTATATTTTTCTTGCAAACAGTTAATGTGTTAAATATTATCACAAAATGTCTATTATTCCAATAACAATATAACTTTTTCGAAGGGAAATGTTTTATGCATTAAAAAAAAACTTTGGACTGGTTTTCACCTCTTTGACTTACATGCTTTTAACCATTTTTTTTACTTGATCTGTTTGAGATCAAACAAAGTCAAAATCGACTGATTCATAACTGAATGGGTCGAGTTTGACACCTTTATTGTAATGATTATAAGTTTGAATATTCACATGGGAATGCAGGTGTGAAGGAAGAAACAAACTAATAAGTGTTTCTTGAGCTTAAAGAGAGTTAGTGTAATCTCTTTTTCTGTAATGAAGTTCGCTATACTAATGAAACAAGTTCCCATTATATAATGTAGTTGTGATGATGTTTTTGAAGAATGCAAATGTGTCTATATATTTGCGTCTTGGTTTTTTAAGTTGCCAGTTTCCACGTCTCTTGTCGCCAATTCTTGAGATAATTCGAGTTTGATGAATTACCTTTGTGGCTTTGTGATCATCATCTCATTTTTTGAATGTAAATGTATCTTTAACAACTTAATTATTAAATGAGATCAGGGATCAAATGGTCTTTTTGAATTTGAATATACCAAGTAAACCTTTTCCTAAATGAATAGTGTTTGATGATTTCCATCTTTATGAAACGAGAGACATCTAATATTTTGGTTCTTTGTTTAATTGTCAGCTATGTAATCACACAAGATATGATTGTATACTCCAAGAACACAAGATCAAATCAAAAGATTACTTCTATGAAACAAAGACAATATGTAATATAATCTTTGAGAAATATGAATTAATTAATATTCATACTATATAAATGTTATTGTTATTTTGTTATTATTTAACAAAACAAATCCAATAAAGAGAAGAGGAGAAATGATGTGTTGAATTTTAAAACTCAAATATAAAGGAAATGAGAAATGCAATTAGCCTAAAGGCTAAAGTATAAACATATATAAATGAAGAAATGCCATTAGTCTTAAAATTGTGCAACGTGTAATTATATTGGTGAATCAATTATACATCAATATAATATATTATATAAGTGTTTGTGCAACGTGTAATTATATTGGTGAATCAATTATACATCAATATAATATATTATATAAGTGTTCTATGCGTATTAATTTATTGAGTTTTTGTATTTAAAAATCACTGTGCATTAACGTATTAAATGTATATGAATAAAAAATGTTGATCGTGTATCAACTTTATACAAAAATTTCTAAAATATTTTACATCAACTCGTAATAAAACTGACATAACTAGTATTAATGAATATTTGTTGGCTATTAAAATGTGAATTGAATTTATATGGAAAAGTACCATTATATCTAAGTACATTTTTTTTAACAAAAACAAATAAATTAATTCTCTCATTTAATGTCTAGATCTTATCAATCTTATGGCTCACAACTTAATTTATTTATTTTACGATAACTAACCGCAATATATTCATTAGTGTATATATTTGAAAAAGTATATGAATATGCACGCGGGTAATTAGAATTTTATAAGTTTGCAGGTTGTGTATAGTCACATGTAACAATACATACCGACTAACGGATACAATTTTTCGCCCCTCACTCGTACCCAGAGTTAAAATTTTATCGATTTACCCACTCATGACCAGTGGGTACAGGTGAATAGAAGATTTTTTCTCGCCGATTACCATCCTAAACAGGTGAAACCAATTGAATTTAGGGGGTCATGAATTATTACATGTATGCAAAATAACTAGTAATCACACCGTTTAGGTAAAATATCTCTAAGGCCAATTTCTATAATGCTTGACTCTATAAATGAGAACAAGAAACGATGTAAAATAGTTGATTGTTCATGTTTCAAAGTCTTGACAATGGTAGTAACTATGGGCATACACAATGATAACTGAAACGTATTTGTTTTTGTATAGGAGCATAAGGATGATTTTAAGTCATCATAAGGTACAAAAAAGTTATACCTCAAGGGTTAAATTAACCTACTTATTACAAGCTTAAACTCTAAACCATACCTAATTAGAATCAAATTTCTTGACAAGGATCTCTCGAAACGACGATTGAAGATCAACGATGCTAGCTAGGCTTTTCACCCATTTTCCACATATCGGTTGCAGCTATAAGTACCTTGCTAATCAGTTTTTAGTGATACAAAAACTTTAGATTAATTATAAGTTTTTAGTGAAAGATACGTGGTTAATTTATAACTAGTCACGTGTCCAGTTTTAAAGATGCATGCATTCTCCGTATGTAATAATACTTACATACAATATACAATACAATACAAAAATATATGTTATGATTTATGACGATTCTGTTTTCAAAGAGAAAAATAAATAAAGAAAGAAACCAAAATTTTGACATGTCTAGCTTTGGCTAGTTGGCAAAGTAAATGAAACAGATCGAAGACGTGGAAGTGGCAGATGTAGTAGTGGCATCATATAAAACAGCCACGTTTACAATAAGGCCACGTGTCCCATCTTCAACCCCCTTTTATATCCATTCGATCTCTTCACCATAATAACCATATCAATTTCCTAAACTAAAACTCAAAAACAAAAAACCATCATCAATCATAATGCCAGGCCTTACAATCGGAGACTCGCTTCCAAACCTGAAAGTAGAAACAACTCAAGGCACCATCAATCTCCATGACTATGTTGGCAACAACTTCACCATCATCTTTTCTCACCCTGGTAACCTCCTTTTTTTCATTTTCAAATGTTCGTTTCCACTAAAAAGAAAAATAAAAAAATAATAATTTTGAAGATCATCTTAAACTTGTCTCTTAAGAATAAATTAATTAAAAATAAGATGCTATTTTATATAAAATCATCTTTGATTTTAAGTTTTTGAAAATAGTTGTCTTTAAGATTAAGTTAAACTGTCAAAACGTGTAGCTATGTATCTAAATGTTTAATCATAAAGTACAACATATTTAAGGTATTGAGGACTGTCGTTCTTATTATTCATTTTCATAATTATCGTAAATAAAAATGCATGCATGCAGGTGATTTCACACCGGTTTGCACGACGGAACTCGGTGCGATGGCTGCATATGCCGATAAGTTTGCGGAAAGGGGTGTGAAGTTGTTAGGTTTATCTTGTGATGATATACCATCTCACAAGGAGTGGATCAAAGATATTGAAGCCTACAACGTAATTTTACTTATATATCTAATCTAAGTGATTAAGAGTTTAATTTGTAATTAATTAATTAATAACGTTATGTGACTATTTGATTAACACGAATTGAATATAATGGTGCAGAATGGAAAGAAGGTGACATATCCAATTGCAGCTGATCCAAACAGAGATATCATTAAGCAACTTAACATGGTTGACCCTGATGAGAAAGATCCTTCGGGCCAAATCGTCCCCTCACGTGCACTGCACATTGTGGGCCCTGACAAGAAGGTGAACTTATATTTTTGTTCACATTTGTGATTCGCGCATACATCCTTTTCCTTTTTCTTTTTTTAATAATGAAAACATTATTTGGTGTAGATAAAATTGAGCTTCTTGTATCCATCAAGTACGGGGAGGAACATGGATGAAGTGGTGAGGGCATTGGATTCGTTGTTGAAGGCTTCAAAACACAAAATAGCGACACCGGCTAATTGGAAGGAGGGTGAAGCGGTGGTGATAGCTCCGAGTGTAACGAACGTTGAAGCTAAACAAATGTTTCCTAATGGTTTCGAAACCGCTAATCTTCCATCTAACAAGGATTACCTTCGTTTTACTCATGTTTGATCCTGTTACTTAATTAATTAAGATAGCTAGCTTCTACTTCTGTCTATATATAAACTTCACGGATGCTAATACTTTTGGTTTTATGTGATGTCGATGTTTTGTGTTTTTGAGTATATATATCTTGTTTGTCATGAATATTGTGCAAATGGTATTATGGAACTTTCTTTGTAAAACTTTACTTAATTGAGCTAGTAAAAGATCCGAATGAAAATAATATAGCAGAGGTTATTCTTTTAGTGAACAAAAGATTAAAAAGGAAAAATACGGTACATACTTCTAGCCCTTGGAGTCTTGGAAAAATCATCTATTTTTGATACGGTAAACCAAGTCGGAACGAGTTTTCTCCAACTAGGAAAGTAATATTTCAGCTCAAGTTGCGAGGTACCTTCTCATAAAATTCTTTAAACTGTATATTGTATGTTTGGTAACAAGTTTTTAAAGCTTTTACGAAGTTTAAGTTGTTTCTTTGGGAGATAAGATCGAGTTGTAGCTTTTATTTTTCATATAACAATTATTGTTGGAAGCGTACGTTCAAGAGACTCTAGAGCCGTAGGAAATCAAATGACTCAAAAACACCTTTAATCACCTACTAATTAATCTGTTACATCCTAATAATAATTTACACCTTACTTAGACGTTTGGTAACAAGTTTCTACTCCTCTCTGGTCGTCTCTTATCACGATCACAACCCATCTCTTGACAGCCAATCAAGATCACCATTGTAAGTGACTAGGTGCAACATTAGTATTTAGTTTTTCACTTCTTTGATGTATATGCATTAGTTTTGTTAAACTCAAAACTGTATTTTAGACTTTTTAGGAGAAACGTGTCAATATATGACACCTCATTAGTCGATCGGCGCATGATCTATATATGAATACTACTTCATAGTGATCGATTATGGAAAAAAATAGCACAACAACTTGTGTAGAATTTATTTGAATGTTTTAGTTTCGGTTTGTAGCTAGGATAGGTAAGATGTTGCCTCCGTGTTGGCTGTTGCTAGCAAGTGGTCTCAATTAATGAAAAAGGCGAAGAAAGAGAGTTGACTGGACTAGACGGTTTTGATCTTATGGGAACTCTTACACAAATATATTACTATAATATAATGGTTAAATTTTATTTCTTCCTTTCTTATCTTCCAACAGGAAGTACCTTATCTGCTTTTTTAAACCTTTCATTTAAATGGGCTGACTTTGTAGAGCTGAGTTTGAAAAACTTATTAACCACCGGTGTTTCTGTGGGAAAGCTTTGAAGGACAAGATTAATCTTTGGAAGTCGTTGAATAACGGGAACATGATCTAAGTTGAAATAAGTATACGAAAACACATGCTTGCTCAAATACCAATTACCAAATATCATAATATTATTGTATCTCATAGTTCATCATCATTTGGTTTTAGGAAAACCTCAATATCAATATGTAATTATGAAGTAAAAAAACATCGATAGAACAAAAAACATGAAATCAAGTATCTAGAGATGCGGTTGCTAGGGTGATAGACTGTGTAGCGCCCTCAATAGATCCAGCTAGCGTGAACGAGGTTCATTATTAGAACTTTGAGGTTCAAAATGTCGTGTGTGAGATGCCATCAAGTATATACTAGTTTGTCTTCTCATGTAGAAAACTTAGGAAAATAAAGGAACCGATTTCTTATGAATAAGTTTAGAAGTACCAACTTGGTTTAGTATTGTTGCATCTTTTTGTTATATTTCATTCACGGAACCTTTTCAAAATTTTGGTTTCCCAGATTTCCATGTCTTTCAAACGAGAATGGTTTTTTTTATTATTACTGCTAAATATAATGTGGTATTTTGAATGACTTTCGATGTGTTATTTTAATTATTTATCTGATAATAATTCGAGCAAATGATTCGAGCAAATGATGTAGTGTTTTTATAAACCTATTCAACCTAATTCAAGATTTCCATTTAATAGAGCAGTCCCGACGATTGAATCAGTTGGGAAATACGCACGTTGGCCGGCCGATATTGGTTGACTACGTTGGTGAGTTTGGTTCAGTTAATCGACGAGGGAAGCGACGTAAGTGTGGGGCCCGTGCGTTATTTTTTATTATTTTTTTCAATTTGATAGTTGGTAGGCTAAAGAAAACAATAGTCTGTTATATAACGGATGTATATCTGTTTTTTATAAAATAAAAAATATTACTTTTTTAACTCATTTATCATACCCCAAACACACTATAAATATAAATACGACTAAACTTCAATTCACACACTTTTCTATCATCTTTTTACATTCAAATACATAACTATTATATATAATTCAACCCTTTTCATTATCATATCGTAAGTGGATCCAAACTTATCTTCGAGCTCCGATTCAGATTATGAATCGAAATTTTTAGCGGTCACAGCATATTTCGATCTAGTTGCGATGTTAGGTATTGTTGATACATTGTACCAAGAAGATGAACAAAATGAACCCGGAAGTTCAAGCCCGCCGCCAAGAGCACCAAGAAGATACTTACCGAGATATTGTCTCGTTGCCGATGAACGTTTATGGTAAGACTATTTTTCCGAGAATCCAGCATTCCCACTGGATTACTTTTGAAGACGATTTGGGATGAGCCGGACATTGTTATAACACCCCATACTTTACCTCAGGGTTAAATCTGTCATTTGACTCGGAAGCGATGGATAAAATAATATTATATATTATATTACAAAAAGGACCATAAAATTTCGCGAGTTTACAACATTTAACTATTTCCAAAACAAAACACATATAATTGTTATATAAAATCCACATACATGTTAATTAACAAAACATGTTTATAAATCTATTTCAGAGCTAGGTGCGTGCCAAACATTCCTTCCAAAAGCCCATCTTCCTGCCCAACCCACAAAACTTAAACATAACCTGCAGGAAAGGAAAATGGAGGGATTAGCACGAAGCTAAGTGAATGAATGTACAACTAATAATTCAACTTAGCATAACAATCTGATACATTAAGTACGAAAACACATAAACTCAAGAGGATCGGTGGTTACTGAGGAACCCTACAGCCGCGGTGGCCCTGAAATAACGCTTATCACAATCTGTATTGGCCTATACAAGATTTACCGATAACTTGGCACTACAACACTACAACACAGTTTCCAGCAACAACACATGTATTCGGAACCTGTGTTGAACACAATAGATACCAAGTCCAATAACAATTGACCTCTGAACAACACATATGCCCGAAGGCCACGTATGCATAACAAGCAGATACACAATCATAAATCAGACTAGACAGTCTATCAATATCTACGTTACTTGCTGTAACCACACCGTTACAACTATGTCAAATCATGAGTTGCAGATCCACTCACCTGACTTGTCACAGCCCACACTCAGAGATCTTATATTACTAAGTCTTCTGCTGATCTGAGAATATAATATTAAGAAGTTAGTAACTCTTTCCATAATCGTATAACATATTTCACTACTCGGTATAAAAGGGCAAACAATCACCAAGTTGCAATTTGTCAGCTATAACCGCTCTACAACTATCAATTTATATCAAGTTATGAAATTCGTTTGTTTAATTATTTATTCAATTAACAAATTTCGAAACATTATTATAACATATTAATCCAAGCAGGTGACCCTTGTAATCTATAATCTGTTAATAAGAGTCTGATCCGCAGTTAAAAAGAATCTATTAAATTTGGTCGCTAAAAGTATAACCTTTTACTTATGCACTTTTAAAATTTGCAAAAACTCAGTTCGCAGCTCAGGAACTCAGTTCGCAGAACTCGGTTCGCTGGGCAGGAACTCAGTTCATGTGCGAACTGAAACGCAGAAACCCCAAAAACGAACCATTTCGACTCTCAAACACGAAAATCAGTTTCCTAACAATCTAACAAGCTTTTTAGCATCTCCTAAACATCAAATAACAAGCTTTCAACATCAATTGCACTCACATTCCAAAGATTCATCAATTTCAAGTTTAAAACCAAAATAACAAAATGCTTACAATGAAAATAAAGAACAAGATGATGATGATGATGATGATTCACAGCAGGTTATAACACACTCAATGGATGATAATTTCGTGATTTATGAAAAGAATTTGTAAGAGAAATAGAGAGAATTGGTTTGGTGAGAAATGAGATGAAAAAAATAAGTTTGGTGATTTATATCACCTACCAACTCAAATGTTGGTTAATTTTAATCCCGTGTTTGGCTTAGTGTCTGGAACCTAAAAACCGTTTTGCGAAACAAGTTATTTTATTTTACCGTCAACTAATTTAATTTAAAACCATTAATATTTTACCTAACACAATTAACAATTCGACCTTAATCTAATTTTCCTATCTAATAAACACCATAATAAAATCATAGTTAAGTATACAATTAAGAAATTAGCAGATTACCCCTAGGCCACAAGAGTGGGTGTTACAATTGTTTTTCCGTATATGTGAAGGTATAACATCATGCACTCAACTACCGCTACCACCGTATTTTGTTTATATTCATCAACGAACTGACGCTACCAGTGAACTTAGTTTCAACATTTACCAAAAGTGCACTTCCGTCCTACGTCACTGACAGTTACTGTTGACAGTGTTTTGTCAATTTTGTATTAGTTTGAGAGCTGTTGATGTGGCGTTAATGCGACATAACTGACACACCTATTCTTTTCAGTGGTGTCTTTTTTCATAGTATCACATTTGTTATTCAAAGTTTTTTCGCAAAGAAACTTATAGTTAACAAGTTTTATATACTCCGTTGAAGCTCGGCCCGTTTCTGATTGAGAATTTTGACCATTCATTTTAGTAGGAGTACTTGTTTAAGTATTCACATTCACATTTCACATAAGAGATAAAAGAGGGCCAAAATTATTTTTTTTCGTCTTCCCAATACTTAGACTTCTGATCAAAGTTCTCAAGATCAATATCTTACTGTAGATCATTTTGTTTTATGTGAGATGAAGTCGTAATGAAAAATCTCACTAGAATATCAATCCTACACATATTAAAACCTAATGGTATGTAAATATTTATAAAACGTTAAAGGTGATATACAAATTAGTTTTTGTGATGTAACCAAAATCTAAAGCTCAAATGTCATACCTTCGCATTTTTCTTTCAGAATTTACCCTAGTACCTTACACATTGATTTTTTTTTTGGTACCTTACACATGGATGATCTAATATGCTTATTATATCATGGATAAAATGATCAAAATCAAATAAGTTATTGATGTAAAACATTTTGGGTTTATAAAACTCCAGTTTTTCAGCTTTGTTCCCTGCTCCGTACACATCGTCGATCGACTCCGACGCTTACTTTCAACCAACAGGGTAATTAGTTAAACCCTAATTCATTTACTCTATTAATCGATTACATCATTCCGCGTATACAATATACAATTATCATTCAATCTGCTCATATATGTACTAAATGTTAATTGATTCATGCTGTGCTATCTTAAGCTAAAATGCTAATTTGTGCTCACCATGAAGATACACATTTTAAATTAAGTGTAATGCAACTTCCGATTTGTTATACTACAGTAGATATATCGTTAGTTTATATAGGCAGTTCGTTTTACTTACCAACGTTATCATTTTAAATTTGGCGCTCGTATTTGCTTCACAGTGCTATCAAACTCATACCATTGGTAATCCGTGACTGCGAACCAAACGGCATCTTAAACCGCAATGAAAACTAAAAGAAGCTACAGATTTGAATTACTTCAATTTAGTCTATAGGTTATGGTAGAACGAAAGTAGATTCTTCAGTGCCACCAAGAATATAGACTGCGTAAACATGATTATCAAAAGGCATTTCATTAGTAACACGTTGGCATTTCACATTTAACTTTCAGTCCATCAACCAACACTTTAAATGCTGTTTGATGTTGCCAACAACTCACCTCCTTGTCATTCTTACGTCCGAAATACAGTAAGTCTTTTTTTCTTTATCATAAATTCCTATGATTGTTCATTTATTGCAGCATTTGCCCCCTGCAAAATAGGTTTGTTTGAAAGGTACTAGGGGTTGCAGGCCTTACTTGCACTCAACAGTCTGCTCTCTCTCCTTTTTTCATATCTATTGTTTTCTTTAATTCACAAAAGACTGTTGTTTTACCTGTATGGAGACCATAAATGTTTTTGTTAGACAACGTGATGGTGACGCTTTTGGATGATTTGAATCTCTATTGCCTAAAGTTAATTTTGGACTACTTACAACCTTATTGGCTTTTGAACCCAACAACTTGATATGCTTGTGGACTAAATTTTTACATTTCTTGCATGATATTTTAAGTCTTGGAGGATATGACATGAACCCAGTTCTTCACGTTCTTAGCTGTCTATTTTCAGCACGTGTTATTTTGGTATGGGTTGTCAAGTTGACTTGCAAGGTGTGCATCAATATGATAATTGATTGAATTATAGGAATTGGGCTCAGAGATTTTTCTCTTCTGCACCTATCCTCAAGGTGTATAATTTCTTTGAGTTAGAGACGGTTGACGGTGTATATATCATTCTGCAAGGCTACATGAACAAAGATCAAATTTTTGAAAGTAAATTTTCCTCCCTAGGTATACAGAAGAATCTTGACTATCTCATGTTCTTGTAGAATCTTACTTGCACTTGAATTGTTAGTAGATGTGATAGCTGTGTTACTGTTACCCATCTTTTGTTGTCTATTTCTGGGTCAAAAAGATTCCTTGTCATGGAGATTTTAAGGTCGTGGATAGTTTTTTTGAGTAATGAAATTCTTATATTTTGTGATCCAGAACTGACCTCGAAGTCCAAGTTTGACTGTATATCAGGGGAGGACTAAAACAATAGCTTTTGAAGGCTTTTTAAAAATTAAACTAATCTCTCTTCTTTTTATTTATTTATTAATTAATTAAACGATTTAGAAGGTTGTATTCATTAACAATACACTTTTGGTGACTTTAAACCTCTTTGTCTCATTAGGGCTAGAAGTATAACCCAAATCAACCCATTCACAAGTAAGTGGGTTAAATTGACACCATTTATTTTACCCAAAATAACTTGGATTGTTCCCCTTTTTAGTGAATTTTCATTTAAATATATTATATCCTTCCACGTACAGGTGTTTGATCATTTCGTTATTGGTTTTCCTCTTTACTGGGAGGAATTTTCTACAAGCTGCCCCAATAGAAAATCTGCTGAATGTGAGGATCTGTCCCAAAAGAGGATCTGAGGAACCTATGTGGCATAATCATCACAGGTATGTTTCTTTAGTTACCATGATCAACACGTATCTCTCTGGTGGTACCTAAGTGTACATAATGTTACCGGGGTTCTAGCCACCTTGTGAACTATGTATGAAGATAAATGATGACCTTGATAGTACTACTTATAACTTTTATGTAGCACAGGTATGAGCATACTATGACAAGCATCACTTTGTAAAAAAAATTATGAGTACGTTTCCATAGAATTACTACTTTATCTATGATCCTTTCCAGTAATGTTTTTCGATTTGACGGTTGGGAATTACCAGAATAGCATATCCACCATATTGAAGGTTGTACTGGATGAAGAAATATCAGACATTTATTGTTAGAGTTGGTGTATAATCATGCGTATTTTTGTTATCTTGTGTTTCACCAACTATTAACTTAATCCAATCTACAGCTAACCATAAGCATAATAAGGCAAGTCGAATAATTTATTACTCAAAAACTTAAGTATTAGTTAAATCTCTATGCTACCCTAGAATAACTTCCTCGTTGTTACACCTTAGAAAACTGACTGTAGACTTTTTTGGCTTTTCAATTTTTTAGTAATGGGTTTCTTTCAAAAAAGTTTACAGGTCGTAGCTCAAATCCATTAGCGAGTGTTGCCATCACTGGAAAATCTTCCTGGCTGGGGCTGTGATGAAAGCCTACAGTGTACCACAAAACTATATCTTTGTTCATAATTGATCTATTCCTGCAACCACCCAAAATACAATTGTTTAAGAAACTCAAGTTTAACTAAAGTGTGCAATAAAATAAAATAATAATTAAGCAATTAACCTGTTGCTCCAAATGGCCAAGCCATCCTTTCCTGTACTCATGTCAGCATAAAAACCAGCAGCCCATCTCTCAGACCTGTTATAGGCAGTCACCCACACTTGATACTTAGTGTAGGAAGCACGCATCTGTGGGTAATCATCGTCCAACAGTAGAGAAACAGCTGGTTGCCCTGTTATCACCCGATAACCAACATCATTTCCCAATTTGGTCTTCTTATTTGGGTTCACCAATAACAGTTCTGACGCCTCCACCCCAAGCCTCAACCTTGCCTCATCTTCAGTTTTGGCAGTCTCTTTAATGACTCTCCAGTAACTCTTCCTTTGAGACGCTTTAGCTTCTTTTACTTTTAATTTTGCTTTCACGAAAGAGTTGTCTTCACCATCTATATCAAGATCGAGGTAGTATGTTATGAAGTGATCATGGTTGTTCCCTATTCTGTTATTTGCTACCAGTGGTCCGTAGACTTCTTCTTTGATCTCGTCAGTCTTTGTGTATGTTGTAGCCTTCGTTTCCAGAACACCAGTAAGTCCTACCTGCAAGTAAAAGATGGTTTATATCCACATCGGTCAGATAGGAAAATCTGTAACCAAACCAATATTTATTAAAATTTAAAGAGTTCTCACCCCAACTTTTATGGAACCACTTTGTTTGAATTCCCAATCAAGAATATAATCATAGTTTCCTACTGTGGCTACCATTCTGACTACCAGATTAACTTCTGGCTCTCCACTTGTTATCTACATAAACGAGTATCATGTTAGTAGACTACATTGACTAAAGTAGAAGTTACAATTTCGACCCAGTTGCTTATGAATGGGTCAACTAGGGTTATATTTTATTTGACGGGTCACACTGGTATCTTTTAAATAAAGCTTGACAGTAAATGGGTCACATGAGTGATGAGTCGTAACTCACAAGTATTCAGAAAATTAGATTATTATTATTATTATTATTATTATTATTATTATTATTATTATTATTATTATTATTATTATTATTATTATTATTATTATTATTATTATTATTGTTATTATTATTCTTATAATAAAACTTCGTTAATCATTTTGGACACATTAATCATCTATAATAAATTTAAAAAGTTGCACAAAAATTCCTAACCCGATCTGTACAAAAATACCATGTTGACTAGACTTTGTTTTGACATGTTACCCAACATGCCTGACCCACCCATTTTGTCACCTTCAGTGACTAAAGAACTTTTAACTTAATAAACTTTGGGGGACTTTACCACTTTTCCTGGAATACCAACTTCAGTATGTCTCCAAGCGATATCCCCAGCATAGCGCTCGAAAATGCAGATGGCCCTTGGTACTGTTTGAGGTAGGCCATCTGCTCCAGCCATATACCCGTCAGTATAAGCTGCATTGCTTGGACAATCTGTCAAAGGCACAAGTGTTACAGCAGATCTACCAAAACCAAATTCACCTACATCCAAGAAAGTCCTATAGTACCATTCACTAGTAGGATCCATATACGGAACAAATGTTTCCGATACATGTCCTCTGTACAGCACCCTACGCCACTCATTTTTCCCAGCATCAAATATTGACGCTGTTGATACGATAACTCCAGCTCGAGCATTGAATCCCAAATGAAATCTCCAATTCTTCCAGTCAATAACGTGGCCCTTTAGGGTGAATGATCTGTTATCTCTTTTACAAGGGTTAGGACTCGGGTTTTCACCAGAGAATTGGAAATCAGTACCCTCAGCTCCAGGTACAGGAGGTTTTCCTCTATTCACAATTTTGCGAATTTGCATGGACTCAATGTCTACAAGAATGATTAAACCTTCAATGGGCCTTGAAAAAACATTGTTGGTTCCTTCACGATAGAAGCAAGATAATCTAACCGCTCTTCTCATTACAGATTCTCCAAACCATCCTATAGTGAAAGGAAAACATGTGATCTCTGAGACGTTTAAGCCTCTTCTTGAAACCAAATCTTTGAATTGAGAATTGTTAAAAGGCAATCTTGCTGCTTGCAGTAGCTCGTTGAAGGTATATGGAGGATAACCATCACCTGTATAAATATGCTCTGATGTGATGGAACCATTGGTCAACTCCACAATCATTTCATGTGTTTGACCACCTCCACGAATCACTACCTTTGCTCGACGATAAGGAAAAGATTGGTTTTGTTTGTGAGAAGATAACCATTTGAGAACGTCTTTTTTCTCGGGTTCATCGAGATCAACAAAATGGAAGTTGAGATTAGGAAGAGAACCGAGGTGAGAGGTTGTGATAATGTGTTGAATTTTGGATATTTCATTAGGATTAAGAGGATCCAAAGGGTGTTGTTGGCTATTATTGACTAAAAACTGCAATGTAATTACTATAATCATTATGAGAATAGCCATGAATCTTTCCATTAAGCAACAAAATCTTTGCAGTTTTGTGTTTATTGCAGCTGCTGAGCAAGTAGTTGAAAATTGGTCAACTAGATGACATATTGTAATTGCATATTGTATGTTGTTTGCTTGTTTTGTGAGCAAAAATGAGTTGTTTTTTGCTTTATCTGCTTACTTTAAATTTCAAGCATGCTTATCTAACTTAGTGTTGAAGCAGAAACAAACAATGGGTGTAATGATAGCTTCTAACTGCCAACAAAGAACAGTTTAACCAACTTTTGAATTTTTTACAGAAAGTGACATTTAGGTGACTTAACATTAGAAAAGAGTTCACATTCCTCAACTGAAACCTGCAAACTAGTTGTAAAGGAGAAGTGATGTTTAAGGGTTGATTTGGGATTTAGTGCTTGAAGAATCATATGATCTTGTTAACTCTTTGTTTGCTGAATTGTTTAAACATTATGAACCACCATGTTATCTTTATTTATTTTAACTACCCTTGATATATATATAAATAAAGGATTCTAAGTTATTTAAGTATTATTTATGACAGGTGGGCACGTGTGATACTTAATGATGAATTAATTTGGATCCATGTTTGTATGTTTTGTACAATAACTGACCGGTCAAGGTGGGAACTTCTTTCCTTTCTCCCTCTATTTAAACAGTAAACGCAATTAATATCAGAACCTTACCTCGATGTGTAGATATATAGATATAAATAAAAATAACAATCAAGGTGAAATGACTTAAAATGCTTTTAAATAAAAAACAACTACAATACAAGAAAGTAAATACATCATGTCCAAAATACAATGAGAGTTGATATGTAAATGACAATATTTAATCCACACACAACATATATTACCCTTTATATTCAATTGATAAAGTAATATCTTGATGATTTGCTCCATATCTCATGATATTTTGCCAATATATTTGTTCAACCAAGATCTTATCATTACTTGAGATATTAAATTCCAACCACTTCTATATGATAAATGTATGCATTTGACATATACCTAATAAAGTTAAATAATTCCTTTTAAATTAGTAACTTACCACAATTAATGAAAACTTTAAATAATATTGTAATGATGTTTAAACATTATTTTCTCAACAAAAGTATAATATTGAAAGAGCCAAAAATTAAGGTAGACACAATTTAGTAAACATTCATTTCTTAACTGGAAGACTAATAATTCATGATATATATGACATAAACTTATGAAAATTTATATAAAATACTTAACTATTATCATATTTCAAACTTCATTATTGTTACTATTGTTTTTCTTTTTGAAAAGCAATTCCATTATTAATTTTTGCTAAACGATCTCTATCTTTATGTTAATTCACAAAAAAATGAGTTATCCATCTTCCATAAAACTTTGAAATTTTTTTGCTTTGACTCTATTTCTTACTATTTTTTTATATTTATTAATCTTTAATGAAATTTATTTGCATTAACTTTCTTATGTTTTTTTAATCAAATTCATACAATTGGTTTTCCCATTTTTATATAATATCTCTATTTTAATTACTAATGAGAGCTTACTCTATTGTATTTCTCTGATATTTATCAATGTTTAATGTAGTAGATGCGGTAAAATATGTTTCATATGACATAACGTCAGGATAATCTAAACATTCTCTAATAACGCAAACGAAAATATAACAGTAATCAACCTTAGTAAAATTATCCCTAAATTTAACTATTAAATAAAATGATTCAAGTTGCATATATAACTTTTGTAGTGTTTATCAATATTTTGCAATTATATAGATCGAGAATAACAGTGTCACATTAACTATTTTAAGTAAGAAAAGTAAGGCGCTTCAAAATTGATATGAATCAAACTTAACATAGATATTTTGGCATATTAAAACTCGTTTATATGCAAACAACATCATCACACTTTTTGATTTTATTATTAAAAGTAACGATAATTACCTTTCTAACATATAAGGTTTATTTAGCAATTAACTAGCTAAAGTTGAAATCGATACTTAGAGATTCTGGTTAGCTGAAATTGGAGCTGATAATTGAAGGTTGTGACGAAGATTATTTTAAAAATTTAATTGAATAAACTTCTCATTTAAGAGATTGCCTTTTCAAAAGTTTCCACCTATTCTATGTTGCCAAATAAGGTTAAAGGGTTGAAATTCCCCTCTAAACTATGTGGATCTCTTACAATCCTTTGGGGCAAATACACTCAAAATAAAGATTATTTTATTTCTTATTTGATTGATGTTTGAAAGGTTGAAAAAGATAATTTAAGGTATTTATAGCAAAAAGTTGATAATCTGTAATCCTTAATGGTACATAATCAGCTCACTATTCATAATGAAAATAATACTTTATTATATTATTAATAAATGAAAGAAAACGTTTTTGAATAACTAGTTGTCGCTAACCTACTAGTTGCCACTAACCTACTATGCTTTATCACTCGTATTATTTAAATGAACCGTTTTATTGCTCATTTGCTCTTTAATTATATCCCAAAAACTACTAGTAGATCTAACAAATAATGTGTAATAACAAATTACTCTGTTAAAAATCAATGTAATGGGAAGGAATGTAAATCTTCTTGTGCCTTGTTTTGGAGAAACGTAAAGAGCATAAATTAAAATGTAAAGCGATAGATAGTGGTAAGAATGTGGGTTCTCCAAAAGCACATAAAAGAAAGGGTAGATCAAAATGTGAATTTTTGATGGATATGGTCAAAGATAGAAGCCAATTTTCATTGCTAAAGAATCCGACTGATGACGAGAATCAACCTCCTTTCGAACAAGATGTTCTTGATGTTTGTCTCGCTGTGAGAAAAAAAAAGGAAGTGAGATGGTCAAATTCGGTCATTTTATCTAATGCTTAATTGATAGTGATAACTCTTCAGTCAAAAACTAAATTGGCTTTTACTGTTTTTGAAGCTCATGCTACTCAAATATTAATAGTTTTACGATGGACTTATGCACAATGTGAGTTTTTGTTGAGACAGTTTGCTTGGCGGTTCATTGGCTCAAAAAATATTAAGATGTTATGAGCTTCTGTTGAGATTCTTTCTCAAAGTGATAGTTTCATTTTGATTATATTAAAGTGCTAGATATCTCTCATTTATGTTTTGCCGGATCGAATATTTCATTTTTTTTCTAGGGCATTAGTATCTTATCGATCTCAAGTTATTTGCTAAGCTGAAATTTGTATTTACTTTCTCACTTCAACATTAGTCGAAAGTTTTTTAAAATATTTTACTTATATTTTTTAATAATAAAATAAAAAATCTACCATTATAATTTCTCCACTTATTTTTTCAACGGATAATAATAGGAAAATAAGATTGTAGGTCAAAGTTCCCGCCATTGTGTACACCTTTTGGCGCCACCATTTACCCCAATTTCCTTTCACAATTGAAAACACATCCCTGAGCTAGGGTTCGGTCGTAGCATCACCTTCAATCGATCATCAAATCGATTCGATCATCAAATCGATTCGATCAACATGAATTCAGCTGCGCAAGTAGCTCATCTGCTCAACAACACACTCAGCGCTGACGGTCAAGTTCGCCGTTCCGCCACCGATGCTCTCGACCGCCTCTCTCTAAACACCGATTTCTCGTTCGCTTTAATCTCCATCTCCGTCGGTTCGTATTACTTTAATTGATTAGCTAACTTCACCATATATACGTACATATGTGTATATATATATATTTATATATTTATGTTTTGTTTGTTTTGCTGTATCTACTTATAGATTTGCAGTTTTTTACTCGTGCTGTGTAAATTTGGTGATTTATCATGGTAGGAAGTGGATGTATAGGTGTAGTTAACGTATATTTAATAGAAATTGTGTTTACAGAAATGGTACTATAGTTGAATTTAAGCAACAACTTGCGGTAGTAGAATTATTAAAGATTGGAAAAGCCAAAAATAGTTTGTGGCTTTGTATATGGTAAGCAGACAACTAAATGTGCTCTAGAGTTATTAATTAAGAACATATAAGTATCAGATTCTGTCTTGTATTTCCAGAATGCGTAATTGAACATTTGGTACTTGTTATTGTGTTTCATGTGGTCATAGATTCTTATCTGAAGAAAATCAAAGTGCACTTCAACTGCAAGTTGAGCTTGAAAATTAATAGTATGTTCTTTCGAGTAATAGCATAATTTTTTTAGAAAAATGAAAAGCTTTTTTTTTTTTGTTGGATTTTGTTAACTTAACACTCAGTAGAACTGCCACTGGATTGGACATATTTCATGGATTGTATTGGTTTTTGCATGCAAGTTATAGAATCCAAAAGGTATCATACATCGGGATTTTTCTTATATAGAAATTGGGGCAGGTAATAATAGCAAGTAATTAGTATAAAAATTAGGACAGGTAAGTGAATTTGATAACATATGCAGGTGGGGAGAATCAAAGTCAAAGTATTGCTGCTGCAACATATCTAAAGAACTTCACAAGGCAGAATACGATTAAGGGCGGGGCAGCTTCAAGAGTGAGCAAGGAGTTTAAAGACGTGCTTGTGCGCTCTTTGCTTCAAGCAGAACCTGCAATCTTGAAAGTTTTGATTGAAGCGGTAGGTCCTATTTACTATTATCATTATATTTTGATGTGGGCAGTTGCTGACACATGCTGGTGCAGTTTCGTCCAATTGTTGATGCTGAATTTGTGAAGCACAATTTGTGGCCTGAACTGGTACCTGAGCTGAGATCAGTAATTCAAGATAGTGATTTGGTTAATGGAAGTGGGAATGCTATATGGAAGACCATCAATGCGCTTACAGTTCTCCAGTCAGTGATCAGACCATTTCAGGTGTACTTATAAATCATTATACTGACTACTATATTGTTAAATATGTCATGCATTAATTTGTAACTGCTTCCTGTATCCTATTAGGTACAAGTTAACATGTTCATAGGAAAGTAGTGGTGAAAGAGTTTCTAAATGATTGTGAACCTGAAAATGGTACTTTTTTTCTGTAGCTATCTATAACCAAGTTCCGAAAGTGAATGCATAAACATGGAGATAGCTTAGGACATTTTTGTTCGTATTTTTTCCTTTGCTAGCTCTAACGGTCTAATTCATCTTCTTCATGGCAGTACTTTTTGAATCCGAAATTGGCAAAGGAGCCAGTTCCTTCGCAACTTGAGCTAATTGCCCAAGAAATTATAGTACCTTTGATTTCTGTATTTCATCAATTTGTTGAAGACCTGCGTATTCAAAATAAAGCTGCAATGGATGCTGAGAAGAGTCTTCTCATAATGACCAAGTGCATCTATTATGCTGTAAGTATAAAATTTAGCAGATAACTAAGACCGAGAATATTCTTTTTTCATTGATTAAATTTCTTGAATGTTAACAAGACCTTTGTATTCATAATAAAACTAATAATTGATGTTGAGAGTAGGCTATACGGTGCAAGTTCATATTATGTATAGGCGTATAGTATAATCTTCAGCTTGAAATAAACCGCATTTTGATGTTTATATCATGCCTCCTTTACTATTGGTTTTATTGCTGGAAGTACCTATGACACTCAGTTCTGTAGGTGAGATCGCATATGCCATCTGCCTTGGTCCCTCTGCTTCCTTCTCTTTGTCAGGATTTAATTTGCATCCTCCACTCTGTAAGATTTGAAGATTGTGGTTCTTCCGGAGATGGATACACGCTGAGGTTGAAGACTGCGAAGAGAAGTTTGCTTATCTTCAGTGCCCTTATCACCCGACATAGGAAGTTCTCTGATAAGTAATGCATTAACATTAATCTCGTTAATAAGCTGTTGTTAATGTGTCTATCACTACTCACTTTGTTCGATCTCTTTTCACAGACTCATGCCAGACATTATAAATTCAGTTGTGAAACTAGTCAAGCTTAAAACTGACTTCAGTGTAAGAATTTACTCTATACGTTTCGTACAAGGTTAAACATGTAATTCGAGTTATGTTTTGCTACATATAGTAACATTCCTGATTATCATGCTTTATCAACTTATCCTTTCTCAGACTGTTGTTTGATTTTCTAATCTCATCTGTACTTACTTGTAGCTGCATTTTAGTCTTCAGTATGGTAACTTGTTGATTTCATGTGTTATGTGCAGAAGCTGGATACTTTGGCAGAGAGGGTTGTGTCTTTAGCTTTTGATGTTATATCTCGACTACTAGAAACAGGCCCAGTAAGTTTAACTCGGAATATCAGCCGTTAAGTTATGTTGCTCATCTTTCTCTTCTGACATCTGAATCACCACTATTTTGAAATAGGGATGGAGGCTTGTTTCGCCACACTTTTCATCTTTATTGGAGTCTGCAATTTTTCCAGCAATAGTAATGAATGAAAAGGTCTGGTATCTCATTTTGATTTTCATAGCCTAAATAGGTTGGGCATTGCTTTATGAATCAATATATTAAATGCAAGTAAGAGTACACAGAAATAATTGTTTTCTTCTTGTGGGAACATTTGTGTGTAGGATATTACAGAGTGGGAAGAAGATTCAGACGAGTACATAAGAAAGAATCTTCCTTCTGAATTGGTATGTACTTATTCTATCTTTTAAAGTAACCTTTGTACATGGTTCAGCTTCTTTGACCTGGTTGTTATTTGTATGGCAGGAAGAAATTTCTGGATTGAGAGAGGACTTATTCACTCCAAGGAAAAGTGCATTGAACTTACTTGGTGTTATTTCAATATCGAAGGTCAGTTATATTTGTATGTCCCCACCTCCATATTATTAAATGTTTGAAGGGCATAAAATCATGCTTGCAGGGCCCTCCAGTTGTGGCTTCAGTGACATCCAAGCGTAAAAAAGGTGAAAAAAACAAACAAAAAGGTCACAGTTCTATGGGGGAGTTGTTGGTGCTCCCGTTTTTGTCCAAGTTCCCTATTCCAAATGATGTAAATACAACATCAATGAGGACTACAAATGAGTAAGTTCAAGTCCTTCACTAATTCTAGCTGTAATTGTGATCTTAAGTAGGAAAATGTGCATCTTAACTTTTGATATTGTTCAAAATGTGTATACTCTATTAGAAAAGAAGCTAGGACTTAACTGAACCCATCAGGTACCATGTTAAACTGTGAACTTGTTAACAACCTTAAGCTGGTAGAGCAACAACATTTTTCCCTATGAATTATGCATCTTATTAATTTTCTGTTTTTTTTTTTTTTTGGTGATATCTTTAGCAATGAAGGGATGATGTTTTCAAAAACTCGTACATATACATGCTTGTATATTTATACCTCTTTCAATGTAGCTAATATTTGAAATCTGGAAAATGGTGTAGCTATTAAGTTTGATATTATGTTAATTTACTTGAATGTTGTTCTCATAGAAGGGTATTTTCTGAGGTTCTCATTGCACCTTTATAAAGTGTCGTTTATAACTTTGTAGTTATTTCACTTGTGACAGCTATTACGGCGTTTTGATGGCATATGGAAGCCTCCTAGATGTAAGGATATCTCTGTCAGAACTGGTGTATTATTACTTATGAAAATTGGTAGGCATCACAAAAGCATCACTTTTGTGACACCAAATCCTTGTAATGCACACCTTCTCAAATATTTGTCAGAGTTTTTAACTTATTTTATTCTCAGTTTCTAAGGGAGCAGAAACCTGCATACACAACTACACTTATTCAGTCCCGGGTGCTTCCATTATACAATGCATCTTTTTATCATCCTTATTTGGTTGCTTCTGCTAACTGGATACTTGGAGAGCTTGTTTCCTGTATTCCTGTAGTGAGTAATTTCAGTAACTCCATTATAATCATGTATTCATTGTTTCATTATGATATATTTCTACTTGATTGGGTATATTGGAGTTTTTATTAAATCTCTTAGATAGAGGTGGAAATTTTGAACTATTTTCTTTGAATGGGTTGATTTGGGTTATTTTTAATCTCTAACGGGTGAAACAAGTAAAAGAAAAATAATTAGCAAGAAGAATAGGTGAAATGGGTTGAATGATTTAAAAGGCGCCCAAAGTATATCTTTCACGCGTAAGAGATTTCAAGTTATTTTAATTGAAAAGTTGAAGTAGATTATTGTTGAAGTAATATAATATGTGATATTTGACACATTGATTTTTAAAAGAATAGAAAATCCTATACAAAAAAGTGTTTCGGATCAGCCCAACCTGTACCAATAATTAGCCTATTTTTCCCCGACCTGCCCATTAATGAGGTTCTTCTCTTTATGATTTTCAGGAGATGACCTCTGATGTCTATACCTCCTTGTTAAAAGCTCTGACAATGGAAGATACGGAGGATATTTCGTGTTACCCTGTACGAGTATCTGCTGCTGGTGCAATTGCTCAACTTGTTGAGGTGTGTAGCTTGTGCAAGTATCAAACTCTGATTTGCAGTCATGTCATTGTGGGTCCCTTCAGATTAAGATTCTCACTTTAACTTTGCTTTCTGCAGAATGACTTCTTTCCGCCTGAGTGGCTTCCAATTCTTCAAATTGTAGTTGGTAAAATTAAAGACAATGATGAAGAGACGTCCATTATGTTTGAGCTTCTTAAAACTTTGGTGGAGGCTGGAGGTGATATTGTTGCTCCTCATATACCACATATTATTTCACTGCTGGCTGAAGATATTTTAAATCATATCCCTTCTAGTCCTGAGCCATGGCCGCAAGTAAGCACATTGTTTATTCAACATACCTCTGAAGTACTTTGTTGTTGGTAAAAATACACCCTGTGATTGAGTTACGTCTTTTTGTCATTATTGGAGGACGATGTGCTGCACATGCATTTATACTGGTTGTACTTCTGTTGCATGTTTTGTTAAATGAAAGATTACAATTACGTGCTGCTAGTTTTTACCAGTTACCATATATAGTAGATTTGGCAACATGGGTCAGGCAGGATGGGTAACTGGTGAAAATAGGTAAATTATATGTATGTTGACCCTCAGTTTTAAATTTTTCTTAAACAGTTAGTGCGTTGGATGTGATTACAAAAAAATATTATTTCAATAATATTAATTTTTTAATTTATCTATGAGTTTCAATGCTTCTATGCATGAATAATACACTTTGGGTCACTTTTGACCCGTTAGAGGTATACGATAACCCAATTGACCCAATCTTAAATAAAGATGTGTTGAAATTGCCACCTCTAGTTTATAGTATATAACTATTTATGATGGTTCCGTTCAAGCTAATATTGATGGCTATAGTTAATGCCTCCTTCAGCTTGTGGAACCGTCAAATCTTATTTAGTTCATTGTCAATTATGCAATATCAAATGCTACTCTCTGAATCTATCTCTTTAATTACCGTGATGTCTCTTCTATTCATCTACTAGCAGAGGATGATGATTGGGAATTAAAAGATACTGATTCTGGCTCCATTGCAGGTGGTTGAACGAGGTTTTGCAGCATTATCAGTTATGTCCCAGTGTTGGGAAGAATCTTTGCCTGAGGAGGAGAATGTTGTAACAAACAATGTGGCCGTTGCTGGTCGAGCCACCATTGCCAAAGCTTTTACAGATCTTCTGGAAAAGGCTTGGCTGACACCTGCGGAAACGGTTGGTTTTATTATCTTCATGTAGTTTATAATACTTCTACTAGAGAAGAAAAAACCGGGGGGTCCGGCAGGACGGGTAATGGGTCAAAAAGTTTGAGTCAGAACAGGTGATTTCTTGTACGGTCAAAGTGGGTTGGTCAGGTAGTGCTGGCCCCAAACACTTTTCTCAAATTTTAGTTTCTGTTTTATGATTAATTAATGTGTTACATATGATTACAAATATAATATTATTTCAAGAATAATCTTTTGTAAAGCTAATTGATGTATGAGGTTCTATTGCAACAGAAGTACACTCTAGGGGTGCCTTTTGACCCGTTTAATCCATTTGGTTTGTTTCCCTTATAACTACGAGGGTGGAATTTCTTTTTGGGGAAGGTAATCTAGTCAAAGCGTTTGAAAAATGCACATATTCAGAAAGTAGTGTTTGGAAGATCATATGGAAAAGTAATTATTTGCGTTTTCTTAGAGAGAAATCACAATTTATTAAAACCTGCTGTTTGAAAATGCTGTTTTGTAAAAAAAGAATCTGTCTCACGCAATCCCAAACTCCATATGTTCGTATTACCCATTTAACCTGTTAGAGATTACCATAAAGGCATAAACAGAATGTGTTATATGAGTAAATGGGTCTAAAAGCCACCTCTAGTTTCTATATTAATAGGTGCCATGTGGAATTTGTGTATCTATAACCATCCTTCAGTGTAGTTGTCATTTGACTTGTTTGCAATGTGAATTGTCAGATAGGCGAACTTACAGAATTGGCCCCTTCTTGCTGCATAGATGATTCATCAACATTACTCACATACATCATGTCTGATGTTAATGAAAATGATGATGTTCAAAAGCAAAAAGTCTCACGGCTCTTGTTAGTTTGGGCTGATCTGATCTCAAATTGGCCTGATTGGGAGGAAGAGGAGGATTTATCTATCTTCAATTGCATCAAAGAAGCTGCTTATCTCCACAAGAAAGTCTCTTTAATAAACTTCGTTTTTGGGTCAACAAGTCAACGCTCCATTATTGAAGGAATTTGTGGGTTTGTCAGCAATGCATTTTCACAGTATCCATCAGCAATATATAGAGCCTCCTCATCCGTCCATCTACTCTTACATCTTTCGACTTATTCACCTGAAGAAGAACATACAATACATGCAGTGACCACGGCTTTCAGCCGCTCAGCCTTTTCTTGTTTTAAACAAAGACAAGCAACACCTTCTCCTCTTTGGAAGCCATTACTGCTTGCCATATCCTCGTGTTATTTATGTTATCCTGATATCGTTGAGCATACATTGGAGGATGATCAACATGAAGGTTTCAGAACTTGGGCCTTGGCTCTTTTCTCCATCTCTTCAAGCAAGTTTGAACATGGATTATCAACGGAGTCTGAAATTAAGTTAACTGGTAATAATCTGTGAATTTTTTCCTGCTAATCGTATGTGCGATTCTGTCTTCATCTTTTGTGTGCACTCCAAACTCTCATCTTTCTGCTATTGCATCTCTTAGAGGAGGAAAAAATGGGTGGGTTGTTAACAGGTAGGGTACAGCTTGACGGGAAACACTTCCTTTATAATTATTGTGCCGGATATGATCACAAATATAATATTATCCGAAAACAAAACTTTTTGTTTTTAAATAAAACATATTACGAGGTTTTATGCATCATAACTACAATGAAACTTTGAGTCCCCTGTTTAACGTGCTTTTCATTAAGCGCTTTGTCTCCAATTTTACCCATTTGACCAGTTAGAGATAAACATACTCTGAATTAATCCATTTACAGGTTATTGGGTCAAAATTGCCACTTCTAGTCTCTATTGGTCTACGCTGCACTACTATATCTTGCTAAATGTAAATATCTACCACTAGTTCACTTGCTAATTTGGTAAATTTCTCTTGGTCAACAAAATACTGCTTACAGGCTCCTCAAGTTTTTGAGAGTTGAGACCCTTAAACAACTAATTAATTCCTACTTTATAGTCTACTTTTATATATAGTTACAGTAGCTTTGGCTATTTTCTTCAGACACCCCTCATGAAACTAATCAACAATTTTTAAACTTTCAGTGATGACGTTGGCAAAAGTCATTACACGGCTGCTTATAGGGAATCAGAGTAGTGGCTTGTTGTGGGAGTGCTTTGGTGCAGTTTTGGAAGCATCTGTCCGGCTGAAAGAAATTCAAGAGGAGGATGAAGATGTCAATGAAAATGAAGATGAGAATACCACTGATGATGACAGTGAGGATGCGGATGATGACGATGATGAGGTCTGACTTCTTGTCCTGTAGTCTTCGTATAACTCTCTTATACCTGTCAACAGCTCACGTATTGTTCTGGTATCATTTATATTTCCTTGAAGTTTTATAAATGTTGGACAGCTATAGTTAGAAGTGGCAAGATGGGCTGGTTCTGTTGGTCGGGTAATGGATCAAAATGGGTCAGGTTGAAACAGGTCATTTTAAGTACATATCCAAATAGGATGGGTCTGTTGACCAATCAACACTGTTTGTCCACTTCTTTTTATTTATTTATTTGTTTACGTCTTTTTAACAGCTTTCATTTTAGTAAGTAAACAATTTATTAATTATGACTACAAAGATAACGTTATCACACTGATTATCTAAATCTTTGAACAGAACGTTTTAGTGGCTGTATGTGTTAGAAGTAGAACTTAAAACAAAGAAACAAAATGCCAAATCGACCAATTCTTAAGTAAATGGGTCAAAAATGCCACTTTGAGCTATCGCCCATGATCAGGAAACAAAATGCCAAAAACAGTGGAATTGCAAACTCATTATTCAGGATTGTCCATTCCTTCTTGGTGCTCCTTGTATATAATGGGAATATATGCTTGAAAAAGTTACCAAACTGCACATGAAATTATATTTTTTGTGCAATTTGCTTGATGAAAATGGGTAGCATGTTTTCATTTTATTAAGCATTTTCTTTGTTAGGATTCGGATGATGATGTGCATGAAGAAACCGAAGAAGAGTTTCTGGAGAGGTGTGCACAAGCAGCCATTGAGTTGGAGAATGGGACCGGTGTGGAAGAAGTAGCGGAGGAAGATGAGGAACAAGAAATCGAATTGGGTAACCCTCCACTTGATTATATCCGTTTTTTAAACCACCCTAGCTGTAGTTTCTGCTCAAAGAATCTTTTGCAGTCACAAAAAATATTTAAAGCCACTGCCAGTGATTTACTAAGTACGAACAACAAAAGGTTTCAGCACATTTATAGTCCTCCATGCGAAACTTAGAGGTGGCAAAATGGGCATGTTGGGTGGGTTGAGTCACAACTCCAATGGATAATTTTTTTTGGCCAACTTTCGTGAATTTATACGTTTGGCATGTTAGAGATAAACATGACCCTAATCAACTCATTCATAAATAATTGGATCAAAGTTGGCACCTCTAGTCTATCTGGAAATAGTTTGCTAAAGACAACTCAACCTAGCAAGTATCAACAGAAAAATCCTTGCTTGTTCACATGGACTTGAATCATATAAAAGAGGCGCAACTTTAGTGGCTTTCCAGTATTCATGCTATCTTTGCACTGTGCCAAAAATGATTATGTTAGTTATATTTTCGGCTTAGATAATAGAATGTCTGTGCAGGCGAGTTGGATGAAGTAGATGCACTAAGCATTGTGCAATCCTTGATAGAAAGGAATCACCAAATACTTTTGCAAGGACCGGAGTTACCACAACAACTTGTTTCAAGCTTTGTTGATGCCTTCCCTGAAAGTGCTTTGTTCTTTAAGCAGTATCAGCGGTTTAGTAATCCGCAATAACTGACGACGGTCTTTCTGCTGCTTTTCTCATTATTGTACCTTTTTTGTATTTAAAATGAGGGATGATTGTGTGATTGCTGTTGATTTGAGATGACTGGTGAGGATGTTCTTGAAGTGGCGTGATTCTTTCTGTGAGAATATGAGAGTAGTGTTTGTATTTCGTTCGTGTTTGTACGTGCTTTATATACGTTCTCTCTTTAAACACTTTTGGTTAGATGAAAATAAAATCATCAACCAAGATGAAAATACATGCACACAAAATTACATTAACCAAGGTAATGCATGTTCAATGGCATGAACAATTCTGTCCTACACACGTAGGGTCGTACGTCTGCAAATGGTGATACAAATCGATCTGAATTTATTATGTTGTCCTTTTCAATTTGGTGCACATATGCACGTAATCTTCCATTTTGGTTGTAGATCGTTGAGAAAAACAATATATTGCCTTGTTTAAAATAAGTTTAATGACAATAAGTTGTTGGTGGAAGCTGTCTTTCATTTTATTTTATTTTTTATTTTTTTATTTTTATTTTTTTCTTTTTGATGATAAATAAAGCCATGGATGACAGTACTTCTGGATAAGACATATTTTAACGAAATTTGTATACCTTCAGTGAAATCGTTTTAAAAATAATTTGGATTGTCTTTTTCTATATAGAAAAAAAGGATCATGAATTTTGAAAAAGTTCTAGAGTTTGTTTAGTACTCAAAAACTACCATTTTCCTCTAAAGTTATTACGAAAATCTCGTTCTCCATGTTTTTAGAAAAAAGGTATTGTAATTAGTTATTTTTATTATTTTTTTTGCAGTAAATTTAAAAATAAACTTTTAAATCCCCCAAGATCTGATTGTATAAGATCGTCAAGTATATAACCGATTATAAACTAAATTTTTTTGTAGCAATTGATTATAACACAAACACAAGTATGTTAGTCTCGAAATACAAAAGCCGTTTTCGTTAATTCAAACTTGGGTACTTTTTTCATTCTTAAGTTTCAACAATGTCGGGAGGTGGTGCAATCTCTTCGACAACCAATATGAAATCAAACCCTGGAAAGCTCACATTCAACAATGTATTCTCGCAGCCTGTAGCGGTCTACTTTTTGGATACGAAATCTGAGCTTCAGGTTTAAAACCCATCATTGTCGTTTTTTGTTTAGTTTTCATTATTAATTCTATTCCCTTGTCTAAGCAGTACATGTTAAGTTACTTGCAGGGGCATTGACATTTATGATGCCATTCGCTAACAAGTTCTTCCATGGGGAGAATATGGAAATAGTTGTATCTAATACTTAGCAACCAATATTACAAGTTCAACACTACCAAGTAGGACTAATACGCAGAGTGAATCGGTCCCTAAGGAGTCACGGAAAGAGCTATGGGATGTTATTTTATTTATTTTTATTTAAAAAAAAATTTAAAATTGGTACGAACGAAAGTAAATATGATAGTACTTTGTAAGTAACTAATTACTTAATTTAAATTATATCAAACGTTAGTATAAATAGTCACTTATTTATAAAGCAATCAGTTTAATTATTTAAATAGTAGCTTATTTATAAAGCAGATAATTAATTCATTATTTTTTATTTTATTTAATTATATACTACTCTATAAGTGAAAAACTCGTATATTTGTAAAGCAGATAAATAAAGGAATTATATATTTGAAGGTCACCCAACTATATCATTTTTTTTGTAGGCCAACTGTATTTGAAAATAATTTTGTAGGTCACTCAAATTTGTATGTTTATCTATGTATACCAAATTCCGCTAAAAACTCATTGAAGAAAAAGTAAAAGGATGAAAATACCCTTGTATTTTTTATTTTACGCTACTTATATTATTATTTTTGTATGTAAATACATTAGTATTTGTGTCATTTTATAGTTGTTTGATAAAATTTATACTCGAATTTGATATACATTAAATAAAATATAAAAATCGGTAACCTACACATTTATTTTTAAATATAAATAACTATCACAAATAAAATAATATATTTTAAATACCTCCGAATATCCCATAAATAAATAAACTTACCTCACAAGTAAAAATAATACGAGTAAAACAAACGGTATTAATATAAATAAACTTACCCCACAAATAAAAGTAATACGAGTAATTTAAAAGGTATTAATATAATGTTTGCTTATTCATAAAGCAACAATTAATTAATCAAATCATATCAAACGGTAATAAATAGTTACCGTACTTGTAAAGCAAATACAAAACTATAAAAACCATTCCAAACCTCTTAAAAACAAATACGTTCTTAATCACCACCGACCTCTGTCATCCAAACCCAAAACCCTCGATCAACATATTTCCCGCCCGCAACGTCACCGGCACCGGCAATGGTCTCCGCTAAACAACTGATTGCCGGTCTCCGCTAAACAACTGCTTTCTACCGCACTATCCGTCACTCCCTCCCTTCTCGGGTCTCTCCTCTCGTTTCTGGTAATAATTTCCGTTCAATATATATGCATATATATTATATATTATGTATGTATTTATATATGTAGGTTGTTGAATATTGAATTCCGACTTTAGTTATGTTGAAACCTTACAATTGCTGTTTCTTTATAATAAAATAATATCAATGATCTGCTTTCCCATCTCCATATTATATCTGTCTTTTGATCTACGTCTTTATTTTCCTAGTTATGTTGAAAACCTTAGTGTTTCTGTTTTTCTGATGAAATTTCATGAAGAGTGATCAGCCAATTCTGTTCTGAAAAGAGTAAGGCTTTGAAAACTGGCAACCTATGATCCTCGCCGACATAAAAATGAAAAAAACCAATTTAGCTTTCGGTGAATTTATTATCTGGAGATGAGAAGGCTGCTTATGAGTTCCATACTAACTTTAATTAACATAGTCTGGTGATGGGTAGTTTTGGTGGTACTTGGTTGTTATCAATGAATCACAATGTTTGTGTTCACTTCCAGGAAATCAATTGAGAAGAACCGGCTGGTTTGGGTGGGCCCAGCGCTGATCATTATTTTCTTAATTCGAGGAGTGTTCTGGGATGTTTCGCAGGTTTATAGGGATCTTCATATTTATACATGATCATGTGTTTGGGCCATTTTCTCAGCTGGCATATGCAGATCCTTCTGAGAAAGGGCATTGAATAGTTAAACTGGTATTTTGAAGACAATTAGTAGAAAGAGCAAGATGCTGTTTTTACATAATTTGATAGTTAGAAAGTCTGAAGTAGAAAGAGGGAAGTTTGAAAATTCGTGTATATTGTGCTCGAACGGCTTGTAACGTGTATTTATCTATAACATCTTTACTAAGATTGGCATGTTGATTGATTTGGTTAACCATTGAGTTTACCAATGTCTATACTGCAGGAAGGTTGTCTGTTTATTCATTCATATCATCTTGAACTTGTAACTTGTAAGGTTTTTGTGATAATTAACTGTTTATATGTAGCCACTGAAGCCTTCTGACAGAGCACAAATTCAGTCAAAAGAAGTTAGGCTTCCTGAATCACGGCCAATTCCATTCAACGATCCGGATGTTCAAATCGTTAGTTCACATGCTTTAACTAATAATCTCGTTTATTTTTCGATGTCTTTGTTTTTATCTCATTTCTTAATGTTTGATTTAGTCTCTCAAGCTGAGTGATGATCTCCATCTTAATGAATAGACTGTGCGGCTGCTTGTTTCTGCTAATCCGGAGGTAGACCATTTCTTATCGTCAATTTAGTCAGTTGATTGTTATAAATGCACCACTTTCGTTTAGTGAGGATTACTAGGGAGAGGCCTGTTGGATGTATTACGCCTTGCAGCGGGGCTTTGGTGTACAGAGAAAAGAGAAAGGTTTTTGGTATGACCGCTCTTAGTCCATACAAAATATCTGGCTCACCTGGTTATGCTCTGGATGGCAACATGCACCCTCAGCAATCTGCTGAATCTGCCCCTCAAAGTTTTGTTTCTCTCCTCGAGTTTGTTAGCAAAATTTATAAGGTCAGTATACGTTCTCATCGTGTCTTGATAGGGGAGCCCCTCATTATCTTTATTGTTGTAATTTTATTTTGAAGAACGCAAGTGTTGATTGCTCTTTTACCACTTTAAAAGATAGTGCAGGGGACATCAGTGGCAGTGCTTCGCCAGACTAAACTGTCCATCTTGTCACAGGATGCTTCATTTAAGCATGATTTCCATGAAAAAGTAATTGCAAAACCCTTATGCACTATACTACTAATAGATTGGTAGCATAATTTGGAACCTGTTAGCTTTGTTTTTTCAACAGGTTATGGCTATTAGGACTGATCAGACGATTGAGGGTTGTATGAACTGGGACTGTGCACTTGACGATAATACAAGATGTAATTGATGCAAGGGAGACAAAATAATGATGGGAGAAATATTAATTCCTGCCTGGAGGTTATTTCTCGAACGTGTTCCAGTTTTTACTTAACACAGTTCTTCTAAAGGCCACCTATCAGGTCTGTTTTTCTTCCAAAGCGGTTTTTAGGTCTGAAGTTTTAAGGTAAAAGCTAAATGTTCAAACAAGACATAGTTGGAAGCCTTCTTTAACTTTTCATTTTCAGATGTAGTAGCTTCTTGTGGTTATTTTTTTCAAAGAATATTGATGAGGATATGATCTACATGTATAATGCATAATTTCACGAACTGATGTTCAAAGAGATGGATGAAATTTATTTCTTTAGCAGCCTTAACGCCACCCTTTCTGGTCTCTGCCTGCAGTTAACCACCCATCGCTATGCCACAGTATCTACTTTGTTCAATGGTGAGCCCGTGTGGGGACTTGCTCAGTGTAGGGGATATCTTTCTTTACCCAATTGTCTGAATTGTTTCGACTATGCTGTCAGATAAAGGTATTTGGGGCCGGCAATGGCGCTACTGCTATTTTCAGCGACTTTGAAGTCAGGTGCATATATCTTTTATTTATCATGACGCAAACTTTATATATTCGATCGTTTTGATCACATTTGTCATGTATGAGTTATTATATATATAAATATATCCACATATATATGATGATGATGATGATTCAATAGTTAATGTTCAGGGTAATTAGAGTTTCTATTTGATTTAGGTATGAGAAATGTAACTTC
This sequence comes from Logfia minima, assembly GCA_963921325.1. Taxonomy (NCBI): domain Eukaryota; kingdom Viridiplantae; phylum Streptophyta; class Magnoliopsida; order Asterales; family Asteraceae; genus Logfia; species Logfia minima. The sequence continues at coordinate 50,352,516 of OY992763.1, read as the reverse complement.
GCTACTGAGGTAGCCGATTAACGTGGTGTGATAATATGTGACAAAGTACTATCGCCTCAGCCAACAGAGTTCCAAAAGACAGCAAAAAAGTTATTATTAGACCTTTAAATTGCTACACCAAAAACGTCGGATTTCTATGCACTTTCTACAAGACAAGTAGCTAATGGTAATGCAACTGTATATGCCATTGCCCAATGTAATCTAAACATATCCCAAAGTGTTCGTTCAAAATGCCTAAAAATGAGATCGATTTCTTTACACGATTGTCTTCCTAATATTTCTGGACGGGCAACAGATGATGGATGCTTCATGAGATATTCTGGGACACCATTTTTTGGACAAAACCAGACAACTGATATTACATCTCTCATTTGGGATGGTGAGACCTCTGCTTTTCTGGAAATGTGCATCCTTATTTTGTTGTTAGAGATACTAGCTAGCTAGGAAGTACTTTATCATGATCAATGAATATTTTGCGTTTGTGCTTTACAGGAGAGTCAAGCAAGAAGAGGTCCATTATTTGGGGTCGTTGGAGGTATAAGCTTTCTACTTCTAGTACTTGCATTTTTTTTATGGTATGGCAGATTGAAAAAGAGAGGTACATACAAACAAGGTAAACACAAGATATACTAGCTAAAAACAATTAAAATATTTAGTTATGTACACTCATCTAGTGCATTTTGAGGTTCATGATATTGATGACATCTGATAAGTACATGTGTATGTGGACGATGTGATGGCTTAGATGCACACAGTTATAAGCATTTGCAGTTGGCTACCAATAATTTCAGCAAAGAAAATATTATCGGGACAGGTGGTTTCGGTGAGGTATTCAAGGTAATTTTATAGAATTTATGTAGACCAACAAATATTTCAATTGACCTATCTAAAAGTACAAATGATCATAAGTAAGAAGAGTTTAATCTGCGCATGGTTTGATTTAATTTGGAGGTGGGTACACTTTATTTAAACGGAGTTACTGTCCTTACTGCACAATTTAGTATGTCAAGTAACTGTTTAATTTGGATGTAAGATGAATACTTATGACTGATCATTGACTCGTAATTTACCTCTGATTTAACAGGCAGTTCTTGATGATGATAAAGTTGTTGCAGTAAAGAAGCTTAAAGACAGATATGGTAGAGAAAAAATAGGATTTGAAAATGAAATCTTACTTACAAGTCACATTCGCCATCGAAATCTTCTTCATCTCCTAGGTTGGTCAAGTGAAGAATCCGAGCTACTACTTGTCCTTGAATATATGCCGAATGGAAACCTTGACACCTTCTTATGGGGTAAGTTGATTGTTACCAACTACAGTATGTGATTCACATGAAAATCTGAATTTAAAAGTTGTTGGTAACCTAATAAGTACGTTCAATACAGGTGCAAAAAGGGGAGCCCTAAACTGGAAACAACAATATGAAATTGTCTTAGGGATCGCTAGGGGTCTTGCTCATCTACACAAAGAATTTCATGTCAAAATTATTCATAGAGATATAAAATCAAGTAACATTCTAGTTGATGACAATTTTCAACCCAAAATAACAGATTTTGGGCTAGCCAGGTTTCAACCAGAGGAACAAAGTCGTGTTATCACCAAGTTTGCTGGGGACGTTGTAAGTTTGATTTAGAATACATTTGTTCCTTCATTCCTCATATTTTATCTAACCAGAATCGTGTATCATCATCATTACAACATATCACATTACTAGGGGCTACACAGCGCCAGAATATGCACTTTTAGGCGTATTATCAGATAAAGTTGACACTTTCAGCTTTGGTATTGTTATTCTTGAAATCACTAGTGGCCGGAAATGTACTTACACGAAGTTTGATGGATCATCCACCGAATGCCTTCTGGAACATGTGAGTTACATTATTTATAGATTAACTTAAAACAAGAAATAGTAGCTAGAAGAAACAAAGTGTAGACATCTCACTTTTGACATGGTAACTTTTGTAATTATTATTGTGACTAATAAATGGTTATGATATATCCCTGCAATTGGTGGCAGGCATGGAAGTTTTATGAAGATGAGGAACATATCAAGTTAGTTGATGAGACAATGGATGAAAATGAATACAAAGACGAACATGTGATGAAGATCATTAAGATTGTTTTGTTGTGCACTCAGTCACCAGCTTCTAAAAGACCAAACATGCCTCAAGTTGTTTTAATGCTTCCCAATGTTCCGTCATTGGGAGAAAGACAGATATCCAAACCTGTTTTCATTGATCACAATACGAGGATAGATATAAGTTCTACGTAGAATTCTATCTGACATTTGTAATGTATCACAAATGCCAAAGGAATTAGAGGTGAACAATCATCTATAGTAATTAAGGATAGACACCTAAGAATAGGGGCCGGTGTCAGATGAGTCGGGTCCACATAGAGCTAAGCTCGACTTTTGTTACGGTACTTGGAACTCGACACTATTGAGCCTTATATTTTTAAGCTTTCGGTTTTAGCAACTTTCGGTTTGACTTGATTTGCTATTTCATACTTGAGTTGATTCGTGATTATTTGAATGCAAGATAGAATTGTGAGTATGTATTAATAAGCACTCGTCCAAATAAATTGCAGTTTACGTGATTTGAACTAAAAATCTATTTGAGAAAATCTTGAATCTTTATTGCTTAACCACCATTTATATACTTTTTAAGTGGTTAATACATTTAGAGCCATATGTAGATCCACCAATCCACTATAGTATCAATCAATCGGTGATAACATCCCTTGATTAGAGATTAAGACCCGAAAAATTCAGCACTCTAGTTTTATATAGAACATCATTAATAGGGTAAACATTTTTTGTTGTCCGTATGATATTCAATTTACTTATAAGCTTTAAATAACAATTTATCTGATGAAATATTTAATTTAATTTTTTGAAATGGAAATATTTAAAATGAAACGTATAAATAAATTAAGTTATTCATAAAATAAGTAGATTATACAGTTGTGTTACACCAAAGATTAAAGTACATTTTTAAGATGATTAATAGTATACGAAAGAATAACGCATTAAAAATATAATGATAAAAGAAAAAAGTATTCTACAATAGGATAAACTTTTCTTAAGAATAGTTATATACGTAAATTGGTAAAAAAGTATTCGCTCAAGGACTTGAGATTTATCAAGTTTTCTGAGAAGACCTTTTCATGTCAATAATAAAAAGTTTTTTGAAAGGTTTTCTAAAGCAAAAAAAATATAGGAAAAGATATTATTAGAGATACTTCTCTAATGTTAAATTTATAAAGATATAGAAATAGGAAGATTAGTTTTAGCTGGTTTGGATGGTTTCAAAACCCGTGTTTAATTGTCTACTTGTAATTTTTATTAGTTTTTTTTAACCTTTTAATATAATATGTGTTGTTAAAAAAATAAAATAAAGACAATCATACAATCTCTTTTTGGATAATTTGGATCATTATAATATTCATCTTTCAATCTTTTATTTTAAGTAATCTTAATTAATTAATATTAGAATGTTATCATTATGGATCAAGTTACATTTAGAACATGAGTATGTACCATCTCGATGCATATGATCATTGTAGTCTTGACCAACAAAACTTAATATATGATATAATGTCTAACAAACAACCCATGTTAGATCGATAATGGAATGTATAACCAAGTTGTATTTTGAACATGACTACCTTAATTTTTTTATTAGATAGATTGAATGTGAAGTACGTTTACCCGGACCCACCACTGGGTTTTTACAAATTTATTAAGGAAAATTCGTAAAAATATCCCAAAATAATAATGATTTAATTTTATACCATTTTTATTTTTTTTGCAAAAAACTACTTTCAACATGCAACTCGCAATTTGCAGGCACGACCCGAACGCGCACCCATATCGTTTTCGGGGTCATGGCAACACAACCCCCAAAGTTGCGGGTTGCCAGTTGCGTGTCTAGGTCGTGGCCTAGACACGCTCCCATGGACGGGATCATAATTTATTTTTTTGTGTAAATTTCCTTATCTCTTATCCGTTTTAGGTATGATTTTTAAAATTTCTAGAAATAATATGACTCTAAAATAAGATAAGATAAGTAATTTTATCCAAAAAATTATCCATAGGAAAACGCAACCTGCAAAATCATTTTATGTTAGGGTCATATTATTTATTGAAAATTTTAAAATCTCAAAAATCACATAAAATATACCGAAAACGGATCAAAGACAAAGCAATTTACACAAAAAAAAATTATGATTCCAGAAGCTATCTGTCACAATCCAGGCCACGAGCTCACATCCAGGCCACGAGCCTTGACACGCTACCTGCAAAGATGGCCACACAAACCGTAAATTGCAATTTGCGTGTTAACAGTAGTTTTTTACGATTTAAGTATAATTTTTAAGATGTATTTTTAAAGTATTTTTACAAATTTCCCTTTTATTAATTAATGTATGTTTGATACACAAACCGTAAATAGAGATCGAACTCTTAACTCATCGGTGGTCAACCCTAATTTAACCTACGAGAATTTGAAGACTAAAAAAAATAATCTTCAATCATATATGAAATAGGTGTCATAGCTAGTTACCAAATTAATGGTATCAGAAAAATAAAATAAAAATGGGGTGGTGGAACATCCAGACGGGTTCATATGGACAAAGTCTTGGTACGACTTTGTGAAGAATCTTTTGAGATAAACTCTTGGAAGACTTGGCATATATATAGACTTTTTGGTTAATATATTTTAAGACTTTGCAAATTCTTTTTGTTTAACACATTTGCAAGAATTCAAAGTATATATGTATATATATAACTTGTGATTCATCCATTTCAATAAGAGCTAGCTTCACATATTAAAGATGGGAGAGCACTTTAGTCATGTACACAAGCTTTCTAACCACAAAATCTTGAAAGGTAACAACCTCGGTTGTAACGGCTGCAGATTTTCCATTTCTAACTCCGAGGGCTACTCATGTGATCAATGCACATACTACCTTCATAAACAATGCTTCTCCGCACCACGATCTCTTTCTCATCCGTCTCATCCCGCTCACCCTCTCTCTTTATTTCCTTTTCCAACTTACAAGAGTGGTAGATTCAAATGTGACTCTTGTGGTGAAAATGGTACTGGTTTTTGTTTTTGTTGTCCCAACTGCAGTTTTGATCTCCACATCGATTGTACCTATCGTGACCTCACGCCTAACCTGGGAACTACCTCTCGAAAACCCATCCATCACCATTAAGCCACCTTACAATCGTATTGATCGATGACTGTTATCAAATTTCTGTGTTGTATGTCTTTTTATGTATTCTGATATACTCGTCAACTCGTGTGACAATTCATGTTTGTTTTCTATTTTCTCGTTTCTAGTAATTTTTATGTAATTTCAATTTGTTCATTGTGGAATGTGGATATAAACAATAATGTGAAGTTTGAGATACTAAAACTTCAAGATATATGTGTCTATAGAGTCTGATTGTATAATTAGTTTGTGTTTTTTTAATGTTACAAGAAATAGTTGTGTACGATGGTTATTGCAATTTTCTACTATTGGCTCAAATGAACGAAGATGTCCCTAATGTTAAATCTTATATGAACCAAATATAAGCATATGACTTCATATATTAGAGATATGATAACATCGTCACACACAAAGAACTAAACTGAATTTGAATCTATCATATCAAACCAGAAGTGCAAAATCAATGATGCCGTTTAGCCTTTACACGATACATAACAAAGTATGAATAAGAGAATGGATACTTATATGTAACTACTACTTCCACACAAAAATAAACACTAATTCAGTAGACAGCTTATTCACAAGATGTCATAATCATAATTGTAGATAGAATTCACAATATCAACTCTCAGATTATTATTTATAACGTATTAAACATAAATGTATAGTCAAAAATAAACATTGACTTCCCTCTATAGAACAAAACTAATGTTTTCCCTTGCTAGCAATGTTGTTGGAAAGCCAATCCAGTCCCTCATACAGACCTTCCCCTGAAGTTGCACATGTGCTCTGAATATACCTGATTCACATCAATTTAACCATTATCAATTTATCTTTTATTTATCTACAATGCTAAACATACATATCCATTTATGTTGCACTGCCAATTTTCGACCCATTTGATGCATCTCCTTTTAGTATAGCTTTCTTTTTTTGTTATTATTATTATTACACTTTTTTTTATATAATTTAGCTGTTTGACCTTGTTCATAAGTATGTCAAAAGTCAGTAAATAGTCAATGTGTTGAATAATTCACCAGTGTCGCTGTCGAAGAGAATGCAAGCCGAGCTTATCTGTGATTTCAGCAGCATTCATAGCATTTGGTAGATCTTGTTTATTGGCAAACACAAGCAATACTGCATCTTTCAATTCATCCTATAACACATGTCCATTCGCAAATTACTAGAACCAACCATATTCCCACCTGAGCTACTAAGTAAGTTAAGAATTAAGCTTTGAATTAATACCTCACTAAGCATTCGATGTAGCTCATCTTTAGCCTCTGTAACACGGTCACGATCATTACTATCAACCACAAATATAAGACCTTGTGTGTTCTGGAAGTAGTGCCTCCACAAAGGTCGAATCTGAAAACAACTATATCAGCATTTGATTAAACAAATCCTGTAGTTGTCAACATCCAGGAGCTAAAGTTGAAGATGTATATCAGAAAATGAGAAAATTTTAATTGTGTAATAATAAATGTGCAGGTCCAAATGGGTTTGGGTTGACTTGTAAACACTTTTTTTCCATATTTTGTTGTCTTGTTTTTCTTTTCTTCTTTTTGTCATTGAATAATGCAGTAATTAAGATTAAGAAAACAATATTACTGCAAACATATTATGTCCTTGTATAAACCAGGTTGTATGCGTTCGAAATAAACTTTGCGTGACCTTCAACACATTCAAACCTTTTGACAATTTCCATTTATACATATATTTTTTATCATCTGCCCCAATTTCAGATAAACAAAACCCAATTCAAGTCAGTCATAGGTAAGCGGGTTCAAACTATGAATCTGAAGTCAAGTGATAAATGCTCAGTATTTCGAACCTAACTGGTCCACCCCAAATCAATCTCACAGATTAAAAAATGTAAAACATGAAAACCAACTTGACACGGTTTTTACTTCACAAAGGTGGGGAAAACTGTGTCTGAAAAATCATATTGGATTAGACTTTATCAAGTTTGTTATAGTTCTAGACGATAATAGGGAGTTTTCATCAGCACAAGAAAACATATTCACACAACTACACAAGTAGCTTACTAAGAAAAGAAATCATGTGTAAAGTTACATTATTGCATTGGTATCATGGATTTGATGTAATATGACACCTCATGCTTGTAAAAAAAAAGTCAAAATCAAAAAATTCTGATAGGAAATTAAAAACTAATCTAAATGGATTCACAAAAAATGAGTTGTTTCTATTGCAGAACATCTGTTCTGCTTGATGACTCCTATTTATAGATTTCCTAGATGCAGCACAAGAAATTAATATCGTATTAATAGTTATAAAGGACAAACTTACCTTGTCCTGACCACCAACATCCCATACCGTGAAGCTGATGTTCTTATACTCAACAGTCTCCACATTAAATCCTGCCACAATAATATATGTAAGACTTGCATTCATCACCTATTGGTTTTGATCTAAACCTAGATGATAATGATAAAATTACAGAAAATATAAAAACTCAAAGAAAGTGAACACAAGTAGTAGTATTGAAATGTGAGTGTACCAATAGTAGGAATAGTGGTGACAACTTCACCCAATTTGAGCTTGTATAAAATTGTGGTTTTACCAGCTGCATCTAGACCAACCATCAGAATGCGCATCTCTTTCTTAGCGAACAACCGCTTAAAGAGCTTGGTGAACGACAGACCCATCTTAAGATCTAACAAAAAACAACCATGTATATAAGATTCCTAGCTAGTCATATATACATATTCATCATTACCATTGCTATTGTATGTAAGTTACCTGACAGCACCGGTATTTTGATGACATGGCAACATGACATGTCACAAATTCAAATTCTACATCATGTTACTTTTTACATTGGTAACAGAATAAACGTGCGGAAGGTGAAAAGAATACTTAATTACAACGATATACTTTGGTGCAATAGGCGCTTACAAAAGTCGTTTTACATAACAGGAGCTAGACATGCTTGGATTGATACCACACTAAAGTTGGTACACCATTTAATTGGAAACTTTATGCGTTGAAAGTTATATTTAATTGGAATATACAGGTGCTAATTAACCCATGCAAAGAGGATAACTTAATTATACAAATGGATCGTCTTAACACGAATAAGCATTCGGAAAAGAAAAAAAAAAGGTGATGCAACATGATGTATTAATAAACAAAAACGATGAAATAATCAAATAGTAAACAAAATCATAAATTATCATGAAACAAATATACAATGGCAAAACGTCATTGATCCATATGTATGTATACATGCAATTAAAAGGGAAATATATACATATATATATATATTATATAGGCATTAATTGATTAAGGATTCAACAACAAGAAGAACGTGATAACTGTGTTCAAATGGGGTATGGGACTCACGATCTGCCGAAGATTTAAAAAGTTGACGAAGAATGATTGCGGTTTGAATTGACCCGAAGAAATTACTTGTTGGAGATTTGACGAGAGAGAAGATGAAAGCTGATCGATAATAGATTCAGGATGTAAATTTAGTTTTGGGGCAATTTATTTTAATTTATTACTTTACTCCGTTTATATTTAATTTGCCACGATATTTGTCTTTGGGCAACTAATGTATATTCTCATTAATTATCTTTTTTAGTAAATTTCATAAATGATCTGTATATATCGATTTATAAAATCATCTTTATATATTATTTTTATGTTTTTAATTCAATAAACTTAAATATTTCTTAAAAATAGTTCATTCGTCATTTAAAATGACTAGAATATCCTCATTCTTGTTTTATTTATTAAATTCAGTAAGTTTAAATAATAGTACTTTGATCATTTTAAGTGGAGGAGGGACTGTTCGAACAAAACGTAAACTTATCAGACTGACAAATTAAAAAAACATATATGAATGATTTTCGTAAATCCGTGTAAACCACATGAACCATTCATATAATTTATTGATTTTTTTAAATAAAAACTAAATTTTCATTAATATTAACGAATTTAAATTTTAGGAAATGTATATTAATACTCTTCTAACATAACATTTGTTCTCTTAAAAGGTGCAAAACAAAATAAAAGTTCAATTTTTAATTATAGTTTCGGTAATATAGAACGGCTCAATAGTAACCTGATTATCTTTTTTACGAGGACGATATCGACTGGACTTATAAAGTGCATTCATATCAGTTATATCTATTTAATGTTTTTGTGAGAACAACATTACCTTTTTAAGGAAACGATCTCATCCATTATTTCTTAAATCATTGAGACTTCTCTTTGTTGTTGAAACTAGCTCGATGGCATTGACAATATCTTGAGTTTTCTTTTGAAGAGCCTAAGAAAGAATATCATTTTGTCAATGCCATCGAGCTAGTTTCAACAACAAAGAGAAGTCTCAATGATTTAAAAAATAATGAATGGGATCGTTTCCTTGAAAACGTAATGTTGCTCTCACAAAAACATCAAAAGAGAGGGTAAAATCGAAGATCTGGCGGGCTCCTATCGACCGGTTTCACGACCAACATTGAAGAGGTAAATCGCGTAACTCAAAATTAAAGGAACATGAAAAATGTGGATGGGAATTGAATCACGACCTCCGCATTTATGATGTATGTCTCCTACCACTAAGTTACCATCGTGGGGACAAGAATAATATTTATCTATCATTTTAGTTAAGCGTTGATGACTTATCACATGACATATGATGCATTTGAATATACCAAAAGATTAAATAATAAATTTATTCAAAATAAATAGTTTGAAATGATTAGTTTTTGTAGAATTTGAGTTATTTGCTTATAAAACTCTACAAATAACAACCGTAAGAATGTATGATTGATATTCCGTTAAATTATCTCTATCGGTTTATATATTATTTTTTATTTTAACTGAATTACCGTGATAATTGACTAAATGGCTATATATGAACAAATCAAGTTAAGAGAGCTAGATTGTATGACTTCCTGTCGATCTTTGAAGTTATTAACTAGTCTCTAGGGTAAGTATGACTAATACGCAGAGTGAATCAGTCCCTAAGGGAACCACGGAAAAGGCTACAGTGGGATGTTATTATTTATTTATTTTTGTTTAAAAGATAATTCAAAATTGGTACGGGCTATAATTAAATATGATAGTACTTTGTAAGTAACTAATTACTTAATTTAAATGATATCAAACGGTAGTATAAATAGTCACTTATTTATAAAGCAATCAATTTAATTATTTAAATAGTCGCTTATTTATAAAGCAGATCATTAATTTCATTATTATTTATTTTATTTAATTATATAGTACTATGTAAGTGAAAAACTCGTATATTTGTAAAGCAGATAAATAAAGGTTATATTCGAAGGTCACCCAACTATATCACTTCTTTTGTAGGCCATCGGTATTTGAAAATAATTTTGTAGGTCACTCAAATTTGTATGTTTATACCAAATTCCGCTAAAAGCTCATTGAAAAAAAGTAAAAGAATGAAAATACCCTTGTATTTTTTATTTTACATTACTTATATTTTTTTTTTGTATGTAAATACATTAGTATTTGTGTTATTTTACAGTTGTTTAATAAATTTATATTCGAATTTGATATACATGAAATAAAATATAAAAGTCGATGACCTACACATTTATTTTTAAATATAAATAACTATCGCAAATAAATAATATATTTTGAATACCTCCGGATATCCCATAAATAAATAAACTTACCCCAGAAGTAAAGATAATACGAGTAAAACAAACGGTATTAATATACATAAACTTACCCCACAAGTAAAAATAATACGAGTAATTTAAACGGTATTAATATAATGTTTGCTTATTCGTAAAGCAACAATTAATTAATCAAATCATATCAAACGGTAATAAAAGCATATTTTCTATACAAAACTATAAAAACCATTCCAAACCCCTTAAAACAAATACGTTCCTAATCACCACCGACCTCTGTCATCCAAACCCAAAACCCTCGATCAACATATTTCCCGCCTTTCTGCATTGTCAGTCTGCAACTTCGCCAGCACCGGCAATGGTCTCCTCTAAACAACTGATTGCCGGGCTCCGCTAAACAACTGCTTTCTACCGCACTATCCGTCACTCCCTCCCCTCTCTCGGGTCTCTCCTCTCGTTTCTGGTAATAATTTCCGTTCAATATATATGCATATATATTATATATTATGTATGTATTTATATATGTAGGTTGTTGAATATTGAATTCCGACTTTAGTTATGTTGAAAACCTTACAATTGTTGTTTCTTTATAATAAAATAATATCAATGATCTGCTTTCCCATCTCCATATTATATCTGCCTTTTGATCTACGTCTTTATTTTTCCTAGTTATGTTGAAAACCTTACTATTTCTGTTTTTCTGATGAAATATCATGAAGAGTGATCAGCCAATTCTGTTCTGAAAAGAGTAAGACTTTGAAAACTGGCAACCTATGATCCTGGCCGACATAAAAAGGAAAAAAACCAATTTAGCTTTCGGTGAATTTATTATTTGGAGATGAGAAGGCTGATGATGAGTTCCATACTAACTTTAATTAACATAGTCTGGTGATGGGTAGTTTTGGTGGTACTTGGTTGTTATCAATGAATCACAATGTTTGTGTTCACTTCCAGGAAATCAATTAAGAAGAACCAGCTGGTTTGGGTGGGCCCAGCGCTGAGCATTATTTTCTTAATTCGAGGAGTGTTCTGGGATGTTTTGCAGGTTTATAGGGATCTTCATATTTATATATGATCATGTGTTTGGGCCATTTTCTCAGATGGCATATGCAGATCTTCTGAGAAAGGGCATTGAATAGTTAAACTGGTATTTTGAAGACAAGTAGTAAAAAGAGCAAGATGCCTTTTTTACATAATTTGATAGTTAGAAAGTCTGAAGTAGAAAGAGGGAAGTTTGAAAATTTGTGTATATTGTGCTTGAACGGCTTGTAACGTGTATTTATCTGTAACATCTTTACTAAGATTGGCATGTTGATTGATTTGGTTAACCATTGAGTTTACCAATGTCTATACTGCAGGAAGGTTGTCTGTTTATTCATTCATATCATCTTGAACTTGTAATTTGTAAGGTTTTTGTGATAATTAACTTTTTATATGTAGCCACTGAAGCCTTCTGACAGAGCACAAATTCAGTCAAAAGAAGTTAGGCTTCCTGAATCACGGCCAATTCCATTCAATGATCCGGATGTTCAAATCGTTAGTTCACATGCTTTAACTAATAATCTCGTTTATTTTCGATGTCTTTGTTTTTATCTCATTTCTTAATGTTTGATTTAGTCTCTCAAGCTGAGTGATGATCTCCATCTTAATGAATAGACTGTGCGGCTGCTTGTTTCTGCTAATCCAGAGGTAGACCATTTCTTATCGTCAATTTAGTCAGTTGATTGTTATAAATGCACCACTTTCGTTTAGTGAGGATTACTAGGGAGAGGCCTGTTGGATGTATTACGCCTTACAGCGGGGCTTTGGTGTACAGAGAAAAGAGAAAGGTTTTTGCTATGACCGCTCTTAGTCCATACAAAATATCTGGCTCACCTGGTTATGCTCTGGATGGCAACATGCACCCTCAGCAATCTGCTGAATCTGCCCCTCAAAGTTTTGTTTCTCTCCTCGAGTTTGTTAGCAAAATTTATGAGGTCAATATACGTTCTCATCGTGTCTTGATAGGGGAGCCCCTCATTATCTTTATTGTTGTAATTTTATTTTGAAGAACGTAAGTGTTGATTGCTCTTTTACCACTTTAAAAGATAGTGCAGGGGACATCAGTGGCAGTCCTATTGTAAAGAACCAGGTATGTTTCTGGCTGTCGACTACATTACTTTATTTTTACATCCTTCTCTCTTATTTTTTTAACTGACTGACCTTTAATCTGTTGCAGATTACATATAGCCTTCTTTTTTCTCTTATAATTTCTTTGATATCAGATGCTCTTAGTGCTTCGCCAGACTAAACTGTCCATCTTGTCACAGGATGCTTCATTTAAGCATGATTTCCATGAAACTGTAATTGCAAAACCCTTACGCACTATACTACTAATAGATTGGTAGCATAATTTGGAACCTGTTAGCTTTGTTTTTTCAACATGTTATGGCTATTAGGACTGATCAGACGATTGAGGGTTGTATGAACTGGGACTGTGCACTTGACGATAATACAAGATGTAATTGATGCAAGGGAGACAAAATAATGATGGGAGAAATATTAATTCCTGCCTGGAGGTTATTTCCCGAACGTGTTCCAGTTTTTACTTAACACAGTTCTTCTAAAGGCCACCTATCAGGTCTGTTTTTCTTCCAAAGCGGTTTTTAGGTCTGAAGTTTTAAGGTAAAAGCTAAATGTTCAAACAAGACATAGTTGGAAGCCTTCTTTAACTTTTCATTTTCAGATGTAGTAGCTTCTTGTGGTTATTTTTTTCAAAGAATGTTGATGAGGATATGATCTACATGTATAATGCATAATTTCACGAACTGATAACATCTTTTCAATCTCATCCACTCACTGGAGACAAGGTCTGTCATGTCTCCTTACATATCTGTTCATCACGATAGTTCATAATTTGTTGATAGTACATATTATCTCTTTAACTCTAGCCATAAAAGTATGCGATTTCTGCCCTGGACAGGACATAACCTTTTTAAAATGATAGTTCCGCATGGTTGGTAGGTCAAAGAAACAAAGTAGAAGGCAATGACCGCTCTTAGTCCATACAAAATATCCGGTTCACATGATTATTCTTTGGATGGCAACATGCATTCTCTGCAAGTTGCCGAATCTGTCCCTCAAAATTTTGTTTCTTTCCTCGACTTTGTTTGTGAAATTCATGAGGTTAGTAGCCGTTTTCATTGTATTATCTCTTAATGATTCACATGATTAGATTTGGAGTTCATTTTTCTTGCTACATTGCCAGTCCGCAATACTTACTATAAAACTGCATCTTTAAGTTCTCGTGACTGTATTTTTAGTAGAGGTGTGGGTATGATATACATTATTCGTTTGAGCGCTTCATAATATAAACTTCAAATGGTCGTCTGATGTATAATTAGGTGCCATTTCCATTCAAGCTGCTTTGTATGGGAGTTTGGATGCATTAGTATGCATGTTTGTTCCTTCATTTCAGTTCATAGTTGTTTTACTTAAAGATCACTTCCATTTGGAGCTCCTTACAATTTTTATCTCAGAAAGAATCTGAACTTTTGTCTGGCAATGAAATGTCCTATGGACATTTGTGAAGTTTGCGGGAGCGGATTACACTAATTTCAGACACTTGTAGCATTCTTGAAGATGCTTAGTACACTCGTTCATATAATTGCAATCTGGTTTTTTAGCATGTGCAATATCCTTAATCTTTTCTGATCATTGATGTATTTTCCAAGTTGCATTACTCATCCCCTTTCTGGCTTCGAGCGAGGAGGGTGTAGTATGTGCAATATCCTTAATTTTTTCTGATCAGCGGTGGCTGGCGGCGGCAACGGCGGTCAACTGTCTGCCGGCGAAAAAGCTCAGTTGATCTGGTGCGGGACTTCATGACAGGGTCAGTGCTAGTGGTGGTAAAGAAGCACACTCCGTTATCTGGACGGAAAAGACAGAAAGCTGCCCGGAAGCACACTCTGTTATCTGGTGCGGGACTTCTGAGTTGGTGGCGCTTGGCGGTGTGTCTGCGAGCCAACGAAGGTAAAAATTGTATGGCTGAGTTTGTCAAAGAATACGAGCTTTAACGGTGGTGGTGGTGAGGTCTAGTTCTCCTTGGTTTGTTCATATCTACTGCAACCTTTCCTACAGGCTTTCATAGATCTTTCCTTTCCTTCACTTGTTGCCTGTTGTGTTGTAGGGTTCTTTGAGTAATTCAATATTACCTTTTTATTCACGTTTCTCCAAACCTTAAAAGATACCATTTGGGATTTCCTTAAGCAGTATGATTTACCAGTGGCAGAAGGATGCAAAAGATATTTTTACCACCTTAAAAGATTGTGCAGGGGGACATCAGTTGCAGTATTGACATTGTAAAGAACTAGGTATGATTTTGGCTGTCTGAGTAACTGACCGATCTTTAATCTATTGTAGATCACGTATAGTCTTCTTTTTTCTCTTATTATTACTTTGATAACAGATGCTCTCAGTGCATCGCCAGACAAAATGTCCATCTTGTCACAGGATGCTTCATTTAGGCATATGATTTCCATGAAACGGTAGGTGCAAAACCCTTATGCACTATACTAGTAGCATAATTTGGAGCCTGTTAGCTCTGTGTGTCCAACAGGTTATGGCTATTGGGAAAGATCAGATGATTGAGGGCTGTATGAACTGTGTTAGCCTTTCTTGGGTTGTGCACTTGATGATAATACAGGATGTAACTGATGCTTGGAGACAAATAATGATGGGAGACATATTGATTCATGCCTGGAGGTTATTTTTTTCATCAACATTTTCCAATTTTTGCTTAACACTGTTCTTTGAACACCCGCCTGTCGGGTCTGTTTTTCCTTGAAATAATGGTTTTCAGTTGGTAGGTCGAGGAAACAAGGGAGAAGGCTATGACCGCTCATACAAAATGTCTGGCTCACATGATTATGCTCTGGATGGCAATATGCATTCTCAGCAAGCTGCGGAATCTGCCCCACACAGAAAAGGGGAAGTGGATGTAGGAAAGCCTCCCAGAGAACGTTTTCGTCGCCGTTAAATCCGAGGGATAAGTCTCTAGAGCCGCTATGGTCTGGCTTCTCACATCGTCCACCACGGGGACTCCATTATGCTGCTCGCCCTATTAACCGTCGAAAACCATTCTCAAACTTTTGTTTCTCTCCTAAGTGTTTGCTAGTGAAATTTATGAGGTCAGTATACGTTCTCATTGTGTCTTGATAGGAGATCCCCTCATTCAGTATACGCTCCCATTTTTGTAAACTTTAAAATGGTTGTTTGCTATATTATTAGTATGCCATTTTCCTTTAAGCTCATTTATGTGGGAGTTTGGATTCATTAATATGCCTTTCTGTTCCTTCATTTCAGTTCATAGTTGTTTTACTTAAAGTTCACTTCAATTCGGAGATCCTAAAAATTCTTGATTTTTACCACAGAAAGAAGCTAAACTTTTATCTGGCAATGATGTCCTACGGACATTTGTGAAGTTTGCTGGAGATGATCACACTAATTTTCTGACACTTGTAGCATTCTTGAAGATGCTAAGTATACTCGTGGGTGTAATTGTAATCTATTTTAAAATTATCTACAATATCCTTTATTTCTTATGATCAGTGATGTATTTTCCAAGTGGCATTACTTATCTTTTTCAGGCTTCGAGGGAGGAGGGTGCATCTACAGTGTATGAATTATTGCAGGGCAGAACGTTTCGATCTATTTCATGGAGCACTTTGTTTGATTGGTTGTCTATTCATGAGGATAAATTCAAGCAACCGCTTCAGAGCACGGGTATGATATTACTAGAGATTCAAGAGGGAGATTCCAAAGCTCTTGTTGCTTATCTATGTGTTCCTCGCAAGGTATTCAACAGGGAGATGCAAAAGCTCTTGTTGGGCGGTGTTATTTTCTCATGGTTGACAGGTTGCGGAAAATGGGAACCCTATTGAAAGAATTACATGGTTTCCTGATATTTAGCCATTATATAAACTTCTTAGTTATGAAAATGTGCCTCCTTATCTGAAGGTTTGTTCATCTCTACTGCGACCTTTCCTATAGGTGGTTCTTAGTTCTTCTTCTTCATTTGTTGTCTGTTGTGTTGTAGGGTGCTTGTGTAATTTGATATTGACTTTTGTTCACGTTTCCCCAAACTTTAAAGATACCATCTGGGTGTTTACCGATAGTGGTTGGACCTCAATTTGGGCAAATGATGGGCTCTCAGGTTTGTCTTGCATTATCTTTCACAAACTTTTTTTCTCTTCTACACACCTTGATATGTAACAGGAAGTTTTACAATGATATGACCCTGACAGATGTATCGATGAAAAAAGATGCTATAATTGTTATATGTAATTAAATAGTTGAAATTACACAATTTATAAATTATAACTAATTAATGTTGAGTACGGAGTAAAATTTTTCTTTAAATGAAATACTGAAATGCTTTATGTGTAGTATATATAAACATAGATACATATTGTTCTCGTTTAAGTGTTGGGCAGAAATTTCGTGACTGCATCACAACAGATTGTATCTCTAGCAATTTCTAGTCGATAAACAGGTATACAAGTTATATCTTATAATGAAAAGATATAAATTTAACCGAACAAACAAGCCCAGCTGGTCCACTTTCTTGAACTATAATGACCTTAAATGACAAAAACCAGAAGACTTCGGTGCTTGCAGCCTCATGCTTCCCAACAATGACCACAATGAAGACCTGAAAAAGCAAAGAAACATTTTAAATAAGGAAAACCTCGATACAAAATGACCCCTTTTCATATGTTTCAACATTTGTAAGAAATAGGACATTTACCGAAACAGGTTAACAGGAAAATTCTGTGCTTTTCGTTTTTCATTTTGGTTACTTGATTAATTGTTTACAAAAAGATACAAACTTGCAAATTAACTCTCCGAACTTTGAAAATCCCAAAAAAAGAGAGAAAAACTAAGAAGAAAATTAGACAGAATTTTACACGGGTAAACAGCACGGATGAAACCATGCCGTTAGTTATACATGAGGGACCATTTGTGTATGTATAAAAAAGTTGAAGAACTAAAATTGTAAAACATGTAAGTTTATTTAAAAGATGATTGGTCAACTGCATGATAATTAGTCCATGTGTGAGCTTAAACTTTACAAACATACAAATATAATAAAAATAATAATCATAAATCCTATATAGTTGACCTTTCAGTTGATATAGTTAACAATGAGAAATTAGTTGACAAATCTAGTTGCTAGTTGACTAATAAAAATGTTCTAAAACTTCCTTCTTTTTGTTAGACTCTACAATCATGAAAAAGAACAATTTAATTGGTTCGGTCAACCTAAATAGTAAATACTGGTGCGGTTTGTCGAATTTCATGCTATGTTTTCCGGTCAGTTTTCAAACATTTGCAATGATCATGCTGTAGAAAACAAACCTGGTTTTACGACAAGCCAAAATTTCAACAGGCATGACACTCAATTGCAAAGCATAACCGCAGTATGTGAATCTTCATGTCCATTTAGAGATTTCACTCTATCCAAAATAGCTACGTACGCCCTACAGTCAATGACATAATATAGTGAAAACCAAATTTAGGCATGTTGTTGTAATGAATGACTGTCAAAAGACATGAGACAATAGTTGACTGCATGATGCAGGCCGAGATACAGTTAATGAATCATGCCCAAAAGACCGATTTAGAGAAGCAAAAGGGTGGGGAAATGTCCGATCAAATTTACTGAGTTTATATTAAAATAAGGAACGGGAGTGCGTCTGTATGAGTCACGTTTTGTTATGTTAACCACTACGTAATCTTTTGGTAAAGATAATATCTAAGTGATACCCTCAACAAAAAGGGTACATTTCTTTCTCCGAAACGATAAATAAATAAATTTCAATCCACAATAACAAGACTACAAATATGCTTACAGAAGTCAGGGATAAACCCAAATCAAAATTAGAACTATAGATAACTAAAACCGTAGGGCGTGGATACTTAAACCAAAACCGAAATGTACGTACCGCAGCAACATCATACATCAATCAGAACACATAAGGAGTGGATACTTAAACCAAGACCAAAATGTACATACCGTAGCAACATCATACATCAATCACAACACATAAGGAGCATGGTTCAAAGTGCATATAATACAAGCATTGGATACAAAAATCCTCAAATGAGGAAAAAGGAGAGAAAACAAGAGGTTCAGATGTACTGAATTTCATACTACTGAAACTAACTAAGATTGTGTACTTACATAGTGACTGTAGCACATACTATTTACAAAAGGTCCACTCTCACGGGTCTCCACCTTTCCCTTCCTCCTATCCAAAGTCATGGAAGCCCTGGGTTGGACCTGCATGGATGCCAAGGCATGCATAAGCATACTTTGAAAAAGAATTGTATCGTAAAAGCAATAAAAGCTACAAATTTGTTACCGTAAGCATATGCCGAAAGATTGTTAGACTGGTGCATACCCTGGTCAAAAATCTTGAATCCGTTATTGACAAGCATTTGGTGCTTGCAAAACTGTAAGTCACTACATTATCAAGTTTCTTGGAGCGTATCGTAATCTTGGTTCGTAAAGATTTCAAGATACCTTTTCAGAGCAGCGGGGTGAATTCTATAAATACGAGCAACAAAGCTTCTCTCACTGGTGGCAATAATACTAGCAAGTGAATATTCTCTTTTACATAAACCAGTTTCAATAAGCCATTTATGAAATTTGTATCTGGGCTTTATTCTTTTCTCTAAGTCAAAGCACAAATAAGCTGGAAACACATCAAGATAATCTATAGAGGAGCCAATGTCTTTGCAAAGAAACTTCATTTTCTTTTCAAGAATTTCTGATTGCTGATTTAATATCTTAGGGGACCAACTAATTAGTTTACAAAGCTTTGAAAATTCAATTCCATTATTAATTAAGCAGTCAAAACGCTGTTTTAACTGACTACTCGTACCGTGCACGTGATTCAGCACTTTTATAGTCACACCATTCTCTCCATAGCCAATACCGTGCAAGAATTGCAACTTACTTAATGTGTGAATAGGCACTCTAGAAGACTCAATTCTTGCTAAGCTTTCAGCAAAGTCCATATCAAAATCTTGATCAGAATTGATGATTGGATAGCTTTTTAACAGATGATGACCTCCATGTTTTAGATTATCGAAGAACCATTGATTAAGATTCAATGCTCTCATCACATGGGGTAGATTCGCAAATCTGTTTTTACCAAAAACATATGGGTACTTCTTGGAGATGGAAGTTAAATGTTGTTCATCGATCCCAAAGTGTCTTAGGAGTCCCATGACACAAAATACTGGAGTCTTCAAATCAAATTCAAAGAATTCACATCTCGAAAGAAGTAGTGACATGACCTCCTCTTTTGTAACATCAAATCTACAGAAGTACTCAATTTTTTCAGATAAAACCTCTTCTGAAAATTCCACCAAAACAGTTTTACTTCTACCAATCTTCTCAAACACATCATAATTCTTACAACCCAAACTGTAAAACAGCCGAATCTTTCTACATATATCAATCCATGAATCCACATTTCCATCCACATCATTAATCAAATCAAAATCTATAATAACCCTCTTCAAATCATTAAACAGTGCACTATCCCCATTACTTAAAACATGAGGAAAAACCAAGCAAACACCAATTAAAGATGAACTGGTAAACCCATAATCTTCCATATACTTGCTCCAAATTTCCTTCAATTCACAAGGGTCCTTATCAAAAATTGTTTTTTGTTGTTTATATAACATTCCCAACATGTTCCAAGGAACCCCAAAACCGTAAAGGGCACAAGCAGCATTAAATGTATTTACATCTTCTGATAAAAAGAACTTACGTGCAGGCAAAACACCATCAAGTTCATTAACATCAATGCCAATGCTTTCAAAGAATAACTCGAATTCATTAACTGGGTGGTACCTGAGGAACCTCTGGAGGGACTTTGAGAAGTTGGGTGTGGAGAATTCTACTTTAGATATGACAGCAGATAGAGAGACAACAGAGTATTTGCTGATGTTTTCTGCAAATGTGTAAGGTATAATTCTGACAGTGTGAAGATAGTCTGTTAAGGCTTCCTGAGCTTGTTGGATGGCTTTGGCTCTATATTTATAAGGTATTTTTGTGAGGGATCGAAGGCTATGAGTGTCAGATGAATGGTAGCGAATGGTGGTGTAAGATAGGATTGTACGTCGCAGAAGCATGTTTCTCGTTGACTATACGTTTAGAAACTGAATGAGTTAGCAGCCTGAATGGTTCATTCAAAAGCGTTGTATGTGCATAGTCTTAAATGATAACATACTGTTATGAACAACCTGGATTGAATGACAGAAAATACCATTTAAACCTTGTATATGTTGGATTAAATATGTCAGTTTCATGAATGATATGAAATGGTAAAATTTATAATCAAAATATACATCAAAGAGTATAAAATCAACAGTTAAAGTTTATGGCTTTTTAGGTGAACAGAAAAAACTTGACCACTAACACTAACACCATACTACCATAGACAACTATATTACTTCACATATATGTGACATATCAATTTTTAAAACCCTAGCTCAGAGACATTAACACAAACACATTGTAAGCATAATTAGACAGAAGTAATATCCAAGTAACACATAACCTAATTCCAATATTAAAGAAACATACATTTCGGTTGATCATTAATTGACTCTTAATTTGGTTGAAAGCGTAAGCAAAGAAACAATATACCTTCTTTATTGATTAGAGATGTTGTGAGTTGAAGCTACGAAGGGCATGAACCTGAGAGGACAGCGAGAATGGCGTCAAGAGGAAAAAGGAAAAAGAAAATAATGGTATTGGGCTAAAATGAAAGCTACAATTATATTAATTATTTAAAATTACATAGTAGTTCTTAATTTTAATCATTAACTACTCCGTATGTTATTTTAGTTTGGTATTGTTTTTCTAAGAACATATAATATTTTTCTATCTATACTATTTGTTATGCATATTGGTATGATATTTTAAAAATGTTTTACGAATTAAAATTTAACATTTCTTTAAATAGTTAGTTTACTTTTCATTTATGATATAATTTTAACAATTTAATATTTTATTATTTTTTACTAAGTATATCACAAATTTTAAACTCTATGTACAAGCAAACTTACACTATCAAATCATCAGCGTAAGTAATCATATGACTATAGTTAATTTACTAGTTACAATAAAATAGTATACTGTGTAATTATGCTAATATATGTGAAATCATTTTATCCTTCTATTTTTAGCAATTTTTAAGATTAAATTTTTAAGACTCAAAATTGAAATATTCATATTTGTAGAAATTGTGTTACTATAACTATTTTATTAAATAATAATTAACTCACTTTCTTTATCACTAAACATAATTTCTCCAACACTTTAAATGGTCAAATTTCATCATCATAATTAATCTTTTAAAAAAGAAAAAATATGACATAAAAATTATCACGAGTCAGTGCACCCGATTAAACAATTTGGAACACCCGCCTGACAAATAATGAACCTTTTTTTATATCATCTATTTAAAATTAATAATTATGTCAGTTTTAATCAATCAAGTTAAGGTAGAAAAAAAATGTAAAATACATAATTAACTCGTAGTAATATTTATTGTGGAAACATAACTTAAAATTTTGATTTTATTTGATACTACGAAAAACTTGTGTTACAGATGATCACTTTGAATCCAGGATCCACTGCTATATCCCAAAACTCATGTATGAACATGATTCAAGGAATTTTCGACTACTCAAAACAGTTTACTCATAGCGCATCCACAAAAACATAATTGGAACCACTTCTTATTTGGCCTATTGGTTGTGGCTACACGCCTATAACTACTGAATGGATGATCACATACACGCTTTCGCCAAAAGTAAGACTACAAAGGTCAGATTCTTCATTATTCCAAACATTTCTGTCGTGAGGCTAAAACTTCTTGTCATTCATCAAGCTCGTGATGAGGTATGTTAGTTAGCTTCAATGATATTCATCACAGCTTAAACAACATCCTCAGTTCTTTTAAGGTTATTATTCATTGTTTGTTTGTTAGTATGGAAACTGTTATATGTATTCTTGGCCCAGTTCATGTGTAGTGGTTTAATGATAGTTGATTATCTAAACGTCAAAAGTGGCATGATTGCAAAGAGACATGAAACACGTCAACAAGGAATACAAGAGCAGAAGTATACAATACGATTACGCAGCCAGCCTTAAGGGCAATTTAGATTACACAATTTCAAACGCTCATTGTATATTGTCGAGAACTAAAACATTAACATCTTCTCATTCCCAACATAAAGCAGAAGAAAAATAAAGTCTCAAATCAAAAGAAACTAACAGTCAGGATAATCCAACTCCTGTTTATGCCTGATTCACCAAAAAAAAACACTAGATCAGATATTGATCGTGATTTTATATTTCTTTCTGCCAAGTTTACAAAGAAATTAAGAGATGAAAAACATAATATGACAACACAATTTACCTTATTAGCTATGTTGTTGGAAAGCCAATCGAGTCCCTCATATAGACCTTCTCCAGAGGTGGCACATGTGCTCTGGATGTACCTGTCACATAGAATATTTATAAGAATGAATGTTTACTTGGGCCAGTTCATGAACATGTTTTTCTGACATGTAAATTACCAGTGTCGCTGTCGAAGAGAATGTAAGCCAAGCTTATCAGTGATCTCAGCAGCATTCATGGCATTTGGAAGATCTTGTTTGTTAGCAAACACAAGCAACACTGCATCTCGTAGTTCATCCTATGACACCCAAAAACTTATTAGAAACAACAATTCCTAACTAGAACTTAATGTTGGACTTGTAACAGATATTTATTCATTTAAGGAACTGATCTTATAAAAGATATTAATTCGTTAAAGAAACAAATAGAAACAATACCTCATTAAGCATCCTGTGCAGCTCGTCTCTAGCCTCCACCACACGGTCACGGTCATTGCTATCAACCACAAAGATAAGCCCTTGTGTGTTCTGGAAATAGTGCCTCCACAAAGGTCGGATCTGAAAACAGTTGAAACAAGTCCTTATCAGTAGTGGTCAAATAATATTCCATCTTTTGCACAACAAACAATCCCTGATCAATTTTCAATCAGAAGCATATAGATGGTATATCTGTACTGCTTGTTTTGAGCAGGGCATCAAAATAGTATTATGACTTGCATCCATGTAAAAGATAAATAATTCTTCCTTAAATGACCTCAAGTACATCAAGAGCATTGTTGTCAAGATTATGGTTTGCTAAATATTGAAACTTAGGGCACTTTTCATCACACAGTATGCTAGCTAAATTTTGTACCATTTTCTAAAGAACACTGTAATCGACATCCAAATTTTATATTTTATCACTAAACAAATTGATGCATAATACAAAAAGATAGGTCACTATTGTCTCATGGCTGTTTAAAAATTCTGAACATCTAACTAAGTATCCATAATTCACAAAGTGTTACATAATTGGCGTCAAGATTTCTTTCATGGCCAACAAAGGGTAAAGGTAATATAAAAATTGGCCATTGTTGTTCTTCTGGAGATCAGAAACTTGAGGTAAATGGGTACTTGGAACCGTAACTATTCTATCCTCAGATGACTCAGATGATTGAAGTAAAGTAATTGGGCACGCAGTAAAAGGAACTAACATTCATAATAGGACAGGTCTTAAGAGCAATACAACTCTGCAGGAAGATAAGTAATGTAATTGGGCATCCAGATATGTCTTTTCTCTATTCCTTTAAGTGCATATAATTGTCCTTATACCAATTGAAGATGATCTTACCTTGTCCTGACCTCCAACATCCCAAACAGTGAAGCTGATGTTCTTGTACTCAACAGTCTCAACATTAAAGCCTGCCCAAATACCAGTTCATTATAATTAGACCTCAACTATTACAAAAACACGAGTTTAATACATTAATCAGACATGATTCACTATAAAGATGACGTTCTATTACATTGGTAGACCTTAGCCTTAATATATGTGCTAAGCTCTGCTGTTCAAAAAGATATTACATGTTTCACTACATTTCTTCCATTGCGCAAGCAAAGAGTGGTATTCATATGTCAGGTAAAACATCATGCTAATAAGACAGCTAAACAAAAGTATATTTCAGTTGCATTAATGTGACTACGTTGACATACCAATAGTAGGAATTGTGGTTACAATCTCTCCCAACTTGAGCTTGTACAAGATTGTTGTTTTACCAGCTGCATCGAGACCAACCATCAAAATACGCATCTCTTTCTTAGCAAACAAGCGGCTAAAAAGCTTGGTGAACGACAACCCCATCTTGATATCTGGTGGTTAAAATGAAAAACATATTACTACCCCAAGATGTAATCATTAGCCACTCAACTGATTCCTCTCAAACGAAAAAAGCAATAAATTTCATTGGTGCTCAATGAAAATGAAGTTTGTGAAATTTGATGCTTGATTACAGCATAAGAAAGCTTAAAGGATGATTATATGTCGCACAATATGCACAGATAGGAACCAGTTTCAGTTAACTCAAGAAAAATAGCCAACCTTGTTCCATGAATACAAAATAAAAATAAATTATATCATAATGATAATGATAATGATAATAAATAATAAATAACAAAAACTGATGCTTTCTAAGCTTAGATATACTACATTGGAATAAAATATTAAATATTCCGCAAACCAATTTGTTTGAGAATTTAAGCACCATTCAACATTTCAATTTTCAACGTAAAGAAAAAACACAGCACCTACTATGTCCTATAAATAATTGAGAATTTCTCAACATTAAAACATGTAAAGAAATTCTTCTAACATAATTCTCTTTAAGATACCCTCAAGAAAGAGCATACCAGTGAAAACATCTGAGTAGATTGCATTACTAACTAAGGAAGAAAAAAATCCATCTTGTTTCGGAGCTACAAAAAAGGATGCTATTTAAAAGTCCGTTCGTTTAAAACTGAATATATAAGAATCATATGGCGTAAAAACTCATATGCATGGAAACTAGGGATGCAAACGGCTAAAGCTTTAATTGAACTAATTGAGTTAATTAGAGTAGCGTCTTCATCATGTTCAAGCTTCAGCAACGATCAGACCCGTTTGCAGCCCTACTTACACATTTAATGGAACTAACACCACAACCACTGAGAAAACACTTTCACTAAAATACTTCTTAACAAATCTCACAAAATAAGTTGCACCATAATGAATCAAAACGAGTTGCACCATCACAAATCTCACAAAATAATTTAATATATATAATTTCTAAAACATGATATAACCTAGCTAGTAGCTCATTTCGAATCAAATTCCACATGATGATGAATCTCAATTACACACACAAAGCAGATCGTAACAATCCAAACAGTATAAACAACGATCCTACCAGCAATCATTTTCTATTAACGAGAATTAAACAATTCGATCATTATAAGATCTAATATCACATATATAAAACACGATTTAAAAGTAGTAAATTTCATGATTCAACCGGCACATATACATATACAGTAAAATATGAGCAAATAGAAAGAATAGTTACGAGCGGTTGGCGATTAGAAGTAGTGACGGAGATAACCGTCGAAAGACGTGAGTGAATTATAGGAATGGAGGAGATGAAGCAGAGTGAGTATTTAAGGGCTTCAGATCGTTGAATTTGACGGACGTTTAAGAATCGTTAAATATTTAAATTGGAATTTCTTTAAGAAAGTTACAGTTTTAATCCTAGGGTTTGCAGCTATCGCTATTAACCACCACTAGTTTTCTCCGTAACCAATTTTTTCTTGCCCACGTCTTTAAAAGGGATTGTCTAAATATAGTCTATTTGTTTTGCAACAACATTATGCCATTAATTGTTTTGCAAAATAAGTCATGAGTTAACAAAGAATACAGGCTAGTTGAAGACGCAAGAAATTGTAAGTATAATTGTTGTTATCATAATAACTTTCTTAATACAATTGTCAAGTTATATAAATATTCAATTTAAAAGGGTGGGTTATGCATTCAATTGCTTCAATTTATGTATGTCTCTATAGTTACACCATCATACAATATATTTTAGCATGTGATTCTTACTAAAAAGATAATGTAACATTAATCCATGTTGATGATTATTGTTGTACGGCCCATGTGTTCGCTTTAACACTACTTCTCATATTTGTTGACTTTATCAAAATCGAAGACAATGTAATAATTAGGTCTTACAATACATAATGTAAAAGCATTCCAATTAAAAGAAAATGAAAGAGACGTAAAGTTCAACAGTCATATTTTTTCACAAAGATAATAGACGAGCCCTACTACTTAATATTAGAATAATCCGTTAATATCTTTAATTATTGTGGAAAAAAAATGACTTGTCATATTGAACATGACGTAAGATGATCTCAATTTAGCTCAATTTGTTCGGTATGAGAACAGTAAATGTCGTTCGTTCTTAGTGCATGATGAAAACATCCACTGAGATGAGTCGTTACAACTATGAGTCTTCTACATTTCCTTTTAAGCCAAGGATGAATAACTGCTAAATAAATGGAACTTTATTGTAATACATTGTAATGAGAGACTAATGATAGAATATATTTAAAAACAAAGTACCAAACATGAAATATTGTATAGGCGAGCATGCATATTAAATAGTGACGATTCCCCGTTATATAGTACGCGTAGATGTAAAGCATTCAATTGTCAAGGAATGGGTGGTGTGTAGGATGCCCTTCTAGAGACTATGCATTTATATTTATATTTATATTTTCTATTAAACATTTTATCTAAATAACATCTTAGTCGCAACTCGCGAGGGCATTCATAACGGTAGAAGCTTTATAAACGTTTTTATGTAGAAACTTTATTATTAAAAATAACTAGCTTTTCAACCTCTAATTCTACTAAAAAGCTATAAAATATATACTGAGCAAAGAAGGTGTACTTTTATACTAAATACTTACGTAACTCAATTGTCTATTAAACTTCTAAGTAAACGCCTAAGAGCATTTAATCAGAGTTTTTTTGATAGATATTAAATAAAAATAAATAAATAAATAAATAACTTTCAACAAAGGTTTTTCTAGAGGTTTTTAAAAAGACTTATTTATTAATGAATTTGTACAAATTAAGTCATTGTATATGAATTCCTTCTTGTTAGTGACTGATGATATACGTGTCTAAAGTATATGCAAAAAACTATACTTACTTATTGCATTGCACGAATATAATGCTACAGATAAATTCAATTATACATTTGAGGTGATCTGACATTTTTAGCATGTGTGCTCGTTGATTTGGTTTGGACATTGTAATGCGTAATGTAATTCAGGTTGGATTCGATTTAGTTGATCTTCAATTTAATTAATGCAATTTGCGAAGTTCTTGTGTCATGATTACTATTTCTTTGTAAGTTTTGCAAGATTTTCATTCTTTCCTACAAAACGTATATATAAAAATAAAACAAGTGATATAGTTGGTCCATCAAAATTCAAACATAGATATTGATAATTGATGGTTGGCTAAATATTTTTACTTTTTAATTATCATTTGCTGCAGATTTCTTATTAATATATTCAAAACCAAAATAGTACTCAAGGTGTAGACATAAAGACAAAAGGTCTTAACCACGATATATTATGGTGCAAAAATATGATATTACTATTAAGTTTTTGGTTGAGGTCTTTTGCCAATACATTATTATTGATTCTTTCTACTGTTATTAAAGGTTAAAATATGATAGTATATCGCATCTTACCTGACATTATTTTAAACAGGATAAAATATTCATGGGTTGAGTGGTTTCAACTCTTAAGTCTAAGAAAAAACAAACAAAAATAATAATCGCCGCTGCCGGGGATCGAACCCGGGTCACCCGCGTGACAGGCGGGAATACTTACCACTATACTACAACGACTTTTTATTTTATTTTATATTATTAATAAAAATATACAAATAAATATGAATTTAAATACGTTTCACCTAACACGTACTGGATTGTTATTCTTAGCTTTTAAGTTGATGGTATTACCTTTGATTTATGTCTTCATCACGGTAATTCGGTTATTATTATTCATCACTTGAGTCTATTATGCGAATGTAAATAGTATTGTGGATAATAAAAGTCACAACTTTCATTATGAACGACTCATTTTTCTGTTATAACCTAATAATTGGAACATTATTTGCTAAAAATATACGGTTAGCATTGGTTAGTATTTATTAGTTACTAAAATTATGGCCTTCTTTTCTGTATGACATAAGAAGTTGGGACAGTAATTAGTAATTACGACTCTTGAACCCATATTCTGTTAATTGGTTAGTAGGGCATGTACGCGCTTACAAAGTTCTCATCTTAACACACCTATGTAGCATATGCATTTGGATATGCTCTCAAGGCCATAAATCATGTTGTACCAATCTATAAGCATAGCCACAAAAGCCTACAAGCTCAAGTGTGGACGTGATACTGAAAAGTGTCTAATTCGGATATAGCCTTGATGATAGATCGAGTAAATGAAGCAACATGAAAAGAAGTCAATAGTCATATATTTCATATTTCCATGTTCGATGTTATATTCTGATCACCTCCTAGGGGTATATATATGAAACACTAGTTTTTAATACGTAGATATAAAAAAGAGAATACGATATATGGCAATTTAATATGTAAATCATAAGGAACAATTACGTAATATCGGTTACTTGCAACTAACCGACTAAGTTCCTTAGCTGCAAAATGTATGCTTAAGGTATGTTTGGCGACAAGTAGCAGTAGATGGTTGTTTAAAAAAATTGTTTAGTAACGTAACAGTAACAGTAATTATAAAATGTAAAAATACGAAAAAGAGCATATAAGTGCTCTGTGAATGTTATTTTTGAGGGTATATAGGTAATTTCATAAACAAAACGCTAGTTGCTAGTTGAAATGATTCATCATCAATCATTTTAAATGGAAGCAGTTAGACAATATGCAAACTCTAGTTGCTTCATTGTCAAACAAATTTTTTAACCAAATCACTAATTGCTAGTCGCTTGTCGCTATAAAATATTTCCAAATACTTACTACCAAAAATAACATTAATACTTTCTTTTAGCTATCTGCCCAAAAAGAAATAATTTTTTTTTCTTTTTTACATGATTTGTAAGCTTGAGTTGGACATAGAAGTTGGCTCCCTAAGTCATGGCTCATCGTCTCATTCCAACCGACGTAACACTTTTGTTTCATTAAGATGAGAAACACGGACATACCATATCATAACATATTAATAATCATAAATAAATTTACGATGTTTTCATTTTCTTCTTCTTTTTTCTTTTTGTCTTGACAAATAGGTGAATACCAACATTTGATGTACCCCTTATTTGTGTTAAAGAAGGTTCAAGAATCACGAGACTTGACGATAAAGTTCTGACGAGTTAGAGGGTTTAGGGTGACAGGAGGTCCAACAGTGTGAGGCCATGCGCTTTTCATTTTAGTTTCATCTGCCCATTCCTTGTTCATTGTTTTCGGAGTCGTACCTAATGAAAATATGACAAAGAATCATCTTTTTAACAAGAATCAAGATCAATGTTAAAAGAAAAAAGATACTTCTTAAATCCCTCATAAATTTAATGTTAGTCTTTCTTTTGTAAACCTTTATTTTAATTTACAATTTTTAGTCATTGTTAGTCTCTTATAAGTCACGAGTCAATTCTTACAAGTTGAATCAAAAATCTAGAAAATGAGGTGACTCGGACCCTGACTATTAAATGACTTTGACTCTTTCGAGTCTTGTGCGACTCTTACGAGTCAGAAAATTAGACAAACTTTTAGTGTAATGTAATAAAAAAAATGACAAAATAGAAAAAGAAATGACTATAATCTATTTTAAATCAAGTTTTTGTGTTAATTTTCAATCAACAACTTAACTATCAACTCTCATTATGTTTTATTTCTCTTATGAACAAAAATCTTAAACAATAATACACACACACACACATATATATATATATATTTGTACTCAAATAGTAACTCTTACAAGTCGAGTCGAGTTACGAATTGTAAATTAAAAATCAACGTTTCAAATCACGAGTTAACAACTATACTTCTATAGTTCTATAATGCATGTGAAATGTTAGAGTAAAAAATCAAAATTTTAGATATGAACCCCAGAAGAACATAGTACTAATAAAATCTGAAATGATAGTACACTCATTGAGCTTGAAAACCAACATTTGTGTCTAAATTATTATCTAACATATAGAAAGTTAATAAATCAGAATTCAAGTTACTTAACAATTTTAGAATTTACACAAACAGCAACAAAAACATACCTCCAAATAATTTGTTACTGGAAATGATATGGTCCATTGCGAACCCAAATGCAGTAGCTGCTAAGCATGCAACACTTATCTTTGACATACTTGTTCCAAATCAACTGAAATTAAAACAAATGAAACACATATCATCGTACTAAAATCGTATATTTACTTGATCATATAAATAATTCTTTTAGAACGGTAAATGTTACAAATTACGCTAAAAACATAGTTATAGTTAATCGTTTTTAAACAACAATCATAAGGAATCAAGTTTGACGATCGATGAGGCAAAAATTTGTCCCAAACAAAACAACATCGTTTTGACAATACGTCAAAAAAACATAAATCAAAGATGACACTCACCAAATGGATGTGAATAAATAGGTTCTTGAAAGAAAATTAGTAAACTGATATAATGTTTCTTTTGTGATCAAATGAACTTATGATCCAATCTAGACTAATTTTAATCAGTTTAGTATTGTAGAAATGTAAAATTCATGCTTTAAGTAGTTGTACATTTGTTGTTCCGAACAAAGCTATGCTTATGAAATTGTCAAAATCTACACAACCCACAACAAATTTACTAATTTGTTGGGCAGTGATTCAGGGCCACAACACGTCATATAGAAAGGTGACGGTTTGTATTACTTTTTCATTTATGATTACGGGCTGCTATTAAATTTCATAGGTAATAATTATTTTTTGAACATCAAACTGCGACCAACACAAACTGCTTATTGATACAGCCAGATAAAAATAGCAAAGTAGTTGTAACTTTTACACTATGAACTCAAATACTCGATATTGGTTGGGTTTTTTAAGAATCTTTTATTTATTGAAACCTTTTTTTGGACTCCCCATCATCCACTAATCTTTATTTATAAAATCTTTTTCACTACAATGTAAAGAAAAAAATATTAAATAACGTTTTTATTCGACACTTACACATAAATCAGAAAAAAAAAAAAAACTTTTGGACAAAGACAAAAATTTTACAAAGACATTTAAAAGAACTTTTACAAAAAACCTTGAGAAAACCTTTGAAATTAAACATGTGTCTAACGAGTATCTTTTAACTTACACGTTGCGGTGGAGTTTTTAGAAAATTACATTTGTAGGCTTTGATATAAAATAAGAAATTCTTATCAGTCAAAATTTGGTTCATTTATTTTCTTTATCATGAAATAATTTGTGAATTCATATTCTTTGATTACGCTCATTAAACTAATCAACAAAAACATTTTTTAATGTCATTCAACTTTTATGTTATTGATTATATTTGTTCTTTCAATGACATTGTTTTATGTTAAAGGTAAGTAATTCATATGTTTCAATAGTATTTTTGTGTATACACATTCATGAAAAAACAAAAATATACATGAGATGTATATATACGTTACTATCAATCACACTATACCTCATACTCCTTTTACCGACTCTCATTTAGACCCACATGCTATTGCACATTCTACATCTCCCATCGGACTCACACCATACCTCAAGTACGATCACCCTACATTTTTACACTTTCTATTAAAAGCAAAATAATAAGAAATCAAGTAAATATAACCTGAATAAAATTAAATCAAAGTTCATTTGATTTTATATACAATGTCATATAATAATATACATTATCATTTTATAATTTGATCTTTTTTTTAAAAAAAAAAAGCAAACTTGTATTTAATAGAATTATATACGTACATACGACAATTTACAAAAATAAAAATTCCAAATAATAAACACTAAAAGTAATCACTAAACGAAATTTGTAATATATAAATTATATCTATATATAATAGCTATATATATAATATTGTTCAAGATAAATAATATAATAATAATAATATGAATAAAAAGAAAGTAAACATGAACTATTTATCAAGTTATTGCTTTTAAATGCATTTTAAACTAATTAACATATTTTGCATTTCCTATTCATCAACTATTCAAATAATAGTGATTTACCTTTGGTAATTATTTATATATACAATTGCTCAGTATTTGACACAAAAAAATTACTCAGGACCATGCCAACATTACGTCTTGCAATCATCTTTGACATGTTTTCCATATTATAAGCCGTCACCATTGTGTTTTGGTCCGTCTTTCATGTTTTGTATTTGTTTCCGTTCTAGTCAAGAAGCTTCAAGACGCGTAAATGTGGGGTCAACTTTTTTTTTTTTTGTATAGTAATATTATTATTGATAAATGTGGGATTCAATATTTATGAAGAAACGTCATCTATTAGTAGTGCCTAGTATTTGTTCAATCTTACTGAAAAAGTGTTGATATATCACTGAGCTGACAGTCAAGACGAAACAAAAATATTTTAACTGTTGAAAGTGATTTTACAATCTAATTACATCTGTCAATCATTTTAACCAAATTTTGAACACATCTTTAGGTTTATATTTTAAACATATGGACTATTTATTTTAAATATTATATAATTAAATAACACAGATACGTCAACTACATTAAGGTTGTGACGTCATAATAGTCAATTTTTGGAAAAGTAAGGAGGTTGGAACTGTAATTTTCTCAAAGACAAAGGGGCAGCGCGACCCTCTTCCGACACAAAAGAGAGAGACACTAAAAGAAGTAAAGAGGTAGCAACAAAAACCTGAAATCCTCTTTCAACTTCAAAGATTCATTTGAAGCTAACTCACTTTCACAAACAAATCCCAGATCCAAGGTACCTTTTTCTTTTTCTTTTAAGTTTCCATTTTATATGAAGCTGGTATTCATAAAGTTTGCATCTTGATGCTTCTTGTGTGTCTTTGTGTCTCATTTTTAAGAATCTCACATTATATTCATTTTTTTTTTACCTTTTTCAAGTTACAGCCTGAACTATTTCATGTGTAATTATGTTAATTACAGCATTTGTTTCTTTATATATTTTGTCAAGTAATATTAACCTACTTTGTGATTCTGTTCAACTTGCTATATATGCAGGGTACTTTGTTATTGTTGACATTGAGATATGATTTTATGCAACTTAGGTCTACAAGAATCATTATCTTTAGTTTTAGTTGGTGGGTATCTTTAAAATTTTACAAATAGTCAAAACATTTCCATCAAGTTGGATCATTTCTGTCAAAAGATTCAATTTCTTTTTGGAATAGAGGAAGGAAGAGTTATAGAAATTGATAATACATGGTTTTACTTTCATTTAGTATATAGTAATTATTCCATTCATTTGTTATATAACATCCCTTGTTAGAGCTATCTTATACTTGCTATTTGCTATTTTGCTCTTAAAAGTTTCAAGTAAATTACTGATGTAGGCCTCTTTATTACAGGGTGCTCAACTGCTCATAGTTGACGTATTTCCAGATACCTTAAAATATCACATTTTATTTGGAAATGTGATTTATGCTACTTTGGAAGCAATTAGGGAATGAAGAAGTGGACCGGGGGTGTATTAATTATAGGACTTGCTTGTATTTTGCTTGTTAGCTATAGCTTTATCCAGAAACAACCACAAAAGCAAACTTCATATGAATTCTTCCATCCAAATGAAAAAATCGTCAATATTAGTAACACCGTACAAACAAAAAAAGAAACGATACAAGTTCCTATTAGAAGACCACACCTAGTTAATGTTGCTGGACTTGATTATCTATTTAACTCGACTTACATGCCTAAAGAAGAGGAAGCAATGCCATTTTTGGCATGGGGGAAAATGCGTGATTTGCTTTCTAGATCAGATTCTTTACCCGAAACAGCGCAAGGTATTAAAGAAGCTGCTGTGGCATGGAAAGTATTAAAATCTAAAATTGATGAAAACCAAGCCTCTAAGTTGGTTCGTAACAAGGAGGAGAGAAATTGTAGTTATTCGGTTAGCTCAGTAAATAGTAGTACTTTGTTATCTAACAATGGCTTGGTTATTCTCGGGATACCTTGTGGGCTTATTGAGGATTCTTCCATTACAATTATTGCTATTCCTGATGGGAATCAAGATGGGTTTGGAATCGAATTTGTGGGGTCAGAAGGGAAAGATGAGCTGAACCCACCAGTGATTTTGCAATACAATGTTGTTTTACCTGGAGATAACTTCACAAAGGAGCCAGTTATCGTTCAGAATTCGTGGACCTATGAACTTGGATGGGGTAAAGAGGAAAGATGTCCTAATCACGGTTCTCCAAACACCGGAAAAGGTATTTATTATCATGAAATTAGTGGGGATAATTTATTTATTTTTAAACCATTTTGGAGTGAAATTATCTTGGTCATTGTCAAGAGTACTACTTATTGATGCTCTAGTTTTGGTTAGAGGTGGCAAATTGGATGGGTTAGACAAGTTTGGTAAAGGGTAATTTTTGTACATATTAAAATGGGTCGGGTTGATCCAAACACTCCAAATTATTTTGGCCGGCTTTTCGACCTGTTCGCTTTAAAACTTTTTTTACTGTCAGAGTTAACCCGTTCATAAGTAACTGGGTGGAATCTGCCACCTCTACTTCTCGAATACAAAGTGAAAAATTGTGTGATGTGGTTTTTTTTTCCTTTTATAGGAATGATCTATACATCTGCGACCTTCCACTTGAAGTTGCTTCGCTTTGCAGTTTTAATTTCATCATTATAGAACTGTAGTAAAATCCTTCCTTGTATTTCAGTTGATGGGCTTGTAAAGTGTAACGAGCAACTTACTGGAAGCTCTATGGAAGAGAACTTGAATCCTAAACATCTTAGTGTTAACAAATCAAGCAATGCTTCAGATGTAAATGACCATAATCATGTGAGTTCGAACTTTCCCTTTTTGGATGGAAGTTTGTTTACTGCCACAATATGGGCTGGTGAAGAGGGCTTTCATGCCACTGTAAATGGAAGGCATGAAACTTCTTTTGCGTATAGAGAGGTAAGGTATGATGACTTCAAGCTTTCTGTTCCTTCTTATAGAATGTTTTTAGATTGGATGAACCATATTTGATATTGCCATACGTAGCATTATTGTTGCAAACTCTTTAGATCCTACAAAAGAGTTTTGCAAACACGTTAGGAACTGGACCTTGTATTAGTTGCAATCTGTGTTGGGTGTGTGAGTTCGACATTTCTATAGGAGTGAATTAGATTTTGAACCATTAAACTTGTGAACATGCAAGATGATGTCGGAGTTTGATATTTCTTTTGATTTTTTACCGGATGTAGAAGAGGTGAAAGTAGTGATCCATGGTTCTGTTCAGGTTCTATTTATGATCTTGGCCACCCGGCTGCACTCATATCCAATTGGCATGTGGTGTGGTCTGTGGGTGCCATTACTTTCCTATGAGGCTAGCCTCAAAGTTCTGTAAATAAAAGTGGTACATCCAAGTTTAATACCTACTATATCTATCTATGCAGAAACTTGAACCATGGTTGGTGAGTGGGGTTAGAGTGAAAGGTGGTTTGCATATTATATCTGCGTTGGCTAAAGGCTTGCCGGTGTCTGAAGATCTTGACATGGCTATGGATCTCGAAGACCTGAAAGCTCCATTCATATCTAATAAAAGCAAGAGGCTTGTACTATTAATTGGGGTTTTCTCTTCTGGAAATAATTTTGAGCGTCGTATGGCGTTAAGAAGATCTTGGATGAAATA